>CM050527.1:1097500-1805000 GCA_027563665.1 Antrozous pallidus | reverse complement strand
GCTTCTGACTTTGCCCAAAACCCCGGGCCCATCTAAAAGCTCTTTCACGATAGAATAACTGCATCGTCGTAGTCAAGGGGAGCCCTTGCAAAGGGCTAACGTGCATGATAGGACGCCATTATCAACAACCTCCTCCGAGTGTTGCCCTGGTCACGCTGTGAGGAAACCCGTGCACCTAGACAGGGGGCCTCTGGTGGGAGCTGAGCTTAAAGGACCAGGAAGTTTCAAAGGACTGGGGTTGTGTGCAAGCGGAGAGTGCGGTATATGAGTTAACCCAGGTGCAGGGAGACGCTCGGGCACTTAGCTCCATTTTAGCTGCTGCTTCCTAATGCCAGGAGATGCTCCGCGGCTCTGTTTTTAAATTTTATTTATTATTTGAGAGAGAGAGAGAGAGAGAGAGAGAGAGAGAGAGAGAGAGAGAGAGAAACAGCGATTTGTTGTTCCTCTTAGTTATACACTCATTCACTCATTGGTTAGCTCCTGTCTGTGCCCTGGCCCGTGATCAAACCTGCCTTCCTGATGTATCGGAAGGATGCTCCAACCCAGCGGTCGGCAAACTCATTCGTTAACAGAGCCAGATATCAGCAGGACAACGATTGAGATTTCTTTTGAGAGCCAGATTTTTTTAAACTTAAACTTCTTCTAACGCTACGTCTTCAACATAGACCCGCCCAGGCCGTGGTATGTTGTGGAAGAGCCACACTCCAGGGGCCAAAGAGCCGCATGGGGCTCTCGAGCCGCAGTTTGCCGACCACTGCTCTAACCAACTGAACGGCTCGGCCAGGGCTGCTGCTCTGCAGCTGTAAATAAAGACGCTTCGCCACTCAGGGTGTCGTCGTTCAGCTCTGTGGTGGTGGTTTTCCTCAGCAGAAGTTTTAAACGTCCTGGAAAGTGAGAGATGAACTTACAACAGAGTTTTTTATAGCCTTGGTCTGTGACGAACAATGCAAATGTGAAATAAACTCTAATGTCTTGTCCAGACCGAGCAGCTACGCGAAACACATTACCGCTAATGAAACCCCCTCACGTCCTCCTGGCACGAGTGGTAATTAAAATAGCTTGTTTCCCCCCAACGGGCCCCATCCATGAATACTCATTGGCAATTATTCCTTGGTTCTTCCAACCAAAGGGAACGTGATTTGATTCGCTCTCAATTTTCCTGCAAACGCAGCTCACGGTGGGTTTCGCACGCAGCTTCCTGGGCCTCGCTCACAGGGAAACAGGGTTCCAGGAGCCGCTTTCTGGACCCGCAGCCGCTGTTGGAGAGACGCCAGTCTATTGACACCCTGAGTCCATTTTCCGGTCTCAGTGGTTCTGACTTTTCCCGAAGCTGGAGAGCCCCGATCCACTTGGTCCCTTTGTCTGGTTTTAAACACCACCGCACGTCGGCGAGCGCGGGGACCTCAGCGGCATTGCGTGGTGTGCGTGCTCCCGAAGCCACTTTCTCACTCAACTCTCTTTTCCCCGAGCGGTCTGGTCCAGTGGTCGGCAAACGGCGGCTCGCGAGCCCCATGTGGCTCTTTGGCCTCTGGAGTGTGGCTCTCCCACAAAACACCACGGCCTGGGCGAGCCTATGTTGAAGAAGTGGTGTTAGAAGAAGTTTATGTTTAAAAAAATGTGGCTCTCCAAAGAAATGTCAGTCGTCGTCCTGTTGGTATTTGGCTCTGTTGGCTGATGAGTTTGCCGACCTCTGGGCTGGTCAATGCCTTGTCAACGGAGCGCCTGGTTCTGTACGTCCCTGAGAACACCGCCTGGCTCCCCGCAGGGTCAAAGGCCCCACCTCCGCGGGCTCACGTGGCAGTTTCCCGAATGTACAGGACCACCCTGTCCCATGGGGAAGGAGGAGGTGCCAATGACAGCATGACAGACTGGTGACTACGGGGCGTGCAGTGTGAGCCCTGGGCCATCACGCCGCTCTGCATCGTGAAGTCACTTATGGCCGCTGTCACCTTCAGCACTTGAGCCTGGGCACAGGCGCCCCGTCACTGTCCGCTGTGGGGACCCCTTTCACGTCCCGCGTGATTCAGGGTCCCCGGTTCAGGGTCCGGGTTTCTGGAGAAGGCCGAACACAAATGAATAGAGAGACTTAGAAAAACATTAATTTGGGAAATGGGGGCCAGGCGGTAGTCTAACTCTAGAGGGAGGACTACTGCCCGCTCTGGCTTTACCTTTCCTTTTATTAAGATTAAGATCATAAGATACACCCGTATCCCCCAGGCAGGAAACACCAATAAAAGCCAATTAGTGAATCTGCTTAGGACTAACAGGTGGGGGCTGCTTAGTCTAGTCATTAGCTCTGACCCTCCAGAGCAATTAAGGTGACCGGCCCTCCGGACTCCCTGTCCACAACTCTCCGTCATTAAAACGATGATCGGCTTCCGGCAGTCTGCCTCTTGGCCATCAGTCCCCTGGATGAGACCACCTTGCAGGTGCCCTCACTACGGTTTCATGGAAAATGCCAGGTCCCGGCACCCATCTCCCTCCCGCGAACACTGTTTCTCCCTCTGCCCGGAGCTCTCCGGCCCGGCCCCGTCCGCCGAGGGCAGGGCCTGAGTCCCTGTCTTAGGAACCATTTCCCATCTCCCCAGTCCCTTTAGGGCCTGTTCTCTGGGATTGTCCCATTTCACCATTTCCTGCCTCTTTCACATCCCCCGTAACACGCTGCTGTCCTCGAAGATTGCCTGGAATCGTCCCTTAATACACTGGTAAGCTCCGTGAGGGCAGAGACGCCGAGTTCTTCATGTCCATACGCCCAGGGTCCAGAGCGGTAGACACGCAGGGTTTTCGAATGAAGGAATGGAAATAAATACGTGTTTACTTGATAATCAGACTTACACTTCTTGGCACTGTACCTTCATCTCCCCGTCTCTGCGGACAGCCATCAGTTCCCATTATTGAGGCTTCTGCCATCATTTCTCTTTCGGGCGCATGAGCACGCATCCTACCAATAAAATAATCCCGGCGGCTCTTTAATTGCTTCCATTGCCAACTCTCGTTCCTGGGGACACACGGCACAGATCAGGCCTGTGCGGTACCCAGCACGGGGGGTCCAGACAACCAGCCCCTGGCATCTCATTCATTCCTACAGCAGGAGGCGGGCCGCTCTGTCGGTGCTGTACCCACATTTATCTTCCTTTTAAAAAATATATATTTTATTGATTTTTTACAGAGAGGAAGGGAGAGGGATAGTTAGAAACATCGATGAGAGAGAATCATCCACCAGCTGCCTCCTGCATACCCCCTACTGGGGATGTGCCTGCAACCAAGGTACATGCCTTTGACCGGAATCGAACCTGGGACCTTTCAGTCCGCAGGCCGACACTCTATCCACGGAGCCAAACCTGTTTTGGCCACATTTTATCTTCTGGTAAGAAATACGAAATATGTGAAAATCATGTGCATGGTCCAGACTGACTTCACTTCTTGGCGTGTTTGCGGATATCATATTAATGAGATGGAGGGTGGATTTCCACTCCACTTTCTGTGTATTTGTTGTCTGAATGTGGAGAGCCTTTTTCCTGAAATATCGCCCCGGGAAGAAGGGCTGAAGTATGCCTCAGAGGAAAGGAACATGGCTACAATACCAGGAAAAGAAGACTTTTTTTTTTTAAGAAATAATTTTAAAAAGAAAAACCGAGGTAACAGCTGGATTTTAAACCAAAAAAGGCTGGGTTTACTCCAAATTATCATGTTATAAGGCATGAGACCACAAATAACATGAAAGCATTCTGCTTAGCTGGTCAGGTGAACTCTGATAAAAATTTTACATACATATTATTATGTTTTTTTTTTTAAAAAAGGAGTAACATTTCAGTCCGGTTTCTAAGTCTATTAATTTATAGAATTAGAAAATTTGCTAATGGAATACAGCAGCCCTACACAGAGTTCCTCCTATTAGTAGCTGTAAAGGCATAATCCTTTTGTAAATGGTCACATAAAATTTCAATTTACAATAATATTTTGCGATAACTGGTTAATGTTGCTAAACTATTCCAATGTGGTGCTGTGTAATGATTCATTTTCCCACTCAGAATGACAAATACTCAGAATAATGAAGTACTGAGAAATGTCAAAATGTAAACTGCTGTATAATTTTGTGTGTGAGAAATAACATACCAGAGATCAGAAAAAAAAAAAACCAACAACAACCAAACAAACAACCACAAAAACTAAACATTCCTTTCTGCTTAGAAAAAAAAAATAGACAAAAAAAAATGCTTCCGGCCCGTGAAAATAGACCCCGGAGTGTGCACCTTGTGTGTGTGCAGAGGCAACAACCAAGCAGCATCAAGAAAAGGTGAAATAGAAACACATCTATCGCTGAAACCAGGTGGACTCAGGGGATAGAGCATCAGCCTGTGGACCAAAGGGTCCCAGGATGCCCTTCAGCCTCCAGCCATGGTGAACCATTGGATGAGAAGCCCTCTGCCCCGGTCCTTGTGGTGGCCATAAGTCTGGAGAGCTATTGTCCAGGGTCCCCTAAGGGGAGGAGAGGGGAGGGGAGGGGAGAGAAAGGGAGAAAAGGGGAGGGGAGGGGAAGGGAGGGGAGGGGAGGGAGGGGAGGGGAGGGGAGGACACCTGGCTGCTTGGTTTTAGTGGCAAAGGACCACTGCAAGGCAGAAGAACTTTCCAGTCCGCAGAAGGGACCCTTGGCAGGTTGGCCTCCTCGCCTAATGCACCGGGGTAATGACCTTATGTCTACATAAGGGCATGTGCCTTGGTTGCAGGCACATCCCCGATGGTGGTGGTGGTTGGGGGGGGGGGGGCAGGAGGCAATTGATTGACGTTTCTCTCTCCTTGATGTTTCTGTCTATCTCTCTCTCTTCCTCTCTGTCAAAGATCAATAACATATATTAAATAGAAACATATCTGTCTTTTCAAGATATCTGTTTTCTAGCAGCTTCGTGGACATAGATCCATTTTGCTTCTTTATAAACACATGTTTTAATTTCTTTCCTTTTTAGGAAGAGAGGATGGGAATGGGATAGAGAGATAGAAACATCATCAATTGTTTGCTTCCTGCGTGCCCACAACCTGGCATGTGCCCTGACCGGGTACTGAACCCGAATCTCCTGGTTCAGAGGCCGATGCTCAAGCCCTGGGCCACACTGCCTGGGCCATTTCTTTCCTTTGATGGCTGTGGTGATGCATCTCGCAACGTGATTGGACAGCAGACTGTAGACATAAGGTCATTACCCCCGTGCATTAGGCGAGGAGGCCAACCTGCCAAGGGTCCCTTCTGCGGACTGGAAAGTTCTTCTGCCTTGCAGTGGTCCTTTGCCACTAAAACCAAGCAGCCAGGTGTCCTCCCCTTCCCTCCCCTCCCCTCTCCTCCCCTCCTCTCCTCCCCTCCCTTCCCTCCCCTCTTTTCCCTTTCTCTCCCCTCCCCTCCCCTCTCCTCCCCTTAGGGGACCCTGGACAATAGCTCTCCAGACTTATGGCCACCACAAGGACCGGCAGAGGGCTTCTCATCCAATGGTTCACCATGGCTGGAGGCTGAAGGGCATCCGACAGCCAAGGTCAAAGGCATTAATAACCTGTCACCAAATTTCAAGAGCATTTTTTTTTTTGTACAGAACTTTTCTAAATTCACCCTGCAGCTCCCACACAGAAAACTAGGGAAGGAAGAATACTCGGTCCTTTCGGGAGGAGAAGAGAAGACAGGATTACGGTCTGGAATCTGCTGGGAGCAATGCTGTTGACGAGAAGAAATTCACCGTGTGATGTTCACTATTAAATGAGATAAAGCGTAATGTTCTCTCTCAACAGTTAAGGTGCTAACTTCACATATTAAAATGATTAGTCATTTAGATCACTTCCCATAAGTTTTGTGTCTTACTGTTTTCGTGCATTTTCCCCCATACCATTCTTAATTTGGTTTCTCCAAGAATGCCCCGTGAGGACAGACATTTCTCTTTGTCCTCCTTTCACTTTCCCCACAGCGGCCCGAGAATTCCCACTCCTCCAGCGTCTCTCGGAGAGTGATCGGTCGCTCAATAAGGATTATGGGAATTCCCTCGATAGCGGGCAGCCATCTGACCCGCCACACACAGCCTCCCTAACGCCATTCCGCGAAGCATCGCCGAGAAGCACGTTTTCTATGCCGAGAACGGGTCTTCACTGTTCCGACAAAGACCGGAGCTGGGCAGCACGAAACCCACGATGCATGCCCGCTAACATTCCAGACATTTCTACATCGGTCGCTGTCGTTTTGCTGGTATTGCCAATGTGATTTCAAGGTACCCCCACTCCAAGACACTGCCCTGTAGTGAGCCACGGGGTGTGTGGTGGGCACAGTCACTGCTTGATATGCTGATGGTGGAAATAGTCCAACCGCTCCCACTCCTGCGCCTGTGCTCTTTGGCTTTTTTTTTGGGGGGAGGCGGGGGCGGTTCGTCTTCAGCTGGCAAGAGTACGAGGCTTTGCCTCTGGGGTAGCAACAGCATCATGTCAAGGAGGGAAGCAGGCTCCTTGTACCTGTGGTCGGCTGTGATGGCTGTTAGGCACAGATCCGCAGAGAGAAATCTGCAGAGCTCAGAGAAACGCAGCGCCGGCCTCGGCCTTGACCCCGTTCTACGAAGGATGTCTGACTCCAGGAACCGCCGAGCGGTCGCTGGGGTTTATTCTGTCCACTGGCTGACGTGCTGATCACAAAACCACAAGCCTCCTATCGACGCGTGTGCCCATCTTGACTGTTCCCCGCTCGACCGGAGTCAGAAAATAGACTCGCGCAGCCCGTTCAGCTTCGTGCTTTTCAGAACTGTGCTGGCTAGACAGCAAATCAAATATTCCCCTCCCGCCTCCCCTCCCTCTCTTGTCTTCCATTAAAACAAACACACAGAGATCAAACGAGGCACCGGATCGGAGCTTTGTGGTCACGCTCACTTGAAAGTGGGCCGTGTGACGGGCATCGGCTGGCACAGGTGTGCAGATCAGGACGCGCCGGGAGCCGCACAGCCCGGAGACCGGGGCCCGCGCCCGGCAGACACCGTGCTCTCTGAGAGTGAGAGCCTAGGACCGTGTGACTCTCAGTGTCGGTGCTGTACTGTGGCATTCGTGGCTCTTAGGGGACCATTGTAGAGCTGCAGGTCGAGAAACTGGGAATATTTTTTCAACTTGTCTATTGGGCTGTTCAACTCCCCCGAGAAACTGTCTCAACCATGTAGCTTCTGGCATCTGGCTTGCTCATGTCTTTTAAAAAATAGATTTTTATGATTTCAGAGAGAGGAAGGGCGAGGGAGGGAGAGATGAACATCGTGGTGTAAACATCAGTCAGCTGCTTCTTGCACGACCCCTACTGGGCATCCAGCCTACAGCCCAGGTACGTGCCCTGACTTGGGATCGAACCAACAACCTTACAGTGCATGGGACGATGCCAGATCAACACAGCCACACGGGCCAGGACTCACCGGAGAACCTGTAGTGTAGGCTTAGGGAGCGGAGCACTTTGGTGAGGGGATGCCTGTAGAATGAGCCGGTGAAGAGCCGGGGCCTCCCAGGAGGAGCAGGGCCGGTTCAGCCAGTCAGCCAGGGTGAGCCGTGCGGATCGGCCTTCGCCGACTATGCTCAGCAACTTGGAACTTTGTGCGCGAAGGAGCAACCTGAGGTCCTACTGTGTGCGCGAGGAGCAACGGGCTATAAACCGATACACCTGGGATGGTGTCCTGGCTGGGCGGCTAAACAGTTACCCCAAAAAGGCCAGACATGGCCGCGTTGTCTTCTTCCTCCATGAAATGGGGACAATGTCAGCCTCACGGGGTGGCGGCCATGGTGGGCCGAGGCCTCTGTGCGGTGCAACTTGCCCAGGACTGGAAGCCCATTGGGGTCATCGCCTTAGTTTACAAATGCCGGGGAGGGTGCCGACGGTTGGCTTGTCTGTTTCTTCTGCATCTTTACGTGTGTCAATATATGGACAAATAAATTAAAAAGAAAAGAAAAGGAAAAACTACTTAAAAGTACCCAGGGCAAATATTTCCAGTGTTCTTTACCATGCTCCTAAATATTTAATAGATTATTAGTAGATGCAAACACAGAAGACACTACTTCCCATTTGCATGTTAATGAAGAGCCATGCATGATGCATTCGGGCTGTGTGGAGTAATGGAAGCGGCATTCATTTTTTATGGCGGTCAAGACATAGCCCGGCTCCCGCGAGGCCCGTCGGGGCCCCCCGCCCCAGCGCCAGGAGGACCTGCGGGCTTTTTCAAAGCCGTCGCCAGCCGCGCGAGACGGGCTTGTTCGTGCCGTACGGTGCCACACGCCGGTGCGAGTGCTCGTGTTGGAAAAAAACAACGGCTTTAATCATGTCATGGCTAATATATATTTGGTCACCACGAAAAAAAAGGAAGGGGGGGGGAATTTTTAATAGGAATGTTGCATTTAAAAAAATAAGATTTTTATTGATTTTTTTTTCAGAGGGGAAGGGAGAGGGATAGAGAGTTAGAAACATCAGCAAGAGAAACATCGGTCAGCCGCCTCCTGCATGACCCCCTGGTGGGGATCAGACCCGCAACCGAGGTCCATGCCCTTGACCAGAATGGAACTCAGGGCCCTTGAGTTGGAGGGCCACGCTTTAGCCACTGAGCCACACTCGCCAGGGCAGGGGTGCTGCGCTGTGATAAATGCCAGAGCGAGCCATGGCCCCGGCCCTCAGGAAGGGGTGCCACCCCGAGCACAGCCTGATGGGTGTCCGTCCATCCGGACGCTGCCCCATCCAGAGCCGCTCCGGGAGGAACGTGGGCTCTGTTCGCACAATCAGGCTGGCGGCGCACCCGGAGACCCGCACTCTCCCGTGGTTTCCTGACCCCGCGCCAGACCCTCCCACTTACGGTAATAATCAGAATCGGCGTTTCCAACGCGCGCCTCCACCCGCCCCCCGCAAACGGCACGGAATGGAAATCTGCCCAACGCTCTCTGACGAGGCAGCCCCGTTTCCCGGCTCGTGCCCGGCTCGCCGCCCGGACTGTCCACCCGGCACCCGTGAGAGGGGCCGGCGTTCCTCCCCGCCTCTCATCCAGTTCTCAGATACTCCTTCTACGTTCCCGGGCAGAGCACCTACGGGAAGCTGTCTCCCCGTGCGTTTTTGTCTGGTAACGTGAGCAGCTGTCAACTCGTCACATGCTTACTCACAGCCCGGCGGGCGTGGCTCAGGGGTTGAGTGTCCACCTACGCGCCAGAAGGTCACAGTCAGATTCCCGGTCAGGGCCCAGGTCCAGGGGGCTGGCTCCATCCCCAAGTGGGGTGGGTGGGGGCACGCAGGAGGCAGCCGCTCCATGCTTCTCTCTCACCAGTGATGTTTTTAACTCTTCCTCCCTCTCCCTTCCTCTCTGAAATAAAGCAAAAAGCTTACTCGCCGTGCTGGAATTGGGCACAGTGTGAATGATGTGCCCGCTGGTTACTGAGCCATGAGTGGGGGGACAGTGTGGAGGGTGCGGGTGTGGATGGGGGGAGGGGTGTCCCTGTGCTTGACCCCTGGGCCCCGCCCACCAGGCTCCGGGCCACGCTCAGCCTGGACAGGGCGGTCAGAGAAAGGAACGCGTTGGGTCAGGTTCCGGTTCTCCTAGGAGGGCCTGTGTCTCCTCGGAGACCTTCCAAGCGCGAGCCCTCCGCCTGGCCCGTTCGCCCGCCCGCCCGCCGAGGGCCGGCACCCCAGCTCCTGGGCGGGGAGCACGAGCTTTGTCTCAGCCCCTCGGAGCCATGGGACAACTCGGTGCAATAGGTGCTGCCCTTCTGCTTGGGTTTCCGGATGGGGAAACTGAGGCACGCTGGCGTTCCCCATCCCTCGCCCACGGTCACACGGCGAGCAGCGGCGGGCTGAGAGCGGGGCTCCCTGGCGTGAGACGGCGCGCCCCATCGCCGGTCGCCCTCCGGCCGCCCGAGAGGGGCCGGGGCTGGTGTCCTGGGGCTGTGCGTAAAGCTCACCTTTCACCGCGCCTCCTCTCCCCAGAGGACACCTGGCGTTCGAGGAGCCCTGAATAAGTCCGGCCATCACGCGCAGAGGAAGAAAACAGCTCGACGGCGAGACGGCCTCTTTTTGAACCCCGCGCGCGTGACTCCTAAAGGGTTCCCGAGAAAGCAGAAGCGAAAACGAAGCGGAACGGAACGAGCGTGCAGCCGCAGCGGAGTGGGATGTGCGTGAAGGGAGTTACGGCTACGCCGGGAGCGCAGACCGTTATTTAGAGACGGCCTTCAGTCCTCCGCCCGGCGACCCGAATAGTGATTTCACGGAGGGGGCGGCGACGTGTGTGCCAGTTGCACTGCGTGACAGCGTTCCTACAAACATATAGACACGTGGGCGCCTCCTGATGGGCTTTTGAAATACGTGCGTTTGAGGTTCCGTGTTCCGACACGCCGTCCAATTACTCAGCCCGGAGGGCGTGCGGTGCCGCGGCACCTGTGTTTTATGGACGCCTCCCTTCGGCGGCCCCGGAGACTCTGCCCCCGGAGGAGGTCGGGGTGCCACACCTCGGCTCGTCCCTCGGTAACGGGAGCCCAGGCTTCGTGAGGAGGCCAGCACACGCCTTGGCCAGGGACACTCAGATCGGGGCTCGTGGGAAGGACGTGGGTTCACGGTGGAGAATGCTGCCCCCTTCAGGCTCCCCCTCTGCGTCCCCGAGTCCTGGCGGCCCCCTGGGCCCGTGTCCTCAGCGCGACACGTGGAGGAGGGCCCTGTGCCCCGTGCACCCCCGGAGCCAGGCCGGGGGAGCTCCCGAGGGGGCCGCGGGCACGTGCCCGACAAGGACTGGGCTGGAAGCCAGTACCCGGGTTCTGGCCGGGCACACAGGGTCGCTGGGCTTAGAGGTGAGGGGTGCCCCGCCAGCTATCTCACAGATGGAGGGTCCCCCCAGACTGTTTGTGCCGTGGTGGGGGTGGGGGGCAGCGGGACAGAAGGCTCCTTGCGACACTCCGATCTCAATCACACCCCTGGCTTTATCCTCGTGGTAGACAAGTCGGCTGCAATTTACCGGGACCATTTGCTATTTCCTGAATATTCCCCCGTTTATCACCCCCCTTTTTAATTAACTAATTAATTAATTTATATTATTATTTAAAATATATTTTATTGATTTTTTTACAGAGAGGAAAGGAGAGGAATAGAGAGCTAGAAACATCGATGAGAGAGAAACATCCATCAGCTGCCTCTTGAACACCCCCTATTGGGGATGTCCCCGCAGCCAAGGTACATACATGCCCTTGACTGGAACTGAATCCCCGACCCCTCAGTCCGCAGGCTGAGGCTCTATCCACTGAGCGACACCGGTTTTGGCCACCCCCCTTTTTTAGATTCCGTTAGGCACCGTGTGAGATCATGCCATCACGGGGGTGCAGACAGGCCCCCCTCTGCTCATTACGGATCTCCATGAGAATGGGGGCTGCTTTGCAGAGTGGGTACACGGAAGCAGTTTCTGTGATTATTGTTTTGAACCTTTGGGAGATTTTCTTCCTCGCTGAGCTGACCAGTTCCCGTGGTTCATTAATCCCCGGGGAAGGCGAGGCGAACAGGGAAGGCGCAGTCACCCGTCGACGGGTCCTGATTTTAGCCGGTCCTGTTTCTGTCCCGTTTCCTCAGCCGGCAGATCCCGAGAACGGATGTCACTTCACCAGAACACCTTGGTGCTGCTGGCAGCTGGGTGAAGGACTTTCTTAGTTATGGATTCACAAACGCCCTGTCTTAGTTAACAAGGCTTTTTTTTTTTTTTTTTTGGTTTTGTTTTTTTCCTCCTTGAATGAGGCAGAATAGTTCAGTGAAAGCCCCTTCAGCTGAGCACGAGCGCTCCATTCCAATTAAGCTTGAAGAATCAAAGAAAAGAGAGTTGATTTCATTTTTTTTTTTTTCTGCAGCAAAAAGTAGGCAACATGCTAAGGATGTAGCATCTGCTAATCACACATTCTTATTTAGAACTCGGGTCAAATGTGAAGGAAATATGGTGTGAAAAAATAAAACTGACACAAAATATAGTAACGTACTGAGTCGATGGGACGGATACCAGACAGCGCACACGCTGTTTACCTTAAAATGGACATGTGGCCCTGGCCGGGCGGTCCAATGGTTAGAGCATCGACCCAGCCAGCCATGGCTGTGGGCACAGGCAGGAAGCAACCAGGGGATGCATCAGTAAGTGGAACACTAAATGGAAGGCACACTCTGTCTTTCTCTCTCTCTCAAACCAGCCAATAAATCTAAAAACAATCGCAAACATTCAAAAGCCATCCCTCATAACCATTTCCTTATTAGGAGCCCGGAGTACGATTCGAAGTCGCGGTGCCTCCCACCCTCGAGTCGCTCGTCTGGCCCTGCCTTACTCCCCGGGCCCCGAAGCAGCCTCGGCTGCTGCTGACCAGGCCCTCCCCCGGCGCAGGCGCACAGAGGCCCTGCCACCCCACCGAGGATGCTGCGTGTGCAACCTCCTCCTGTCTGGTCGACTCATGATGGCGTCCGGTTAATTAGCATGTTTCTCTATTTTATATATACCAGTGACCCAGTGCATGAAATTCGTGCACATTGAAAGGGGATTAAGTAGAGGAAATAATTTAATATTGCTATTTACCCTTTCTCTATAATAGAAGTGTCAGAGATGAAAGGAAATTAGTAAAATGTATATGAAAATGTTCCTCCTGTCAGAGTCTGGGGCGCACCATGGGACCCAGAGTCAAATCCCCGCCCACCCACATGCGCCTCAAAATCGCATGAGAACCAGACCTGGCCGGGCCCCCACCCTCCCACCCCCACTGGGCTAGATCCAGACCTGGCCAATCCCACCCTTGTCAAGCCATGCTGGGCAGGGGGTGTAGCCTCAGGTGCCCTGGCCCAGCACCAGGATGGGGGCATGGCCTGAGTTCCCCAGCCCAAACCAGGGCGGGGGTGTGCCTTGAGGTCCTCCATCAAGCCTCACTAGGTGGGGGACATGGCCTGAGAGCCCCTATCAAGCCCTGCTGGGTGGGGGCATGGGTTGAGATACCATGTCAAGTCCCACCTGGTAGGGGGCATGGCCTGAGGTCCCCTGTCAAGCCTTGCTGGTTAGAAGGTGTGGCCTAAGGTCCCCTGGCCTGGCACTGGGGTAGGGGGATCAGCCTGAGGTCCCCTAGCCCAGCACCAGGATAGGAAGTGCACCTTGAGGTCCCCTGTCAAGGCCTGCTGAGTGGGGGGCCATGGCCTCAGGTCCCCTGGCCTGGCACTGGGGTGGGGGTGCAGCCTGAGGTCCCCCAGCCTGATGCCAGGGTGGGGGACATGGCCTGAGGTCCCCTGTCAAGCCCTACAGGGGTTTGGGAGGGCGTAGCCTCAGGTCCCCGCTGATGGCTCGTTAGGGCTCCTTAAGAGAACTTGGCCTCAGCTGTGGGTGCAGCCATCTTTGTGACGGAGTGATGGTCAATTAGCATACTCCCTCGTTACTAGATAGGATAGATAGCCAACCACGTGCTGTTCCTAGTGACAGAATACCCAAAAGCTGTATCCCATTTCCACCGAGGCCGTGGCTGTGTCTCCTGCCCCGTTGGTAACAAAAGCAACCATTTCTAGAGACCCCTGGACCGTCTGAGAAACGGGGCGATGCCCAGTTAGCACCACAGCCTTCCCTGCCGGTTCCTCCTGCTCAGTCCACTGCCACTTGGTCTAACGGACAGAGGACGTGCCCTGGGTGGGCTGGGTTGTGCTCGGGAAATACAACTACTGGAGGTCACAGCCACTGTACCCCAAAGCAGGTGTGTCTACTTCTGACTCGTGCTGCATGTTCAGCTCTGGTTGGGGGTGACAGGGGCAGGGGCCACTAAGGGACTAAGGCTGACACTGAAGCTATTAGCTGTGATGCTGCTGCCCCAACAAGTGGCTCCTGGGTCCATCTCTGAGCTCCCCAGAATTACCGTTTCCACTCTCCACCAGAGCGCCATCGACACCCGACTTGAACCTCACTTCTTGGGGGGCTTCAGAAGAAATGACTGCAGAGAAGTGCGTGGGAGGAGGCCCAGCACGACAGAGGTTCTGTCCCGGAGGGAGGGGCGCCGTGGGTGTGGTCACGGCAGAAGACTACCGCCAAGCCCGGGGACAATGAAGCAGACAAGGAGGGAGAGAGAGACTGCCGAGGCCCACGCCCTGGAAGCAAGCCAAAGAGACCTGCCAACCAGCCCGGCCTCTCGGAACAAAGGGAAAATTCAAACTGAACATAATGCCACCTTGAGCCATGGTGTTGTTCTGAGACGTTCTGACTGTGCACGATGAATCCCTAGGTCTGCGGTCGGCAAACTGCGGCTCTCAAGGCAAATGTGGCTCTTTGGCCCCTTGAGTGTGACTCTTCCCCAAAATACCATGGCCTGGGTGAGTCTGTTTTGAAGAAGTGGCGCTAGAAGAAGTTTAAGTTTAAAAAATGTGGCTCTCAAAAGAAATTTCAATCATTGTCCTGTTGATATTTGGCTCTGGTGACTCATGAGTTTGCCGACCACTGACCTAAGTGATTTTGCACAGAGGAAGGACATCCCTGTAGGGAACACAACGTAATTCCACACCAAAGAACTTTTAAAACCGTCCATTTTCATTGATTTTAGAGAGGAAGGGAGAGGGGGAGAGAGAAAGAGACACATCAGAGGTGAGAAAGAATCATGGATCGGCTGCCTCCTGCACGCCCCACACTGGGAACGGAGCCCGAAAACCGGCCATATGCCCTGGCCGGGAATCGAACCCTGACCTCCTGGTTCTACTAGGTCATTGAGCAATCACTGAGCCACACCAGCCTGGCCCAGCCCTAGGCATTTTAAACCGAGAAAAATAAAGGCGGTGTCAAGGAGTTGCTACCGTCTGGGGATTTACTACGGATCTGAGAACAACCAAGAAGACGCACGTGAAAAAGAAGGCTCTAATTTTGACGAGTCCGTGGGTGCACGGAGCTCAGAGAGCGGGCTGAGCGGCAGTGCCCTCGCAGCTGTGTTCTCTGCCGTCTGAGTCTGAGAGGAAGAAGGGAAAGTGCTGAACGGAGCGATCTCAGGAGGAAGGAGGGCTCGCTAACCTCTGTCTATACAGAAATGGCACAAAACACTCTTCTCCATCTGACGTTCCACCAGGACAAGAGAGGAAACGGCGCTCATTTAAATCAGTTGGGGAGCTCGTTACAATGGCTGAGTGTGCCTTGTGATTCCGTCTCCACGCGCATTAGCCTGCGGCTCGCTGGGCGGCGTCCTGGCTTCCGCATCGGCTCCTGCCCGGGTCCCCAGTTCCCTGAGATCAGACCGTCAGTGAAATCTTTCCCCTCAACCTCCCATTCTTATTGTATCCCCATTTCCTTCCCCCAGCAACGTTCCCCCATCTAAACACGCTATGTACTCTACAGTTCCAAAAGAAACCCCTCAACAAAGCAAGACACGTCATTCGGATTACATTTGAGGGAAACAGCCTGATTCACTCGGGAGTAAAATGCTCCGGTCCTGGTATTTCCTACCTCGAACCCTACTGCACGTTTCGGGGTTTACCAGGGAAATGAAGCAGAGAATGAACCGGGACCCCAAGGCCTGCTTGTTTCATGTTGCCGTTGAATAGCGTCATCACCAAGACTGAACAATGTAAAAAAAAAAAAAAAAAAGGTCCAAAAACACGAAGAAGGCCGACTTATCAACTAAGTGGAAATGGCTGGGGCTGTGCAGTCCCTGCCCAGCTATGCATTCTGGGAAATCAGAAGAAACAGATCACCCTCAGATTCATTGTAGAGAAATTCTTCTTCTTTTCTAGTCGTGTCCAGGCTTCCCCACTCTCAGACATGTGACTTGTATTTTAACCTTTCATCTCACAAATTAGGCTCCATGGGAAACATCTCGTTTCGCTCTCTTGTTAGTCACTATAAAATGCCCGGAGCATTCAGCTGCCTGACGGATCCCCGCTCGGGGTCTCCTGGATGTGACTTTACAAGGACTGAGGTGGCTCGCAGACGTAGCTGAAATTCTTCCAGTTTGTGCTTTCCCTTTGCTCATTTCTTGGACCTCAAAATCGATACCAACCTTGAGAAACATTATGGCCCGTTCGATGGGCAGAATCCGATGCAGGTGGCCTGAGACGTTGCCGGCGGTTTCATGTACGTGGGGGGGGGGGGTACAACCAGGTGCCTGGGACCCCCAAAGAGGAGCCCCGACTTTACAAGCAGGTTACAGTTTTTATCAGCCTCCATCCTGAGTCCGATATCTTTGTTTGAAAGAGCAGAACCAGTCCTTATGGAGGAAAACCGCTCCGAGGCAGGAATCCCTGCTGCCTTGTTTTCCCGACGAGGTCATGTGTAAAACATAAAGGGAGGCTTAGATCTGCGGGGAGACGGGTTGCCTGGGTGACTGTGAAAGCAAGCCCGCGTCTACCGGAGATCAATAGGAAGAGGGAGGCACGAGGGGCTCAAGTGAGAAATATTAAATCTTTGGACAAGACCTTTTTCTCTCAAGCTTAGAGATCTAATTGATTTTCTTGGTTTTATCCCTCAGCCACGGCTACCTAACACACAGACACCTCTTTTCAACATCAGACACTTGCTATCTCTCTTCTTATAAAAATTTTTTTATTTTTCCAAGACGAACATGAGAAGAGGAAAAAATTCACTACTAGGCAGAGTTGCCCCTTCCGGCGGTCATAATCCAGTGGTTGGCAAACTCATTAGTCGACAGAGCCAAATACCTACAGTACAATGATTGAAATGTCCGTTGAGAGCCAAATTTTTTAAACTTAAACTCTTCTAGCACCACTTCTTCAAAACAGACTTGCCTACGCCATGGTATTTTGTGGAAGAGCCACATTCAAGGGGCCAAAGGGCCACATGTGGCTCGTGAGCCGCAGTTTGCCGACCACTGTCATAGTCCATCCTGCCATGAACTCAGGCCTGGTCCTCACATTCCTCTTCTTTTCCATGACCCCTTCAAGTAGGAGACAAATGTCCCTCAGCTTCAACTAGAACCTCCTCACACCACACAGAGCCTCCCCAACTGCATAAGTAACCATCAGTGCGAACGGAAAGCACCCTAACTATGTCAGGACAGTGTTATTTCTGGGTAGGCTTCTATGGAGGAGCAGGAAGAAGAGAGGGAATTAGGAGAAGGCATACCTGCTTCCTAAAGCCCAGGATGAGAAGGGAGACAACTAAATTTCATGGGTAGGAACTCAGCCCTTGGCCATTCCTTGATACAAGGGGACTGGGAATAATAATCCCTCCCTGGGCAGCTGCATTTATACTGTAGAGTCTATAGTATAGATTCTATACCGTCAACAGGAAAGCAGAGATCCTGGTGAACAGTTGACTATCAATAACTTTATGTAAATATTGACACCAATATGATACACCAGAGACTTGGTGCATGGATTCGTGTACCGGTGGGGTCCCTCGGCCTGGCCTGCAGGTATCAGGACAAACTACTCTCTGACATCCCCTGAGGGGTCCCAGATTGCGAGAGGGTGCAGGCCAGGCCGAGGGACCCCACCAGTGCATTCTGGGGCCCGGGAGGGATTACAGGAGGGCTCCAGGGAATGTCCCACCCATCTTGCCCAGTCCCAATCAGTCAGACCCCTGTAGCAAGCTAACCTACTGGTTGGAGGTAGGGTCGTAGCAACTAGTCAAACAGTCGAACGAATGGGTGGATACTTATCACATTAGGTTTTTATTATATAGGCTGATTGACGTACAATTAAATTTGTGATGTTATGTTGTTTGACTGATGTATTTTTCTTGGTTGATTAAACCCAAGGCTTGTTTACTGCGTGCTATTCTCAGTATTGGAGATACAGCGATGGATAAAACAGTCAAAAATCACACCCTCGTGAAGCCTAAATAGTAGTAAAGGTAGGTCAGAGACTCGGCAAAATCTATGGTAAATTCTGAACTGTAATCAAAGGTGGTAAGTGCTACCGAGAAAAAGGAAGCGTGGGGTGGGTGGGGGGGGTGGGGAAAGGGATAGGATTGATGGATAGTCAGGCAGGACTATTGAAAAAGGGCAATTTGAATAGGTCGGAAGATAATTAGGAAGAGTTAGGAAGAGAGCCTCTCGGGTCACGGAGGAAGAGAGGGCGGGAGGGACCAGGAGCAAAGGGGCCTTGCAGGACGCGAGTGGTGTCAGCACGCAGGAGGATTTGGAGACAAGTCCCCGGGAGGAGGGTCTCATGCCCGTTTAACACGTCTGGCTTTGACTCAGAGTGAAAAGTTTGTTGGAAGATTTGAGCAGGGAAGTGGCATGTTCTGCCTTACATGTTACCAGAATCGCTTGGGCTGCAGAGTTGAAGATAAAGGAAAGCAAGGGCAGGTGGGCGCTGGAGCCCAGCCGGGAGGCTGTCCAGGTAAATCGGGGCAGGTGGTAACGGTGCCGGGTCAGGTGGTAACGGTGCCGGGTCAGGTGGTAACAGTGCCGGGTCAGGTGGTAACGGTGCCGGGTCAGGTGGCGGCACAGGGGAGAGAGATGTGGCTGGAGTCCCCCAGACAACTGGTGCAAGGGAGCCAGGAACATTTGCTGAGGGTTTCGATATCGGGATGAGGAGGTAGGAAACTCAAAATGACACTAAGATTTTTGGTCTCCACTCCCTCCCCTTACCAGGGTGGGGGTAAGGGGGAGAGATCAACCAAGGGACTTGTGTGCATGCATATGAGCCTACTCAGTGGACACAGACAACACGGGGGGGGGCATAAGTGGGAGGTGTGGGGTTATGGAGGAATAAGGACACATATGTAAAAAGTTAAAATAAAAAAATTATAACGAAAATAAATGTATATAACCTAAAAAAAAAAGATTTTTGGTCTCAAGACAGTGTTGCCTTTGAGGGCAGGGGGAAGCCATGACTCCATCAGGTTTGAGGGATATAAAAAGTGCTGTTCTGAACTTGCTAAGTTGAGATGTTTATTCATCATCAGCGTGAAGAGGTGGGTTAACAGACTGAATATAAACTTGAAGTTCAGGTGATTAAACCTGGGCACCTCCAAGTTATAGAAGGTGTTTACATCCGTGAGACCAGCTGAGATGACCGGGAGTGAGAGTTGGAGGTGCGGGTCCCAGGCCAGGCAGCGGGTCACGTCGGTGTTACGAGATGGGGCAGGTGAGATGTGGGTGCCGTCGGCCTGGTTCTGCGTACCTGGGAAGGTGGACATGGAGTCCACTCAGGTTGCTCCCATCGTGACGATGGGCTTGGCCTTGGAAAGGACACTCAGAAAACTCTACCTGAGAGCAACTGACAAGTTACTTGCATCACTTCAGCCAAACCCATAAAGTGCAAACCTGTAAGTGCTAAAATATGTACCATGAACTATAGATACATATTTTCTTGGACTCCAAGTCATTAAAGGAATGCGTGGACTTCAGAGTTCAACAAATTATGATATTCAATGGATATACTATTGATTCATTCTTTTTAAAATGCATTTTTATTGATTTCTGAGAGGGGAGGAGGGAGGGAGGAAGGGAGTGAGAGAGAGAGAGAGAGAGAGAGAGAGAGAGAGAGAGAAACATCAATGATGACAGAATCATGGACCGGCTGCCTCCTGCATGCCCTGCACGGGCCTGCAGCCCGGGCCTGGGCCCTGACCAGGAATTGAACCATGACCTCCTGGCTCATAGGTTGACACTCAACCACGGAGCTGGCCGGGCCGTTGATTCATTCTTACACCGAGAAGAGCTCCAGGAAGCCCCCAGCACTGCCTCCCACCCCAACCCTGGCCAGCGGGAGCTACCCCACAGTCATTTCTGTGACACTGAAATCTGGACCAAGAAAGAGAGCAGGTTTTCCGGGAAGAGATGTGAGAATGAAATCACTGTAACACTGAGCGAATTCCAATCTCAAGACCTCAAGCTTAAGGCATGTGATGAACTATGCGGCTTGTCGCATCCCATCCTCTCTTCCCAAATTGGACCTACCTCCCTAGCTTCCTCTGTACCTCAACCCGTGGGGCTTTGAGCCCGTCATGCCCACGTGGAAAACACTGTGGAGACTAAATTACAGCCAAGGAGGCTCATAAGGACTAAACAACTTCTGTAAGGGAGCTGGGAAAGGGACGTCACGATAATATTATTACAGCCCTTCCATAATGCTCGCTATGTATTGGGTACTTTTCTATGGGGAGGAGTATTATTATTATCATAGCCAAGACTTACATAATGCTTTCTATATTAGTCCTTTTCTTAGCACTTTATAGCGATTTAATAGGATCTTCGTTATAAAAACTCCGCAAAGCAGGTAAGATTATGATCTGCACTTTAAGGAAGAAGGGGCTCGGTCGCCATTACTAACTAGCACAGCTAGTGAGAAACAAGCGCGCCTTGACCCACGAGGCAGCCTCCTCCTGGGCCGCTCCGAGTCTCCGTCCTGCCCATTTCCCATGCTGCTCTTCGACCAATGTCTTCCCGTGGGTTAACCCAAACAATGCCTGGACAGACGGCTAGCCTTCATGTCACTCGTTGTCACAACAGACGGGTCCATGGGCCACGATTCACTCTCGCTTTATTCACTCATTCGATTTTCAAACAGATATTGGCGATCCACTTTGTGGCAGAAATTAAATGAGGTGCTAGGCTCTGTGGGTCCGAGGAGAAAGGGTGTTAGGGTGTAAGTATGGCTGGAATTTAGGGGGGTACATGGCAAAGCTCTGTCTGGGGCCTGAGATAGCGGAGGAGGGGGGTGGAGTGAAGGGTTCCAGCACCCCGCCCCCCTCCTTAGAGCAGGATTCAGGCTGCTGAGGGTGGAGGAGAAACAGCGGAGGCGGGAGACTGAGGCACAGGCGAGGACAGTGAATGAAAAAAACACATGAAAACAAACCCAACTTGCTCAGCTTTACTGACACCTCAAAGTCACGGCGCACTGACCACACCCCTCGCACTGTGCTGAGCGCTGGGGACTCGGCGGGAAACAGGATGTAGTCCTCACGCTCACGGAATGTGGGACCCCCCCAGGGGGTTTCTAAACTTGTGGCGACTGAGTTCCTTCTTCTGTAAAATGCACATCGTCACGCTTTGCGGAGTTTTTATCATGAAGGTCATATTAACTGGCTCTGAGGTGCTGGGAAAAGCAGCTTGTATAGCAAGCACTGTGTCATCTTCGCCCATAGGAACCCCAGTCTCTCCCCCATGGAACATTCCTGACACGGTTCGACCACCGTGCACTGCTATAACATCAATACTGTTACTATTGCGCCCCTTTCCCAGCCTCGTTTGAGTTCCATTTTTAAATATGTTTTCATTGCCTTCAGAAAAGAAGGTAGAAGGAGAGAGAGACAGAAACATCAATGATGAGAATCACTGCTCAGCTGTCTCTTGCATGCTCCCCCCACCCCCACACATACACACACCGGGGATTGAGCACACAACCTGGGCATGCGCCCTGACCGAGAATCGAACCCTGACCTCCTGGTTCCTCGGTCAACGCTCTACCACTGAGCCGCACGGGCCGGGCAGGAATATTATTGAACGCAGGTCCCGGACCTCCAGCCATGGATGGCGGGAAAGGGGAGCCTGGCACGGAGAGCCTCAGGGTCTGTCCACTCGCCCCCCCTCCTGCCCAGGACACAGGAATCACACCAGCAGAGCGCAGCGCCCCCATGTGGGTGACCGGTGAGGCACCAGGAATGGGGACCCAGGGACCCGCGTGGCCCTGGTCGCACGGGTCTGTCCACCGTGGGGGCGGTTCTGACCCGTGTCGTCACACGTGGTTCACACGCACACGCAGGGCCCCCCGCCGTGAAGAATGACGTCGGGAGACAGGAAACGCGCCCCCGTGCGCACTCCCACCTGGCGGAGTCTCAGCGCAGCGATCCATTCAAAAACAGACGTCGCAGCTGGCTGGCTGCTCAGGAGAGATTTACTCCCGTTACCGAAGCTCTGTTCCTCCACCGACAGCCCACGGCGCCTGCCTGGGGCTCGGGCCTCGTCAGTAATTGAACCCGGACGTGCAGGTCAGAAGCACAACCGACGGCATCTGCGCTGCGATCCTCCTGTCGGGCTGAGGGTTTGGGGGGACGTTTTGTTGTTGCTGCTCTGTTTCCTTTGGTTCTCATTTGCTGAAATGCTAATTCCCTCAAATTGGTAACCCGCATTTTTCACCCTCAACGCTGTCAATTACGGGTAATAAGGACATGTCGTGCAGGCAAAGGATCTTAGGCGAGAACACCCTTAGTGCCTCAGAGAAAGAGAAACCTAACAGGACATGCAAGTTCAACAAATCCCATCTCAAGCTCATTGCAGCTAGCAGTGTGTGTGTGTGTGTGTGTGTGTGTGTGTGTGTGTGTGAGCTTCCTGTTTTATATATCATAATGCCTCCAAAACTCATTCGGTGGAAGTAAGGTCCTCAGGCTTCTCACCAAACTATAGAAGCTTACACAGTATTTTCCTTCCAGGAAGAAACGAAGGATGCGCTTCGTTCCGATGATCCACATGTAGAAAACACAGCGGCTGGAAAACACGCCCCCCCCGCCATGGTTCAGCGTTCATGTGGCACGCCTCCCTGATATTCTGGGTGGACAGACAGACACATGGATGGACAGTGGATAGAAGGAAGCACAGGAGAAGAGGCAGGCAGGCAGACAGATGCTTGTAAAGCATAAAAAGGACAATAACCCCCCCCCCCCAAACAAAAAACAGGTGCCATTTGTGGGGCATCTAACGGGTCAAGACCTGAGCCGTGCGTGTTTAGTGTATGATCTCCCATCTCCGTAGTGACGCGTCCGTTACGCTTTGCACGCGGTCACACCGGGCTCAGGGGAAGCGAGTCCCGTTTCCACGCTCCCGTGACCCTCAGAGCCAGGGTTTAGGTTTAGGTTTCTCCAGCTCAGAGCCTGCCTCCCCCCAACACCACAGCCTCCAGGGATGCGAGAAAGGGGCCCCAGCGGCTCTCACCATCAGACGCGCGGGAAGACAAGTTCATTTGCTCTCCTGTGTGCGCTGGGCTGTGGTGGGGGACAGTCAAGCATGCAGATCGAACCGGGGAGGAAGGGAGAACAGAACGGACGACACCCCGCCAGCGGGACCGCACCGGCCGACGTGTGATGCTTTTGAGCGGAGGCTGGGAGCACCGTCCGGAGACCCTGCTCTTCTTCTGTCTCCCTCGGCCATGACCCTGACAGAATCCCGGATGCAGGTGCTCCTCGGCCCGAGCCCCAGAACGAGGAGACGGAGCCAGCACTTGACGGGGGGAAGCGTGGCTGAGGCCGCAGCGTGGTGAGTGGTTGTCACCGCAGCACAACCTGGCCTGCGCTCACGGCAGCGGGCGCCGGGGACACGGGGCCGCCGACCACCCACCGGGGGGGTCCTGCTGCCTCCGGATGGACGCCTCGGAGGAGAGCAAACCTGCCCCGAGGACGCCCCACGCCTGTCCCTCTCCGTTCGGCGCTGATTTTTAAAGGAAGTTCAAAGGGCGTTAATCACCGTCCTACCTGTTTAACAGCCTCCAACCAAGGGACGAGGGCATCCGGCCCCTGCTGAGCGGAGAACTCGAACACCACTCCGTGCTCTTTCCAGTGAGAAGTGAACCACAACCACCCCAGGCACGCTTGGCTTTCCTGTATTTTACCGGAAAGGGGAACAGAAACTGCCCCTTTGCATTCTGCCCCTGAGGTCCCCCCTCCTCTCCCTCACACGTACACGCGGCCATCACGACCTTCCCCCAACGGCCCACTCCCCAACGCCATGCAGACCCTCTTTCTAAAAAAAAAAAAATATTAATTATTTGTATTGATTTCAGAGAGGAAGGGAGAGGGAGACAGACGCATCCGTGATGAGAGAGAATTACTGATCGGCTGCCTCCTGCCCGCCCCGCACCGAGATGGAGCCCGCCACCCGGGCCTGTGCCCTGACCGGGGGTTGGGGGGGAGGGGGACCTCCTGGTTCCCAGGCCGATGCTCAGCCCCCGAGCCGGGCCGGCCAGGCCGGTGTACGGACTCTAATGGACAGGAGGTCCAACGTCCAGCGTGAACCGCTATCTATGTCAGAGGCCTGGGCAGTGCACTCCTGACCCGACTCCGGTCGGCTCTTCTCCCGGGAAAAACCAAACGAAGGAAACCATGTAAGACGTGAAGCCCGCCATTTGCCTCGGGTGCCCCTCACGTGGCGCGTCTGCCAGAGCATTCCCGAGTCATGGGCACGAGAAACTTCCGGAACACATCCCCACGCGGCCTGCCTTCCCCGACCCTCTCCGTCCTGCGGCCACGCGCCAGCTCCCCAGCAGCGGGCCTGGCTTCTGCCGCGGAGAGCACCCCGCTGCCGCGTTCACAGATCCTCCCGGAGGAGAAGAAACGGGGCCCCTGACCATCCAGGGGGCCGGCCCTCGCGGCTCCTGGGCTGTATCTGTACCTGAAGAAACCGTACCTTCCTCTGCGAATTAAAAGAACGAGCTGCTGGGTCCCCTGAATAATTAATGCTGAAACCAACAACTGTTTCCGGAACAACGCGTCCCATTTAACGGCGCTCTATTGACCGTAACCCCCCCCCTCATATCCTGATGGCGGCCTCTGAATCTTTAATGCGCTCCTCGCCGCCTCTTCCTGAACACTCCCCCCACCCCACCCCGCTGGGGGCTCCCAGTGGGGCCCTGTCTGGGGAGATGGTGGGCACTCCCCGGCGGGGCCAGTCCCGGCGACGGTTAATTATTAAGGACAGTGAAATGCGGCTCCCGGAACACCACGCCAATTCCCGGCTGGGCACCTGTCCCCCGTGTCCCCCGTCTCTGGTCCTGACGGGGAGGTAATGCGTGTGGGGAACAGTGCCCCCCCACCCCCCCAGGAAAGGAAGGGATTTCTTCTGAAATGAAGGAGGCCGGGACCAGGTACCCTCCGCGGTGCCGTCCGGGGCGGGGTTTGGGGGGGGAGCGGGCAGGTGCCTGGCCGGCCTGATGGAGCCGGCGGGCGGGCGGAGGCAGGAGCCCAGAGAAGGGGCCGGACGTCAGCCCTGGCTCTGCCTCTGGGAAGCGGGTGCGAGGGGAAGGGTGTGCGGTCTACAGGGCAGTGTTCTGGCCGTGGACTTCGCTGCCACTGACTGAACATGGGCCCTTGTCCCACCTGAGACTCAACTTCCTCGCGTTCGGCTCGGGCTGCCGGGGAGTTCGTTTAAGATCGTTTATGTGAGGCTCTCAGAACGATGCTTGGAACCAACAGTGCATGACGAAATGTAACCGAGCGGTCCGGTGGCCAGTCCTGTAGAGAATCACCTCCGTAACTCCCCGCCCCCCCGGCTTCCAGCAGGGAGTGTGTGTGTGTGTGTGTGTGGGGGGGGGGGACGCCAATGAGGCGTGGGTCTCTCGGGCCACAGAACACAGACCAGGATTATGTCTTAGATTGGTACAGTGGACCCCTCCCCAGCACAAAACAAACACACGCACGCAGGCAAGTACTAAGTGAATAAAGATCCCTCCCCTTCCCCTTAAGTCAGCAGTCGGCAAACTCGTCCGTCCACAGAGCCAAATACCAACAGGACAACGATTGAAATCTCTTTGGAGAGCCAAATTTCTTAAACTTCTTCTCACGCCACTTCTTCAACACAGACTCGCCCAGGCCGTGGTATTTTGTGGAAGAGCCACACGCAAGGGGCCAAAGAGCCGCCTGTGGCTCTCGGGCCACAGTTTGACGACCATGGGCCTAAGGCAACACGTCCCTAACCGTGAGCGGCCTGCACCCCGACAGCCGCTGAGCAGAGCCCCGAAACGCGCACAGGCGCCTCTGCGGAGATCCCCTGGGATGCTGACTGTGACTCTGTGAATTCCACGAGTTTCAGGTCCACGTGAGACTCTGTGAGACCTCGATCCAGGACGGCGGGCAGCCGGAGTGGATCTTGTGTGCCGTCCCCAGCCCACGGGGTCTCGCTGAGCGTCAGGGTGGGCCGAGAGCCGAACAAGACGACGGACGGGTGAAGAGGAAGACATGCTGGAGACGATCCAAATGGAGAAGCGCGGCTCAGCCGTGGTCCCCACCCCCTCTGGCCACCCCCGTGGGTGGGTCTCCTACGAGTCTCATTCCCGTGGGAGCCAATCAGGAGCCCCACTTAGGAAAGTCCGCGTTCCCCGCGTTTTCCTGCCAGCTCTCAGCCGCAGCGGGAACGCGCGGGCCGCACAGACCCGGGGAGGAACATGCGTCAGACGCAGGCAGGACGGGGCGCACGGCAGAACGGCGCGCCGCGTGGCTCACCACCGACGCGGGGACCACGTGTGAGTAGCGGGCGGGCTGGCAGGCCCGGCGGGCTGGGCGAGGTTTACAAGTTTGTGACGGATTGATTTATTCATGAGCCGCTTTGTTTCTATGACAACTTTATTGGCCGGTCTGCGGTCTAAATACATGCAGGCATGGCAGGCGTGGCGGGGTACCAAACCGATCGCGCGCGCGCACCGCCCTCCTGCCGGGCGGGCGGACACGGCCGCACGCGGGGGCTGGCAGGGGAGAGATCACATAATAAAGGGGGAAAGGGCTTTTTAAAAAGAGCAACTTAGAAGTCTCCAGCGGCCCCCCGACGCTGTAATGTAAGGAGAGATGGAAATGAGCAGAGAAATGCACCATCAGATAAGAGGCCTGGGCTACCCACAATGCACGTGGGTTTATTGAAAAGAAAACAATGATCAAAGGCCCGATTCCGGCTCTAAATGATGCCCCTTGAAGGGGACCATTAATATTCACGACGGCCGCACGGCAACCGGAGAGGTTGTTGTTTAGAGAAAATAACCGGGGGGTTTTCGGAAGATAAAAGGAGAGGGTGGAAGGGGAGGGAGAGAGAAGTGTGCGGACCAAGGTCCCTGGGGATGGGTCTTCGTTTTCCCGCGACTCTGAAGTCAGGGCAGTGTGGCCGCAGCCCGTGGAGGGCGTGAGGGCCGGAGGGAGGAGCAGAAAGCAGCTGCCCACATCGGCCCAGAAACACTCCCCACGGGCCCATGGGAGGGACAGGTAACGGGGAGTGTCTCCACATCCAGCTGCGGCTCCTCGCCCCGGTCTCCCCGCAAGGGCAAGACGGTGTGATGTCGATAGAAAACGTACAGGAAGTCAGACATATTTTCTCCAAATCATGGTTTTCTGTTTTTGTCAAAGTGACGTCCCATTTTCTGCTTATTTTCATTTCCACAGACATTGTGTGTGTGTGTGTGTGTTGGGGAGGGGGGTGCACATGGAGAAGATGGATTGGACTATGCGGCCTTCCCCGGGAGGAATCAGGGTCTTCGCTTCTCGGCTAAGGGTCAGGTTTGACCACATGTGTCCACCACGTGGCCCCGTGGCCATGGCCACGCCAGATGGTCGGAGCTGAACATCTGACCCACGGGAACCAAGCCACTCCCATGCCTGCAACTATGAGTCACTTCCAATGAATCACACCCTCAGAAAATAATGGTGTGGGGGGGGGAGGAATACACAGTGAAAGGTCACATCACGTGAGACACAGGCAGCTGCGTGTGCCGATGTCACTGTCTAGTGCGTGGTCTTTTAAAATAATTTTTAAAAATTGGTTTCAGAGAGGAAGGGAGAGGAAGAGAGAGAGAGAGAAACAGCAACGATGAGAGAGAATCACAAATCGGCTGTCTCCTGCACGCCCTCTACTGGGGATCGAGCCCACAAGCAACCAGCCTGCGCTGACCGGGAATTGAGCCGTGACCTCCCGGTTCATAGGTCACGCCATGGGGCAATGCGTCTGTTTTTAACACATATTCACAGTGACATCGAGGACATCTGTCTGGATAAAGGACCGCCTCCCTGGCCAAGTCCAGGGGGCACGCGGCACAACGCTTTCTCCGGCAATGGGCCCCTGGTGTCCCGCAGGCAGCCCCCTGGCTGATGCAGCCGTATTTCCACCGAGGTCCCCGGACGTGTCCGGCTTACAGAACCACGCTTCCCTCTGACGATAGACAAGGGAACGGGAGGGAACACTGAATCTGCTCAGAAGAGGCTCACAGAGCATCCTTCCGGGGCACACAGACCCACGCACATTTCATCTGGACACCTTAGTGCCAGGACCACTCGCTAATGTGACGCGGGAAGCGCGAATCAGATGGAAAGCTCAGCCGTCCTTATCCCATTAGCTCCGTCTCTGCCGTCCCGCCGACCCCCACGCCGACCCCATCGCTCCCCAACTCCCTGGGCTTCCTTTGTGCTGATGAAAACCTCCGTCCTTGGGAGAAGAGGTTGGGGGAGCTGACCGGATGTAACGGAAATATCCAGCTTAAATGACTCTGTGGTTTTTTTTCGTGTATTTTTTTGGCGGATCGGAGCCAGTGTCGCGAGGCCTCCCTGGCCGCATCGGGGCAGGGTGACCTGGGGGAGGAAGGATGTAAACAGGAGGAAGCAGTTAATAGGCAATTAAAGCTCCGAGCCCCTTATCTGCGCGCACAGCCTGGGAGGAAGCAGCCAGTGGAGTCACTGCTCATCTGCCCGGCCTCTTCCTGGCGGTGCCCGCTTTTGTCCTTCTGATTCTCTCGCTTGCCTGCGGAACCCCGGAACTGCACCCCCCCACCCCCCACCCCTCAGCCTCATCTGAAGGCGGTCAGACCTCTCTGATGGGAAACCGTGGCATTGCTCTTCATGGGAAACACGTCAGTTTATGTAGAGAGAGGCGGCTGAGGGACACAGGTGTCCTCATCTCTGAGAGTGGAACGGGACACACCCCTCCCCACGGGATGCCCGGCCAGGCTCCCCACTTTCCTGCTGTCACTCCCATACCTCCCCCTTCCTGGCGTGGCCTCCCTGTCTGTTCTCCTTCTTGCTCTGCCTGGATTCTTCCTGCCAAGTCACTGTTCCCTGCGCACTGGGGACCGGGGACCGGGTCGCTGTGTTCACGCCTCAACTTCTGAGTCTGCTGCCTTCGAGGCTCATTCTTCCTCCAGCTCCTCGCTTTCTGCCTCTCCATGCACCTGAGACGTGGGTTCCTCAGCACCCCATCTTTCCTCGCTCCCTGTCCCCCGCGGATGGCATCTATGGAGAGGGAGGCCTGCACACCTCGGTCTTCTACACCCAGGGGAGCTTAGCGCCACCAAATCCAAGGGGGACCTAGACACCCCTTGGCCCTGTGCCCCCCTCACAGGTGCGGGACATCAGGCAGCTGGTCCCCAGTCTGCCTCTGGTTCTGGGGCAGGTGTGAGAGGAAGCGGGGCGAGGAACGCGCTCAGGTGCCTGGTGTTGTGAGGAGGGACCCGCTGTCACAGCCCGTGGAGACGGCGACGCAGTAAGGGTCTGGAGTGAGGCGGTGTTTCTCCTGTGCAGTTTGCTCTCCCCCGTGACAGTCAGCTGAATGGTGTGCAGTCCCCGCTTCCCCCAAATTTATTTCAAACTACAATTCACCTGGAAATAATCCTGAGAAAACATTAGAGCAAAGCAACTGATCATTCTCAAGATCTTATGAGAGAAAATATCTGAGCCGCGAGGCTGGGCCTTGGTAACCTGGTGGTTGGACTTGCTAACTGCCCCACCCACTCTCCCTGTGGAGGGCGACGGCATTCCAATGACTGTTCCCCGTGGAGGGCGATGGCATTCCAGTGACTGTTCCCTATGGAGGGCGACGGCATTCCAATGACCATTCCCTGTGGAGGGCGATGGCATTCCAATGACTGTTCCCCGTGGAGGGCGATGGCATTCCAGTGACTGTTCCCTATGGAGGGCGACGGCATTCCAATGACCGGTCCCTGTGGAGGGCGACGGCATTCCAATGACCGTTCCCTATGGAGGGCGACGGCATTCCAATGACCGGTCCCTGTGGAGGGCGACGGCATTCTAATGACCGTTCCCTATGGAGGGCGACGGCATTCCAATGACTGTTCCCTGTGGATGGTGACGGCATTGCAATGACTGTTCCCTATGGAGGGCAATGGCATTTCCAATGACTGGTCCCTATGGAGGGCTATGGCATTCCAATGACTGTTCCCTATGGAGGGCGATGGCATTCCAGTGACTGTTCCCTATGGAGGGTGATGGCATTTCCAATGACTGTTCCCTATGGAGGGCGATGGCATTCCAGTGACTGTTCCCTATGGAGGGCGATGGCATTCCAATGACTGTTCCCTATGGAGGGCGATGGCATTTCCAATGGCTGTTCCCTATGGATGGTGACGGCATTTTCAATGACTGGTCCCTGTGGATGGGCGGGGCTGTCTGCTCTCCTGTCAGCCTCCAATGCTCTTCCATCAGCCTCCGGTGGATGGGTCATGGCATTTTTCAATGACTTGGCCCCAGAACAGCAAAGAGTGTGCCCTTTTAAGTTGCTAAATGTTTCCTTGGTGAGGTGCCCTCAACAGGTGTGGGTGGGACAATGGCATCTTTGGCAATACGTTCTGTCAACCTGACAAATGAAAAAGCAGTTGATGAATGCATGCCGCCAGTCACTTTTCTGGGATCCTTTTCACACACTAGAAACGATTTGAAAATGCAAATATGTTACTGAGGGGTAACGATGGCCAACAGCATCCCTTGGCATCGAGAGGAGAGTGTCACAAAACACCACGCGGAGGATTTAATCTGGGGTCTACACTCTCTGCTAACAAGATCAAAACTTACGCCCTGGCTGGTTTAACTCAGGGCTTAGAGAGTCGGCCTGCAGATGTAAGGGTCCCGGGTTCAATTCCAGACAAAGACACATGCCCAGGTTGCAGGCTCGATTCCCAGTAGGGGGCATGCAGGAGGCAGCCGATCAATGATTTTCTCTCATCATTGATGTTTTTCTCTCCCTCTTCCTCTCCGTTGCTCTTTGAAATCAATAAAAAAAAATATTTTTACATCAATTCACATCAGACAATGTTTGGTTTATCCCAAGAACAACCCCACCACTTGGTGTGCACGTGACATGTCTTCAGAAACGTATATACCGATCATGAGGCACAAAAGGAGACATCATCTACAATTAACAGCCTGCTCAGTGCCTCGCAGTTGTGGGTGGCGGGCAGCGGGGTGTGAGAGAATGGAAGAAGGAGAGACCCACGCAACCCCCTCAGTTCCAGGGACTGCTCCCGCCCCGCCCCGATGTGCGTGTGTGCGTGTTTGTGTGTGTGTGTGTGTGTGTGTGTGTGTGTGTGTGTGTGTATACACTCGTTGGAAGCAGGAAGCGTCTTCCTTAGGGGCGGGCGTTTTTCATGCTAACGCAGCACCCATCCGTCTTCCTTGCCGGCGGGGCTGTCTGCTCCCCCGTCAGCCTCCAACGAGGAGGGATCAATGGGAGACAGCTTTGGGGAGGCGCTTTGGGGTCTGAGGCAAGGGAGCCGATCAGAAAGCTGCCATCGGCCCAGAGCTGCTTGACGAATTAGGGCCTCTTCCAGAGCCCGTGAGCGCCGTCACGCCCGTTACAGACACTAATTAGAGACACAGGCCCCGATGGGGAACGCGTCCAGCACATTAACGCCCGCTCCTGTGGCTGCAATTAGCTCACATGTTGACTTACACTGTGTCGTGAGTCAGAGATGAAAATGCATCAGCCGTTACTAAAAAATTCATAAGGGAAACATGAGCTAAGGGCCCAAGAGCTTTTTGCCCGTTGCCCTTTGACCCTGCTGGGTCTTAGATTTCAACGCTTTCACACCCAAATGTTTTCCAGCCCGTCTTCCTCTGTCGGGATGAAAAGTCACCCATCCATCACCCGCCCGTCGGATCCTGCCTCCGAGGACGAGGGCTGCCTCTGGGTTTATGGGCGACGAGCCATCGGCCTCCACAGTGTCCGCAGGCCCAGCCCCACAGATTTTATGGTGGTTTTTCCTTTTTTTTTTCCCAGTGTAATCCCAGTCATGGGATCTGATTAATGAAAAAAAAAAAAAAAAGGAGAAAAATCCATCCTGTTGATTTCTGAAACACTAAAGCCTTTTTAAAAATGGCATTTCCGTTTTGGTAGAAGGATAAGTCTGCGTTTGAAAGGAAAGGCCCAGCGATAACAGAGGGAAGTGGGAGCTTTAACACAGACAGGAGTGGGGAAATGGCAGGCTGCTGCTGGAGCTCTCCAGAGTGCCCAGAAAGCTGCTGTACTTTAACTGTGAGTGTGAGTGTGAGTGTGTGTGAGTGTGTGAGTGTATGTGTGAGTGTGTGTGAGTGTGTGTGTGAGAGTATGTGTGTGTGTGAGTGTGAGTGTGTGTTTGAGAGTGTGTGTGAGTGTGTGAGTGTATGTGTGAGTGTGTGTGAGTATGTGTGTGTGAGAGTGTGTGTGTGTGAGTGTGAGTGAGTGTGAGTGTGTGAGAGTGAGTGTGTGTTTGAGAGTGTGTGTGAGTGTGTGAGTGTATGTGTGAGTGTCTGTGTATGTGTGTGTGAGAATGTGTGTGTGTGTGAGTGTATGTGTGAGTGTGTGTGCGTGTTTGAGAGTGTGTGTGAGTGTGTGTGAATGTGTGTGTGTGTGAATGTGTATGAGCGTGTGTGTGTGTGTGTGTATGTGTGAGTGTGTGTGTGTGAGTGTGTGTGTATGTGTGAGTGTGTGTGTGTATTTGAGAGTGTGTGTGAGTGTGTGAGTGTGTGTGAATGTGTGTGTGTGTGTGAATGTGTGTGAGTGTCTGTGTGAGTGTGTGTGTGAGTATGTGTGTGTGAGAGTGTGTGTGTGTGAGTGTATGTGTGAGTGTGTGTGTGTTTGAGAGTGTGTGTGAGTGTGTGAGTGTATGTGTGAATGTGTGTGTGTGTGTGAGTGTGTGTGTGAGTGTGTGTGTGTGTGTGAATGTGTATGAGTGTGTGTGTGAGTATGTGTGTGAGTGTGTGCATTTATGATGGGAAGATATTTAAAATCTCAAAAATGAAAACGTGTGTGAGATAGAAGCCTCAACTTCCTCATGGTGCATCTTGGAGAAAGTGTGTACGTGTCACGTTAAAGGAAGTGTTGGCGCCCAGAATACATCACTCTGGCTGCCTCCTACACCGCGTGAGCCTTGGGGCTGAGCTGCGTGGATTGTGCCATCGAGTGTGTCTCGATGAGCAGATGGCGATGAAATAATAATTTCATCATCACCCGAGCATCAAGTCCAGGAACACACACACATTCACCCCAAAGTAAAAATAGTAAAAAATAAGAGTCAACACAGAAGACACTTTAAAAACAAGCAAACCCCACAGTCCGTGCAGGCTAAACTGACGTCCACGAGTCATTTAAAATCCTTGTGTGTGGCCGTCTGTGTTCAATGCTGGGAGCCCAATGCTCTGAACGTCCCACGTGCCTGGATTTTACCGAGACAAGCCCTGGGCCCGTCTCTGCTCTCTGCCCACTTCAGTGTCTGCCAGGGAGGGGGCCCCTGGCAGGGAAGAGCGGGGACCCCAGCACCGCCTCAGGGGGGCTGAAGTGGCAGCATACCGACCCTCGGTCTGGAAACCAGAGGCCTGAGACCCTATGGCCTCTCTGCCTCCAGGAGGGCGGAGCGGATCAGGAGAGAGCACCCCGGGTTCAAGCTCACGGGCTCCCAACCTCAGAGAGCTCTGGGCCTGATGGAGGCTGGAGGGAGAGCCCGTGAGGAAACAGGCCGGCTCTGCAGAGCTCCGGGAGCTGGGAGGTGCAGGCGGGAGCCGGGCTGGAGGAAACGCAGGCCGGAATTCTCCAGCGACAGGCTCCACGGGGGACAGATCACTCCTCCTGTCCGATCTGAGAGGAACACGCCACACGCAGAACTGATCGTGACGAGCCGGAATACACAGAGGACTCTGACGGTCAGCCATTTCCAGCCCCGGAGCCTGGCTTGGGCGAGGGAGGCTGATAAACTCCTGGAAGGTTCTGCGGGCCCCTCGCACCCTAGGGACACGGAAGCTTCTCCGCCAGCTGGCACCACACGGAGAGAGACCAGGCACCCCGGACCCACCGCCACCCACGCTCGGTCCCCCTGGCTGTCCTGGGAAAGCATCGGCCCGCCAGCCAGTGAGGCCCGCCTCCTGGCCCAGAGGCCACAGGGCACATGATGACCCCGGAGAGGACGTGGAGCGGGAGGGGGTCACTCTCCTGCAAGAGTGCTATTCTTTTTGTTCTAGAAAATAGCAGACGCTTAGTGCCTTATTTGCAACTGTTACCTCCGCTGATTTAATGCATAAGGAATAAGATCTCCCCAACCTACATGCAGTGGGTACAGGAAACACATTTTTATTTATGTTTAGGGAAGCTCAGTAGAATTGATCTGTTGGTTTTGTTTTTTTTTTGTCTCCTGACTATGTGGTGTTGTTGTTGTTATTATTATTATTATTATTATTATTGTTATTATTATGCCAAAGAAAGTACACCTGACAATTTCCATGATCATTTTACAATTTAGTGTTTTATGGGTGTGCCCTATTATGCCTAGCATTGCATATAACATAATAAATATTAATAAGACAATCATTTCCAAAAACCATTATTTTTTTTTTCAGTAAGTACTAGTACAGATGTATTATTCTTGAATGCCAGCAATCAAAGGAATCAGTGAAAGCATTCATTGATAACATAACAAATATTTCTCAGGTTGAGGGCCTGAAATGGTGTGAGCGTTGAGAAGACACACCTGTGTGCAATATCTGGCTTGTTGAAGAGGAGGAAAACATTTCTGTTTTAGGTTTGGATTTGGGAAGTGGGCAGAGCCAGGAGACTGGTCAATCTTAAAAAATCAGAACTAGAAACTGTGAGTGACCATCAGGAGTTTTAATTAATTTATTTCTGCCTGATCAAAAATACTTTCATGAACTGTGGACTGAATATTAACTTCTCAGCACACGAATGAGACGTGTTTCAGACCAAGAGTGGCCCTCAGCGTAGAGTCACACAAGACCCATGCCTGCTGTCTCCACAGTCCCCGCCCTGGGGAACTTTCTCAGAGACAAAGGCAGCCGAGAAACCAGAAACCCCGATCAGGAAGGAGATGTGCACCCTATGTCCATAGTGGCACAATTCACAATAGTAAGAGCTGGAAACAGCCCACATGCCCATCGGCAGGGGAGCGGATAAAACAGCTGTGGTCCGTCCGCACCGTGGAATACGAGGCAGCAGTAAAGAAGAAGGCTCTCTTTCCCTTTGAGACAGCATGAAGGGCCCTGGAGAGTATCACGCTAAGTGAAATAAGCCAGGCAGAGAAAGACAAGCATCCCATGATCTCACTCATGGGTGAAATCTAATGAACAAAATACACTGATGAACAAAGCAGATCCAGAGGTACAGAAATATGGAACTTACTGACGGGTCACAGAGGAAAGGTGAAGGTGGGGGGTGCGGAGGGAGTGATTAACTGGGGAATGTGTATGCATATATCCGAAGCTCGTGGCCCAGACCATAGCGTGGGAAAGGTCTGCAAGGGGCAGGTACGGGGGGGGGGGGAAGGGGTCAATGGGAAAACCCCCAAACAAAGAGAACATTTGTAGAATTTTCCACAATAAAGATAAAAAGAAGACAAATACAGATGAAGTGCAACAGTAGAAACGAATGAATAAAATCATTCTCTTCCCAAACGACATATGCTAACTAGAAAAACCAAGTGTTGGCTGGAAAGAGCAGAAATTAGAGAGCACAATGCAATGCAATGCCCCATGTGATACACGATCGCATTTTCTTAACCTGCGGTCAGCCACTGACAATAATAAAACAGTAGCAGAACGTGGAAACATAAAAGAGTTAGGAAAAATATTAAGACTTAGGAAAATTTTTAGAAGGAACGAGAAAAATATTACGAGTCACATATAAAACTGGAATAAATGCTGAACTATGTTAATGGACAAACCCGTTACTCCTGTGAAAATGTCAGTTCTTCCCGAAAATCAATTTACAATGTCGAGGTGATCCATCCTGGTAAAGAAGGCCTGTCTTCTACCTTTCTGTTTCTCAGCCGTTAATCTTTGTAGGAAATTTACGTACATATATATACACATATACATATGTACTTGATATTGTTACAGGTCGGAATAATTGTCTCCCCACCTCTCTACAGTAAAATCCTTTCACTGCCATCTTCCACGTGCTTCTTGTCCATAATTTAGGTCTTTCTTGTCTTTTCACCACCCCAACTGGTTATTATTTACCATGATCAGTTACCATCATCATTTACACCATCAGCTCCAGCTTTGATTTAACAACGTGTCCTGTCAGTCTCTACTTCCGGGCCCAGTCCTGACGTAGGCGCCCCAGGAGCACACACTGCCTCTTGCCCTGTGGCATCATCTGAATCTCTCTTGTCACACCTGCCCCATCACAGCTGCCCCTTCACACCTGGCCTGCCTCTCGTCGCCAGGGGCCGACCCTGCTCTGCCCCCCAGTGACCCCTCTGCTGGGGTGTCCCTCGCCTGCGGGCTCGAGGGGCTCGGCCACGTGTCTCACTTTACTTACTTATTTAATTCCGAACACAAAGGTGAAAGGTTTGCAAGGCTAACCCCGTCAGCCGTTTTATGAACGAGAAGTCTGGCACCTCGCCGATTGAAAAGGACGCAGGTGGAGGGCGCGACTGGTAACTGCCTGATGAACGGCAGAAATGACGTGTGAAGATGGAAGGCTGTCGCTCACTGTTAAACAAGTAAAGACAAAAGGAAACTCGACTGCTCACTCACCCAGGAGGAGAGACGCACCCTGCCCCGTTTCTGAAGAACAGGGGACCCCGTGTGGAATAGTTTCATTAGCCCCGTTTCTAGTATTTTTTTTTTCCTTAAGGAAAGAATCAGCTATCCATAAAATTTTCATTGGACTCTTATTTATGACAGCATTAAAAATCTTTAAATAACCAATTGTAGAGAGCTAGCACAATAAATAAATCATGGTACATCTCAATAATGGAGGAATCGCAGTTATTAAAAATAAAATTATGGCAGAATAAATATTGACGCGGGCAAATGTTTACGATAGAGTGCTAAGTATACAAAGCAGGCACCATAGAGTACGTACCTAAATGTGTGAGACACTTACAACATTATGTGGGGAAAAATAAAGTTTATACACAACATTACTGACGGTGACTCTCCTAGGTGGATTTGTAAAGCTCTAACCAGAACACAGAAACGAACAGCGCTGCTGGGTCTGTCTGGGGAGCCAGCTCGGAGCCGCACCGACTCCTCGGTCTCCGGTGATACTCCCTGTACTTCCGGCTCCCCCACTGCCCTCCCTCAGACCGCGAGTGACCGAAAGCAGGCCCTGCTTTACTCACGTCAGTGGTATTCAGGCTCATTGTCAGTGCTCGACGGGACTCAGCCAATAAATAAATGCAGTTATTGAGGAAAACTGTTTAAAAGTCATAACGTTATAGTCGATTTTCTATAGGCTGTGTGGTGATCATTGAAAAAGCAGAATGAAGTGAATCACTGCATGAAAATGCACTACTATATAGTAACATTCTAAAAAGCACATCAACTATTTCAGAAATTGGTTATTTTTCAGTACATAATATTGTGAAATTCAACAGTATGAGCTATTAGACGGGTCTGAGCAGTGACCCCTCTTTTACAATTACTTTTTAATTGTAAAAATTACTTCTTGATTTGAGAGAGAGAGAGAGAGAGAGAGAGAGAGAGACACAGTGAGTTGTTCCACTTATTGATGCATTCATCAGCTGCCTATTATAGGTACCCCCCTCAGGGATCTAACCCAAACCTTGGCTAGCGGGGCGATGCCCTAAACAACTGAATCACCTGGCCAGGACCTGGGCTATTATGAACGGAACCAAATAGAAATAAAACATTCGGCGGAGTTTAAGAAGAATTTCAATTGATCAGCAACATCGTCCTGAGCCACTCCCTAACCTCCCCCCGCAACCCATTCCCACCAAGTTCGTGGCTGCGTGGCTGTGTGGACGGGCTGCAAGCGATGCTGTTGGACGCGGCTCCATGGAGGAGGGAGGCCACTCCAGTGCTCCCCGTGCTCCCTTCCGGTCCAGCCTGGCTCAGCCCCATCGGACGTGGGCTTCACGGGGCTCAGCGATCTCTGCTGAGGTGCTGGCCTCATAGATGAACGCAGCCATAAAACCGCCCACTCCCGGCCGGGCCGAGCATCAGCCTGTGAACCAGGAGGTTGCTGGTTCGATTCCCGGGCAAGGCACAGGCCCGGGTTACAAACTCGATCCCCTGTAGGGGGCGTGCAGGAGGCAGCCGGTTGATGTTTCTAACTCTATCCCTCTCCCTTCTTCTCTGGCTCCCAAATCAATAAAGAAAAAACAACAACAGCCTAACCAGTTTGGGTAGGCGGATGGAGCACTGGCCTGTGGACTGAAGGGTCCCAGGTTCAATTCGGGTCAAGGGCACATGCCCGGGGTTTGGGGCTTGGTCCCCCAATAGGGGTGTGCAGGAGACAGCTGGTCAATTATTCTCTCTCATCATTGATGTTTCTCTCTCTCTCCCCCTCTCAAATCAATAAAAATTTAAATAAAACATATAAAAAAACAGAAAAGAACTAAAACAAGTTAGAAAAATATTAAGAAGCAAATTGTGCACTATGGCAGAGGGTATTGGGGGCTACATGTTGGCAGAAAAAAATAAAATTAAATAGATGAACACTTTCCTACAGAAACCGTTCCGCACCGAGTCTGCGGAAAGCCAGAGACTCAGGAGGGGCCAGCCCGCTGCTCGCTGCGTCTGCTCGCCGTCCACTCCACCATCCAGACACTGCACTGATGCCGCCGGTGCAGTGCGGGCTCAGATTTTATTTCATTTTTATGTTTAAAAATATATTTTATTGATTTTTTACAGAGAAGGGAGAGGGATAGAGAGTTAGAAACATCGAAGAGAGAGAAACATCGATCATCTGCCTCCTGCACATCCTCTACTGGGGATGTGCCCGCAACCAAGGTCCATGCCCTTGACCAGAACCGAACCTGGGATCCCTTCAGTCTGAAGGCCGATGCTCTGTCCACTGAGCCTAACTGGTTAGGGCTGGCCTCAGATTTTAGATGTGAAATCAATGTTCCACCAGGTACACTTGGGGAGCCAAAGGGGTTTTGAAAGGTGAGCGTGGCTGAGAAAACCCAGCACCGGACTAGGATTTTATATGGTCTTTCCCAAGCCCTGTGCAGTCTCCCCAGAGCACAAACCCATCCCTCAGCCCCATGACCCCCGAATACAAAGAGAATTCGGCTGCTGGAACCCTGTTGCCGGAACGGCGTGTATTTCTAACAGATCGGACAGCTCAGCTCTGATTTGGGGATTCACTAGCAGTGATGGTAATTTCTTCAGAGGAGCACGCGCTGTAAAAACCCCATTTCCACGTGACTTCTTCCTCTTTTGGAAACTCTTCTCCCAGACGGCTGAGACCCCAGAGCACGGCCAGCAGACCGGGCTCGCTGCCGGACAGGAAACACTCCCGACAGGAAACGCTCCCGACAGGAAACACTCCCGACAGGAAACACTCCGGACAGGAAACGCTCCCGACAGGAAACGCTCCCGACAGGAAACGCTCCCGACAGGAAACGCTCCCGACAGGAAACGCTCCCAACAGGAAACACTCCCGACAGGAAACACTCCTGACAGCGGCCTTCATTCAGCACCAGACACAGCACAAAGAGCAGCAACGGGGCGAGTCCCCCTAAAAGCTTTTAATAGGACTCTTCCCGAGGCCCATTAAACCGCCCCTGGCCGCCCCCCCCGCCAACCCTTGTATATCGATCCCCCCCCGATGGAGCCCCTCCTCCCCCCCATTAAAGCCCAAGGGGGTCATCTGGGGAACAGCCACTGAGGAGTGGCCAGAGCTGAGGCCTGCGTCAGAGCCCAGGCTCCACGCCAGGCGGCTGCCCCCGGCTGTCTGTTTGCAGGGCCCCCGAGAAGTCCCCGCTCCCGGGGAGGTTTGCGTCCCGATGCTCCCGGAGGACGAGGGAGGGTTTTGTGCTCAGTGGAGAGCACATACACACGTTTCGCTGCACGTGGAAGCTCCCGGGCCATGACTCTCCTTCCTGTTTCTCACGCTTCCCATCGAAAGTCCATTTTCAAGAGCCGCTCGCAGTGCCGACTGCACCCTTAGTTTTTCCCTCTAATGGTTGTGAGATATTCAACACATTTTTATTGATCCACTTTCCCAGGGATGGAGGTCTAAGCCCCCAGGATCCCAAATTAAACTGCAGCCAACACCGAGGAACCCATCTTGCTGAAAAGCTGGCGTGAGAAATCGGCGGGGGTACCTGCCAGGATATCAGAGGCGGGCCTGCGGGACCCCCGGGGCAAGAATGGGCGGGGGGGGGGGCTAGGCTCTATTTCTACAGAAGGAAAAGAGGAGGTTTTAAAAAACGTGTCAGGGAATCTTCTTCCGTCCTTCAGGTGAACCCATTTTTCTTATAAACCAGGAAGAACACATGGCGTTTAAAATAATTTTCCAAAGGACTTGTAAGCATGAATATAAGGCTAACCAATGGACACGAACACCAGGGGGTGAGGGCATGAGTGGGGGGGGGATTTGGGGAGTTAATGGAGGTTATGAGGACACATATGTAATACCTTAATCAATAAAGAAATAAAAAATAATTTTCATGGACTCCAAACTCACCAAAACTCTTCGTTTGAGATATTTGTTCACAAGGTAGAACACGCTACTATAAACTCTTCTCAGTTTGTCAATATGCAAGGTTTTAGAGGTACTAGCCTCTTTTTTTCTTTTCCCCAAACAAAATCTTGTAATTACAGAAATCGCTGTGAACAAAACAGAGTGCACAAAGCACAGCACAGGGAACGTAGTCAACGATATTGTAATAACCAGGTACGGGGCCAGGTGGGGACCAGGAGAGTCAGGGGAACCACTCAGCAACGTACGTGACTGTCTAACCCCTGAAACTAATACAGAATCACAGGAATGCAAACCGTAATTGGCAACAAATTTTAATGAAAAAAAAAAAAAAGAAATGGTTTTAAACATCTCTGTTCAAAATGTTCTGTTTGTTGCTTAAATTTCTGATGAAAAGCAATTACTTCCTTGCTTATTATTAAAAAGGGAGCCTTGCCTAGAAGGGTAAGGGAGTGTGTGTGTGTGTGTGTGTGTGTGTGTGTGTTTAGGATCTACCGGGCAGCATGCTGCAGATGGCCACCCGGCCGATTTTAAGACTTGTTCCTTCGTTAAAAAAATTACGTAGCTTTTCTTTGCATGTCAGAGTTCCACGGACTGATTTTAATTTTTGATGGATCTTTATTAAGGCACGATAGACATGCGGTACAGTACACCGAACTGTGCAGCTGTGTGAGTTTCCACACACGCAGAAGCCACGTAACCACAACCGCGTCGGGATGGAGAATACTTCCGGCGTCCGCTGAGCGGCCAGTGGTTGACATTTACTCAGAGCGGATGGTGGGAAACCCGGCGGCTCTTCCGGTCCTCTGTCATAAGACAACCCCTGGCTTCTGTGCTCTTCTGTGTCCCATCGCAGAGTATTTGCAAAACATGTCTTTCATTAATCAGTGGTCGGCAAACTGCGGCTCGAGAGCCACATGCAGCTCTCGAGCCATGGCTTGACGCTCTGTTGACCAATGAGTTTGACGACCCCTGACCCAGACTCTCGATTCCAATAGTGACAGGCTGTTGTTCCTTGTGATGAAGCCCCTAGCCCAGTGGTCAACAAACTCATTAGTCAATAGAGCGGCAAATGGCGGCATTTGCGCTGTATGTCCTACACAAACCAGGGGACCTGTCCCCGAAGCAAAAGACGCGCCTTAGATGAAGTCGGCGGAGCTTCAGACCCTCGGCCTCCCCCGCCCCCCAGCCCCCCTTCCCCCCCTGCCGGCAGCAGCCCCGAGGGCCTGCTCCGGTGAGCTGGTCAGACACGGGGGTCCCTTAAGGGCACTTTCAGGGTGTCCGTCCATTAGGCAGTGTTCGCGCACTCCGTTCTGACCCATCTCACCCCTGACGTGGAAGAGAGAACGGCGCTGAGTTCGGGGCAGGAGCGATTTACCGCTGATGCCTGTCTCTGGCACCCCTCCCCCCCTCCTGTCCACTGGCGGCTCACAAGAAAAGACAAAAGGGAAGAGGAGAAAGTCCTGCCTGCCCTCGTCCCATCACACGGGCCTGTGCTCAGAGGACCCCTGGAATTCACAGCGTCACCGTCCGCATGTCACCATCGCGTGTCACGCCCGCTGCGACGTGCCTGCTCTCCCTGCGGCCATTTTAATGGGCGAACTTGAGAAGCATCTCTCCCCGTTTCAAACCCTTCAGCCCTGACAGCCCCCCGCCCGAGGACACGCACTCCCGCGGAGCCCCGACAGCGCCCGGCACCCCGCTCTGGTCTGTCACGCTCCTGTCCTCCCCTCTGGAGAAATCAGCTCGCTCATTAAAGCACCTCTCCCTCAGAGACAATGTGGAAAAGACAATGTTCTCCGCGACCTCTTAGGAAGACGCCGACTTAACTCCTCCAAGTTCAAGTGCAGAGAAAGCATAATTAATGGACCCAGAAAAAAGCTCCTGGGTGTGAGGTACTGAACTGCGAGTGCGTCTTGGGAGTTCGTTGGGAACACCCCGCTTCCCAGCATCTCCTTCCTCTCGATACTCAGCCAGACAAGGCCAGGCAGTCTGATTCCACAATGTGGCGTCCCTGGGCAGGTGTCTACTCCGTGTCTCAGACTCCCAATGCCCCTCGTCCCCCCGATTCCATTCCCCTTCTTTCCAGACTGGCCCGTTGGGGGAGTTGTGATGACGCTTTCATGGGTTTAAAAGCCAGAGTGCATTGCCAGACTGGCCTGGCTCAGTGGTTGAGCATCAATCTCTGAACCAGGAGGTCAGGGTTCGATTCCCGGTCAGGGCACATGCCCGGATTGCAGGCTCCATCCCCAGCGTGGGGCGTGCAGGAGGCAGCCGATCCATGATTGTCTCTCATCATTGATGTGTCTATCCCTCCCTCTCCTTTCCTCTCTGAAATCAATAAAGACATGTTAAAAACAAATTAAAGCCAGAATGCATTAGGAATTTATTAACTTGATTTCAAAGAATGAGTCAGCACCATGGTTTGAGATTTCCATTGAGTTGGTGTGAATGCATAAGTTAGAGCTACTTGTCCAGATTCATTAATGCGGGGACCTGGGTCATGTTATACCACTTGTGCAGAAATATTATGTATCTGGACGTTACCTCTCCATGAAAAGATTTATTGAAGCCAAATCCCCATTTTAAAAATGTAAGTCGCATGACTTGTTTCTGCAGGTTTTTTTCCCTCCAGAACACATCAGCCTTCCTTTGAAGACAATATCGATGATTAAAAAATTAGCACTGGGCCACGTGCCCGGGTCAATTGCAGACAAAAACAGTTCGATTTCTTGAAAGAAAGCAACCTCTGCTTAAAGTAATCCTGCCGGTGGAGGGCACGTGTGAGGGCGGCATCCTGAATTAAAGGTGGGAGGCGTGTCCTTTCTGACAAAGTTAAGTTTATTCGTGATAAACCGCCCTGGCCCTCCCGCTGCTTGCAGTCCGGGAGGAGACAGCGGGTCGATGACCACAGAGTAGCCAAAAGAGCACAGAAAAGCAGGTTCTGCTCGCAGAGCAAGCAGCTCCTAACTCTATCCCCCCCCCCCCCCCAAAGGATGGGAAACGCCTGATGATACCAAGACAGGCACTGGTCACCCATCCATTTCACACCCCGCCGCCAACGACCCCCCGGGTTAGTCCAAAGTCCCAGGCTGGCCACTCTTCAAATTTCTGTCCTCCCACTTCTCAACTTACTGATTGTGTGTGTGTGTGTGTGTGTGTGTGTGTGTGTGTGTGTGGTGGGTAATTAGTTCTACCGGTAATTTATCCTAGCAGTGGTCAGCAAACTGCGGCTCGAGAGCCACGTGCGGCTCTTTGGTCCCTTGAGTGTGGCGGCGAGGCGTTAGAAGTGCGACAGGGACCTGCGCTGGCGACGGGGAGGCGGGCGGTGCAGCTGGAGACCTTTCCGAGTTTGGAAATACTACAGACCCAAATTAGACGTGGTTCTTTGAGCCCTAAGAGATCCCGCGCCCTGCTCTTCAGTAAGCACGGCGACCTGAGGGCTTAGAGCCCCCTTGTCCTTAAATGTGCTCACTACAGAAGGGCACAGAGGGACGCAGGACACACACGCCCCTGCCAGCTGGCACCGGCTGTGCCCCGGGAGAGAGCTGCTGGAGGAACGAGGAGCCTCTGATGGCAGCGTGGGAGCAACAGCAGAGGAGGAGCAGCGGGGAGTCATCGGAGCAGTGGAGCCTCTTTGCATGGCTCTGTGGCTGAGCATCGACCTCTGAACTAGGAGGTCACCGGTTCGAGTCCCAGGTTGCGGGCTCGATCCCTAGTCGGGGAGCGGGACGCGGAGAGACTCAAATGTTTGCAGGAATGGAAGACGTGGTTCAAGCTATGATCAGTTATTCCAATTGACTCATTCAACACCATCCGCTGGGCACCTACTGGGCATATGGAGTTTTGTGGGGGGTGTTTTTGCTAGGTAAAGGCTGGGAAATAGCAATTAGCTATCTGCGAGGCTTGGTGGAATTGCTCAGTGCTACACAAGGTTATTGTGTAAGTTGGAATTTAGCGTGCTAAAATGTGTCAAAGTTTACGCAAACGCCTTTTTTTTTTTTTTAAAAAAAAGGGGGAAAATGTAGGGAGTGATTAGCTGCTGTGGGCTTGGCGAAGCGACACTATTTTTAAATGTGGAGTTCTGCTGGAGATAAATAGTCTGTATGTTGAAGTGGCTGTGTGTCAGATTTTTTAATCAGCTCTCGCCGCCTCTGAAATACATTTGTTAATTGAAAACAAAGTAAGTGGCTTAAAGTTTCTGTTAATGCAGCAACTCTAGCTAATATTTTCTAAATGGCGCTTGCGAATAAATTTGTATGCATCAAAAATACTGGAGAAGCAGCCACATCCGAAAATATCACCCCCTCCCCCGAAATCACCAGCGCGTCAAGGTCTGTGACTGCAGGGACACAGTGGCCTCCCGTCACTGGCCGAGCATCAGGTGTGAGGAATGGATGGTGGCAGCGTGTGTATTTCTAGAGAGTTCTTTGGCGGCCGGCATGGATTTGAATGATGGGCACCGACTTCCCACTTCACAGGCACCTCCGCCGATGCCACGGCATCAAAAGGTCAGACACAACGACAGTGTCTCCTACAAGCTCTGCTGGTCTCTACAAAAGAAGGGACGTAAACGCAGAGGGCGATGCGGGTGTAAGATTACAGCGGTCGGCAAACTCATGAGTCCACAGAGCCAAATACCAACAGCACGACGACTGAAATATCTTTGGAGAGCCACATTTTTAAAACTTAGACTTCTTCTAGTGCCACTTCTTCAACACAGACTCGCCCAGGCCGTGGTGTTTTGTGGAAGAGCCACACGCAAGGGGCCAAAGAGCCGCACGTGGCTCGCGAGCCGCAGTTTGCCGACCACGGCGATATTACGTCTCCTCGAATTCCCACGGCTGATCACGGCCCCCCGCCGGCGAGCTCGCCTTTCACACGGAGAACCGGGGGAGGTGAGAGTCGGGAGGCGGTGTGCGTGGGAAGGCTGCTGACGAGGCCGCAAACATAAACCGTGTCCGGAGCCAACCTGGATAAAGGCTGAGGTGCGACGGGTGGAAACCGGGAACAGCCTGCGCTGCCTGGCCCCGGGGGCGCGTCGCCCCGTTACTGAGACAGAACGGCGCCCGCCCGTTGCGTGTGGCTGTACAGAGCGGATGCGGGGTTCGGTAACCGTCGCAGGATTCTGTCGTTGCTACCACTTCAAGCTGAACCTCACACAAGAAGTAAAGGATCACAGTCTTGACAGAGACACGTCCTTGGCATCCCGGTGAACCTTGAAGCGGACGCTGACGTGTGAGAGGTTTTCGTTCTTTCTAGGAGTTAACCCCATCGGGTCGGCACGACAGGGCATGACTAAGATACCGGCGGCGGAGGTCTTAGCGGGTCTGCAAGTACCCCGAGCAGCCAGAGACGGCCCTCGGCCATGTGCTTTAGATTCCCCTACTCGGCGCCCGTCCTCAAAGGAAGCCTCCGGATAAAAGGAGCTGGACCAGTCTTACCCATGGACTCAGTTAAAACTGTGCACATCGAACCAACAATCTTTCATCTCTGCAAACGTCAGCCATTCTGTGCTTCAGAGACAAAGCTGCGGGGACAAGGAGATGGCCGCGAGGGGCTTGGCTCTGGCCCGGAGCCCTACTTTTGTGGGGGCCAGAAGCCGAGCAGCTAATGCCTGGGGGCGTGGCTTAATGACAGGACAGCCGACAGCCAGACAGTCCTGGATGGGTCTGGGTGGCAGGAAGGCTCCGCTGAGGAGGTGGCATCTGTCGGAAACACGGCACGGAGTCGGCTAGCGGGCCAGGCAGAGGTGAGCGGACACTCCGAGGAGAAGGATGTGGCTCAAGATCAGCGGGGAGGGAGAAACATTGATCAGCTGTCTCCTGCATACCCACCCACTACTGGGGATGTGCCTGCAACCCAGGTACGTTCCCTTGACCAGAATTGAACATGGGACCTTTCAGTCCGCAGGCCAACGTTCTATCCACTGAGCCACACTGGTCAGGGCAGATTTAGGCTGTTCTTAATTCTACCTGTTGTAACCTGCCCTGGGCGGGCCGTGAAATCATGGCTCAGACCAGTAGTTCCACATTCGCGCTGTATGATTTCTATGGGTCCGCGGGCCAGCACGATCTTGGGGTTGCGTGGGCAGTTCTTCCAGCAGCCCAGGGCATGTTCCCTGAGGTTCCCCAGAGGACCAGGCTGAGCCGGGCCACACGTGCACCACCAGGGAGAGCTCCTCTGGCTTGATGAGCTGGCCCTGAGCGGATCACCGGCAGGCTGCAGCCAGCCAGTTCGAAAAGAAGCATCTAAACCTTACAAATGCTTGCTGCTGAAAAATATGTATTTTGTGATAATAGGATCCTTCTTCCCACTATCTCCCCACTCTCTCTCCGCCCCCAACACACACACGCGCACGCACGCACACACACACACACACACACACACACACACCCAGTACTTTACCTTGCATGTCACAGAACTCAGGGCCCAGCAAATGACACACCTCATGCCCGCTCTGGGCCCGGCACGCTCAGCCCGGGGTGTTCCCCTGCGCACCCCCCCCCCCTCCCCCCCCGCGAGGTGGTTCCGGGGAGCTTTCTCGGACAGCGAGGGCCCTCCTGCCAAGCCCTCGCAATTGTTCCCGCACAGCATCCGCTGCAGCCCAGAGCTCAGGCCGGCAGCCGGGAAGCGGATCGAGCTCCCGGGGAAAGGCTTGCTATTTGCCGAGGGCCCGGAGCCCCTCGTTCCCGATGACCTGGATCCCGCCCCCTAAATCACAGGCAGCAGCTGAGAGCAGCGACTGCTGCCTTTTCTACGGACGAGCGAGCTGCCCGGGGAGTGAGGCGGCCTCAGAGGAGTCGGTGCAGGAACCAAACGCATTTCACTGTTTGGAAAACCACCCCGTGGGCCCAGCCCGGAAAGGGGAGGCCGCGCTCAGAGACTCGGGCTCCCAGCAGTGGACCGAGCGCCCGGCTCCACGCTCCACGTCCAGCTCCCTGCGGGGCCCCGAGGACGGCCGTGGCTTAGTGCCAATGGCTATTGGACAAGTAAACACACGTGGCTACACCCCGGAGAGTCAGCTAACTACCTTTCTCACCCTATTTTATATCGGAGCAACCCTCCTGTTGTTTGGCAGTGTTTTTTTCCCCCAATTATTTTTTATCGATTTCAGAAAAGAAGGGAGGGAGGGAGGGGGAGAGAGAGAGAGAGGAAGGGAGGGAGAAGAAGAGAGAGAGAGAGGAAGGGAGGGAGAAGAAGAGAGAGAGAAGAAGGGAAGAGAGAGAGAGAAAGAGAGAGACAGAGCGAGAGAGAGAGAGAGAGAGACAATTAGCAATCAACACTGCCAGGGGGAATACAAGCTAGGGCAGTGGTCAGCAAACATAGCTCACAAGCCACATGCGGCTCTTTGGCCCCGTAAGTGCGGCTCTTCCACAAAATACCACAGCCTGGGCAAGTCTATGTTGAAGTGGCATTAGAAGAAGTTTAAAAAAATTGGCTCTGAAAAGAAATTTCAATCGTTGTCCTGTTGATATTTGGCTCTGTGGACTAATGAGTTTGCTGACCACTGCCCTAAGAAACACAGAACGGGTGGTTTTCACACAACATCGGCTGCCGCTGCTGTTCTGACCTAGCAGAATGTCTCAGAGGCAGCCCAGTTCAGCCTCCCACCTAAAAGGCAGCCCAACAGGTGCCCGCGGTTAAGTGGGTGATGGTTGGAGTTAAGAAAAAGGTCCTCTCTCGAACCCTGCTTTCCGTTACCCGTCTCGGAAAGGAAAGTGTGATTTTTTTCACCAGACGGTGCTATGTTCCAATTCTCAGTCCCTGGTTTGAGCTCCAGCAGATCAGACACCTCGGAAGTTGCATCCTGGACTCCAGGCCTTCTCCCAGAGCTGCAGGTCCTCGTACCGTCAGTGGGTTCTAGACGCCCCGGCAACGGCCCCGCCGGGCTGTTTGCTCTTCTTCAGGGAGCCCAGCCGCCTCCCCTGCCGGCCCCGGAGAGCAAGGCCGAGTGAATTCACCGGGTGGTTCGACGGGCTGCAGTTCCAACAAGTCTGCTGGCATAACCCGCGCGTTCTATCTGGACACCGCACACACACGGGGAGGACCGAGTTTGAAACACGGAGCTCGAATCACAGCGGATTTTAAAGAATCACCATCGTCTTCACCTGGCCTGGGTGCACACGGGCCATTTCATTCCTGCGGGAGCCGGAGTCCATTTCCTCTGCAGGACACCCACAAATCACGGCTCTCTCTCTCTCCCCCTGCCCCCCGCCCCGCTGCCTGCCATATTTAACACATAATAGGACATTTTTATAACCCAAGACATTGAGGAAGATGGAGCCACACAAGTAAACAAGAGAAATGACCCTAAATCCACGATGGTGTTATTCTATAAGATGCTTTTAATCTTACTAAGAGGATCGCCGAGCTGGACTGCCCAGCCACTGTGCTGCGATTCGCCAGGAAGTGAGGCTGGAGGGTTATGGGCACGAGATGGCGCTTCCAGGCGGAGTTTAAAGATGGGGGGTTGGGGGGGAAAGCAGCGAGGTGCGTTCATTTAAAGATGCACGTACATGTGAGTGAGCGCCTGTCCGATTTTGTGGACATCTTTGCGACGCCCTGTAAACGGAGCAGAGATACACGCGGCTGTCCCTTTCCTCCCCTCGATGGCGGGAAGGGAGGAAGTGAGCCTCTGGGGATACACGTATGGTCATGGCACGCGCTCCATGAAGGACCGGCGTTGCCAGCGTGTGACTCTCACTCAGGGAACATGCAGGTGGCCACACCGCAGACAGAAGGCATTGCGGGGGGGGTGGGGGGGGCGGGCGGAGAATAATTGGGGGACGGTTTCCAGTGACATTTCTTCCAATAGTGTGGGTGGGTGGAGGTGGAAGAGGACATAGAGGGGATACCTGGTGATGGGAAATATAAAAAAAATAAATAAAAAGGAGATCAATATAATAATAACTGCCATTGCGAGCTCCGTTCCCACCGTCCCTCACACACAGAAACAACCATCTACAGAAAAATCCAATCGGTAAAGCAAGACCATCTATTTCTCCCCCGGAAGAGCAGCAGTTTCACCGGATGCACAGCGGCAGGGACGGTGTCTGAAGTCGCGGATGCTAACGCGCTGTGGAGGAGCAGCGCTCCCCCGGCAGACGGCTCGCCCGCCCCGGGAGTCAACAGTCCCGAAGGCTCTCCGAAGAGCCATTAAAAATTGTCAGAGAATCCGAGAATTCCAGCGTAAATGACCCAGATGACTTTGAGGGATGAGAAATGAGGAGGCTGGAATAGCAAAAACAATAATAGTACTTGCAACTTGCATAATAGCCTTCTTGAGAGAATTCTAAAACACTTCCCGAACATTAATCCAATAATTTTTGTCGTTAGTCGACACGGCACTACGGGGGCCTTTTATGTCCTTCCTCACTGAGCACTTGGGGAAACTAAGGCGGCGAGAGACAGAGAGGAGGTGCCTTTAATGGATGTGCCCCCGTGTAGCAGGAAGTCGATGCCAGCAGAGGATTCTGAGGGAGAAAGTGCAATCTCATTTTCCATTATAATCTTGCCAGATGGCACTGATTCAAAATGGACTGGGTGTGTTAGGAGAGAGGGCTCACGTGGAAGAGATGATCAATAGTGATCTAAAACCCGGGGAACTCATGAGTTCACAAACAAGCCGACCTGGAGGCAAGATGTGGGGAGAAATCCGCATTTGGGGAAGCAATTTTTAAAAGAGAAGGGTAGGGAGTTGTAGCCACACCTGGGTTTTTGTGAAAGGAGGCACTCCAGCCCTAGCCAGTGCGGCTCAGCGGATAGAGCGTCGGCCTGTTGACCCAAGGGTCCTGGGTTCGATTCCAGCCAAGGGCACGTATCTTGGTTGCAGGCTCCTCCCGGCCCCAGGCCCTGGTCAGGTCTCGTGCAGGAGGCAACCAATTGTTGTGTTTCTCTCACAGAGATGGTTCTGTCTTTCCCTCTCTCCTCTGCTCTCCCTAACGATCAAAGGGAAAACGTCCTTAGGTGAGGATTAACCAAAACACACACAGACACCCAAAACAAAAGAATAATACACTCCATTCCGTTCTAAAGCAGTGCTTCAGAGAACAGCTCTACACAGTCCCTCCCTTTTCAGGCTAAAGGAACAGGCCCTTCCTCCTCAGTGGACACTCGGGAGTTGCTCCCTGCTTCCCCAGCCCCCCACTCCCCTACCCCCAGCAGCCTTACTGCCCAGCAGACACAGTGGGTGGAGCTCAGCTCGGGCTGCAGGTGAGATGCCCAGAGCCCCGCCCCTTTGCCTCCCCCTCCAGGTGTGTTTACACCCCAGGACCCGCGCGGACACCGCGTGGCTGGGCTCCTTCCCTTCTCGCTCCCGCTGCCCCCACCCCCTTCACGATTTCTGAGCAGAAACAAGGAAGAGACCCCGGCCTGCACGCCCGTGCCCCCTGTGAACAACTGAAAACGCTGAATAATTAAAACCTCTCTTCTCAGCCGAAAAAACACCAACGACTTGAACCCGAGTCCTTGGCTCAGACAGCCTCCGCGTGAAATGATCTGAGAGGAGTGACAGCAGGGAGCGGACCGAGAAGCCACGATAGGGGCCCTCGCGGGGAGAGCCGCCGGTTCGCTCGAGTCCGTCTCCCACATCGAGGTGGTCCAGGCCCTCTTTCGTTCCCCCCCGGGCACAGGCCCGAGGGAGACAGAGGAGCGAGCGAGGGCGTGAGGTGGCCATTGGGTGGCAGGAAGGACTCGGCTAACGCTCTTCCCGCCCAGGGCCGCTGCCGGGGCTGCAGGGGGAGCCGGGAGGTCCGGGAAGACGGGGGACAGCGGGCGGTTCAGTCCTGCAGAGATGGCTGGGGCCCAGCCCGGGGACACCCCCCGGGGGAGATGCTGACGGCAGGACTGCAGGACGCCCCGCCAGCTGGAAGCCCAAGGCCCTGCCTGGGTGTGGGGGTGGGAGGAGGCGGGGTGGGAGGGGGTCAGGAAACAGCCCGAGAGCTACCCTCCTGTGGTCTGTGTGTGGGTGCTGAGGTGCGTGGGTAGGACCCCTCCGGAGGGACGGAGCCGGGTTGTAGGACGGTCACTTAGCCGCATGCTCGCACGCTCTGTGCCGGCCCTGAGTTAGCACCCGGGCTGGTGCCTGGACTTCCACCCCGACGGCACCCGCAGGGAGAGGGGGCGGGTGCCAGGAGCCGGCGTGGGTGGAGGTGGCCCTCCGCAGGCGGCTCTGGCGGGGGACGGCTTGGTCCCTCCCGGAGCCCAGGGGGGCCCGGATGGAGGAGGGAGCACACGTGTTGCCTCGCTTCCTCTCCGAGGTAGGGCGCTCTGTGAGGGTGCCCCGCTGAGGAAGGGGATCTCCAAAGCCGCCATTTACATCGCCACCGACACTCACACACATAGGAACTCACACACACACTCACTCACACACACACATACATAGACACACACACACATACACTCTCACACACTGACACACTTACATACACAAACACACAGACACTCACACACATAGGAACTCACACACACACTCACTCACACACACACACATACACAGACACGCACACACACAGACACTCACACACACACACATAGATACTCACACACATAGGAACTCACACACACACAGATACTCACACACACACACACAGACACACACACACACAGACACACACACACACAGACACTCACACACACACACACAGACACACACACACATACATACATAGACACACACACACTCTCACACACACATAGACACACACACACAAACACACACACACACATAGACACACACACACATACACTCTCACACACAGACACACTTACATACACAAACATACAGACACTCACACACATAGGAACTCACACACACACGCACTCACACACACACATACATAGACACACACACACATACACTCTCACACACACACAGATACACACACACACACACACACACACACACACAGACACTCACACACACACACACATAGACACACACACACAAACACACACACACACATAGACACACACACACATACACTCTCACACACAGACACACTTACATACACAAACATACAGACACTCACACACATAGGAACTCACACACACACGCACTCACACACACATACATAGACACACACACACATACACTCTCACACACTGACACACTTACATACACAAACACACAGACACTCATACACATAGGAACTCACACACACACTCACTCACACATACACACATAGATACTCACACACATAGGAACTCACACACACACAGATACTCACACACACACACACAGACACACACACACACAGACACACACACACACAGACACTCACACACACACACAGACACACACACACATAGACACACACACACAAACACACACACACACATAGACACACACACAAACACAGACATACACACACACACATAGACACACACACACATAGACACAAACACACACACACTCCACAAAAACCAAAATAGATGTTTCACAGAACTAATACTGTTCCTTATTTTTTCATCTGCAAGCCGATATTTTCTGTTTCATTATACTCTATTTTACTAAAGAATACTGGCCCAAAGCCTATGGGTTTGAGATGACGAGCCGCTCGCAATTGGGAAAACGTGGCTTCCCACCCACACGATGGGCTCCATCTGGGCCCGGCTGGTCTCTGAAGGCCTTCTGGTGACAGATGGGCGCAGAAGGCGAGGGTGCTGGACAGGATCTTCCTAAAGGGACGTGCAGGCCGGACGTCCAGTCGGAGACAAGGCGGCCCCTGGGGTTCAGGGCGACGAGGCAGGTGCGGGCACCCCTCCCCCCCCCCCGTGGGCCTCTTTTGGGGACAGGATGCATCGTTTAAAACCCTCCCTCATCACGCCTGCCTCTCTCTAGCTTTCCTGGAGTTCCTTATCCCCAAGTGTCTGCTCTCTCCTCACGTCCCTCCCTCGTTCTGAGCACTGCAGGCCCTCCTTCCTGTGTCCCCGGGACTGTGGGAGACGGAGCTGGGCCGGGGAGATGGTGGGAGCTGTCAGAGTGCACAGGGGTGGGACAGAGTGTCCGTTTGGGGGCTTGGGGAGGGAAATTTACACTCACACAATTTTCCAAGTAATAATCGTTTTCTTCACTAAACAATATTTTTAAAAAACATATATATTACATTGTGTTTTTTTTTACAGAGAGGAAGGGAGAGGGATAGAAAATCAGAAACATCCATCAGCTGCCTCCTGCACACTCCCTACTGGGGATGTGCCCGCAGCCAAGGTACATGCCCTTGACCGGAATCGAACCTGGGACCTTTCAGTCCGCAGGCTGACGCTCTATCCACTGAGCAACACCGGTTTGGGCTTCACTAGACAGTCTTGTTAGGCATCTTAGCACATCTGGAAAGGCACCTTGTGAGAAGAAACACTCACACACACTGTATAACAAGCAGCGACTGTAGCCTCTTATGAAAGCAAGTCCTCGCGCGCTTCTCACCCCAGGAACCAGCCCGGAAACCGCACCTCCGACGCGCCTCTCGGGGTGACGCAGCCCCGTCACTGAGCGCACTTCTGTCATTGCTGACAGCGCCGGGGGTTTGGCGTGAGGCCGGGGATCTTCCTCCTCCCTCAGGGACACATGACGGCCAGCGGTCCTTCCGGCCTTCCGCATCCATTATGAAAACTGAAGGGCCATTAACTCCGAGGCCTGTGCGCCTGTGAGGGTGTTGTTTTACGAGGGAGAGCCTGAGAGAAAAATGGCTCAGTGCGATCCTCGGGCCTTCCCAGACGGAAGTGATTGATACGGAACCCTGGCCGTTCCGTTCCCAGGGCGGTGATCTCAGAGGCTGGCAATGCGAGGGTTGAATTATTCATGGTTTCCCGGTCAATACAGACACACACACACACACACACACACACACACACACACACACACACGTCCTTCAGTCGGAGGTTGCCTGCATGGGTTTCTGGACGGATTATTTTTTAATCCTCACGTGAGGCTATTTCCCCATTGATTATTAGAGAGAGTCGAAGAGGAAGCGAGAGACAGAGAGAGAGAAACATGGATGTGAGAGAGACACGTCGACTGGTTGCCTCCTGCACACGCCCTGGGATCGGGGCAGGGGTGTGGTGGGGTGGGGTGAGGAGGAATCCAGCCTGCAAGCAAGGTCGTGCTCTTGACCAGAATAGAGCCGGGGAACCTTTAGTCTGCAGGCCGGCGCTCTATCCACTGAGCAACACTGGCCAGGGCTGAGTCTGGCTCCTCTGGGCGGGTCGGTCACGAGTCGCGTTCTCTGCGCACAGGTCACAACTGAGGCTTAAAAATAGGAGCCACGTGCACGAGAGGCCTGTGCCAGCGCGATCCATCTGCAGCTGCCGCTCTCGGCCCCGGGAGCCGGGCCAGCTCGGCGCGGTGCGAAGCAGCCTGCCGCGTCTGTTTTGAGAAAAGCTCCTCGTTGGACCCGTCCCCGAGCAAAGGAGCTTCCGATGACAGCGCGGGGAGGCTGCAGCAGGCGAGAAACCTCGACGGTGTCAGGCAGCTCTGGCCCAGCCGGAGGGAAGGGAAGAGGAAGAGAGGATGGGGGGAAGGCTGGTGATCAGGGAGAGCGGGAGGGACGGTGGGGGGGAGATCCAGAAACGGGGGGGAGGTCCAGAAACGGGCAGAGAGTGGGATTTCTTAAAGAAGACTTGTCTCCTTCGTTGGACTTCCAGCTCCGTGACGTGGGGATCACAGATCACAGAGCTTCGCCGAGTTGTTCTTTGGTGAGAAACAAAGGCCTTCCAGTCAAGTCCTCAGTGTTAACGTTGTCAGGGGAGGTTAGGCAGATCTCTGGGTTTGAGCAGATTTTAAAGTCATTTACCGAAGCTCACTGAGCTGCCCTAACCGGTTTGGCTCAGCGGATAGAGCGTCGGCCTGCAGACTGAAGGGTCCCAGGTTCAATTCCGGTTAAGGGCATGCACCTTGGTTGCAGGCACAGCCCCAGTAAGGGCTGTGCAGGAGGCAGCTGATGGATGTTTCTCTCTCATCGGTGTTTCTAGCTCTCTATCCCTCTCCCTTCTGCTCTGTAAAAAAATCAATAAAATATATTTAAAAAAATTCACTGAGCTAAGGAATGGACAACCTATGGGGAAATTCAGATCCAATAACTATTAAGCCTAGTTCTCGGGGGACTGTAGCCAGGAAAGGGACCCGTGCACCCATTTCCTCCTGGTTACTTTCCCCCGAGGACGAGGAGCACTGTAATTGAACACGATAGCTCTTTCATAAGCACACTCCCTGTGCCAAAGGGATAACCTAATTCTTCTCCTACATAATGCAATTCAGTCGATAAGTTGCAGATGCTCTTTGGACAAGGCCCATATTTTCATAGCTTCCTGTGTCTCTGAGACAAATGCCAAGATTTTTGTCTGAGCAAACGGAAAGGGGGTGGCCGCGGTGGACGGGGTCCGTGCCCGCCCAGGCCGCTGGTGTCACTCCGGCTGCCTCAGCTGGGGGGGGGGTCCCTAAGACACAGCACCCGGGCCAGCGTCCGCACAGCTGGCCACGCCTCACTCCAAACAACCACAGGAAGACACCGCGCCGGCACTGCCTGTCCCATCGGGGCTCGCGGACCCGAGGGGCGCCTGTCACAGGGGTGGGCCGACACAGACCCCCACAGGAGCTCTGGGGGCACACAGAAGGGGCACCATGCCCAGATCCTGCTGGTCAGAAGGGCTTCCCCATGGAAAGCGCCTGGATGCAAAGGTCCCCTTGACCGCTCCTGCAAAACGCAGGGCACAGGGCCGTGACCATCTGGGAGGATGGGGAGGGCAGGCCGAGGTCAAGGGCACGAGGGCAGGCTGAGGTTAAGGCACCGAGAGCAGAGGGGGCAGGATGGGATCAACTCGGCGAAGCTCTGTGATCTGTGATCCCCACGTCACGGGGCTGGTAGTCCACCGAAGGAGACAAGTCTTCTTTAAGAAATCCCACTCTCTGCCCGTTTCTGGACCTCCTCCCCCCCCCCGTCCCTCCCGCTCTCCCTGATTACTAGCCTTCCCCCCACCATTAGGTTATCCCTTTGGCACAGGGAGTGTGTGTCTCCCTGCCCCTCTCTGTCTCTTCACAGCCCCGAAGGGATCTTGGAAGAACCAGGAAGAGTGGGGACCAGCATCGCACACCGCAGCCGCAGTCCCCACCTTCCCCGCCCAGAGGGCATCTCGCCACTTGGAGCAGGAGCAGCCCTTAGTCCAGCGCAGTGGTGGGCAAATCCGTTCGTCAACAGAGCCAAATATCAACAGGACAACGATTGAAATTTCTTTTGAGAGCCACATTCTTTAAACGTAAACTTCTTCTAACGCCACTTCTTCAAAACAGACTCGCCCAGGCCGTGGTATTTTGTGGAAGAGCCACACTCAAGGGGCCAGAGAGCTGCATGTGGCTCGACAGCCACTGTTTGCTGACCACTAGTCGAGGGCAGCACTCTCAGCCGCTCCTTCCCTGGAGATGGAGCGCTGTGAGAGCCCCAGTTCTCAACACCTGCAGCTCAGATGCACTTAACGTCACTACGGGCCAGGCTGGTCTTACACACACCACCTCCTTCTGCCGTAACCACACAGGGCCTGAAACCACCCTTATTTGACAGAGGAGCAGGGGGTGGAGTCGGGATCACACACTTCCTCCCGTCACTCATTGGCTGTTACCGGACCACGGCTCTCTATGACTGGCAGGTCAGTGCTTTCCAACCCTCCACTGTCTTTCCAGGAAGAAGTATCCTATTGTGACGACATCACCATCATTAGCATTAGCCGAGTTCATATTCCAACCTGATCCCCCACCCCCAATCCATTTTTGAAAGTTTATGAAGTACTTCTATCCAAAAACACTAATTTCAAAGATACTGACATTCCCCAGTGTCCTATCTGTTACCTCCTGGGAAAGCTGCTAAGACTGTAGATGTTAAAAACCCAACACCAACACCGGTCCCGCCTGAGCCAGGAGGGACACACCCTGGGGCCCCTGTTTTGAGATGTTTTAAAACGTGACCCCTCATACCGATGTATTAAATTAAAGAATGAAATAAAACATAAAACGGGCCTCCTCTGCGTGCCTCCTCTCCGGCTGAGTGCCCGGCCCCACAGCGGGGTGCCCTCCGCAGTTCAGAGAAGTTGCCAGGAGTCTTTGCTGCCCTCGCAGCTGCAGTTGCCCGTCCCACGGCAACACGCACGGACCAATGTGCTCGCTGCTTCTCTGAGCAGACGGACAGTTACAACTTTGTGAAAGGATCCTTTGTGAACTCGTATTACTTGAAAATGCCTACTTCGTCCCTCAGAGCCTAGCCCACCAAAATTTAACTCCCGACCAGCGTGGCTCAGTGGTTGAGCATCGACCTATGAACCAGCAGGTCAGAGTTCGATTCCCAGTCGGGGCCCATGCCTGGCTTGCGGCCTCGATCCCCAGGAGGAGGCGTGCAGGAGGCAGCTGATCGGTGATTCTCTCTCCTCATTGATGTTTCTGTCTCTCACTCCCTCTCCCTTCTCTGAAATCAAGAACAATATATATATATATTTAAAATTTAACATTCCTTCTCTCCTCACGTCCAGTATTTTCTTACGGGGAGAAAAGGCTGTCTGCAATAGGCCCAGCCGCTGGACAGCTCGGGTCTCAACACGGAAGACCGCGCGTCGCGTACATAGTAAGTGGCTGTTCTTAAAGGAAATTTCCCACGCGGCTTGGTCTCTGCCAACGGGCCACCAAAAAACCAGCGTAGTGTTGGTGTTAATTAAGTTTAAAAATTCTCTTTCCATTTTAGGACTAATTAGCATATAGCACTTTCATCAAGTGTGTTGAAAATGTATACGAGGGAACTCGTTTCCCTGAAAACTGCTTCGTGGCGTACAGAACCCCCCTCCCCCAAAACGCCCCAGATGCAAGACATGAATTTAATGAGCTGTTACCTAATAGAAGAAACTGAGAATGCTTTCGCTCCTCGCGGTTCTCTTTGATTCTCCATGGTATTGATGTCTAGTATTTTAGCTCTATTTTGTTTGTAAATCACCCCTCCCCCCAAGTCAGTCATCGCACTACAGAGTTTATGGGATCGCTGCCTCCGCTGTGTGAGGAATGAACTATAAGGCGTCTGGGGATACACAGTCAGGGTGGAAATAGGAAGCGACTGCAAAGCTCCAGCTCAGAGGTGCAGGTGGCATGGGCCAGGACGAGAGCGGTGGGGGAGGTCCGATGGACTTGGATTTCAGACCCATTTCCGGGGTGGAGCCGGCATGCTGGGAGCATGTGAGTGCGTCCTCAGTAGGAAGAGAGAAAGGGATGTTACTCTCCGGTAGACGGATAAATGCTATGCCCCCATCTTCTCATGGCGTTCCTGTTCTTGTTAAAGAGCATCAGCTGAGGCAAAGGAAGAAGTTTGGGGACAGTTGAGAAGGTATGACATTGTCCTCCAGAGGGAGAGAGCAAGTAACTGGACAAGTTACAGGACTTGAGGGACGGCCCTCAGGGCCACTGGGGTGAGTGGTCGTGAAACGGACGTGAGAGGAGTCGGCATGAGAGAGTTTCTGCGTAGGTGCACTCGCTGGAGATGCAGAAGTTGGGGGTGAAGGACATGGATGCAGTCATGACTGGGTATTGCCAAGCATGTACGACAAAGCAAGAGGCCCGCGCAGGATGAGGATCAGGGACAAAGGACTGACTCTTCATATCGCTTACGAAAGCCAGAATACACAGAGACTGTGTAAGGTCTGAATACATACGAGGTAAACTGAGAAGCTGAGGGGACTGAGAGAGAGTGTAAATATGGTACGAGCAGTGATTCGTTGGCTTTGGAGCTGGTGGAAGGATTATTGCAGGGGAGACACCAGAGGGGAAATCTTGTAATCAGAGGGTGAAAAGGTGAAAACCGAGGTGATGGAGGGGTCACCTCTGTTTTAGTGATGAGTCTGAGAAGATTTAGGTGAGAGGACTCCTGGGAGATGGCTGGAGGTCATGCCACTGAAGAAGGTTATTAAGGAAGAGAGAAGCCGAGTTATTACAGTAAATATATTCAAATACTATGTTCACATTCTCTAAGCTCAAGAACTAAGAGCATGGCTGGGGGAAAAAAAGAGACAGTGACCTAGGAACTAATAGGCAGTAATAGGCAATGACTATTGAGTGCTTCCCATCAGCCGGACACCAATCTATACAAACACTCATTTTTTAAAAACCTCACACAATTCTAGGGGCTACAATGGTTTCGTCATTTTTCAAACTAAGGTGTCCGAGTGCAAACCACCTGTGTAAACTCACTGGCAGCCACACCGCTGCCAGGAAGGTGAGCTCCCACTTGATCCAAAGCTGTCAGATCCTCAATTAGACTCAGCCACACTGCTGTGCTGTACGGAACGGGGCGGGGGTAATGGCTCGTGGGACGTGTTCGACCGCCAGAGGGGTGGCAGCTGGCAGGGTGGCTGATGCCCTGGGATATAAAACTGAACATATTCTGGACCACGGGGAGAAGACTGGGGTGTGTCTGAGTCCTACCTGCAGCGTTCCAAGCGGGGAGAGAGGAGGAGAGGAGTCAGGGAGATGCGACTGGGGGGCGGGGGGGGGGGGTCAGATGCTCTCCTGGTTGTTTTGTTGTTGCTCATCCTCCCCAAGGGTGTTTTTGCCATTGAACTTCAGAGGGAGTGGAGGAGGGGAGGGGACAAGAGGAAGAGAGAAGCTTCCGTGAGAGAGATCTATCGATTGGGTGCCTCCCGCACGTGCCTTGACTAGGAATTTGCCCTGGAAAAGGAGACATATGTTCACACGAGAACCTGTTTAGGAATGTTTACAGCAGCAGCTCGATCATCCTCCCAATCGGGACGCAGCCTCCACGTCTCTGCCGGGGCTGGTGGTGGGAGTGGACACGGCCGCACAACGGGGGGCCGCTCGGCAGTACCCGCGGCTCCTCACACTGTGACAGCGTGCCTGCCTCCCAGACACATGGTGCCGAGCGAAAGGAACCGAGTTCTGAAGTTAACTTGGCAAAAACGCTGAGATTCGTTCGAGCTGGAGGAGGCCCAGGGGCCGCGTTGCATTTCACAATCGGTATTTGTCACAAGGAAAAAAAAGCAAGCGTGGCGTTGGGTCTGAATGCCCCACAGCTAACGCCCGCTTTCCTCTGCCTGTGACATCAGTCTCACCTTTGGGCCCGAGGGACAAGGCGTAACTCTCGCATCCCAGGCAGTTCGATATGAGAGAGAAAGAGAATGTTTACTTTCCAGCCGTATTTATATTTATATATGCTTAGAGAGAGAGAGAGAGAAAGGGAGAGGGAGAAGAGAGAGAAACATCGATGATGAGAGAGCATCATTGACTGGCTGCCTCCTGCACGCTCCCGACTGGGGATCGAGCCCACAATCCGGGCCTGCGCCCTCACTGGCTAAGCGTTGGTGCGTGGGGCAATGCCTGGCCGCTGAGCAGCACCAGCTGGACCATACTTATCTTTCGCAAATCGTACGCATGTGTGACGATGCCCATAACGGATGGTGACTGGGATCCGGGCCCAAGGTGTGTGGGGAGGTGGTAAGCTAATCGATTGGATGGCCGCTCACAGACTTGGGGTCTGATGTCCTAGGCATGGCTCTGCACCTCTAGGGGCCACATGCCCCCCCTGTAGGCGTGCTGAGCATGCAGCTTGGGGGTGGCGGGGACGGGGTGGAGCATGAACTGAACCGCCCTATGTTCCGATCCAGTGAGTCCGGGCTGGGCCGGGGGTCTCTGTTGTAACAAGACCCCGAAGGTGCTGAGCAGGCTCCCACGGACAGCGCAGCTCTGCACACGCCCTCCCCGCCAGGTACCTGGGGCGGGAGCAGCCTCATTTCCCTCCGTCTCCGCAGGAGAGCACGCCTCCCGCCCCCGCGGGTGTCAGCGACAGCGTGTCACATTAGGCCACCTCATTTCCATGCCGACTGACAGCCAAAGACAAGGATATGGCTTTTAAGATAATTCCCAGACAAAGAGGTGGCATTTTTTTTTTTTTATCCATTGAGAAAAAACATGGAGTGGGACTTCCTGCTCGGCGTATGTCCTTTTCAGCTGTGCCCTGTGGGCAATGGGTCCAATTGGCGTGACCCTTGTCCTCTGCCCTGTCCTCACAGCAGTGCTGGGGGCACTGGGCCCACACCTAACACAGAGTCACAGCCACAAGAGGCAGAGCAGGAGGCCACGGGGCCCTCAGTGGCTGACACTGGAGACCTTACAGCAGCAGTCGCCAACACGTGGGCCGAGCACCCCTGGGGGTCAGTGAGGTCAGAGAGGTTGGCTGCCTTACAGGACTCCCCAGGGCGTCCCCCAGGTGTGCGTGTCTCCGAGGTGTGCATGCCCCAGGTGTGAGCGTGAGCTCTGCTGTTCCCCTGTCCCCGGGACCGGCACGCAGTGGGAGCCTTTACGGAAATGTCCACTTCCTGCACGAAGAGGGTCGCTGTGCCAGGCTCCGCTGGGCACGCGGCTGCTTGCAAAACTGGATGCGCCTTTGGACCCCAACCCAGAGCTCGGTTATTGGGATTGAGAGTCTAGCCCTGGGGCCGGGGCCTTTCTCCCGTCCTCAAGACGGTCTGCTGCCCCGATGTGGGGGACCCTGTCCTGCAGTTTTAAACATCCCCCTCACGGCCCCGATCGGGCCTGGATCTGTGCTTGGGCCTCGCATTCACACCAGATGGGGAATCTGAGAACAGGCCGTGTACCAGCAGGCACTGTGGAGCCGTCCTTGGACAGGGTTTGAAAGCATTTTGGAGGCCGCGGGAGAGCGCTTTGCTAAATGCCGAGATGGCGGGAAACAATGCGGGCTTTTAGAGACTTCCTTTTAGAACGCTGGTCCTGGTGAGCTGCAAGGATAAAGAGCCAGGATCTAGAATCTCCCACGTTCTTGACCTCCTACGACCTCTGGCTGTTCTCACTGAAGGCAGCGATCCGGAGGGGAGGCTGCGGAGCCAAATCAGCTCAGATTTTTATAAACTGTGTTGTTCGTTTTAGAAAAATAATATTGGTTAATGTCACGGACTTGATTCTGATATCTGATTCTAGATATGAGAGTAATCACATGTAAAAATTGATCCTGGGCAGGAAAATACATACATATATATTTATATTTTACATATATATTTACATGTACATTTATATAATTTATTAATGTGATATGTAAATAAAACAAAGCCCTCACTTTAATACTGCTTTGCCCTGTGACTAAGATCTGAACTAAAAGCAGTTAATTTGACTGCTTTTTCCTATTCCCATATACATAAAATGGGTCATTTTGGCATCCATATTTAAAAAAAAACAAGTGTTCTCTTGTCTTGAATAAGGTTCAAGTCAAGGTACAATTTTGTGATGATTATATACTTAAAAATACGTATTTCGTTTGTTACAAAAGAAAGACCTCTGGCCAACAGAGCAAGTTCCGAGGCATCGGACTTGAGGGTTTGGGGAGAAACACGGAGTGCTCAAATGGCCATCAGGCGCTCTGGAGGCGGTGGCAGTGCTGGGGGGCTACGGGCAGGAGCACCCTTCGTCAATCATGTGCAGGGCCGTCTGCACAGAGGCTGTGACTACAGATTTCTCGGCCTTCGAGCGGAGAGAATCGAGTCTTCACCATCAAGCACACATGCATTTTTTCTCAAATGTCATATCCACGAGACGACAAACAATGTTCTTTTTTTTGTTTTTTTAACTAAAGCTCCTCTTGTTCCCTTTTACTGAATTTTATGATAGTACCGCGGCTGTTTGGGACCCGATCATTGGGAGAGACATCTCTCCTGGCGGAGGAAGACAGCGTTCCGTGGCGAGGCCATTATGCTCTGTGTAAGCTCGGTTTTACATAGGGGCTCTCTCTGGAGGAAAAATGAATTTGTTGGATCTCACCTATGCATCCTATACGCCAGGGAAGAAAGCAAAGGCAGCAGAAGAGTCAAAATGTTGTGTGCCCAGGGAACGTTACCACCATGACTTAATTTGATGCCAGTAGGCACTCCAGTCCCGTTTCCTACCAGGTGCCTTATTTTGAGATAACATCGATGGTTCATAAAATTTGCCGGGAGGAAAGAAATAAAGACCAAAGCAGCGAAATGCTGTATGGGTTAATAGAGCTAATTGCACAATCCAGGGGCTATCTGCTGGGCAGGGGGCAGTAACAGGTCCATGGCCCCTTTTTAAATTATTAGTTCTCACCTGAGGATCATTTCTTCCATTGATTTTTAGAGGGAGTGGAAGGGGTAGAGGGGAAGAAAAGAGAGGAAAGAGAGAGACAGAGACAGAGACAGACAGACGGACAGACATCGATTGGTTGCCATCTACAGACATGCCCAACTGGGACTAGGGATCAAATCTGCACCCCAGGCACATGCCCTTGATCAGGAATTGAACCCGTGACCCTTTGGTGAGTAGGCCATGCTCTAACCGCTGAACCCTGGCCTGGTTTTCAAATTCTGTGCATCACTGGGAGTGTCTCTCCCCTGTCAGTTTACATCCTTATTCCCTTGGAGGGACCACACTGTACTCATCGTTAACACCCGCAGTTACACTTGGAAGTGTGGGTTGTTGACAAGTTCACGAACACCGTTGTTTGTTACATAAAAACATTTAAAATTTATCCAGTAGAAAACAAAATGAGAATGACGTCGCCGTGGTACTTAAAGCAGAGCCGTACAAAATGAACCCTTCAATCATATGGGTAATGTCTACATTTACGACACAGAACAAAAGAAAAGGCAAGTATAATACCCAGTAAAAAACGATTCCCAGAGATACTTTCTTTGGGGAATAATTTGGGTTTCCTTTGGTGAGGCAAACAGCTTTTTGCTGCTGGCTTCAGAACCGCGTAAACCAGCGGGAGGAGAAAGCACCATGTGGAAGAGACAGTTTGGCTCTTTGGGCTTGTGAAGGTCTCAGTATCCTAGTCTCATTCAAAATGATGATCGAGTGCTACCTGGTGGATGCCAACTCTGCCTGTGTGAAGTGTATTTTTTGAAAACTAAGCATTAAATTGTTAAATCTCAGGTGAGAAATGGAAACCTGGCCTCTGCTGCCAATATGGCAGGATGCCCTCTTAAGCAGGGATGGCCACACCCACACGTGGCCAATGGATGGCGAGGATGACGGGAGCGATACATCTTAAGGTGCTTTTCACGTGAAGAAACACGACCTGTTGCTACGTTTACTCTGGATGTGGGACTCGGAGACCAGTGAAGAGGCTCCACACACTCCCCGAGGTTTCTGAGAAAGGAGCGGCCATTTCTTAGAACCCTGTCGCTGTCCGCGGTGCTGAACGTTTCATATTCGTCTCCACTCTCAAGGGCATTGTGACACATCCCCGGAGACAATGACCATTAAACAGCGCTGCATGGATATGAAAGTCGAGGGTCAAAGATGTAGCATGAATAAGACCAGGGAGTAGACTAGGTGTTGGACACCGACTGTTTTCCTCTGAACCTTCCCATGGATGGTTGTTTACTTCTGAAAGAACTTAAAAAACGGAATAAAACACAACCTCGAAAATATAAGAAAGGGGACAGACAGAAGACTGAACACCGTGGCTGATGTAACGCATGGGAGTGCGAGTAAACGGTTAGTGACAGAAGCACGCAGACCGCCGTATCCACAGAAACCACTTGCCTGGCCCCTGCTTTCACCTTGAGTACCACCTACCAGATGGCATAAGAGAAAGACAGATCTTTTAATATGAAGTTAACACCAAGGGAAACCTATTAGTACTGATTGTACCTGTCAGTCAGACGAGACGCCTTCATACATTGTTAGTTTGGGGCCCACCCGAAAAGGTAAGCAGCATTTAAAAATGCCTTCGGTGGCCCTAACCGGTTTTGCTCAGTGGATAGAGCATTGGCCTGTGCACTCAAGGGTCCCAGGTTCGATTCCAGTTAAGGGCATGTACCTTGGTTGGGGCACATCCCCAGTAGGAGGGTGTGCAGGAGGCAGCTGATGGATGTTTCTCTCTCATCGATGTTTCTAACTCTCTATCCCTCTCCCTTCCTCTCTGTGAAAAATCAATAAAATACAAATAAATAAATAAACAAATAAACAAACAAACAAACAAACAAAATGTGTTCGCTGATGTGTGCTCCTCACAGACATAAAGACAACAAAGGGAACCTCCCCTCACTCGCGGGCACTGAACACCTATTCCTTTGTACTGACTCCTGCAGACTCTGAGTGAGCTCGCAAGTTCCCCCTCGGCTGCCTCCGTCTGCTGCACCCCGCAGGGCCTCCCAGTGGAAACGGACATCAGGGTGGAGGAGAAATGAAGGAGGCACTTATGTCCAGTTTCCTGTGTTTTTAACCACAATGAAAGCACATCCTGTAGGTGTGATGTTTTCCATCATTTAAAGAAGTAAATAATAAAATGCATTCTTCTGTGCCCTGACCAGTTTTGCTCAGTGGATAGAGCATCGGCCTGCGGACTGAAGGGTCCCAGGTTCGATTCTGGTCAAGGGCATGTACCTCGGTTGCAGGCACATCCCCAGTAGGAAGTGTGCAGGAGGCAGCTGATCGACGCTTCTCTCTCATAGATTTTTCTAACTCTCTATCCCTCTCCCTTCCTCTCTGTGAAAAATCAATAAAAATATTTAAAAAATAAAATAAAATGCATTCTTCTGTGCCTTTTAACTATTTGTGGCAATACAGCACACTTGAAACTTCTGGATTATGGACATTTGATTTAACATGAAAATTTTATGTCTAGGTTCTTTATACCATTCTTGGCCATAGTTTGCTCATGAAAAATGTTAATAAACTGGCAGGCTTGGATGCTACTGAATAGAACTTTCCCAACCTGTAAATTTTTAATTGTCTGAGAGCAAAGGACAGCCCTGGCCGGGGTGGCTCAGGGATACAAATTTAAAAAAGCAAAGGGCTCTGACAATATTTATTTCCTTGTTCACTAGCAAACTGACACACGAACTATAGTGACCAGTGGACAGTTGCGTGGAAAAGGGTTCCATCTGGAGCATTGCCGTTAACCAGGCCTGACCTCGGTGTTCCTCAGAAAAGGTGCTGTGGTCAGGAACAGGCTTCACGATGGGCTCAAGAGGAAGGAGAAACGACCAATCTGCATCAGGTTGTCGAAGGATGAAAGGCAGCAGGGTGGGAACTCAGGAAATGTGCGCCTGATCAGTCCCCCAAATGGTGAGCCGAAGCAGCCCATTCTACATCAGTGCCAAACACGTATGGTGCTATCAAGGGGGAAGCGGTAATATTTTACAAAAACATTAGCATCTATGAGGAGGTCACGGAGGCATTGTGAAAAAGAACACAAAGAAAAACATCACTTGATTTGAAAGAAAGCATCTAATTTTATTGTTTTTAGAAACTCAGTGCATTCTCTGCTCTAGGAATATCAACCAGGCTTGTGGGAGACCACTACCATGACTCCTGCTCCCATCTCCAACAAAACCACCATCTAGCAACCATCCGCTGAATCTTCTACTAGAACTTTTATACTGAGCAAGCAGATCCCTTAGGGTGCAGTTACAAATAAATGTTCTGTCCCCAATATTTCCATCTCGAACTCATTTTATGGAAACAGTACCCCTCCTATCTCTGTGAGAAACCCACAGAAACCCCCACAGAGTTTCTGATCATTCTAAGATGATAACAGCATTTTTTAAAGTTTAAGTATGAGTATGTTTTAGTTTTTAATTAACTTTCGCATCATGGGTTCCGGGAAGAGCTCAGCTCACTAGGAACTGCTGCGGACAGTCTGATAGGAAATGACGGGCAAGGATTATTATTTCTAATATCTCTAGCTTGTTTTACATTTCCTTGGGTCTCTATACTCTGGCTCTAACTAGACCTTTTTAAACATTTCTCTATTAAGTTTACCTAACCAAAGGCACTGAACTTTATCACCTGTTTGAGCTTCCTCTCTCCGTGACTTGTGATCCCACGCTAACACAAAGAGAGAACACGAGTAATTTATCATCAACTACATAATGACAGGAGGGGATTGTACTTTGGGTGGTAACCACACAATGCAATATACTGATGATTTATTGTAGCACTGTACACTCCAAACCTATATAATTTTATTAATCAAAGTCACCCCAATAAATTTAATTTAAAAAGTACTTTATCAAGCAGAAGACTTCGCTCATTTTGCAATGGAGAGATCATTAAACACGGCCAGAGGTGGCATTTTACCAGAGGTTTGCGTTTCATTGGCCTTTCCCCACTAAGAGAGGGGCTCATGGAAAATGCACTGTAAGGCCCCTTGCCCCCGTGAGCAGGCGGACTTGCTGGGAGCGCAGCACAGACCACAGGGGAGGGGGCGATGCCGGGGAAGAGGGTGGCCTTGCTGAGTTCAGAGGCACAGGGTGGGTTTCGGGGTGACTCACGGTGGGAATTTGCACGATGGGGTATCAGACAGGCAGAAGCTATGCGATGGGGAGCCTCACAGCTGATGGTGGGGCTCCCGTGTGTCATTGACCGAGATCTCACACAAGACTATACAGTGCCTACAGAGGGGTTGCTAGGAAACCGCAAGCTAAAGGAGCTGCGGAAATGATGCAGAGATGGGAAGACCACTGGTCAGGATCATCCCAAGTGATGGCATCTCACCGGGCACCTCTGGGATTCAGCTGAGACCCCACAATACAATGTGTTAGGATCCAAAGCTGCACTGTGAGTTGAGGGCCAAGCCCTGGGACTAAGGGAAAAATAGACCTTTCCCAACAACTAAGGCTGAGGAGATCAGTCATGCCCTGCCAGAAGCCAATCACTGTTTTGATGGTAGAAAGCTGTGGACAGGGAGTTTGGAGGGCTGGTCAACCTTGACTGCTTTGAGGGGTTGGAGCTAATCCCTGGATATTGGTGGTTGAAGCAGCCCCCACCTGTTAGTCCTAGCTAGATTCACTGATTGGCTTTTACTGGTGTTTCCTGGCTGTGGAAGACAGGTGTATCTTACGATTTTAATAGTAATAAAAGGGATAGTAAAGCCAGAGCGGGTAGTAGTAGTTCTGCCACTAGAGTTGGACTACCGCCTGGCCCCATTTCCAAATTAATGTTTTTCTGAGTCTCTATTCATTTGTGTGAACCAGGGACCCTGAATCAGGTGGGACGTGACAAAGGGGTTCTCACATTCGCTGCTCACTCAGGGATGCCACAATGCCCAGTCATGATTTAGCTGCCTTCCAGGACGAAATCAAACAGCATTTAAAGACTAATATCATGATTCTGTCTCCTGCCAGTGCATCAGTCACAATGTTAATGAAATCTACCAGACCTGTGAAGGAGTGTGAAAATGTCCCCCAAGTCAAGGGAAACACAGTCAATACAAACAGACCCAGAAGAAGATGGCCCAGATTTGAAATTCATAAACAAAGGACTTTAAAATAACTTTTGTAAAAGTGACTGCTTTCATGTTTATTTTAAGCATGCTATAGTAATTTAAGGATGTATATTTATAAATACATCCCAGGCCTTATAAGAAAAGAGAGGCATATGAGCAAACACCTCAATAATATAGGCAAGAAAAATGGAAACTAAGAGGAAAACAATCAGTAGAAATTCTAGAATTGAAAGTACTATTTCAGAAATGGAAAATAAAAGCTCTAGGTAGGCTTATTAGCATATTGGACATTGCAGAAACGATGGCTAACTTTTAAGATAGATTAAAAGAAATTATTCAATCTGAACACTGTGGTAGAGAAAGATGAGCAACAAAATATACAGAGTTTCTGTAAAGTGTGGGACAATAATAATCAAGCTGCCTGAATTCAAAGAAAAACACACTGAGAGGTACGCTTCACTGTCAACTGATGAAAACCGAACTTGAGAACAAAAATCACGAGAGAAGAAAGACACAATGCAAAGAATATTGATATTTCTTATCAGCAGCAGTGGAGCCCAAAATATAATACAGTGACATCTTACCATTACTGCAAGCAAACCAGATTTTTATATCCAGTGAAAGTATCCTGGGAATATGTGGAAGAAATAAAGGCGTTTTCAGATAGACAAAAGCTTAGAGTATTTGCTCTGAGGAGACCTACACCACAAAAAACACTGGAGAAAGAAAAGGGAATGACACAATGTGGAATTCTGTATTTATAAGAAGGAAGAATACCTGAAATGATAAACAAGTAGGTGGATATTTAAAAACTTATTAAAAAAAACTGCAAGTTACCGTTTAAAGCAAAAACAATAACATTTTGTTGTGGTATTTATAAGGTATGTAGAATTATATATGACTACTGTAACACAATGGATGAGGTTAAATAAAATATATTATTATTAAGTAATTACATTTTACAGCGACTGGTCTCATGTTTATTTTAAGCATGCTATTGTAAGTTAAGAATGTATATTGTAATGCTTAAAAAGTATTGGCTAGAACGTAAAAAGAAATACAAAAGTATTTAATTCATGCCAAAATCAGCATGGAAAGAAAGAGAGGAGAAAGAGAGCAACGATGTTTTATTTAAACCCAATGGCATTAATAAATTACAATAAATAGAAATGAACTAAACAATTCCACTGTCAGAGATTTTTGAGATGGGACAAAATGCCACTGTATGTTGTCTGCACAAGATATAAGCAATATCTGTCGCATGTAGAGAGCTCTGTAATGCATTTAAATCTCAGAAAGAATCTAGCTGGGAGTTGGGTTACAGGAAGACGCCATTTAGAAGCACGTGAAGCAATCACAACATCCTGGCTTTCCTTGAAGGCAGCCTGTATCTTCTCATATGAATTTTGGGATCATCTGCCTGCCTTCTTCAGGGGAGCGTTTGTTTAAATCTTTAGTCACTTTCAGATTCAGTTGTTTGCTTTTTCTGTTACGGCGTTTGGAAAGTTCTTTGTAACAATTGGTGTTTATTAATTCTGATAATAACCTTTTGGTGCCTCTTAGGGGCAGTCACAGTCATCACAGCCACCTACCCCCTAGTTAAATGTTGTTTTTTTTGTTGTATTAATTACTCAATAAGGTGCGCTGATCACCAAGAACCTTCTAGTGATACTTGTGTACGTGCTGCTGAGAATGTCATGGCTCCTCACCCAACCACGAACCACCAAACACTCTCCCTGGCATCTCTGAATAATTCCTCGCTTCCCCAGTGGGGAAGTACTGTTTAGTCGACATAATTTTGGCTGAATTGGCACTCGAGGAGCCCAGCAGTCCTGAAAGAAAGCAGAGGGGAATTTATGGCTTGTGTCTGGCGGTAGCAATCACAGGAGATTGTTTTCTTTTCTTCGAAGATAAAAAAAAAATGTCAAGAAAGAAAAAGGTTCCCGAATGGAGTGGGAGGTTACTCGCCGAGTAGCTCTTCAGCCACACATAATCTATATTTTGATGATTTCGTGTTTTACGAGCCCCCAAATAATACTTCAGGATGCTTCACTTTTTATCTACATCCTCGTAAATCGCTCTTGTTTCAAACCGCCAGCAGGAGGGGCCACGGAGGGGGTTTTCGGAGCCTCCGCTGCGCTGTCTGGTCTGCGGGAAGCTGCCCCCCCCCCCCCCCCCGCCGGCCTCCGAGAGGTGTGCGGGGCGCTGGGCGCGGGGGCAGATCGCTCAGGCCTCCTCCCAGCCATCTGACAACCTGAGTGTCTGTAGCTTTGAGACAATTCCTTAGCTTCCTTGCATCTCAGCTCTCTACCCTAAAAATGAGATAATAACGGTCTGCGCTCCACAGAGCTGATGTGGGAATTAAGTCGGTTAACACTGTCCTAGGATTAGCTAACTCTTCATATCAAAAAGGGACAAGCTTAGCCCGGCTGGCGTGGCTGATCTATGTATGAACCAGGAGGTCAAGGTTCCATTCCAGGCCCCGGTTGCAGGCTCCGTTCCCAGGAGGGGGCGTGAAGGAGACAATGATCGGTATTTCTTTGTCACACCAATGTTTCTCTCTCCCTCTCTAAAAATCAATAACAATAGAAACTCCTAAAGAAATGGAAAAACGTAGTCGTATGCTCCGTCTTGAGCTGGTCAGCCACAGACTCACGGAGGGGAGCAGACTGCTGACCCGTCTGAGGAGACTTGAGAGATGGCTGTGGGAAGATGGCTCAGCTACAGGGGCCAGAGCAGACACCAGCCTGGAGGGGCGGGGGCTGGGATGCAGGCATGAGTTACCGGGGTGTCAGCTTCATGGGGGTGAGTCCGTGCTAACTGGGCTAACTGGGCCCGCAGGAAGCTGTCGCCGGTTGCTGGTTTTCAGAGACAGGTTAAAGAATTCAAGTCGTCATCTGCTGATCAAAGACGTTTAAATCCAGTTCTGGCATTTGTTTGTTGCCGTGGTTAAATGGTCGTTCTTTTCTGGACAAGCTCGAGGAGCGACTTAGATATGATGCGTACAGTAAGCACACAACGACGATTAGCTATGGTAATGTGGGAATTATGTTTTTATTATATTTATATTTTAAAATAAAATTTTATTGATTTCAGAGAGGAAGGGAGAGAGAGAGGGACAGAAAGAAACATCAATGGTAAGAGAATCATTGCTCACCTGGCTCTTGCATGACCCACACTGGGGGTCGAGCCCACAACCCAGGCATGTGCCCCGACTTAGAATCGAACCGCGTGAAATTGAACCCCTGAGTCATGCCATCTGGGCCAATAGTGTGGGGGTGTTAGCTTGTGTTGGTTGGCAACAGTTGGGGAGAATGGGATTGAGCACATTTTTACTTCTAGTCACATGTTGCCAACTGCACAGGTAGAGCGGGAAGATTTCAGGAGCCGGACCTCCAGCACCTCCTCCGTTCTCGTCAGTGGAGGAGCCCAAACATTGGTGGCTACTGTTCCCATGCAGAGCTATGAGCGGCAGGAAGGAGATGGAATGCTGGTCCGGATGCAGGGTTACAGGCTAGAACACGTCACATCAAACACCTATGTGACCCCCTCCGCGTGCATCGTCTGAGAAGAGCAGGGACGTCATTTCCTTGTTCTGGGATAGTCTCCATTCATGTGGACCTTCTAGACGTGCCCCAGGAAAGGTTCTGTGAGGCAGAGCCCAGGCTAAAGTTACGGAGCAGCAGTGTGGCCCTCGGCCCTGTCTGTGCTGCAGACCCCGCACAGAAGCCGTGCCCTGTTGGGCTGTGTCACTGTGTGGACTCGGTACTGGACAGTGACCAGTCACTTCAGTCTACAAATCACCCACAACGGAGGCTTTTGCTTTCTTTCCGGTTTTCCGTTTTGTAGAACCAACGCGTCACCCTGGTGGGTTGCAAAAGGGAGACCAGGCAGAGGGGGTTTACCAGATCTTGCTCACACTCCGAGTCCCCGCGGCCGCCATGCAGGCCCCTGTGCTGCTGCTGCTCCTGCTGCTCTCTGAGCTCCCGTGCCGGGGGCACTCCCTGTGCTCCCTCCCCTCGTCTCCGTCCACCTGGGTGTGAACTCCATGTGGCCTCTCTCGCAGCGCTGTGTTCCAACAGGCAGACGGGTCCAGCCGTGCGGACAGCGAGGATCTCACCGATTACAGAATCTGGAGATGGTGCCGGTTTTTTTCGCTGTGATGCTGTGGGCAGACCTATGCACTGCATGTCTTTCCTTTGGAGGAACATTTCCTGAAGAATGTCTGGAGAAACTGGGAGCTTCCATATTGTCTTGCACCATCTTACATCTTACAGCGCTACAATGTGCGATTGCACAGCCTTTAGTCGTCCACGGTAATTCGGCAAGAGCCAAAAGGAGACCCGGCCTGACTCTGCAGCAGCAGGCATTCTAAACACTTTCCCCCGTGACCAGGCGTATATTGGGGAGTGGTCATGCGTGTCCAAGGCGACGGGACACGACCCGTGATGCAGGCAGGGCTTGTCAAGCTCCCTTTGAGTTTCCGGTTAGCAAGTGGGGAGCAATCCCAGCGCGGCCTCAGCGCAGGCCTCGGGCAGGCGTTTCCACTGCTGACGACGCCAGGGGAGATGGCGTCTCCCAGACGCACAGGAAGCGAAGCGAGAGACGGAGTGCAGACTCCTCCTGTCGGGAGTGACGTTTTATATTTTAAAAATACCTTTACTGCTTTCAGAGAGGAAGGGAGAGAGAGAGAGATAGAAACATCAATGATGAGGGAGAACCATTGACTGGCTGCCCCCTGCACACCCCACGCTGGGGATCAAGCCCCTAACCCCCAGGGCATGTGCCCTGACTGGAATCGAACCTGGAACCTTTGGTCTGCAGGCTGACACTCTAACCACTGAGCCAAACCAGCTAAGGCGGGAGTGACATTTAAAGAAATTAACTTCTGTTCCCCTGACTTTGCATGAACTCCTTCAGATCGCTGTCAAGATGTTAAGAAGAAAATACATGCTTTCTGCCCTAAATTCAACATCTTTGTGATGCTAGTCTGTTTACATTTTGGCAAATGTCATAGATCCTCTTTGGCTTGCCCCGAAGGAGGAGGCAATAGCAGGAGCTGGCATCTAACAGTTTCTTTCCTTTCAGGAGGAACTGGATTTCATATCTATCTCAAAGCTCACCCCACAGTGAAATATTGGTAATTCTCCAAGTGTGACAGACCACAAACTAGACTCACAGACAGGAAGGAAAAGGCCCAGTGTCTCCTACTGACCTCGGGAATAACCACACAGCTGTGCGCACCCCGGCGCCTCCCCTGAATCTAATGCTATTGGGCAAATACACGAAAATGATTTAGGAGGAAACACAGCGATCTGGCAAAACATTTCACCCTAACTTCATGTCAGGAGTTATCTCTTAATCAGCACACCGCTATTTCTTCACCTCAGTATCTGAATTCCAGCTCCTAACCCTATTTCAATCTCCATTCCCTCTGCTACCTTACTTTGGGTAAACACTAAGCACCTAAACAGTTTGTCATTATTGAAGAATGAAAAGAAAAAAAATGGATGCTCAACTTAAACACGTTAGCAAAATGACGAGGGCCTCGCCGGAGTGTCGGAACTAGATGGAAAGGGGGACATCCACACCTGTCAACAAGCAAGCATTCGTAACTGCCTCAGCATGCTTGGCACAGAACGGCACGTGACCCACAACCCCTTCTTTCTTGCAGCTGGAGAGCAGAGAGCAAGAGCCAGCGTACCCGTGAACCGGTCCAGCACCAACACGGGCCAGGAGACGCCTGCTCGCCACACGGAGAGGCAGACGGCGCAACTCTGCCCGGGACCCCAAGCGAGCAGGAGGGGCCCCAGAGTCAACAGACGGGAAGGGCTCGAAGACAGCTTGTCTCTCGCTAGTTCATGCGTCTGGGCTCCCTTTCTTCTCGTGTACAATCTGACCGCACGTACCTCGCTACAGAGAGTCCTTCCGGCCGGACCAATTGCTCAGCGGGAGCTGGGAGACGGGACTTGGAGAAGCTGTGTGGCCCTGGCCAGTGTAGCTTAGTGGCTAGAGTGTCGGCCCGTGCGCCAAAGGGTCGGGTGCACATCTAACTCCCAGTCCAGGGTACATAACTGGTTTGCAGGTTCGACCCCTGGCCCTGGTAAGGGTGTGTTTGGGAGGCAAGCAATCTATGTGTCTCACACTGATGTCTCTCTCTCTCTTTCTCTCTCTCTCTTTCTCTCTCTCTTTCTCTCTCTCTCCTTTTCCCTCTCTCTCTCTCTTCTTCCCTCCTTTCCATTTTCTCTAAAAACCAATGAAAAAATATCTCCGGGTGAGGATCAGCAGCAACAAAAGAAGAAGCTGTGTAAGGAAGTGGAGATGTCAGCTGAGTCCCGGACGTTGGGAGGTTGGATTAGCGGGAAGGAGTAGCAGGAAGTGGGAACAGGGTGAAGACAAGTGAGACATCCACGCTGAGAAGGCCATTGCCGAGGCCAGGAGAGGAGGAGCTGGCCGGAGAGGAAATGAAGGGGGTTGGCAGAGAGAGGGTGCAAAGGAGAAGGTGAAGGTCGTGTGAGGGTCTGGACTCTCCCGGGCTCCACAGAAACACGGAGCAGGCAGGGAGCACATCGCTAGCCGAGCACCAGGAGTCCCGGCCACCTTTGGGGGAAGAGGAGGAAGAGCAGATCAGTGACCGGGCAGCTGCCTTTGGATGGAAAACCTGGGACGAGGTGGGGGGGGAGGGCAAGAACCGAGCAGGAAGCACCAACACCGGAACCTGTTAAGAAAGGGTATGTGGGCTGTGGAGACTGGGAGGCGCTAACGGAGGAGAGAGACAATAGGCCGCCAAGTGGTTTTTGTTTGTTTGTTTGTTTGTTTGTTTCTTGGATGCATAAAATTAGAGCGAGCAAAATGAAATGGGGAATGTGAGTGTGGGGAGGCGGGGTGCAAGTAGGGTGTCCCCAAAATCTCACGAATCTTCCTGAGCTCACAGTTTCTATCCCGACACGCACGTGGCTTGGGAAAGCTGGACGTGAAGTCGGAGGAGGTAATTATGAGAATTCTGAGGTGCAAGGCCAAGCAAGGATGTGTGCTAGTTCCTCCTCACACACTGAAAAGAGCTCCTGATATTTTCCCTCGAACCCCAGGAGAAGCATGTTTCCAGGATAAAGCTGCTTTTAACAACAACTACCTTGGAAAAGTTCATTAATTTAAATCATTCTTTCATGAGCATTTTCAGTGCTTAAAAAAAAAAAAAGAATATCAAGTTGAAACTTGGCTCACAGCTAACGCCTCACTTTACATAGCATATATTTTGTTCAGCTAAAATAAATCTACATAATTAAGTTTACTAGCAACTTGTGCCATTATATTTTGTCAAACTCAAGAGGTGACATGCAATTAGACTCACTTGGCTTTGTAACTTCCCTGCTAAAACGGGTCTTTCAAACGTGTCGCTGGAACTCTCCTCAGAAGCAGGGTTTTGATCTCGCAGAAGCTAATGTATACTTGAGGAAGTGGTATTTGTTAGCACAGAATCTTATTAACTTTGTCTTAATGAGGCTCCGTCAATGTTTACCAGGCAGAATTCATTCAATGGATGAACTTGAATGCAATTATATTCTCTACTTATGACACTTAAATGACCCCCTTACCCGGAGAGGCCTCTGACTGAGAGACCTTGTTAGCACAAATGAACTAAGTCTGGACACTCGTAACGAAGCTCTGAGTCCAGCTTTTCACACGGATGTCCCAGAGCGAGGTTTCCGCAGGGGCTGACTCAACGGAACGGAACAGGTTGTGTGACCTTGAGTTATGCCTTTTGTTTCCTCGTAACAGCTGAGCACAGTTCTAAACACACAGCTGATGCTCACTATTTAATTCGTGAATTGAGAAGTTCTTGAATTTGTTTCTTTGGCATTGACTCTCTCCTTTTTTAAAAATTGATCTGAGAGAGAGACAGAGAGATCGAAATTTGTTGTTCTACCTAGTTACTCATTCATTGGTTGATTCTCGCATGTGCCCTAACCAGGGATCGAACCCACAACCTTCGTGTATTGGGACAGCACTCTAACCAGCGAGCCACCCCGTCCAGGGCTGGCATTGCCTCTTTTTATAGCCAGGGCGAAGCAGTGAGTGTGCAGTAGGTAAGTAGGTTCCAAAGATGTATTTCAGGGTAAATGAACAAACAAGCTTTTCTTCTAAGGCTCATTTGTCTAACCTTTCTAACGCCGCGACCCTTTAATACAGTTCCTCGTGTAACCCACAACCATAACATTATTTTTGTTGCTACTTCACAACTGTAATGTTGCTACTGTTAATGAATCACAATGTAAATATCTATGTTTCCCGATGGTCTGAGGCGACCCAGCTAGCGGTTCTCCGCCTGTGGGTCCCAACTCTGATCCAGCTTTGGAACGAATCCCTTAGCCCAAGAGAATGAATCCAACGGCAATTCTAGGACCTCCAACCCCGTGATTCTGGAGCATGTTTGGCATGTCAGTAAGCCGCTCGCTAGCTGCTATTGCCACCTCACTATAGGGCGGTGTCTCAAAGCGGAATTCAGTACCAACCTTGGAGTCTAAGTACCCCTTGCGAAGTTGGACAGGCCATTGTCCAGCCCTCCCCACAGTGCCACCTCTGACTACAGAGCCTCAGAGGAGCCGAAAAGGAACCTCACTCACCTCACTCGCCGGCTACCCTCCGTCTCCTCCTGCTGACGGGCTCCCACCCTCCCAGGATGACTCTCCAGAGAGATCCCTAGGTTACCCAGGGTTCCAGAATGACCTCCAACCTTCCACAGGAACGAGAATACCAGGAACGCTTGTGTTTCGTTCCATGGGGGCCTGCTATCTCTAGAGAGGCCAGAGAATACGCCCGCTGACACGCACGCCTCGGTGCCGAGGTTGCTGAGCAAGGGCTGGCACCTTTGAGCCTTCCGTGCTGTGGCCTCCATGAGGAAGGGCGCTGTTTTGGGAGGAGGATCCGTGTCACCGGGACCGTTGCTAGCTGGCCGAGCAGATAGAACATCCTAAGAGGCGCACGCCAGAGCTTCTTCATGCCTCTCTGAGCCGTTTATTCCACGCAGGTCAGTGAGGTGTGAGGAAGGCCTGAGGTACCAGACCCCGTGTTAAGAGTGGAGCTGTTCTCAGACCCAGCGGCCCACACTCGCACGCAGTTTTAATCTGGTGGGGAGTGCGGGGATGGGAGCAGTTCTGTCAGTGAGTGAGCAGATGCTAGAATAGGAAACTAGGGATGATGCAGCAGGGACAGAGATGGGGACTCGAGCTAACTCCGGTTTAGAGATGCCAGTGCTGGGAAGGACCACAGAGACCATCTGGGGCAACTCGCTTCTAACACGGATCACCACCGATGAGGTATCACCAACTCCGGTTGTTGACACACTTCAGCTTAGGAAGCCCAGGTTCAAGGTCAGGTTCTATTTATCTATTCATTTGTTCATTCACTCATTCATTCATTCAGGTTCTCTTCCATCCTTCCTTTCTTCCTTTCTCCCTTCATTCCTTCCTTCTGGCTCCATTCACTCATTCACTCATTCATTCATTCAGGTTCCATTCACTCCTTCCTCCCTTCATTTAACATTTATTGGAATCTTGTTATGGGTGCTGGGCCTTCGATATGAAACAAGACAGTCAAGGCCCCGGACTCATGAACAGACGTCACTGTTTGCTGTGAGAGAGGGATGTTTGGTGAACCATCACCCATGTGTCGGGGCTTATGCAAGAGGAGGTGTGGCTTCAGGTCGGCCCACTTCCACTGTCCATGGGGGCACGCCCTCCCCCCCGCACCCTCTTTCCCCCCGCTTCTCTTGGCCTCACTTCCTGGGCCATTGCACGAAGGAGGTCCCTTCCAACACCAAAGATGCTAGAATCCCGAGAGACGGGGAGCTCGCTGCTCTGCGGGGGCTCTGCCCTAACTGGAGATCTCTGAGCTCGCCTCCCAACGTGGTGTGGTGGCAAGAGCGAGCGCCCCTGCGGCCCAAAGTTATGCTTTAAAATCGAAACACCGCCACTCACCGGCAGTGTACCTTGGGGAAGGTGTCCTTTCTCTGAGATGATTTACAGAAAAGGTAACATGTGTAAGACAGGAAGGAGTGCAGGGCTGGAATATAGGGACAACTGCCTCAGCATTCCCGTCCATCAGACCAAAACCACTCTCTTTGAAACTGGACACTTATTGAATCTATTGAACATTTACCAGATGCCTATTTGTTTGCCAAACATTGTGCCAGGTGGTAAAACATAACCGGAAAACAAGAATCGGTGAACTCCTGCCCTCTTAGAAGAAATCTGATCTTTCTCTGGCCGTTGCCTTCCTTAAGACAAAGCCCTTGGCCTTGACCCGCTCCTCTGGGGGCGCCAGGTATCAGGCCCCTCACCACCTTCGGGAGCTGCTGCCTGATCACTATGCTCCTGTGCACCTCCCCCCTCAAAGGGGCAATAGCCTCACCCCTATTTGGAAGAAATATCAAACCAACCCATAGCTTTACGCAATCACAGGCATAGAGATAGAAACTTCCATGATGAGAGAGCATCATTGATTGGCTGCCTCCTGCACACCCCACACTGGGGATCGAACCCACAACCAGGCATGTGCCCTGACTGGGAATCTACCTGTGACTTCCTGGTTCGTAAGTTAATGCTCCACACTGGCCAGGCATTTGTTACAGAGAGGAAGGGAGAGGGATAGAAAGTCAGAAACATCGATGAGAGAGAGACATCGATCAGCTGCCTCTTGCACGCCCCCTACTGGGGATGTGCCCGCAGCCAAGGTACATGCCCTTGCCAGAATCGAACCCGGGACCCTTCAGTCCGCAGTCCGACGCTCTATTCACTGAGCCAAACCGGTCTCGGCAAGTGTCTCTTCTTTTGATGATGGACAACTAAAACAGTCTCATCTCCCCCTGCCTCCCCCCAAAAAAGTTAAAAAAAAATTGTCCAAGTACTTCTAATTTTCAAGTCCTTCCAGGGCTCACCTCTTCTCACTGGTGTCTCCCTTTGAAGTTTGTGTGTCCAATCCCGTTCCACCCGTAACGGGTGCCCAAACAGACACAATTGTTGGTCACCCCTTGTCTTTCCCTAATCATCTATTTTCAGTGATGGCACTCCTTAATTTTCCGGAAGATTCCTCGTGAAAATCTGAGGCCAGGCTGTGAAAGTTACCTCTGATGACTGAATGGATCTTCTGACCTGAGATTTCGGAACAAGGAGCCCCTCTTGCAGAAATGGCTGAGGTTATGGGGTCTCGGAAGTCTCCCTGGTTACCTGGAATCAATTCTGCACGGCCCTCAAAGGCCTTGCCTTTTTGTTTTGGTTTTGTTGTGGTTTGCGGTTGTTGTTTTTAAAAAAGAATATCTGTGTTGGATGTGTCGGCTAGCTCCTGAGTCCTTTTCTGCAGACAACACTGTTCCCATTGCCTGTGGATTAATAGACAGAGCTGCCTCCTCGTGTCCCTGCGGACCAGGCAATCAGTGAGCTGCACTGGTCAATGAGCCCTGATGAAGTGTGATCAGTAAATTCTCTTATCACCATGGCAACCGTGTATTCCTCAGACAGTGGCTTCTCCGGGCACCGTGGGGAGAGAGCGTGATGACACATCACTGTGATCTCCCTCCACCTTAACCTTTCTGTGGGAATCGCAGTCTTCGGGGACACTCTCCAACCCGCTGCAAACCCAGGAAGCTGCCCGCAGCCACCACTCTGCATCTGGCCTGCAGTGCTGCCAGCAGAAAGCAGATCCCATGTCAGAAGTCAGCGTAGGTGACGTCCGCGTTTATTATTTTAATACAAACAGGAAGTGGTTTAGCTGAAGCGGGTCTCTTCTCCAACGGGCTCTCGGAAAATTGGTTTAATTTGTGTCGGAGTTTTCAGTTTCTGGCCTGATCCGAACATAAGACAGGCCTTCTTTGATTCGATTTGCAGCGTTGCCTTCTCTGTTCTCCCTGAACTAATCGATACAGTTATCCCATTTTCCAATTTTGTGGAGGAGCTGGTTTTCCGTGTCACTGTGATGTCAGTGGGCACCTTGGAGCGATACAACCCAATTAAATGTCTGCGGAAGCAGTCCCAGCTATCTCATCCCCACCCTCAGCGTTCAGAATAACAGTAGTTTGCAAAAGCACGTGGAAGGTGAGGGTGCAGGGTCTTTGCTGGCTGATGGGGGAGGACGCTGATGGGTTTTTCACAGGTAAGTCCGAAAGCATCCTGACCTTGCACCCACCGCTCTCCGGTGAGGGGCGGCCTCCCCGGCCCGTATCTGCTCCAGAGACGCTGCCCTGCCTCGCACTCTTTCCCGAAGGCATATCTCCTCCGGGCGGGGAACAGCCCGCAGGTCTTGGGAGTGCGCATTTTGCACGCACGATAATGTAGGCAGCGCGGCGCCCGGCCAAGGCTAATGGCTTATCTTCTCTGAACCACAGATGGGCATTGGCAGGTTGTCAGCTCCCCACTCACCGATGCCGCCGCTCCGGGCAGACCGGGGATCGGAAGGCGCTCTCTGCGTTTCACTGATCACTCTGCAAGTCCGGCGATTTCGTGTCGCAGCCCGAACCCAGTGACGCATGGAACTTTGCATTGTTATTTGCCACGTGCGCGAGGCCCGTGCCCTGGGCCGCCCCCCACCCCCTCGGGTCCAGGAGTCATGTGCGTAGCTTCCCCAGGGCCGGTGCCAGTCCCACCTTTCACCACCATCACGCTGCTTCTATGGGGCTGGCACAGTGCAGGAATGCCAGTGGCGCTGACCCTCTTGCTGTCCCATATGGATGGCGCCTTGCCCTGAGGAGTCTGCTTGCCAAGGATGGAGTCTCCGGTATTATCTGCGAGAAATGGCATCTCTGCAACATATTGACCCAGTGCTTCCCGTCATGGAAACAGAAAAGCTGCTAGCCCCGGCTGGTGTGGCTCAATGACTAGAGCGTCAGCCTGTGGACTGAAGGGTCCTGGGTTCGATTCCGGTCAAGGGCACAGCCCCTGGTTGCAGGCTCCATCCCCAGTTGAAGGCATGCAGGAGGCAGCCGGTCAGTGCCGATGCTCTCTCATCATTGATGTGTCTGTCTCTCTCCCCCTTCCTCCTGAAATCAATGAAGATACATTTAAAAAAGGAAAAAGAAAGCCGGCAATGCTCTAACGGGACTCACACACTAAACTGTCTTCATTCCTCGTCACGGTGGTGCTGGCCGATGCCTCCCGTTTAACTGGCACTCCGGGCTCGGCTCCAGGACCCGGCTCTGGCCCGAAACCAACCTCTCCACATTCCTGGACCCCCACACCTATCCGTGCCCCTGGGTGGGCTGGACCAGCCCAGAGGGCCCTTTGGGGAGATGCAATTCACGGTGCGTGCAGCCAGGACGCCTGGGCAGGTGAGTGGAGAGCGCGGTTTTGCCAAAGGAACTCTGGATACGATGAGAAGGGAGCCAGTCTGCCTGGCCCCTCTCCCCGCACCCCCTCACCCCCATGGGAGGAGGTGGCTTCCTTCTCAAAACAGTGGTGGGATCATGATGCTCGTGTCTGCCCCGAAGGAAAGAATCCCTGATGGAGCCACCACACCCACATATCTCAGGGGCGCACCTCCGCTGGGAGCAGGCCTCACCCTCACTCCCCTGAACCCAGGCCACAGACTTGCGGGGACCCATCCCGCACAGGGGACGCCGGCTCCTCTGGTACCTGCCCGGGAGCGAATCGCCTTCCACGGAGGCTCGACCCCATCATGTTGGAGGATGGATGTGTGTGTGCCGTGGGAGCAGGCCCTGCACACCAGAACCCACTCTGGAGACACGGGGGAGAGCCTGCGATGACTGCCTCGCGACTCCGCACTCGGCCGTAGCTTCCGGGCCATCTCGGCGACAACGGATGTCTGTCGATGATGGGGTGATACTCGCAGGCGGGGCTTCAGCCACTCAGGATCGCGTTGGATCTCCTGAAACGGTGACTTTTCCAGAAAGGGCTGTGGACGCTGCTCTGCCACATGCCAGCGGGAAGCGGGTGATGGTCTCTCCGCGGAACCACGCCCTCGTTTTCGGAAGAGAGGACCCCCATCGCCCATCCTGGGGTGCTCTGAGCCTATCGTCCTTCAGAGCAGATTCCTCTGTTCTCCGATCACTGTTTCAGTCAAGAGTCATGTCAAATGATGACCCAACAGGTATCCGTGAACGCAAACACGCAGGAGAGGCAGGCACAGGGACGAGCCTGACGGGGCCGGTCCACGCCTGCCCTCGGGGTGCTTTACAAAAGAGACAGAGACAGTGCGAGCCCCGGTCAGTGCACTGCAGCCTCCTCGGGGCTGCCGCCGGCCTCCTGGGCACCTTCCCACCCCCAACCAGAGGCCTGAGCCCCCCCTGCACACCCGCTCCCACTTCCAAATCCAATTCATTCGTGTTTCCTTCTTGCAAACCACAGACGCCGCCTGGAAAACCAGGTCGCACTCATGTATGGAGACAGGTGTGGCAGAATTCACATCATATTCCTTTTGGTGAGAAATGTTTTGGGAAAATGGTTAAAAACATTTTTAAATAGAAATACTGATAGCTACTCCATAACACAGGGTCATTTGTTCTTGTGAATCCTATACAAATCCCTTGCTTACTTGTCTATGCAAACATTCCAGTCATTGATAAAGTCTGCAGACTGACTTTATCCGTAAAGCGCAAATAGATACTTCGGAGCAGCGGCTGCCAACCCTTCGCACCTCAGAGACAGCAGTGGTCCGCAGAGGCCTGCTTGGCGACCGCTGCTCGAGATAAAACGGCTAGTTACGTGTTGGGTTTAGCCTCTAAATGGAAATTCAGCATTCCTCTAAGTCCAGTGGTCAGCAAACCACAGCTCTCGAGCCACATGCTGCTCTTTGGCCCCTTGAGTGTGGCTCTTCCACAAAATACCACGTCCTGGGCAAGTCTATTTTGAAGAAGTGGTGTTAGAGGAGATTTAAGTTTAAAAAATTTGGCTCTCAAAAGAAATTTCAATCGTTGTCCTGTTGATATTTGGCTCTGTGGACTGATGAGTTTGCCGACCGCCGCTCTAAGACAGTCACACAAGTCAATGGTTCCTTCTAAATATTTTTAACAGCTGGAAAGGGTGAGGGCTGTGCCCTGCACTTTCTCATCCGCACCTCCCACAGGTTTTCAGGAGTCTGTCTGTCTGAGCACACACGGAGACCGGATGTGCTCCGGCAACTCGGTGACTTGACTTTGCAAATAGTATAAAGTTCAGATACAGTGTTTCTATCTCAAAGTTGAGCCTCTTAGAAAAATAGTTAAGCCGAAATCAGTTTGGCTCAGTGGATAGAGTGTCGGCTTGCGGACTGGAAGGTCCCAGGTTTGATTCCAGTCAAGGGCATGTACCTTGGCTGCGGGCACATCCCCAGAGCGGGAGTGTGCAAGAGCCAGCTGATCGATGTTTGTCTCTCACCGATGTTTCTAGCTCTCTATCCCTCTCCCTTCCTCTCTGTAAAAAATCAATAAAATATATTTTAAAAAAAGAAAAATAGTTAAGACTAATGAAACGATTCCTGACGGCAGGATGAAGTGTCAAGGACTACGCGGGTCCACACATACTCATCATCCTGGAAGCGTCGCTTTTTAAACAATTTCCGAGACGTTGGCTTGCTGCAGGGCAGCGGCCGGTCAGGTCAGGGGCATCCGGGGTGGGCCGTGCCCCCGGCGTTAATGACCCGGCTCGGTGCGCGCAGCCGGATAATGTCTGTTATGAGGGAGGGAAATTGCAGCGGTCTGAGAGGGCTCGGGAACAGCCAGTCATATCCTGTCCAAATACAATTGTGAAACCTATCAGAGCCATTACGGCTGTTCCAGAAAGAAAGATGGAGACAGATAGCGGTAGATGGGTTTTTAATAAGTAATTCACCCCGGGCCCTGAGACGTCGGATTGGCACGGCACGTTATTAATGTGTAAGCATGTTGGGAGCATCTTATGTTCTTTCCGTCGGCTGGCGTTGGGAGACGTTCCCGATGCAAATATTGTGTAAATGTATGGAATCCAAGTTATGCAAATCGAGAAAGTAAGTCATCTTTCAAGAATTTCGCTTGATTATTTTACATGCCAAGCGGCATTTTTTTTCCTTCTTCTGGCAACCGCCTCCTATTTACAGCTCCCATTTTCCGATGGGGAAATTATGCGTCTTGGGCTGCATGCTGGGTATTAATTGCTGAACATATCGATCCCCTCCTGGTCTCGGGGCCAGTGTCTTGCGAAACTTCTCATTTGCGTCCTCCGTAATGAAAACGCGTGGGAAGAGGCTATTGACGTGATTGAACTGGGTTTTTCCAGGCAGGAGTGTGCGCTCACAAATGAGGACCTACAGCTCAGACGAAAATGAAATGTCCTCCTTGCTGGTCTTCCCATCGATCCTGCGGTGGGAGGAGATTTCAGAGGCTCTTTCCGTCTGGCCCGCTCTCCTCTGCCCCATGCTCCCTGTGACATGGCGACTCCCAGGATGCATTGCTTGCCTCCTCTTGCCGCCCACGTTCCGACTGGGTGGTCGCCCTGCTGAGCACACACTTGACAGCTACTCTGAGAGCCACCTTCAAACACACAACTACTACGCAGGTTAATTCTCTACATGCGGCACACATGTTTGTCTTCCTCATGAAACACAAGCACCTTTGAGGACTCTGCGTTGTATTTACCTTTGACAAGAGGCCCAAGGGCACGAAGATTCGTGCAAGAATGGGCCTTCCTTCCCCTGGCTGCTGGCACCACCTTTGCGCCGGCTCAGAGCCACCTTTCTGTCTTCTCACACCGCCCAGAGGCTGGGAGTGGCTGGGGCGAGGCAGAACACCTGCCCCGGCTGCTCGGTGCCTGCAATTTGCAAATCAACCTGCCATCTGTATTGGGTTAATTTGCATACTCACTCCTGATTGGCTGGTGGGTGTCGCAAAGGTATGGTCAATTTGTATCTTCCTCTTTTATTAGTGTAGGTACTTGGCTTCTACCATTTCTACTTAGCACGGTCCTTTGTATGTAGCAGTCATAATAAGGTGACATTTACTGAATGCTTATTATGTACCAGGGTATTCTTCTAAGGATTTTATATTATTATTATTTTAATCCTCTTTAGAGAGAGAGGGAGATAGGAAGGGAGAGTAAGTGAGAGAGAAGCACTGATGTGAGAGTGAAACATCCATCGGTTGCCTCTGTACATGCCTGGACCAGGCATCAAACCTGCAACCTTTTAGTTTGCTGGCCGACGCTCTAACCATTGAGCGACTAGCCAGGGCTGGATGCTTACTTTTTTTTTTTTAATATATTTTATTGATTTTTATAGAGAGGAAGGGAGAGGGACAGAGAGTTAGAAACATGGATGAGAGAGAAACACGGATCAGCTGCCTCCTGCACACCCCCGACCAGGGATGTGCCCACAACTAAGGTACATGCCCTTGACTGGAATCGAACCTGGGACCCTCCAGTCCGCAGGCCGAAGCTCTATCCACTGAGCCACACCGGTTTTGGCTGGATGCTTACTTTTACTGGGATAAACATTCCTCTTCCTTCAGCCACATTTATTTGAGACTCTGACCCCACAATACAGTCCATAGTTGTTTCCTATGTAGTAACCTTTAAATGTCTTCTCACGGTATCTTTCTGGCCCTGAAACTCTCTGGCTACTGGCCACTATGGTTAGCCACACGGACTGTGGGAGTCTCTTGTTGGATCTGTTCCTGACTGAACTATACACTAAAAAATGAGTTTCACATCGGGAACAACAGTAGGAATTCCCTAATATTACCTGTGTGGTATCATAAAACAGCAACCCTGGATCGTTCAGTTACTCTATTTAAACAATATATGGCACTTATACAAATACATACATATGCATATAGGTATAGTTTAAAGATATGACCAGAGGATGCAAAACTGGCCTTCTGTTCAACAATGTGAACACTTCCATTTTAAATATATTTTTTATTGATTTCAGAGAGGAAGGAAGAGGGAGAGAGAGAAACATCAAAGATGAGAGAGAATCATCAACTGGCTGCCTCTTGCACTCCCTCCCTCTACTGAGGATTTAGTCTACGATTCAGGTACGTGCCCTGAAGGGGAATTGAACTGCCACCTCCTGGTTCATGGGTGGATGCCCAACCACTGAGCAAAACTGCCAGGCTATTCAACAATGTTTTCCATACACACCTTTCAGTCCGAACAGTCTCTAGGTAGCTGTATCAACCACTGGCCTCCTCTGTTAATGGAGTTTTGTCCTTGTACTGGAGACCCTCTCTCCTTCCTCCTCGTTTTTCCTGGTATCACCCATTCTCTTTACCGACAATCACAGCACCCTTCCTGCCCTGTTCTCCAGCCGGTTTCTCTTTAATCTGAGTATTTCATTCCCTAGAGTTTTCCACATCATTAATTTTCAACTTCCTCTCCACCCTTGCCATCAGTCAGTCAGGCTGCTGTCTGAAATCTCCCATTATAAATTCATTCTTCTGATTTTGAAGGTGTCTCAATTTCGAGAGTATTTTACTTGAATGAAAGTTTTCCGGGGAGAAGAAACTCCTTTTAAAATCACACCAGCTGCGCAGAAGGCCGTAAGACAAGGTACAATAACAACTCAGTGAAAGGAGAAGATGAATATGGCCAAATGCCCACCTCGGCCTATGGTTCTATGATCATTCCAAAACAAACAAAACAGATCGAAGAGGCAACATACGTCCACCCTCATATGCAGCGAATCCTGCCAACATCGAGACAGAACAGACTCAACAAAAATATCCTCACAGAGGATCACAGCTGCTAAAGTCCTAGGACCGTGGTTGGCAAACCACGGCTCGTGAGCCACCTGCGGCTCTTTGGCTCCTTGATTGTGGCTCTTCCACAAAATACCACGGTCCGGGCGAGTCTATTTTGAAGAAGTGGTGTTAGAAGAAGTTTAAGTTTAAAAAATTTGGCTCTCAAAAGAAATTTCAATCACTGTCCTGTTGACATTTGGCTCTGTGGACTGACGAGTTTGCTGACCGCTATCCTAGGAGGACTTGCTCCATGGCCCCCAGGACCGGGACAGAATTGGGTCATGTGTGGAATTGATTGGAACTGGGAAGCATAAACAGAGGAAGCAATGTTTTAAGAAAGATCGTTAACATTCAGCTTTCCATCCAGGAAGTGAAGGAACACACCATTCACATGTTTCCCATGTGCATATCGAAGGCTAGGTTTAGAATGTCCCACCGTCCACGGTGCACAGCTGAGACTGGGGACGCACTCGCAGCCTCCGTGCACTCAGAGCTGTTGCTTTCGGGGTTTGGTTTAGCTTAGTTGTCTGTTTTTGTAGTGCTCTCCAAGAGAGAAGGAAGTATCTACCCCAACATGTGATCTGTACTAGCAGAACGCCCTCCTGAAAATAAAATTGCACATGTGACCACAACCTGCAGAGGATTGATTTCCAGCTTGGAAAGCTTGGTAGGGGGGGGGCTAAGGGAGAGATCGTACCTCTCTGTCAGGCACGTGGACTCCAAAGGCGATGTCCTCCCAGGAGTGGCGGGCCAGGAGACATACGGAGTTCCAGCAGGCTGGAAGAAATGAGGAACATTGTTAGTAAGAAGAGAAACACAAACACTGCCGTTGACCTCCTAGAGGTACTTAATTCATTATGCAATGTGAATGACAGACATGTATGATCTTGAAGGAGCTGATGATGCTTCAAGGATGAGCACAGTCGTCATCTCCCCCTCCTTCCATGGGGCCAGGGTGTCCAGGACATGCAGAGGCCACACCTGCCCATGCCCAGTGTGACCCTGTGGAGCCCTGCCCATCTGCACATGCCCAGGTTGACCCTGTGGAGCCCCGCCCATCTGCACCTGCCCAGTGTGACCCTGTGGAGCCCCGCCCACCATTTCTGTTTCTGCATCCAGGCACTGGCAATGCTCTTTAGATGTTGCTGGCTTCCTCTTTTCATGAAATTAAACTTCCCTTCCCAGAATGCCACCACTGCTTCCATTCTCTAATTTTCTGGGTCTGCCCTTCTGTTACAAGTACACTTCTATTGCCATAACAACAGGCTTACCAAGTGAAAACGGACTCCGTGTCTAAACCAACCTATTTCCTAACCCAAAAAATCATTTCTTTCACGTTGCATGAGAAGTTCCAGGACTGCGAGAGGATTATAAATACCCGGAGCCACTGATACTGATAGGACAGCAATGCGGGGAGCTCGAGCATGAAGGCAAACAGTGCAGCGAGGAGGCTCTCACTGCCGCGGGGAGATGTCACCGGGATTTAGACAAAGTGAAACCCTCGAGGCTGCTTAGAAGATCAACAAGGGGTTTGTGGGCTTGGGAAGGAAGAGGCCTGCATTCGGTACATTATGCAACCCCATAAAGTAGCTCCTCATAGTCAGCTGCTGCCTTCTGGCATCCTTCCTTGTTTATTTCCCCCTAAACCAATTAATTCTTCTCACTGCCTCATGTCACTGAACAGTCTCTCTCTCTCTCTCTCTCTCTCTCTCTCTCTCTCTCTCTCTCTGTCTCACACACACACACACACACACACACACACACAGGTTTATGGACACCTCCTATGAACAAATGAAGTACTGCCTTCTTGTAAGGCTCACCACACTGGAGAGCAACAAGCAGCTATCACTTACCTTTACATAACACTTGTGGGAACTTGGGTCTGGCGCAAAGAGGGTGGTGTCGTGGCTGACACTGAAGGGGGCTTATGGTAACTTAAGCTGCCCCCACTGCAAAGTGTGGGACCTTGGCATCGGAAGGTACCATTACTATGTCCAATCCAAACTTCTTATTTAAAGGCAGAAAGGCAGGAGCCCATAAAGGCCAGAGGACACAACTAAGGTGATCGTATTTCACCGCAGATTATAGAGAGATCCGCATTCTGCCGGACTCCTCGGACAGAGGATTAATGGCTTGCCTCTGAGTCATCTCTTACGGAGAGCTCAGCCCGAGAGGGACTCTCTCTTGGGATTCTCGGCATGATCTGAATTGTTCTTCGGACTGGGTAAATGTATCTTCCAAACCTGTGGTCCCTGGAGCAGGAGACCCCCAAATCACTCTAATGACACTACCACTAAGTAATGTCCACCAAGCTCTGCCCAGCTCCCCTTGTATTTATGGAAACTGCTAGAAGAATAATCGGTGGGGATATTATCAGCACGTCCGGAAGAGGTTGTGTGTGAAGGGAACCATTGGGAGGGGGGGCCGTCATACACATTGTACACAGCCTTTACAGTGCCCACAACAGCACTTGGATCAGCACTGGCACTTTCTATTTCAGAAAATTTATTTATTTTTTTAAAAAAATATGTGTTTATTGGTTTCAGAGAGGAAAGGAGAGGGAGAGAATTAGAGTTAGAGAGAGAGAGTGATGAGAGAGAATCATGGATCGGCTATCTCCTGCACACCCCACACTGGGGATCGAGCCCACAACCCGGGCATGTGCTCTGACTGGGAATTGAACCTTGACCTCCTGGTTCATAGGTCGACGCTCAACCACTGAGCCACACCAGCCAGTCAGAACTTCATTGTCCTAGGTGTCGTATCAGATGAGGATGTGGCCTTTTCCACATCCCTACTCGGGTAGGAGAAAGGATAGGCAAGTGTTGCCAGCACAGTCTAATGCCGTGAAGAAAAACGAAATGCACTCATCGATTGGGAAATACACCATTCCAGCTCTGTCTTATTCTGGGTACATTTTCAAAATGGATTCCACCAGTTTAAACCCCACACAGAGCCTGAGAGAAGCGGAACAGGTGTCACCAGGGTTTCAAGTTCAAGAAGAAAACATCGCCTTCAAGCAGGCAGATGGTTCAGCACGCTGGACAGCTGCCCAGTGGCTGCTGCCTCTGCCTTGGCGGCCTCTGCTGGGGCTGCTGCTCCTCCCTCCATAACCCCCACCAGCCAAGGCGCTTCTCCTGGCAGAACAAATGCTGGCAGCCTGCAGCCCATTAGACTGCGGTAGACGGCACCTGAGTGGTCCCCCAGGGAGGAGGCCAGCTGTCAAATGTACGTGAACTTTCAGAGAGATGCTGCAGAGCCATCACGGGGACATCTGTATTCTGTTGCCTCTCCACCTTCAGGATGTTTTCTGCGAGAGCTCGAACAAGGGGCTCTGGCCGCATTTCCAGAAGGAGGGGAACAGCAGCTCCCACGTACATACATGTTCTTTAATCAAGACCTCTGCTTTTTACACAGAGCTTCTCCCAGAAACACCCCCCGCCTCCCAGACCCGGTGGGGAGGCCCGGAGAGTCTCATGCTCCATGAAATAAGCTAGCCCCAGAAGGACAAGCGCCCCATGACCTCACTCAGAGGCGGAAGCTAAGGAACAAAATAAACTGGGGGAAGGTAAAAGGACCCCCGGTTTTCATGGCTTGTTTGCAATGCCGCGTTTTACTTGTTTCTTGGACGTCCGCAGCGAAGTCAGACCACATTAGCGATGAAAGCTCTCTGACCGAGAACGCTCCATGCCGGGAAGCATGGGGAGAGGAAGCTGTCACTCATTCTTGACCCGATGTTACTCGAAGCGTCGCGGTTAAACTGCGGAAACGCGTTCGTCCCTTCGCGCTCCTCACTGCGCTCCTTCACAGGTTTGCTCGGAGCCACACCTCCTCAGCTGCCTCCCCCGACTATTCTGTCCGCGGCTTGGGGAAAAAAAAAATGCCCGAAATCACAGGGGAGACTGAGGATGTGTTTTCACAGGTGATGTCTCCACCAGCTCTGGAAAGACACCGCCCTGGACACGGGAGCACAGCCTTCCCATCGCGGCAGGCGCGTGCTCCTTCCCCGTCCTTCTGCGGGAGCCGATTCAGAAAGCTGCGGCTCTTACCTTCTTCCTTACCGGACTCTCTGTCCTGCTGGGTTGTCAGGGGACCTCACGCCTTTTCAGCAACTCCCTCGCCTGAGCATCCCGGCTCCCTGCCATCCCGACTCAGAAGCCGGTTTCTAAGGTTCTCAGCATCTTCTGAGTGTGGCATCGTGCTTTGTGGAGAACGGTACTCGGCGTACCAGGACCTGCAGGGAAACCCACTTTGGCCACGCCAGGCATCAAACACCTAAACCCTCGATGCCTTGGGGAGGGCAGTGCAGCCCGGGAAGTGCCGGACGCCGTCTTTACTCGGACGACCTGGGACTCAGCCGCCGGGAGCGTCAGGTGGAACAAAAGAGAGAAGAGAAAGATTTCGTTTTTGTTGTTTAAGGCTGACCGCCGCGTTCCGTGGCCCCCCCCCCCCCCCCAGAGAAATCTGTGCGGCTCCTCGGCACCAAACATGGCTCCCGAAGTCATCAGGGCAGAGTTAGCGCCATTTCTGAAACGCAGAATTCACCGGAAAAGGATTTCTGAGGCGAGAACAGGGCGTGCCCCCAAACAGAGGGAGAGAGAGGTTGCTCTGGGCCGGGGAACACAGGGCCTCACGCCGGAGAAGCGCACGCTGTCTCTGAAAGGGTCGCGGGACACCCCGGGGTGGTGCTAGGATGACGTCTGTCTCTTCCCCTCTGACGCCCCGTGCCCGGCTTCATGACAGGACGGGTGCGCTTGGTCGGGGCGCTGGGTCGCAGTGCGAGGGCGGCCACCCCACCCGAGAGTTCACAGGGGAGGGACGACCGCGGACCGCGAAGGGTAGCGCTGGTTGGATGAGGCCCGTCCTCAAGGGGTGACTCCAGGTTTGTTGTGTCGCTTTATGAGGGACAGCCCTGCTACCGGAGGGTGTTTATGTCATGCAGAAGGGGTCACATGGCCCGGCGGCACGCGCACGCTGCCACTCGGTCCAGGCGAGCAGAGTCTGACTGGAAACCCATGGAATAAACTCTGATTCTGTACACATGGCGGGTGTGGGGTGTGGGGTGTAGGGTTTGGGGGTTGTAGGTGTGAGGAGTTTGGGGTGTGGGAGTGGGTGTGTGGGGTTTGGGGGTGTGGGTATGGGTATGGGTATGGGTATACAGGGTTTGGGGGGTGTAGCTGTGGGTGTGTGGGGTTTGGGGGTTGTAGGTGTGAGGGGTTTGGGGGTGTGGAAGTGGGTGTGTGGGGTTTGGGGGTTGTAGATGTGTGGGGTTTGGGGGTGTGGGAGTGGGTGTGTGGGTTTTGGGGGTTGTAGGTGTGTGGGGTTTGGGGGTGTGTGAGTGGGTGTGTGGGGTTTGGGGGGTGTGGGTGTGAGGGGTTGGGGTGTGTGGGAGTGGGTGTGTGGGGTTTGGGGGTTGTAGGTGTGTGGGGTTTGGGGGTGTGGAAGTGGGTGTGTGGGGTTTGGGGGTTGTAGGTGTGAGGGGTTTGGGGGTGTGGGAGTGGGTGTGTGGGGTTTGGGGGTTGTAGGTGTGAGGGGTTTGGGGGTGTGGGAGTGGGTGTGTGGGGTTTGGGGGTTGTAGGTGTGAGGGGTTTGGGAGTCTGGGAGTGGGTGTGGGGGGTTTGGGGGGTATAGGTGTGAGGGGTTTGGGGGTGTGGGAGTGGGTGTGTGGGGTTTGGGGGTGTGGGTATGGGTATACAGGGTTTGGGGGCTGTAGGTGTGTGGGGTTTGGGGGTGTGGGAGTGGGTGTGTGGGGTTTGGGGAGTGTGGGTGTGAGGGGTTTGGGGGTGTGGGAGTGGGTGTGTGGGGTTTGGGGGGTGTAGGTGTGAGGGGTTTGGGGGTGTGGGAGTGGGTGTGTGGGGTTTGGGGGGTGTGGGTATGGGTATACAGGGTTTGGGGGCTGTAGGTGTGTGGGGTTTGGGGGTGTGGGAGTGGGTGTGTGGGGTTTGGGGAGTGTGGGTGTGAGGGGTTTGGGGGTGTGGGAGTGGGTGTATGGGGTGTGGGGGTTGTAGGTGTGAGGGGTTTGGGGGTGTGGGAGTGGGTGTGTGGGGTTTGGGGGGTGTAGGTGTGAGGGGTTTGGGGGTGTGGGAGTGGGTGTGCGGGGTTTGGGGGTTGTAGGTGTGAGGCGTTTGGGGGTGTGGGAGTGGGTGTGTGGGGTTTGGGGGGGTGTGGGTATACAGGGTTTGGGGGTGTAGGTGTGAGGGTTTTGGGGGTGCAGGGGTCAGGGTGCGGGGTGCGTGCAGTCCGGTGAGGAAGGGAAACACAGTCGTGTCTGGGCACAGATGGGCAAACAAAAGCCAAACAAGGAAGCTCCCGGTGGGCATGCAGATCAAGGGACCCGCCTCAACCACAGCTTGGTAAACGTGTCCAATGTGGGCATCACACTTAAAAAAAGAGGAAAAGAGGGGAAAAGATGCATTTAAATGTATTTATTGGATCGCACGGGGAGAGTCGCACCGGCAGCGGACAAGAGGACGAGCAGATCGGGAACTAGGGGGCTGTCCCGGGGGCGGCACAGGGGAGCGCTGGGGCCTGACTGCCCAGACGTGCTTCTCGCACAGGAGGCGCCGCCAGAGCCGCCCGAGACAGGTCTGGCAGGCTGTGGCGGGACCGGGGGCGGGAAGAGTCACCAGGAGGAGACGGACAGCCGGGCATGCGGCAGGGGGGCAGCATCCAGGGAACCCTGAGAGGACAGAGGGTCCAGCACGGGAGGCCAGGGGGGGGGGGGCGGGGGGCCAGGCTGCCCCAGGAGGACGAGGAAGCAGAGGGGGGAGGGACGTGGCCAAGAACGGCCAGTCTTGAGCCGCCCTGACCCTTCACCGCCGGGCTCTCAAAAGGCCCAGAAACCGTACGGTACGGACCCCCCGAGACCCGAGGGGACGCCGCAGCGCCGCCGTCGGGAAGCATGGGATACACACGTCTGCCTGGGCCGATGGTGGGCAAACTGCGGCTCGCGAGCCACATGCGGCTCTTCGGCCCCTGGAGTGTGGCTCTTCCACAAAATACCACGGCCCGGGCGAGTCTATGTTGAAGAAGCAGCGTTAGAAGAAGCTTAAGTTTAAAAAATGTGGGTCTCCAAATAAATGTCAATCGTTGTCCTGTTGCTATTTGGCTCTGTGGACGGATGAGTTTGCCGACCCCTGGCCTGGGCCCTTGGTGTTTCCTGGAGGAAAGGGAAAAGGGCAGTAACCCTGAGCAGCTAGTCAAGAACCTTGAGCCCTGAAAGAAATTGGACAATCGCCCAACAGACAAGCAAGAAGAGACCCCGTGACCCCATGACCTTAGGCTGCACTTACTGGCATCGAGGGCACGGAGGGGGGCATGCGGCTGGAAGCTCAGGCCCCGAAGGTCGCCCAGGAAGCACAGGCCTCGGCCTTCCTGCTCGGAGAGCCGACAGGTGCGGCGGGCCCATGGGCGCAGAGTGAGCCCAGCGCCGCTGGCACCGGCCGCCACCTTCAGGCTCAGCACTGTCCCCACCGCACCACGTCCCCTGCAGCCTCGGGGCCGCACAGCAGGCCGACCGGGCGCCCAGGCTTCCCAGGGTGCACTGCTTTTCTGTCGGCGGTGAGAGCTGAGCTGTAACATTTGGCAGGTTTCCTGGCTAACATTTGGCAATAATTGTTTATCAAATGCTAACGAGGAACGCCGCCAAAGGTAGCAGCTCAGAGGGATCCATCCAAAATACAGCATGGAGGCAAAGTCTGCAGGCATGTGCTCCGTCCTCCGCGCCCCAGGGAGAGGCCCTGCGCCCCGAGGCGGGGCAGGGGGAGGGGGACTGGCTGCAGGAGGAACCGGAGCCCCTTCCCCTGCGCAGCAGCGGGTCCTTCCCCTCGTTTCCGAGCAAGCTCCGGGGACAGAGAGGAACACAGACACAGGTGTTTACCACAGGCCAAAGGCCTCACGCCCCACACCCCACGGCTGCCTCAATCTGGATGCAAATCTGGGGGAGACCAGGCAGCCGCACCCAGACCCGTCCACTTAGATCCTTTCTTCCGGCATTTGGGTGGCGAGCCTTACTGGAGAGGAACCCGGGGGCTTTTCTCCAGGAGAATTCCCTGGTGCCGGCGCGTACACACCATGGGCGTGCTCCCTGCGGCTCAGTGAGGCCCTGGGAATGCAGAAATGGGGGAGACGCTGCCCTCTTCCCCGCTGACTTACTCCCAGAGCCTCCGAAACACCGGCCGGAGGCAGGCCAGGGCTGAGTGACACTGACCCGGGCGGAGGGCAGAGTGAGGTCTTCGCTCCGCGTTCAGGCGGGAAGAGTCTCGCTGTGGAGCTGCCCCGAAGCCCGGGAGACTGCAGCTCATCGGTCAGACCCTTCGACCCAGGGGCCTGGACATCAGCTGGGGGGGGGGGGGGGGGGGCGGGGTGGTGGTGGTGCTGAGAACCAGCAAAAACCAAGGCTCTCCCTTCTCCTCCGGGCAGAATGAGGCACAGCTGTTTCCCGAGGGAAGATTCTGGCAGGAAAAGCACCAGGTTGTAAGCACTCTGTGCTCAGCCACGAAGTGCTAAGAGCCGGTAAATAATTGATCGGCCTGCGGCCGCCTGGGTCCCTCCACTGGAGAAGGAGGAGTCAGGGCTTTCCCGCTGCAGGCCAGGCCTCTGTCACAGCCGCTCTGGGCTCCACACCGGAAATGAGACCGGGGCCCCTGTCGCCTAGGAAACTGAGGGAGAAGACCCAGCGGCAGTGTAAGCGCCCCCTGACAAACGCTGGTGGTTCCCACGTGTTTCACTGAACATGCACGTCCCTGCTCCCGCCTCAAATGGCACCCAGAGTGGCCCTGGCCGGTGTGGCCAGGCACCCAGGGGCCACAGTTTCATTCATGGTCAAGGACGCGTGTCTGGGTGGCAGGTTCGATCCCCAGCCCCGGTTGGGACGCATGTGAGAGGCATCCAATTGATCCGTCTCTCTGACATCTCCCCCCGCCTCTCTCTCTTTTCCTCCTCCACTCTTCTTCTTCCTCCTCCCCCTCTCTCTCCTCCTCCTCCATGATGATTGTGCATAACTCCCACACAGACGCTAATTCACAAATCTGCTAATGGTCCTTTCCCGCTGGACAAGAACGGGGGGGAAGGAACCCTATGTGGTCATTAGCTTTAATTTAGAGAGAGCCCGGAGCTCCAAGCACATTTCGAGGACAAGCAAATGGCTCTAGACTTTATTAAAACCGCACTCCAGCCAAAGCCACTCGAAGCCATGCCCGTAGAAGCGAACGCAGGAAACGGATGGACTGCAGGTCTCTAACTCTGTCCCCTCTGTGTGCCCTTCCTATCCCTGGCTCTCCTGCCTCTGATACCCCGTCCCTGGCAACCCCAGGTTCCCCCAAGACCTACTGTGTATCCTCTGATCTCCACCTCCACCACATCGCACCGCCCCCCCAAACCTTAGTAAACACCTATTTTGGGGGTTAATCCTCATCCGAGGATATTTTTCACATTGATTTTTAGAGAGAGAAAGGGATGAGGGGGAGAGACAGAGGGAAGGAGAAGCATTGAAGTGAGAGAGACCCCCTCAATGGGTTGCCTTCCACACGCGCCCCAACCAGGCCTGGGGACCGAGCCTGCAACCGAGGTACGTGCTCTTGACCGGAATAGAACCTGGGACCCTCCAGTCCCTGGGGCGATGCTCTACCCACTGAGCCGCACCTGCCATGGCTGTATACACGGTTTTTAAACAACGGGCACTGAACAGGCTCTGGACTGTGGCTCTGAATGACTGGACCCTGCCGGCCCAGAACAACCAATCAGGAGAGCAGCTGGATACTCCAACAGGTACGGCACCAACTGGGACCAAAGCGACAAGGAGGTGGGAGCAGAAGGAAGTCAGCCCATTCCCTGCACCGGGAGGGGTCAGGGGACCCACCCTGAAGGGGAGACAATTTGATCTGAGTCTTGACAAGTAAGTAAGCGGTGGTCAGGCAGGAAGAAAAGTTGGGTGGCCCAACTGGGGGCTCAGGGGCTGAGCGCTGACCTATGAACCAGGAGGTCACGGTTTGACTCCTGGTCAGGGCACAGGCCCAGGTTGCGGGCTTGATCCCCAGCGTGGGGCGTGCAGGAGGCAGCCGACCAATTAATCTTTCTCATCATGGATGTTTCTCTCTGTCTCCCTCTCCCTTTGTCTCTGAAATCAATAAAGATATATTTTTAAAAAGAAACCTGAGTGTTGCATGAATGGGGAATGGTGGGAAAAGGCGTGAATTTTTCTGGGAAGGGATGGGGCCGGAGAGAAGTCCCAGAGATGGCCGGGTCAGGCGACATGCCCCGGGCTGCACAGCCTCCTGGGGGATCCTCCATCCGCACATGAAGGGAACCCGGAGAACTGAGCTACCAGATGCCGGGTGCAGGGGGGGAGGGGGAGATGGGCAGAAAGTGAAGGAAGGGGCTACGACAACTCCACGCATGGCCACCACCAGGACCCCCTCGTTCTGGAGCCAACCGACGGGCATCGCCGTCAGCATGACCGGGCGTTTTAGGGGGACGGCACAGCAGCTTGGACATGAGGTCTGACTCAGAGAATGTCCTCGCATCTCACTGAGTCGTAAAAGGGGAAAAGGAGGTTTGGGGGCCTCCTCTCTCTAGAAGGATCCGTTCTTGAAAGGGAAACACCGTGTTTTTCCTTACAGCCGGTGGGACACCGAGACGAAGCACGGAATTAGAAATGGAAACTTCCTGTCGGTGGGAGGGTGCCCCTTTACCATGCGAGGGAGTTAGTTACATCGGGTGCTCGCTGTCCGCCCTTTCCCTCAGCCTGTGTCTCCCCACACCTCCTGGTAACTGTTGTGACGGGTGCTCTGCCGGTGGGCGAACGCCGATTCTTATCTGTAAGGCCGAGGTCATGGGCTGTCCTGGGTTTGCACGTGTGTTATTTATTCCGCACGGTTTTCTCTAGCGGCCCAAAACATCCCTGGTTTCAAACGCTAAAGAAAACATTTATACTCCTCGTATGAATCTCTTAAGAGAGGGCCAAAGGACAATGGAATGGTGTTTGGGTTTCATGTTCACGTTTTCCCAAACTGGGATTGAGTTTGAGAAGACACTAAACGGTAGTAAAATTAGATGATTTGCCCCAAATCACTGTTAATGAGTGGGAATGACTGCATTGAAACCTAGGCCTGGAGACTCCAAAGCTAAAGAAAAAAGGTAGTTAGAAAGATGTGCATTCCAACAATATTGATGGCAGGGTGGGGGGAGAGTGGGGAGGTGGGAGATAATTGTTAATCCAATTTTCCTGAAATTAGGGAGTGTGTATATAAATAAATAATAACAATCATGTAATTGGATATCATGGATTCATGAGAACGAGTATAGTAAAGACTGTGTCTCCTGATACATTGTTAAAATTTGCATCTAGATGATGATTACAAATGATTAAGAAATTAAAATAGTTACATTCCTTGGGCTAGAGAAGAATGATGAGTGAACATCTTTTTTATTTGATTTCAGTGACTATCAATTTGTTCATGTAACTTCCAGACTTACATTAATAAAATAGCGAAATCTTTAAGCCTGGCATAAATATAAATATTGGGATAGCATTCTCTTCTGAGTCATAAATCATAAGTCTATGGTAGCCTTTAATTTTTAAAGAAGGTACTACATGCTGAAATCCCCTGTAAACATAACCACACCATTTCATTGCACATATTGCTATGGAAAATGTGCAAGAGATGCTGACATCAACAACCTTATAATAAATTGTAGGTCACACCCTATAACATTTTTAAAAGAATAAACACATTATTATGTAATAATTTCATTTCATATGAAAACCAGATTTTTCTTTTGCCTTCATGTTATTATTTAAACAATGTTTAATGTGGCATCGTATTATCCTTCAGTAGAATCCTCTATAAAATATAATATTTCCAAGAATATAAACTAGAACTTCCATTGCTACTTAACTCAATATTCTAATGTTTTCTAAACTAACAAAAAGCACCTAGCTATGTGGAAATTAATGATGATATCTGTTGTAAACCCACAAATGTATATGTATATCTCTAGCCATACTGTTGTTGAATATAGCAGCGTGCAGATGGTGATAGCAAAACTGATATTATCTGACATAAATATATATCTGTCAGACAAATGTGCTATTTCACTCTGTGCTTTATGAGATTGAGGGATAAACCAGGGAGACTTTTAATACGATCATCGAAGATTTTTAGAGTTATTAATCTCTGGTACAGAATTTTAAAAATCCAAATATTTAAACAAGTTTGAAATCAGCATGCTTATATGTTCCAAAATAAATCTGATAGAGTTGAGTCTACAACTACTTTCCCAGACTGAGTTTCTGAGGAACACAGACATGCAACAAAAAATTTTGAAAGTAGACAGAGGTAATTAATATAAAAGTATTTAAAGGGATATTTTAAATTCTTTGTTCAAACTATTGAAAAAAAAACAGGGTAGTTTTTCAGTTACACCACTTCTCACTTCACGGCATCCCCATTGCAAACGCTCGGCAGCTCTGAGCAAACGCACACAGTGAAGCATTGGCGCACGAATCACAGACAGATGAACGTGACAGAATAGCGCAAAAATAGATCCAAATAGAAATGTCAACTTATCATAAGGGGGCATTTCCAATCGGCGAGATAGGGATGAAATTTTAAATAAATAGGACGATAATGAATGGGTAAGCCCCAGAAGACAAATTTTGACCCTTAGCAGATCAGCTCTAAATGGATCATAGATATAAAAATAAAACTAAACCCATTAACCTGTTAGAAGAAAATACGGACACATTTCTTTCTAAACGTGGAGAGTGAGTTCTTGCTAATTCTGACTCAAAAATCCGGAAATCAAGAAAAAAATGTAACGTTATACCACATTTTTATTTTATTTTAAAATACAGTTTATTGAATTTTACAGAGAGGAAGGGAGCAGGATAGAGAGCTAGAAACATCCATCAGCTGTCTCCTGCACACCTCCTGCTGGGGATGTGCCTGCAACCAAGGTACATGCCCTTGACTGGAATCAAACCCGGGACCCTTGAGTCTGCAGGCCGACGCTCCATCCACTGAGCCACACTAGGTAGGACTGTACCACATTTTTAAAAAAGCACCAGAAATACACAAAAAAAACCCCAAAACAAAACAAAGAGAAAGTGGAACAAAAGTGTCAGCCGATGTCAGAAATGCAGGGCTGCCCGCCCCCTGTCCCCTTTCCCCTTAAGCCCTACTCCCCCATTTCACAGACAGCTCTGTAATATGGAGACCAGGAGGACCAGCAAGACAAGGAGAAGGAGGCAGAGGTGGTGACGCCGCAGACCTCAGCATCAGGGAGACAAACAGAGCCTCCGGTCTCACCTCTTCCCTGCAACCGACTCCAGTGCTGACGTGTGAGTGCGCTGTGAGGTCACAGCCGCGGGGAAACGGGCCCCCGCACACAGAGGAGGGATCACAAAGGGGGGTCTCCGCGGGACGGGGACCAGGACATACCATCCCCACGATCGCACGGACGAGCGCGTTAGCACGGAGCCCACGTCTGACCGCACGCCTTTCCGGGGAGCAGCGTGGCCCGTGTTCTGGGGATGCCGAGGCATTCCTTCAAGGAGCTAAACGTGAGCTGCAGACCACGAGGGCCACTCAACACCGGGGTGCGCGTGGCACGCGAACCCACGCAACGACGAGGGAAGCAAACTGAAAACCAGAGAGGATGACAGTCTCTGTACACAGACATGGGAAGAACCCTGAGACATATTTTCAGTAGAAAAACTCAATGTGCAACCACAACACACACACACACACACACACACACACGAATCTCCCAAGAGAACCTGCTTTCTCTCCAAAAAAATGATATAGACACATATAGAAACACACACACACACACACACACACACACACACACACACACATCTGAGCGTGTACACAGGGAGAATGCTATCTTTGTACGTGGAAAGGAGGGCATGTGCCCAGTTGTGTGCATTTGTCTCGTTGCTTGAGAAAGCCCAGGTGTGGGTTCATCTGACGTCGGGCTTGCTGGTCAGACAAAGAGGGACTATAGGGTGCCCAAAACATCGCACCCGCACTTCAACAGCTGATAGCTCAGTTCTGAAGAGGAGATGTGTTTTCATGAACGCTGCCTTTACAGGTATTCAGAGTGTTTGTATACATGTTTTGGGGATGCCCTACACAACAGGGAAGGGAGGATAGGGTTTGATGAGGGACAGGCTGAAGCTCTGGACGAGGGGAGATACGCTGAAATGGTGACAATCAGGGGAAGGACTAGTGAAGGAGAAAGGAGAGGGCTGAGGTCATGAGTGGATTAGCGGGGAAGATAAGGGTTCGAATAAAAAAACAGGGTTGGGAACATTCTCTCGAATGACACACCAATCGTAAGGAGTGCTGCGGGCGCCACAGTCTGCACCCCACCTTCTGGCTGACCTCTCCTCTCTGACTTCCTCGTTCACATCTCAGGCCTCCACTTCCCACCGGTGGTGGGGGAGGCGGGGGGAATTAAAAGGCCCTTAAATCCTGCCCCTCAGTCATGTCATCTACAAAAGAGAGGGAAGGCGATGCTGCCTGTTTGAGTTTGTTGTCCGCTTTATTATTTTGAATCAAGAACCACAAAACCGTTACAATAGGACAAAATGTTTCAGAGATGTGAAAAAACACACATCTGGACTTGGTTCTTACTGGGTTCATTTGTTCCTTCTCCATGGGACCCGGGCCTCCCAAGTGAACAGCGTGAAGACCGAGCTAAAGATTTTCTATCAGAAAACTACAGGCCATTAATGCCCACACGCCTCCCAGCAGTGACCCCTAGAACAGTGAGGTAAATCTGTCACGTGGTGCGCCGAGGAGGACCAGGTAGCTCACGGCTCCTGTCGACGGGCCTTCCTAAAAAATGCTTCTGGGACAACGATTGCTCATCACAACACGCCCCAGCCCGTGTTTACCGGACAGTGACACGGCGCAGTGCCTGTGTCTCCGGGAGCCTTTCCTTCCGACACTGAAGAAGAATGAGGGCTGATGATGTTACGATCCCCAAACCCAGTGGTCGGCAAACTCATGAGTCCACAGAGCCGAATATCAACAGGACAACGACTGACATTTCTTTGTAGAGCCAATTTTTTAAAACTTAAACTTCTTCTAATGTCACTTCTTCAACATAGACTCGCCCAGGCTGTGGTATTTTGTGGAGGAGCCACACTCAACGGGCCAAAGAGCCGCATGTGGCTCGAGAGCCGCAGTTTGCCGACCAACGCCCAAATCAAAAGACGATGGATAATAGGAGGGGGGAAAAAAAAAGATTTGAAGTCAAGCTTTTCTATGTTCTTATCCGAGCTGTCATGTTCTGTCTGTCTGCGTTTGGATGAATTACTAACTGCAATCCTCCGTTTTCTAATTTGCCAAATGGGTATAACTAGTTACTCTTTAATAGAAGTGGTGCAGGGATGAAAGAAGGGTTTTGTCAGTTAAGTACCAGCACACGTTAGGGTTGAAGCTGAGCCCTGAACTGGCGCCCACTGGCTTCTGGCCCAGGTGTCTCTAACCCTGAACCTCACAAGGTCAAATATGACCCACAGCTCTCCTGTTTCTAAGGGGCCTCTCTCTGCCCTCCCAGCCCTGGTATTTAATCACTTCCTCTTTCCTCAATATCCCATTAGGACACTCCTTTTCTCTTTAGTTTGTGATGGATTATCTGGGGAAGAGCCGGTAATGCAATTTGTGAGTGATGTCGCACATTGAATCGGGAACGGAATAGCAGGAGGAAAGTCTGAGGCAGTTCGGGTTGGCACACAAATCAGTTACGGATCATCGTTTAATATGAACCAAAGCGCAGGCCCCCGCTGGAGAATCAGGGGCGTCTGCATGGAATAACACACACACACACACACACACACACACACACACACACACACACAGTATATATTATGTGCACATATATTCTTAAATTGCCAAGCTATCCCATTGGGAAAGAAAACCTTTAAAATACCAATATCACCATTATTTTGAAAGGGTTGTCTCTAACAGGTTACCTGCAGTAAGAGAGAAATTAGACTCTCTGCCCCGGAGAGTATTATTTTGTGTGAAATAACACAGATCCAGAAGAATGGCAAGTGAAACCTGAGCTAAAGAAGATGCCCAGGAGGAGGAGAACAGCCCGGTTTCCCCGGTGTGGGGAAATCCCCGGGCCTTGTCTCTCAGACTGGTTTTCCTCTAACGAACGTCACCCTGGTTGGATCCAAGGTGTTTTATTTCATGTGCGATTTCAGCTCAATGATGTTGCATCATTTCCTTGGTGAAATAGAAATTGAAACTAAGCAGCCATCCATTTCACCGATATCACTGCCCTATGCAGGTGGTCGGCAAACTCATTAGTCAACAGAGCCAAATATCAACAGGACAACGATTGCAATTTCTTCTGAGAGCTAAATTTTTTAAACTTAAGCTTCTTCTAACGCCTCTTCTTCAACATAGACTCGCCCAGGCCGTGGTATTTTGTGGAAGAGCCACACTCAAGGGGCCAAAGAGCCGCATGTGGCTCGCGAGCTGTGGTTTGCCGACCACGGCCCTATGCACATATCGCTTGGTTGTCTCGGAAACCTGGAAGATGGTGGGAAAGGTGGCCTTGCTGCATAGTCATGAAAGCGTGTGTCTTGGGGGCCTGCAAATGTATGGTCACAACAGAATCACCAGCACAGCCGCACCACCGTGGCCCGGCTCCCCCAAGAGACCATCCTATGGGGTGCTGTGTTACACGGCAGGAGCTAGCTGATGCGTCCACCAGGAAAGAGTGGGCACATGCAGAGGGGAGAACACTGAAAGGGAGGAAGGTGATCATCTGGCTGCAACACAGAGTAGCCCTGGAGACGGGATGAGCCTCGTCGCCGCTCAGACCATAATTTCCTCTTGTGCCGACAGATTGGACAGGTTTTTTAGGTCACCCAGGCTGTAACTTTTATGCTGAGAAAGAGGGACCTCTCCCCGGAGGGGGCGCTCGAGCTGCGGCTGGGAGGACGAGGGGAATTGTTCTAGGCAGACAAGGGACATTTGAGGTAAATGGTAGGATCACAGGACATGCTAAGAGCTGCAAACAATGCCAAAAATAACGACCGGGAGAGCTAACAATTCCCAGGCATTCGTTAGGTGCGAAGGAAGTGGCTGGTACCCTACATTTTAACTGGTTTTTAAAAAACAGATCTTTATTGATTTCAGAGAGGGAGAGAGAGAGAGGGAAATACCAATGATGAGAGAGAATCATGGATCGGTTGCCTCCTGCGTGCCCCACGCCAGGGATCGAGCCCACAGCCCGAACCACGACCTCCTGGCTCACAGGTGAACAGGGGACTGGCCAGGCTGTGCACTGTATTTTAAAGAAAAGGACACAGTTTTTTTAAAAAACACTAGTTACAACATTTCACAACCAAATGTTCAATTCCGGATTTTTTTAATTGGCATGATTTACATGATCCTTTGGCAAACGCATGCCTCTCATTAGAGCCTCTGTTCCGAGTGACCTCGGTCCGGGTGACCTCGGTCCGGGTGACCTCGGTTCCGAGTGACCTCGGTCTGGGTGACCTCGGTCCGGGTGACCTCGGCAGCGCGGCCCAGGCCGGCGCGCAGGGTGTTCAGAGCGTGCTCTCCAGTGCGTTGCAGAGCAACTCGCTCCCGGCTCAGGAGCAACACACAGAAACGGCGATGACTGAGCCATACTGCATCGGAGGAGCCCGCGCTTTCCGTTTATAAGGCGTTCTGTCTTTTAAAAAAACTGGAAATAAATGCTAGCTACCGGAAACCAAGATCAGCGTGACGGGGTCTTCGCAGGCGTCCGTGAGAGGGTGTTATCTATCCACTGAGGACGTATGATCTGCTGGGAGCGACCGAGCAGAGACTGCCCCGCATCGCATCGCACACGATCCCGGGGCTGCAACATTTCACCTTGCTGCAGGGGGCATCCATCGCGGCAACAGAGAGCCACACGGCAGAGTCTCCCATCGGTCTCCCCGGCACGCCCCAGGACCTGAAATACAGCCCCCCACTGCCACGGGCTCTGGTTCCAAATGTGAGAAACTTAACTTCCACAAGTGGCTGCCCGGCTGGGCAGCAGGGCTCAGGGGTTGTGCAACGACCTGGGAACCAGGAGGTCAGGGTTCGACTCCCGGGCAGGGCCCAGGTCTAGGTTTCGGGCTCCATCGCCAGTGGGGGGCGTGCAGGAGGCAGCTGGTCCGTGATTCTCTCTCAGCATGGATGCCTCTCTCTCCCGCCTCCTTCCCTCTCTGGAATCAGTAAGATGTAACGCAGACACACAAACAAGCGGCTGGCCGTTACTGTCGTACACGCAGCTACAGGCCCCTTCGCTCTGAGCACCTTGCTGGTAACTGTGCCTGGAACCTCCCCACAGGAAAGTCGGGGTCCACAAAGGAGACGCCCTGTGGGTGACAGGGTGGCATCTCCAGCCACAAGACGAGAACCAAGCACCTCCTGGCGTCCCCCTCTGCTGGAGGCCCAGCGACAGGTCCCGCCCATTGAGGGCCCTGTCCCTGAGGCCGGAGCCTGTCCCGGGACCACGGCAGGTGTTCCGTGTTAACTGAGACGTTCGCATCCCACACCTGCTATTGCAGTGGTCTGCAAACCGCGGCTCGTGAGCCACATGCGGCTCTTTGGCCCCTTGAGTGTGGCTCTTCCACAAGATACCACAGCCTGGGTGAGTCTATGTTGCAGAAGTAGCGTAAGAAGAAGTGAAAAATAAAAAATGTGGCTCTCAAAGGAAATGCCAATCGTCGTCCCGTTGGTGTTTGGCTCTGTGGACGAATGAGTTTGCCGACCGCTGTGGAGTCCGCGCCATCCGCGGCAGGTGGGATGTTGGCTGGCACACGGCAGATCCCTTTCCGTTTCTCTCTGCCCGCGGTGTGCGGACAGTGGGGGACAGGGACGGAGCTCAGGAGGCAGCCTTACGACTCAGCTGTGTCTGACTTGGGGGGGCGGTGCCTCTGGCGAGGCTCATGGCCATGGCACAGGGTGTTTGGAGACCACCTTGGTCCGGCCTGGGGAGCTGGCACAGCTCACCCTCAGTGTGAGGTGAGACCCCACCTAACCCTCCGTCCCCTGGCCTTCCTCCTCTCCCACGTGGCCCTCTTCTCAGGAAGGGGCGTGTGGAGCGGCAGGCACAGCACCTGCTCTCGCCGGCGGCTCTGGCCAATGTCCCCCCCGCCTCATGGTCTGGCCGCCGCCGGCGAGCTTCCTGCCTCCCCTAACGTTATGTTGGGGGCTTTGGTGGGTAGAGAAGGAGAGATCGGGGCCCTCGAGTTCCTGCAGTGGCCTGTGGTGCCCTCCCGGCGCCCAGCACGGGGGCCTGGAAGGAAAGGTCCTCGGGTGTCGCGGCGTCACTCGCGACAAAAATCTCAGGACCATCAGCCCTTGCTCTGTCGCACCTTCTTCCCTACTGACATGTCCTCCAACGAAACGGCAGACGAACAAAGAGCTTTATGATGAGTCCCAAGCTGTCCCTCCGGAAGGGCTCGCTGGAGCCTCAAGTATCTGGCAGCTGGAAATGGTTCTATTATGCACGTTGAGAACAACCGCTGTCTACCCTGCGAATCGTATGGCCGTTTGCCTGGAAGTTCTCTTACTTCCTCCTTTCCCTGTGTCGAGATTGCCACACACCACACAGCACAGAGAACGCAGCAAGACCTCCCGAAACTTGCCAAATTATTGGCTGGGGACGCTCATTTTTATGTAAACTATATGCATATTCATATAACACAGTTTTTAAAAATGTATCAGATATAATTAGCGTGTTTATGAATCTATTTGCTCTGCTATTAAGTAACAAATTTGTAGTAACCATGGCAACCGCAGCATCGCGGGCACAAGTTCTATTTTTGTACTACGAAGACTTTTCTTAAAGCAACCCTCCTGCTCAGGCTCCACATTTTTTTAAAAAAAAATTACAAAGGAGAGTTTTGAAAACATCACTTCAATGTTCAGGATGTAAGGGCACATTTTACACTTCGAGTCTATTTTACATGGAAAGCTGCTTCTTTTTTGTTATGTGGTGTGTTGTGCATGTGTGTATGTGCATGTTTGCCAAAGTAATATTTAAGCATAGAGGGGAAACACATGGAATATGAGCGGCATGTTAACACATGTGGTTATAGGATGTTTAGCTTTTTAAGTTCTATTCCATTGAAATGGCAGAAAATGTATTCAAGTTCCAATTTTGTTTAAAAAAAAGGAAGTCACATATAGATTTCCCATTTTATTCTTATTTCTTCTTCAATCTTTTTTCGAACACATTCTTATTTTTATTGATTTCAGAGAGGAAGGGAGTGGGAGAGTGAGAGAGATGGAAACGTCGATGATGAGAGAGAATCACGGATCGGCTGCCTCCTGCACGCCCCACTCTGGGGATGGAGCCCAAAACCTAGGCCTGTGCCCTTGACTGGGATTGAACCTGGGACCTTTCAGTCTGCAGGTTGACGCTCTGTCCACTGAGCCAAACCAGCCAGGGCTCTTCTTTAATCTTAATTATTGTGTTTTATCCAAAACCTAACTAGTAACATTTTTTCCCATAGTCGATTTGAGGAGGTGTTTTGATTAATGTTTTCCTCAAAAAGATTAGCTGAATTATTATATTACTAGAGGCCCAGTGCATGAAATTCATGCACAGGGGGGTGGGGTGTCCCTCAGCCCAGCCTGCACCCTCTCCAAGCTGGGATCCCTCTCACAATCCAGGACTACTGGCTCCCAACTGCTCACCTGCCTGCCTGCCTGATTGCCCCTGACCGCTTCTGCCTGCCAGCCTGATCACCCCCTAACCACTCCCCTGCCAGCCTGATCAATGCCTAACTGCTCCTCTCCTGGCCTAATCACCCCTAACTGTCCTCCCTTGTTACCCTGGTCACCCTTAACTGCCCTTCCCTGCCAGCTTGGTCGTCCCCAACTGCCCTTCCCTGCAGGCCTAGCCACCCGCAACTGACCTCTTCTGCTTGCCTGATCGCCCACAACTGCCCTCCCTTGCAGTCCTGGTAACCCCCAACTGCTCTCCCCTGCCAGCCATCTTGTGATGGCCATCTTGTGTCCAGATGGGGCAGCCATCGTTGACCACATGGGGGCAGCCAGCTTGTGTGTTGAAGTGATTACCTCTTTATTATATAGGATGGTTTTCATCCCCTGAGTAATCGACATCACTTGTAGACAGGTGAGCCCAGGCATTGTATGTAAGCTCCCCAAACCTCCCTGCTTCCCCGGGAAGCAGAGACGATGATGACACCAGGTGTCGGCACCGCTGAGGAGGGGAGATCTGGAAACGCCCGTGCGGAGAGCAGAAGACGACAACTCTCAGTTCTGGTGTGTTTTGTGACGGACTTTGATCAAACCCAATCCAAAAATGAACAGTTTCAAACGATACAGACCCAACAAAGATCTCCCTTCTGTGTTTCCTCCAGAAGCGGTGGAGGTGAGATGGGGGTGTGGAGCACTGGGGTGTGGAGCACTGGGGTGAAGGAATCACATCAAGGCAACTCTTCTCTTTTGTTAAACCTGGCTGCCCGGCTGGTGTGGCTCAGCGGTTGAGCATCCGCCTATGAACCAGGAGGTCACGGCTATAGATGCCGGTCAGGGTTCAAGCCCCAGCAAGGGGTGCACAGGAGGCAGCCAAGCTATGATTCTCTCATCGTTGATGTTTCTATCTCTCTCTTCCTCTCCCTTCCTCTCTCTCTAAAAAGTAAAAAAAAACAACAAAAAAACAAAATCTGGCTTGGGTTTCAGCCCCAGCCCAACCTCTCCCTGAGCTGAGTGTGGGAAGTGAATATCTGTGTCCTTGCGTTTTCACACGTACAGATATAAAACAGAGAGGCTGCCGCACTCTGTGACATAATATTTGTCAGTAGAAACAATTGATCTTCGTTTTAAAACTGTAGAGATGCTGGGATGTAAAGGGATCGCTGAAGAGAAACGAAGAGGTGAGGAAAGTTTGTCCTTTTAGGTGTTTGCTCTGAAGGAGATGAAGGTGGAAGGGAATTTCTCTGGACAGATATGGAGCGGGAATAAAGGCATGACCCATTGCAGGGAGCCTGCTAGGCGGGTAGAGAGAGGGGCCGGGTCGCCGCCTCCTGCTTGGGTGAAGTCTGTTCTCCCAAAAGGCCAGGCTGGTGGGCGGCTCGGCCATGCCACCCCCACCCCTACCTCCCAGCTCGGCTGCCCTTAGATACGGCTTCAGGACACTTCCTCTCTAGAACGGAAGTCCTTACACCGCCTGCTGGCCCGGTCCAGAGAGCTCCCTGACTGTCACTGCACTGGACTGTTGTTTCAAATCCTCTGCAGACTTATTTTTCCAAATAAAAAGAGAAAAGTCATCACTAGAAAATAAAAAATACACCAAAAATGATAATGAACAGTTTTAAGTAAACATTTCCTACATAATGTCATTATTTTAATGGCTATAAATATTCTTTGTAAAAATTGTCACTTAAAATAAAATAAAATAACCCTCATTTGGAATTTAGAATTTTTTTCAATTTACAAATCTTCAAATTTTGAATATAAATTAAAAATATTTTTGCAAACCAAATGGAACCAAAATAAATAAAGGCTGGTGAGGAAGTAATAAGACGATTTAACACAATTCCCTGGGAGATGATCTTAAAAATATTTTAAGGATGTCAACATGTACAAACTATAATAATCTTAAAAAATGAAATTTTGTTTGCTGTGCAAATCTCATAGTTTGTTTAAAAAATATTAAGTAAAGAAAAATGAACAAAAAATGAAAAAAGAAAACATGCTACTTTGCATTCAGAAAAACAAAACATGGTAGCACTATGGATACATCTCAAGACATCACCACGTTCTCTCTCAGCTTCCTTTTTTGTTGTTGTTGCTATGCAAGTAGTTCAGTGTGGTTGGTTTACTGATTGAGTATCCCAACATCTATTTAAAATCTAACATGGAAAGCAACGACTGAAAAATATATGATCCCTTACTTACAGTGCAGCTTTCATAAGGAGACAGAGATGGGCCTGCCGCCTATTGCATAGGTGACACAGTCACATGCCTCACCTCCAGGACACGGGACACAGACAGGTGTGTGACAGCCACAGGAGAGGTCCTGTATGACACAGGCTGCCCAGTAGCAGAAGGGGCAGAGCCACGGAGTAGAAGGAAAGCGAGACTGTGGCAAGCCCTTCAGACAAACAGCGGTCTCACAGATGAGGTGAGGCTGGGGCAGCCTGAAGTGAGAGTAGGGCTCCCCAGAGGATGAAGGGAAAAGGTCTTAAGTCAGAAGAATCAAAAAGAAAAATGAGACAAGTCTTTGGAGAATTCTTGAGTGAATGCAGGCCAGCACAGATGGCTGCAAAGATCCATCAGCTCATGGGAAATGCTTATTGCGCTGCTAACGGGGTGAGCCTTGATGGGCAGGCTCAGGACCTTGAGATCTGTCCTTAGAGAATAAAGATTGCTGAAAGCTTTGCAGCAGAGCATGCGGTGGTCATGTGATGGCCAGGCAGATGGTCACATGGCAGGTAAGGACCCAGCCTCAGCTCAACAGCGGATGCCCTGCCCTCCCTTGACACTCTATACTTGCTGTGCCCACCATATGTATCTCTTACTCCTGTGGCAACATGGTCCCAGATTATGGCTTTTCATTTCTGATCCAAAGTCAAACTTCCTCATACTTTACCCCAGTGCACACCCCCAGGTTCTCCAGGCAGTTCCAAGTCAGGCACGTTACCCAATCATAGAAGCATCAGCCCCAAAGCTTAAACCACACTAACTATACAAATGAATGCTGATTCAAGGAATCCAATGGTTTCTACATAGCCAGATGTCAGTGTAGCATAGATTAATCAGAGAGATAGAGATAGAGATAAATGGCTATTATTCATTTTCTTTCCCTCTGAATGTCTAGATAGAACATCAGCTCAATTCCAAGGTCTCCCAGCTCCTAAAGCATTCTGGGTAAGGCTGGCAACAACATGCCCTTTCTCAGACCTCACTGTCCCTTCCCCTCGCAGGGATGGAGATGGTGTACTACATCAATAATCGTGACTTTATTAGAAGCAAATGTGATTTTTTTTGCGTCTTCCGGAAAGGATCGTGCATTCCCTGCTGTGTTTACATGGTTTCAATTTGAAACCAACCTTTGAATGAGTCTCCTTTGGCTGAATTGCTTTTCGTTTAGGCTTCATTTGATTTAGGGAGAAAAAGGAAAGATCATGGACTGAAAACCCATTCCCTGCCCACAGTGGAGATGCTGCCCTCCTTCTCGTGAGGACTGAGCGATACGGTGCCCCGAGGGCTGGAGAGGGGCCGGAGCCACTGGGGCACAGCCTGAGTTTGGGACAGTCAGTCGTTTATTCATTCACTCCCTCTCCCTTTCAGTAAGTATTTATGGGGCGTCCCAGGAGCCAGCACTGCCCTGGGTGGTGGGAAAAAGCCCACGATGATACTGACCTTGGGGAGAAAACCTGTTACTTGGACTCAGTGTCCTCAACAATGTGTTCGACCATGTGCCGCCATGAACGTAGAAGGGTTGGAGGAACCAAGTAGGGAACGTGTGTAAGGAGGAGGAGAGTGTGGTTGTGATGGTGAGAGACCACGGAGCACTGGACAGCCTCTGTCTCTCACCTACAGGCACTCAGATTCCATTTCTCAAAGGAGCAGCCACTGGGGAGCCCACAGTGTGGGCCCCAGAAGAGCCCCAGCTTCCTACCCTTGACACTACCCTTCACACTCCTTTCATACTTTTATTTTTTTAATCCTCACCCGATAATGCTTATTGATTTTTAAATTTATTTTAGAGAGAGAGAGAGGGGAAAGGAGAGGGAGGGGAAGAGAGTGAAGGGGGGATGGGAAAAGAGAGAGAGAAATATTGACCGGTTGTCTTCTGTATGCACCCCAACCAGGATCAAACCTGCAACAGGGAATCGAACCTGACACCTTTCAGTGTATGGGGGTGGTCTCATACCCCCCATACAGACTGCGGCTCTCGAGCCACATGTGGCTCATGAGTCGTGGTTTGCCGCTCTGTTGATTAATGAGTTTGCCGACCACTGATGTATAGGATGATGCTCCAACCAACTGAGCAATACGGCCAGGGCTCCCTTTCCTACTTTAAAATGAACCACTCAATGAAATGAGCACGCAAGTGAATCTATTTCTTTAGAGCTCGGCCACCATGCAGTTTCCAAAAGCCCTCAGTCAAGTTCACTTTTCTTACAGGAACACCTGCTCCCGAGAGTCTGTCTACAGGAAAGGGATGCGGACTTGGGGTAGCGTGAATGTGAAAAGGACGACAGTGCGGACAGGCCTGGCCACGTGGCTCTCCTTCAGGGGGCGCTCCCTGGGTACCCTCGACCTGACTTAGCCTAAGCCCAGAAATTCCTTTTCATCAACATTCTTTCTTAGCACGGCTGGTGTGGCTCAGTGGTTGAGCGTCAACCCGGCCCCTGCACCACGAGGACACCAGTTCGATCCCAGCCAGGGCACATGCCTGGGGTTGCCGACTGGATCCCCAGTAGGAGGCACGCTGGAGGCAGCCAGATGATGAATCTCTCTCATGGATGTTTCTATCTTTCTCTCCCTCTCCCTTCCTCTCTCTCTAAAAACCAATAGAAACACATTTTACGAAATTCTTGTCTCAGATAGGACTTAGATGTGGCCCTAACAAAGATGTCGCCTGTACGGTATTAAGAACAGTGCCTGGCATATGGCAGCCGCAGAGCAACGGAGCTAAGCGCTTTGTCTCATGAGCCAGAACTGGGTTGGAAACCAGGTGTCCGCGCTTTCCTAGATGGGTGACCTTGAACCAGGCCTCCAGTGTCCTCAGGGCCCTGGGACAGGTCACGTGTCCGGCACAACACCTTGGCGGGGCGGTGGCCCCTTTCCCGGCATTCAGGAAGGCATTGCTGACCTTTCTGAAACATCCTCACCTAATTTCTGGAAATGGACCCATAAAATGGGGGCACATTATTGACTGAGGTTATCAAAACGGACCTAAAAGACTCTATGGACTACGTAGCCCTTGCAAACATGAGCACACGTTGGCCGCCTCTATGAAGAGTTAAATCAATGCTTTATCTTACATGAGCCCAGGGAAAACCAAATGGCAAAAGGATCAATAGAAAACTTAAAAAAAAAATTTTTTTTTCAGACGGAAAAAATCTACAGCTATAGTTGAGGCACATTTTCCATGTCAGTGAGCGTTCCGATCAATATTTCTGAAACCTGTCGGCCGGCATAGATTTTCTTTAGAGTTGGGAAACTGTATCCAGTGACGTTGTGAAATGTTTAACAAAGGAGCTGAAGTCACGCTGGTGTAAGAGGCAAATGATATTTTAAAACGGTGTCACTTGCCAAAGTGCCCAATCTGTGGGCTTCTCTGAATCTGGGAAACACATTTGGTTATTGTCTGTCTTCTTTGAGTGAATTCCAAGTTCACATTCCATTCCTTTCCTTGAAATCAAGACAGGATGTCTTATTTTTGTGGTGAAGGCTTATTTCAATCAATACTAGTAAGCAAGCATCATAGCACCAAACCCTCCTATATAATAAAAGGGTAATATGCAAATTGACCCTAATGGTGGAATGACCAGGAGTGACCTGTCGCTGTGATGCGCACTGACCACCAGGGGGCAGATGCTCAATGCAGGAGCTGCCCCCTGGTGGTCAGTGCACTCCCACAGGAGGAGCACTGCTCAGCCAGAAGCCAGTCAGTGCTGGTCAGTTAGCGGCGAGGCTGGAGCCTCTCCTGCCTCCATTCAGTGTGAAGGACGTCCCCCAGGGAGCGGGCCTCAGCTGGCAGGTGGACATCCCCCGAGGGGTCCCAGACTTCCAGAGGAAGCAGGCCGAGCTGAGAAACCCTCTCCCCCACCCCAGAGTACATGAATTTTTGTGCACTGGGCCTCTAGTATTTTTATAAACGCCTACTTACAACATAAAATTCTGTATTTTCACACTGTATTTTTATTGTGTTTCTTTTTTTTTTTTTCTTTTTGTTAAACCCTCACCTGAGGATATTTTTCCCGTTGCTTTTCAGAGAGAAAGTAGAAGGGAGGGAAGAGATGGAGAAACAAAAATGTGGGAGAGACACATCAACTGGTTGCCTCCCTCACCCGCCCCTACAACGGCGGGGGCAACCTGCAACCGAGATACATGCCCTTGACAGGGAACTGAACCCCAAACTCTCCGGTGTGCAGGCCGGCAATCTAACCATTGAGCGCACCAGCCAGGGCTCCTTCCGTGTTTTAAAGCGTGGTTAGGGCAAAGCAAGACGGTGGCTTATTCCTTGGAGCCGAAGCTCTTCCTGATGACACTTGAGAGCTGCTTGCTGCTCCTCTACCCATGTCAACACTAACTACTTCGGTGCCTCAGTGCCATTTCCTACCTGAGTAGCATCTCTTCAGCCTGCTGTTTACCTGGACCTCAAAGCTAAATCCGGACGGCAAAAAACAGCCCTCCACTCAGAGGATAAAGCCGCGGCGATGCATAGCGCTAAAGGGCGACCTCATCTCACCCCGATGTTGTTTAACTGTATTCCGAGGTTCTCTTTCCAACGCGGAGAGCATTTCTCCGGTGGCAGCATTCGAAGCAAACACCTTTATTTCAATTATGTAAACCATAAATAAACAGGAGTAAAAGAGATTAATGAGCACCAGGGCCCTGAGTGACAGTCGTTAGCGACAATTTTCTTTATTGAAAAACCTCTCTCTGACTTCGGTTCCCCGTAAGACTCCCTCCTAATGATCTCGGTTTCGCTCTGCCCTTATTTCCCGGAGATGGAACTGATGGGTGAGTTCTGCGCAGTCCTTTCCCCCAGGAAGGCCGAGTACCATCCGAAAGGGGTTCCCGCGGGCGGGGTGTGGGAGCTCCTGCGAGCGGACTACGCGTCCCAACGACCCTGCAGATCAGACATCAGCCAGACGTGGCATGCCATGATGAGGGGCAGGGGCGGGAGAGACGGGATGTCGGGGTTCAGATCCATGCAATCATTAGAGGGGACACGTATTTCATGACGGGGAGACCCGACAGTGAGACGGTGACAGCAACGAAGCGCCACAGTGAAGTGGAAATGTCAACCGCCCGAAGAAGAGAGGTGTAGCTATTAGAAACCGGCTCCCGCCTCCCCGCGCATCTGCCTTTATCGCTGCGCCTGCCCCGCAGGTGCTGTCACTCACTGTCAAATCCCGTGGAAGATCCCCAGACGTGCGTCAGCTCAGTGTCCAACCCTTTCAGGTCTGGACATGCTGATGCAGTCCCCTATTTTGAGAGAGAGCGAGAGCGAGAGAGAGAGAGAGAGAGAGAAGGAGAGAGAGAGAGAGAGAGAGAGAATTGGTTGCCTCCTGTAGGTGCCCTGACCAGGGACTGAACCTGCAAACTGGGCATGTTCCCTGCCCAGGAATCGAACCAGAGACCTTTCAGTGCACAGGATGATGCTCAACCGACTGAGCCGCACGGGCCGGAGCCAGACCCTGCCTGCCACGGCACCAGTGCACTGAGTGGGGGAGCTGAGAAGTCAGGCAGGTGCGGGCAGGGGATGGTGAGAGGCTCTGTCCGTGTGGCAGAGCACCGAGAGGCCTGGTGCTGGGAGAGTGTCAGCGGGAGGAACAATGGGAAGGATGTTAACTGAATTGTGATGTGTAGGAACATGTGTTCAATTTGCAAGATGCCTTGTTTAATTAAGAGGTAAACACCACACACGATGCCTCTTGCAGGCAAATTTGGAGCCGCAGCCACACCCCGGCATGCTCGGGCCGGCCGGACTTCCAGACGCAGCGGGTTGATTAGGGGGGGGGGCATGAATTTGGGGGGAAATGATAACGTTTTTCTCACGTGTTTTCAGACAGGTCATTCCTGGGGTTCAGTGCCCAGTGAACGGGGTGGAAAGGCATCTGAGCTCTGTTAGTATATACCCAGCGACGAAAACACAACCCGCAGGCTGACCAGTTCTCCTGTCATTTACCCCAAACTCCAGTGAGATTTCCCCCTCTCCCTTCCTTTTCCTCCCTCCCTTTCTCTCTTCTTTACCCAGAAGGTTGACTCTAAAACCCGCCTGTTCTCAAAGTCCTCTGTGCCCTTCACACCACTTGGAGCTCCAACATGATCGTCCCGTGAGCTTCCCCCGGTCATAAAGCAGAGCAACGTCTCGGCCTCCCGTTCCCGCTCCTCAGGATTTCCTCCTTTGTCAGGGGTCACGGGGGGGGGGGGGGGGGGGGGGGGCTGGGTCACCCCTGCCTCAGCTAGGAGCCTGTGGGCAAGAACATGGAGGAGGACATCCAGACGTCTGTGCTCCTAACTGCTGATCTCAGAACACAGGTGTCACCCATAACCCCGAGACCACTTTCCTGCCATCCAGCTCTGACCTCAGAACACAGGAGGCACCAGTAACCCCGAGATCCCTTCCCTGCCGCCCAGCACTGACCTCAGAACACAGATGGCACTAGTCACCCAGAGACCCCATCCCTTCTTCCCAGCACTGATCTCAGGACACAGGTGGTACCAGTAACCCTGAGCCCACTTCCCTGATGCCCAGCTCTGACCTCAGAACACAGGAGGCACCAGTGACCCTGAGCCCACTTCCCTGATGCCCAGCTCTGACCTCAGAACACAGGTGTCACCCATAACCCCGAGACCACTTTCCTGCCATCCAGCTCTGACCTCAGAACACAGGAGGCACCAGTAACCCCGAGATCCCTTCCCTGCCGCCCAGCACTGGCCTCAGAACACAGATGGCACCAGTCACCCTGAGACCCCATCCCTTCTTCCCAGCACTGATCTCAGGACACAGGTGGTACCAGTAACCCTGAGCCCACTTCCCTGATGCCCAGCTCTGACCTCAGAACACAGGTGTCACCCATAACCCCGAGACCACTTTCCTGCCATCCAGCTCTGACCTCAGAACACAGGAGGCACCAGTAACCCCGAGATCCCTTCCCTGCCGCCCAGCACTGGCCTCAAAACACAGATGGCACCAGTCACCCTGAGACCCTATCCCTTCTTCCCAGCACTGATCTCAGGACACAGGTGGCACCAGTAACCCTGAGCCCACTTCCCTGATGCCCAGCTCTGACCTCAGAACACAGGAGGCACCAGTAACCCTGAGCCCACTTCCCTGATGCCCAGCTCTGACCTCAGAACACAGGAGGCACCAGTGACCCCGAGACCACTTTCCTGCCTTCCAGCTCTGACCTCAGAACACAGGAGGCACCAGTAACCCTGAGCCCACTTCCCTGATGCCCAGCTCTGACCTCAGAACACAGGAGGCACCAGTAACCCTGAGCCCACTTCCCTGATGCCCAGCTCTGACCTCAGAACACAGGAGGCACTAGTAACCCCGAGACCACTTTCCTGCCTTCCAGCTCTGACCTCAGAACACAGGAGGCACCAGTAACCCTGAGCCCACTTCCCTGATGCCCAGCTCTGACCTCAGAACACAGGAGGCACCAGTAACCCTGAGCCCACTTCCCTGATGCCCAGCTCTGACCTCAGAACACAGGAGGCACCAGTGACCCTGAGCCCACTTCCCTGATGCCCAGCTCTGACCTCAGAACACAGGAGGCACCAGTGACCCCGAGACCACTTTCCTGCCTTCCAGCACTTCACATAGCTGCACTCTGGTCCTGGTTACACTAAGAGGCAGGCAAGGGGCCAGTGACTCACCCGAGAACCCAACTTAATCGTTTCCTCACCAGCACATGCCATCCAGGCCACAGGAAGGGGAGATGGTGCAAGAGTTCCTCACCATCCTCCATTCAGGGCATTGGGGCCTGTACAGCCTGCTATGGGCCAGACCCCCAATGGTTCATTTCAGCCAACACTGCCCGCCACGTGACTAACACGTAAAGATGGAAATGTGGGGTGGACAGACTACTCTGTCATTGTCTTGTGAGCGAAAGCTACCTCATGCGGTTATGCTACTCGATTCTGTGATAACCATAGGTCCTGTTATTGCTCTCCTAGAGACCCACTGCATGAAGACATTCGTGCAATAGGCCTTCCTTCCCTTGGCTTCCAGCACTGGTTTTCCCCCTGCACCTAGACCCAGGCCTTCACTCTGGCTGGACTCTTCAGACTCCAGAGTCTGCAGTCTTCGCTTCTCTGCGGCCGGAGTGCCATTCCTGTAGATCCCTTTACCCCCTCTCCCCCCATGGTAGGCGTCCTGCCCCTCCCAGCCACTTCCTGCCTGGAGCAGCTGGGTGGTGGCCATCTTTGGCCTTCTAATTTGCATATTCCTTCCTGATTGGCTGGTGGGAGTAGTGGAGTGATGGTTAATTTGCATGTTTCTATTTTATTAGTGTAGATGGGATGGAGCGTTGATCGCCAAAGCCAGTTATGACAGACCCTGAGGCATCTGCCTTCCCCTCCCACGCTTAGGCTCCCCGGGCCCTCGGGTTCCTCCTTAAGAACAGTCCAATCAATGCGCTCGAAAAAACGTGTCCTTTCCTGAAACGCGTCTTCCTCTTTGATCTCATCGTCACCTCTCCCCCCAGCTCCCACACACACCTGCGTTCCCTCCTGGGCATCTCACCTCCCGGCACAGGAGGGCTCAGGGAAGGAGTCATCCTGGATCCTCGAGCAGCTCAACTGGGAGGGGCCCTCCACACCTGGGGGCTCGCTCTGTCCACGCCCAGAGAAGGGTTCCCCAGATTTCTTTCCCAGGAAACATGGGAGAATAGGAGCACGTTTGTGTCCATCTTGTACAGCATCACATACTCAAGGCATTCCGTTTGAGGAAGACGTCCTTGTGAAACGTCTTCATCATCACTGTTAATTCTGTCCACCGCCAGAACTCACGTTTCCACACGTGAAGGCCTTTCTCTGGAATCATTTCCTGTTTCCTTTTGTGGAATTCCGAATGCATAGGACGGCTGCCAAGCCCACAGCTATCGCTGGGTGTTGAGCGTGTGGTGGCATCTCTGCACATCTGATAGGGAGGACCGCCGTGCTGTCCCAGAGCCTGAACGCAGAACGTCGGGGTCCCAGTCCTCTCCTCTCCCTTTCCCAGTGGGTGTCCCTGAGAACTGATGACCTGGGAACATCGATTTAGTCCTCAGTAAAAAAAAAAAAAGGACTGGATGATTTAATTTTTAAAAACCTGATGCCTGCAAGTCTAAAAGCGAGTGAATGTGTTTACCATACAGATTCACACTGACAAGCTCTGGCTTCATCCTATAGCATCCTTGTTCCAAACTGACACTGATATGAGGGCTCACAGGAGAGGTGGACACAGACAATCGTGTTCAACTAAATCCAGCCTTTGGACAAGTGACAAGTCACAGCAAGACAGGAGGCCACAGGGCCAAATAACCTGCCTGCAAATCAGGCGGCAGCCCTGATCAATGGCTCTCTCCCATCATTGATGTTTCTCTCTCCCCCCCCCCCCGTTCCTCTCTGAAATCAATAAAAAATACACTCTAGAAAACATGGATGCCAGTCAACATTCTCTTGCCAATGAGTCCATTGTTCGGGTCACTCCAGAGACGGGTGGGGGTGTTGGGGCCGTAACCATTCACAGAGCAAAGCAGCGATCTGTGAATGGAGATGAAAAGCACCCAGCCTGGGGAGCTCTCGTCTTTCATGAACAAAAGCTCGCAGCAGCCGTGCAGCCTGGCAGGACGTGCTCAGGGTGGGGAGGGGTGGGGGGAGGAGAGTGGCAGGGAAGACTAAAACTGTACCGAGACAGGCCTGCCAGCTCGCTTTCCCCTGCTTTTCCAGAAAGCCGATGTCGTTATTTTAGTCTTTTGCCATTTTTATGTCATTTAATTCACCACTGAGAATAGCACTCTTCCTACATTTGCATTTTCTTTTTCGGCATGAAAGGTATTCACGATTAAGGTGAAAGAAAGCTTTTTCCCTGAGAAATAGAGGCTCTGGGCTGTTAATGATCTCCTCTTTAGCATTTTGAGGAAAATCAAGGTGCTTTCTGTGTTGGGAAGTGTGGTGAAGCAGAATGGAGAGAGGAGCTGGGATCAGAAAATCTGGCTTTTGAGGCCTGGCTCTCAATGAGTCCTAACTGCTGACCTCAGAACACAGGTGGCACCAGTAATCCTGTGTGGCCCCTTCCCTGCCACCCAGCGCTGACTCAGAACACAGGTGGCACCAATAACCCTGCACCTCACTGTGGGAGCTCTGAGGATGCATTGCCTCGGTTTTCTCACCTGTGAAATGGGGCTAGACCAGTGGTCGGCAAATTCATTAGTCAACAGAGCCAAATACCAACAGTACGATTGTAATTTCTTTTGGGAGCCAAATTTTTTAAACTTAAACTTCTTCTAACGCCACTTCTTCAACATAGACTCGCCCAGGGCGTGGTGTTTTGTGGAAGAGCCACCCTCAAGGGGCCAAAGAGCCACATGTGGCTTGCGAGCCACAGTTTGCCGGCCACTGGGCTAGGGAATTGATACCAAGCAATTTTCAGAACCAATACTTCCACTGTATCAGAGGTGACCTTTCAAGAAAAAGACCTTTCCCTCTCTTCTATGAAAGGCTAACCCTCAGACCTGAAACATCAGTTCATGTGCCGGCCTGAATTCAACACCCTGCGGCGTGATTTTCCAAGTCGCTTCCTCCGGCTGCTTTCAGCTCCGGCTCTCTGATGGCCACCTGTTGTCACCTTGCCAACCACACACAACTTTCTGAGCCTTCCTTCCCTGTCCCCTCATGGGGGGCAGGCACACCCATTTGCTCTCCTCCCCTGAAGAGTGGGAGAACGCAGACGCACATAGGATCGGTCCTTTCCTGAACCTGGACTCACTATTTGCCTGATCGGATTAAAAAAAAAAACACAAAAAAACAAACACATGTAAAACGATGCTCCCTGTGCAAAGACAGTACGCATGGCCAGGCAGCAGACAGGCCGGGCAGCCACAACACGCATCCTGCCCATCCCCAGCTCGGGCTGCCTGGCCAGAAGAAAGGCTGAGATTGCTGATAGCCTTCACCCGGCACAGAGGCCTGCCACTCAGCACACAGCCAACTTCAAGGCTGCACTCATTTCAGAGCGCCTTGGGGAACCGGGGCTGGCAAGATACAGGCAAACAAAACCCTTCCCCCCCATGGGTTCCTGGAATCTGCCAGAGCAGGCCTCTCTGGAGGGCGCGGACCTCTGGGGACCCTGCAGGGACTGGGTCTGCCAGCCTCTCCTCCTCTCGCCTCCCTTCCCATCCAAGGAATGAGGGCTGCCGACCACCCGGAGCCTCAGGCAACACTTCCTCCAGCAGCTCCTAAACTGCGCCCCTCCCCCCCACGCCCATCTGCGGCCTGGGGGGCTGGTGAGTGGGGTTCGGTGGAGAGGGGAGGGTGCGTGTGTGTGTGTGCTTGTTGCGTGAGCGCGCGCGGCGGCGTGTGTATTTGAAATTGATGCTTGCAAAACGTGCTTGCAGAAAGCAGTCACGATTTCTGTCTTTTTTGGGGGGTGGGGTGGGGATAAGGGAGGTGGCCTTTTTGTCTTCCCCGCCCGCCCACCTCAGCCCCCAGAAGGGTTCCGGGAGGGGCGAGGGGAGCCTGGACTGGCACTTACCTTGGAGACGTGGCCCAGGTGAGGGCGAGTTGGGTGTGCGCTTTCAGTCCAGGGCCCCAGCGTGCCACTGGGGAACAGGAGGTCGGGCGGGGCCTGGGCAGGCATCGCCCTCAGGACAGAGGGGACCCCAGCAGGTCGCTGCGTCACCGCGTGCTGCCGGTAGGGGGTGCGCACACACTCTGCCTGTCAGGGCAGGGCTTTTGAGCCCCTGAGCTCCTTGGGGGCGGGCTCCAGGCCCAGGACAGGGAGGCGGGCTCTGCAGAGGGGTGAGCTGCAGGGCAGGGTCCCTGACTCTGGCCCAGCCTGCGCCTGGGAGTTGGAGCCTCCATCCAGCTCCAGCCTGGGCCCGGGCACCATCCTGGCGCCCCGTGCGCTCCCAGGGCAGCCATGCCAGGCCTACTGGGCGCAGGGGCAGCAGGCTGTGCGCCCCTCCCTGCACCTGAAGTCCAGGGGGGCTGGCAGCCTCAGAGTGGAGCAGGGCGGACTAAAGTGGTAACTTGCCCCAGGTCCGCCCTCAAGCACTGCCTGGGGTGTGGGGACCCTCTGCACACAGCCTGGCCTAGGTCTAGGGGGCAAGGGGGCTCTCTCTCCCCCTGAGGGGTTTGCACCTGTGGTTACACTCCTGATGGCCTTGAATCTGCATGAAGTTGCTGCTCAGGGCAGTGCCCCGCCCCAACACACACACACTCAACACACACACTCACACATATACTCACTCACACACACGCACTCACTCTCACACACTCACACACTCACACACACACACTCACACGCACACTCAACACACACACACTCACACACTCACACACACTCACACATATACTCACTCACACTTACACACACACACACACTCACACACTCACACACACTCACACACACTCACACTCACTCACACTTACACACACACACACACTCTCACAAACACACACACTCACACACACACACACACACTCACACGCACACTCACACACACTCACACGCACACTCAACACACACTCACACACTCACACACACTCTCACAAATGCACACACACACACACACACACACTCACACGCACACTCACACACACACACTCTGCCCCCTCTACCTCCTCCCTCCACTCCATTAGCATCTGGAAACCTCTGGAAACACGTGTTTCCAGGTAAACCTGCACAGCCACAGAGGCCTGCAGAGCGGACCCTGTCTCACAGGTTGCGTATGTATAAGGGGGTCTGGTTTTCGCTGCTGAGAACAGGACTGTCTGCTCATCCCGCTCCCACAAATGACAGGACCCGCCAAGGCGGCCAGAACCCGGGCAGACTTTTCGAGGAAGAGCAGGGTGTTTCCCAAGGCCCGGGGGGGGGCGTCTCTCTCCGGCGTGGTGTGTGGGGACAACTCCAGGTCACACGTCACAATCGCTTTCCTGGACGCTAATGCGAAGCAACTCCATCCACAGGCTTTTGAAGTAAAAGAGCTGAGATGGTCTGGCTCAATGGTGTTGCTCAGAGACAGCCGTGAGTGCGGGAAACACAGCCTTTTCCTGCATGGCTGTTCATTAATTGTTGTAGCATTTTCCGTCTCCAAAAACAACAAACGCCCCGAGGCACAGACATGACTGGCGTGTGCATGCACATCACACACAGGGTACGTAACTTTGAAAAGGAGGCGAGTCTTCTTTTCTTGGGAGATGTCCACTCAAGCACAACTGGAAATGTCGGCGACAGGCAGCCAGCTGCTACTCTGGCACACGGGCGGGCGTCGGTCCAACAGCTCGGCCCAAACCTCTCTGTCCTCCGGCCAGAGTGTCAACGACCCGGGGAGGCGAATAGATTAGTGTAGAGCTGGAGTGTCCCCTTGGGATTTAAAAGCTTTACAAATGCAATAAAACAAGCACAGGCACTGGACCTTCCTGTTGGGGGGCAGGGGGGTTGTTTTCTTTTCTTTTTTTTTTTTTTAAGATTTGTTTAAAATGTGACATAGCCACCCCCATCCTTGGAGAACGCCCTGCGTTTTGTCACCCGAATTTAGGGAAGTGAGCCTTTCTGAGTCCCCGGAGAGCAGATCAGAGATAGCAGAATGCATTTCCTGACTCCACCTCCCTCTACACAACATGCAAATCATAGTTCTCACATCCGACTGGGCAAGATTCTCCCTGGCTGCTAATTTGGGATTAGCATTGATGACATTTGGCTTCATGATATGCCATTGCTCCATGAGATACAGACTTAAATAATAGGGAAGTAGTGGGGACCTATTGCTCAATGAGATACGGGCTTAAATAATAGGGAAGTGCCACCATAGGGTCCTTTACAAGCCAGTGTAAGTCACCATCTCCGACCTTCCAAAATATGCACGTCTTCCCATAAACCTTATGAGGTCATTCCCATCAGCCTGCTCCACTCTCTAATACTGTAGGAAAATTGATGCCATTTTAATTTATATTCCGTCAACAATAAATTTATTTGATCTTGGCAAGGAGCCTTGTTTGGGGAAGTTAATTGTAGGGAAGGAGGAGGGAACGGCGGGAGCAGGGAGGTGAAATCATGTTTCATTCCATAATCAAGAAAAACAGTATAATTGTCCCCCCCCCCCACCACCACCACCGAATCAGCTGTAGGACGGATCTGAAAGGGTTTCGTCTGAATGCACTTCTCTGCGCCTCCCAAGCACACTGACGTGCAGAACTGCCAGGATTATTTCTTTGTTACTAAGAAACCACCGTTCTGATCCTGTGACATTTGTTTGGGAGTTTTGCTGGATCGTGTGGAAAGGGACGAGAAAGGGAAGATGAAAAAACTACATCAGATGCATCGAGGTACTTCCTGGGGACACCACAGAGTGGATGGTCTGCCCCACCCAGCAAAATCCTCCAAGGAAATCTGAAATCGCCTGTCTTTAAAATCCATCCTAAAAAAACGCACCAGCCATTATTAAATAAATAGCTTACACTGTAATGTAAACTAGCTTAAAGTTTAAAAGTCAACTCTCCTGAAATATTGGGAGGGAGAAAAACATGACTACCTATCATGGATTTCCTCAAGATTTGGCTCAGTTCTGCCTGCATTTCCAGCCTGACCTGCAGGGGGCAGTAGCTCGACGCGAATGACAACAAAGGCTGCTGCTAATAGGCTTGGGTTTCTGCCCGTGACCCTGGAATGTTGGTGGGTTGGGAAGAGGGCTTAATTAATGTATATTGAAACAAAAGATCAGGTAAATTGTTTGATTTGTCTTCAAGCTATATTTTAGGCTAATCTAATTCATCACGGTGAGGGTGTTCTTCCCCTCCGTAAAGAGAGTGGCCAAGTTGCAGAGACACACTCAGCCATCTCAAGCATTAGCCTGAATACTCTTTAGTATGAACAGAGGTAAATCATGTTCTCAAAAAGGCAGCAGAATAAAACTGAGCCGTTTTCAATGTTCAAAGGGATGACAAAATCAGCGGAAAGGTAGACTATTAGATATCGATAATAAAAGGATGTCACCTACCTAGATAATACACTTTATATTCCTTTTAAAAAAAAATCTTAAAATTAAAAATGGTCGGGGGGCAGTCACCCTGTGGTTTGTAATACATATGCGTCTCACATCTGAAACACTGATTTTAAAAACTGGTTTATGTTTAATATTAGGATTGACAAATATGATCTCTTTATTTCCACAGTTTTTTAAAAAAATTACAGGTAGGATAGAATGTATTGGCTAATGATAATCTACCATCCTCACCCCACCCTGGTCACCCCCGCCCCCATATGACCACTCCCTCCTCCATCCCTACACCCCCTACACCACCCCCCATGCACCCAATCTACTGATGGGGAAAGACTGGACACGCACCAAACGGGGTTTGGCCGGGGGAATAACTGCGGAGCTGAAAAGGGAAACTCTTGCCATCTCCTCTCTGCAGCCACATTTAACGTCCATTATCTCCGTTTCCGATGAGGCAGACAGCCCTGCCCGAGAGGCCCCTGATTTCCAGAAGTCAGAGGGGCGCCTGGCGCTCAGGCCCCAGGCCATCCCGGTGGGACTCTCAGGCTTGAGTTTCTACAGGTACCTGCCATGGGTCTACTTTGCTCACAGCAAGAAAATAAAAAAGATAATAGATTCTTTAAAAAAAGAAAAAGAAAAAAAAGAAAGAATTTCTGCCCAGGTGTGTTCCGCCTTTTTCATACGGCAGAGTTTAATCTTGATTTTAAAAAAATAAAACACATTTTAACCTCCCCCCCCCCCCCTTTTCCCCTACAGGATGGGGAAGATACAGCCTCTGCTTTTGCTTTTCTGTTAAGGAGAAGGTGGGGATGGCTGGAACCCGGGGGGGGGGAGAACATTTCATTCTCCCGCCCTCCCCTCCCGTCCTAGACCGTTTTTAGTCGACATATGTTTGTTATCAGAGCGAGGTGCTGCGAACACAGCCATTTTCCCAGCAGCTTTCCGACTGTGCGCCCATCGTCCCACCAGGCAGCGTCCTCCCCTCGGGGAGTCACGGATAGGAGACCAGGGAGCCGCCGGGGAGTCAGATCTCCCCCAATCAACCCTCCATCAGCATGTTGGGGGGGGGGGGCCGCTCCCAGGGTGGGGTGGGGTGGGGGGAGGGGGCGCGAGCCTCGGCTCCGGGCCACCGGCCACCGCCGACCCCCCTCAATTAGGCTCTGCTCAGAAAAAAAAAACAAAAAATAAATGAACTCTCCTGCAGAGACCCAGCCGCCCTCCCGGCCTGTCCGCGCCTCCCGCTCTCTGCGCGGACGCCCGGGGAGAGTGGCGGGCGACAGATGGTGGCCATCAGATCCATGTGATTGCGTTAGGTGACCCCCTCCCCACGCCTGCCTGCCCGGAAGCTCGCACCCGCGGACGGCGATCGCCGCTGGGGACTCCGCCGGGGGGGACCCAGCCGGAGGGCGCGGGGACCGGCCCCATCCCCAGGGCTCGTTACCGCCGGACCCCCGCGCGCACCCGCAGGAGAGCGGCTCCCCGCGCCCGGCCCGGCTCGGCCCGGCCCGGCTCGCCGCCGGTTCATCGCAGGACCCTCCGGCCCGGCTCCCCGCCGCCATCCGAGTCCCGCTGGAAGCCTGGATGGAGACGGTGAGCGCTGCCCTTCCAGGCGCATCTCCGGGCGGATCGGGGACCGTTACTTGGCCGGACCGCAAACCAGGGCTGGGGTGGGGTGGGGGGGAGCGGGGGAGGCGGGGGGCGGTGCGGGAGGTGCGGGGTGCCGGCTGGGTCGGAGCGGCGGGCTGTGTTTACAGGGATAAGCGTGTTTCTTTTTGTCTGCGAGAGCGCGTCAGGCAGGGGCGGACGGTGTGTGTAGTGTTTTTCCATTGATTGTACGGACCCCCCCCCCCCCGAGCCCCCATTTCCCCTCTCCCCCGTTTCTGCCGGAGAGGGAGGACGGGGGAGAGGGAGGGACAGGGGGAGGGAGGACGGGAGGGAGGGAGGGAGGCAGGGGAGGCGGGGGAGGGGAGGGAGCAGCATTACTGCATTCGCTTAATTGGCTTAGTTCCTCGCACACGATGGCTCTGGTCGCGTTTCTTTATGTTGCAATGTGGTCGGCAGTGACCGCGCGTGAGGCTGGGATGGGGATGTGGGGGGGCGGGGGGCAGGCGGGGTGGGACAGCGTGGGGGGGGGGGGCACTGCCTGGTAGTCCGTCTCGGTCAGCGGCCTCCAGAGATCAAAAGGTGCAGGGGAAAAGGCGCCGGGAGCCCACTCCCCCACCCCAATCCACCCACCCCTTCTGCCTCCGAAGAACACCCCATCGAGGGATGGGGCGCCAGAGAAACGTGGGTTCTCAAACGCGGAGCTCGCGGGAGTCGATGCACAAAGGTACCGCCGTGGATACCGCTCCTCCGCCCGCCGCCGCGGCTCCCGGCTTCGGGGCGCACCGCGAGTGTAAGTTCATCAACAAATGCCCTGCCGCTGGCTGGCCGGCCGCGGGCCGCCCCGGTTCTGTCTGTGTGGAGGGGGAGGGCGGTGGGGCAGGTGGGTGAGGAGAGGGGGTGGCCGGAGGGGGGGGGGGGCTTGAGGAGGTTTGCATGGAATCTGCACCCAGCGGCCAAGGGCTGGGAAGGAACGGTGCTCTCTGCTCGGAAGTCAGGCTGGCCCTCTGTAGCCCAGGGAGCGGCGCGCCGAGAGCCTCTGGGAGCCCAGAGCAGCCGCGGCCGCCCGCCCCGCGGAGCCGCTGTCCGCCGTGCAGGTGCTGAAGCGGGAGGAGAAGGGGTAGGTGGGCGAGGGCTGCCCTGGCCACTTGGAGGGAAAGCAAGCATGCCTCCTGCTTGTTGTTCTAGTTTCTGACAGCGTGAGCCTGTGGGTCAGCGTGTGTGTGTGTGTGTGTGTGTGTGTGTGTGTGTGTGTGTGTGTGTGTGTGTGTGTGTATTGTATTTCAGTGGCGAGGAAGCCAAACTAGATTTTCCTCAAAAAGCCTTGAAAAGCTGTGTAGATATTTATGCTGTGATTCAGAGATGCCATGTATTGTGTATGCATGTGTGTGCGTGTGCGTGTGCGTGTGTGTGTGTGTGTGTGTGTATCTACAGCCTGATACCATCTTTTAGTACAAAAGGAATATTCCATTTGATAAACCAACATCTGTCTGGTTAATGTTCTTCCTTGTTTTCCCTTTAATGTGAGTTGAGATTTAAATGGAGGAGTTCGGAGCAAATGGACACTTTGCTCACAGACTATTGCATTACTTTCCCTCAGGGCTTTTGTTTCTAGGAGTTCAAGCTGGAGAGAACCTGTCAGCTTTCTGTGTGTGTGTGGTGTGTGTGTGTGTGTGTGTGTGTGTGTGTGTGTAGCATGCCTAGGGAGACGCTCCCCTTTATAGCTATGTTAGGTAACAGGATTCACTAATTTGTTTAATTGGCATTGGTCTTCTCGTGAAAGGTGTACTTCAGAGTCACCTGAAAATATTGTAAAATAGGCTCTTAATCGGGCAGTGCCGCTTTTCTTTTGAGTTCTCTTGGGCAGCAGACCTTCCATGTGAAGCAACTGTTGGTAAAAACCTAGGGTTCGTGTTGATTTTACTGTCTGTGAGTAACAGGTCGGGGACATGAGGAGCTGGTGTGCCTGGAGAAATGATAGATTAAAAACTAATGATAAGAGCCAGCCAGGCCTAAGTGCCCTAAATTGCAACCAGGTCAGTTAGCGAGGAGTTGTGGTGGTGGGAGAGACGCTGTTATGTAATTACCCCTTGATAAAGAGCCGTTTGCACTTACATAATTTGAAGAACCATAATGTCTATGGCCATGCTGCCAGGTCCCCTCCCCGCTCCGCTCCCATGGATGCACTCCATGTACCGGAGAGCGCGGGGGAGCTAATGGGGAACTTTCTAATGGGGCTGGGACCTCTCGGTGAGGGACGCTGCCCCTGCCCATGTTGTGTTTGAACAATGAGCCCGTTATCAGTACTCATGCCGGGCGGGCCCAAGACAAAGCTTTTCCGCTAAGAACCACGTTGCCACCAAGAATCCCAGGCTCGGCTCTCGGGAAGCCAGCCTTCCGGTCACTCTGCAAATGAGTTGTCATTGCTTATCTTTCTTAACATGATCTCGTGAAGACAGAGGTTCCCGGTGCCGTGTTCACAGAGATGCATTCACCCTGTCCCTGTGGAGGGTGGGCTAGGGAAGTGCACTCACATCATGGGAATACGGACACGGTGCCTAAATCATGAAAACTCCACCAGCCTGTCAAACTCAGGGAGTTGTGCTCCGGTGGAAAATGAGTTTTATTGTGTGCTCGGAGCCGTTTTCCCTCTAGAAATCACGGTGTTGTGTAGCTGCAAGGCCTTCCAAGCAGAGATGCCCATTTGGGTAGATCTATAAGTATTTGATTTCAAGTAGTAAATGGAGCCAGCGTTTATTTTCTGTGATCATGGGCTCGAGGAAATGCATTTCCCAAAACACCCTGCTGCAAATGTCACCCAGGCGTGACCCTGTCTTTGTCGGAGCCGCACTCCTCCTTCAAGCCGTCTAGGCGGATGCATTTGTAATGTTTGTGTGCTTAACTATGCATGTCTCTCTCAGGCTCCGCATGGCCAGGGCGCTCCATCAAAGCGCCGGGAGTGGGCTGCCGGAGGGGTCCCGGCGGAGTGAGGGCAGAGGCGGCTCTGGGAGAGCAGCAGGTAAGGGAAAGGTTCCTGGTCACACCCATCCTGCGCCCCAGAGCCTCCCCACTGCCCACACCCTCCCGCTGGGCTGGGCAGGCACCACGCACGCTCCTCTCCCTCTGCGCTAAGTGCTTGGTTTGTGGTCTGTCTTTCAGAATCGGAGCGGGAGCAGCCATTTGGATGTGGGCAGGAAGCAGCCGCCCAGAGCGCAGCTTCGGATCCTTCTGGAGGGAAATCGAGTTATGGATTATGGTCCGGGTCACGCTCAGCCCAGCCCAGCCCCAGCCGGGGGCGGGCTCAGCGCAGCCGGAGTCCTTGCAGCGGAGGCGGCGGCGGCAGGAGCAGCGGCAGCAGCGTGGTCCCGCTCTCTTCGGTGACGGGTATTCTTGGGTGGATAATACGGATTACGTTGTTATTGCTTAAGAATACGCGTAGTCGAGGAGAGTACCAGCGGCAGCGGCCGGCCGCCCCTACCCGCCCACCAGCGGGCCCCCAACGCCTGTGGTTGCCAAGGTAGCACTTTTGGATCTTTGCCTTTTTCTGGGTGTTTTCACTCCGGGTCGCGCGCGTGTCAGGCGGCTGCGAGTCGCATCTCACCAGAAAGGCTCTGTGCACCGCGCCTCGGGGGCGCGGGCTGTGCAATGGGTGCGCGCAGGAGGCGGGGGTCCGGTGAAGGGGGGGGGGGGGCAGGAGGAGAGGGGAGGGGCGGGAGAGGCCCTCGGGGGCGGGGGTGGGGCGGAGCCCCCTGCCTGCCAGGGCCCTTTCTGGGGCGCGGAGCGGTGCTGGAGAGAGGCGCGCTCAGGGCGGGCGAGCGCCAGGAATTGGGGTGTTGGGAAGGCTGTGAGCGCGTGGGCGGCGTCCCAGGGTCGCGGGGGGGAGGGGGACGGCTCGCAGACAGGGCGTGTCCGTGGGCAAAGGGGCCCCTGCAGCTGGGAGCTCGTGACTTCTGGAATGGCAGCAGGCTGGTGGCGGCTGCCGGCGAGGGCGGGGCAGGGGCGGGGGCCGGGGTCCCCACAGAGGCTCCAGACTGGAAGTGCGGTGGTGGTTCTCCAGGAACCAGATTCTCTTTGCCGATCCTCCTCCGGGAAGGGTAGAGGAGCAGGCTGGGCTCCATGGCTGCGGTGTGGACCGGGCTGGGCTGAACTTTCGGGACCGGCTGGGCCGGGCAGGGCCGCTCCGTCTTCCCGTCAGTCTTCCCGGGAAGTCTTTCGGTGGGACGGGTCTCTGCGCATCTCCCCGGATGCGCCCCAGGGATGCTTCTCAGACATCAGCCAAGGGGCGAGAGGAAGAGGGAGCCATCCCTCCTTCCACTTCCAGCCGCGGCGTGTTTGATCCCGATGCTGAGGGATGCCCAAACCAAAGGGATTTGTCCCTTCTTGGCTGAGAGCAAGGACCATCCGCGCAGCCCTCCAGCGCACCCAGGCCGGGCAGGGGACCAGCGGGCGTGGCCGGGGGAGCCTCCAGGAGGGAGCTGGCGAGGGGACCCGCCCTGGCAGGCACAGCATGTGCCCAGGAGGCTCCAGTTCTCAGCCTTCGAGGGCGGCGAACTCCCAGTGTGGCTATTCGCCTTTCCTCTTCCCGGTGGAGGTGGCTCGGACAGCGGCGGCGGGAGGAGAAAGGGCTGGGGACAAGAAGGCGCCCTCGGTTTCAGGAGGCTCGACACAGCATCGCCTTCAACCCTGCCTTGTGGCTGTGGCTTTCGGGTGCACATGCAGGGCTGTGAATATGATTCCGCAGAAGTCCAAGCTGCCAGAGAAAATGAGAGGCGCTCCCACACCAGCTGGGCTGAGCCCCAAACATCCCCTCCCTCTGGAGAAAGGGGGCCCCACTGGGTTCTGGTCCCTAAGGGCAGCTCTGAGTCCTGGAAATGCGGGGAGCCTGTGTGCCCGAGGAAGCAGGCCCCTGGCCCAGCCTTCCCTGTCTAGAGTCCTGTCTTTCTTCCAGTGGCTTGGATTCCCAGCGAGGAGTCCGGCCCCGCCCTGGCCCTATTGCCATCCGCCACCCCTTCTGACCCTCCAGTGGCTGTGTGTGCTCAGGTCTCAGTCGGAGAAGAAAGAACACGTGTGATCTTGGCACTGGGCCTTCTGCCTCCAGCGAGGCGATATAACTTGTTCCTGCCCTCACTGCTCCTTCCAGAATGACTCTCTCTCTGGGGACCCACCGGTCTGAGATGGAGGGCTTTTAAATATCGTACTTGTTCCTATTCGACAGCATTCGGTGTATCAACTGGTGGCATTGTTTTATTGGGAAATGGGAAAGCAGAGAAGCTACCCGATCTGGTAACGAGGTGATGTCTGGCCAGTCGGCCTCAAGCTGGCTGGTTGGCTGAGGAAGTGGAGAAGATGCCGATGTGGAGTGTGAACTGAGCTGGGGCCCTGGAGTGGAGTTTGCGGGAGAGGAAAGAAAGGCGCAAGGCCTCAGCCTTTGTTGAGGGAATGAGGAAGAGCTGTTTTAAAAAGGCAGAGGCTGTTTCACTCCCTTCTTTGCCCGGGTACCTGGCTTTCTCAACGAGTACTATTACTTTTTAGAGTGGCTGACTTGGAAAGGCGAGGGGTGAAATCTCGTGGTCACCAAAATGTGTTGGATCCCGTGGTTCAAAGGCCGAGCGCATTGCTGTCTTTCCTTTACAGGATTATTTTCTTATGGAAGTTTCCATCAGGTGTCAGTCTGACTGAGTGGTTCCTACTTAAAATTGAAAAGGAAGAAGAAATAGCTTTTACTACACTGGGCCTATCTAGATAAGAAAAGGGTTAAAAAAAAAAAAAAAGAACCACCACCACCCTTAAAGTTTATTGGGTAGAAACAGCTGTAGCTGATTAAAGCAGCCTTTCCCCTCGGAAAATGGGATTTTAAATTGCATCCCCATTACCGCGATCCACTTTGTTCGGCTCACAGACACCACTGAAGGAGGAATGACTGAGTGTGCTCTTCCCTCATCATGGAAGGCCTGGCTTCCAGTCGATGTACAAATACCAGCAGAGCACGCATCCCTTTTCTAAATTTTGGTTTGCATCACCGAGGTGCTGGAAGGTGTGACTGGAGAAAAGTGTGTAGATTCCGTGGAGAGCAGTCACTTGGCAGCCACAGCGTGCTGGCGGGGGCGGGGGCGGGGGCACAGTTACTTTTGTTTGCCATGTTTACCTTCGGAAGCCGGCCCAAACCCTCAGGTTGTTATGAACACACTTTCCTGCTGTGGTGGAAGGTTTAGATTTCCCACGGAAGTTCATGTCATGTCTATGAACACTTGACTTAAACAGAGACTCCACAAGTAGGTGTGAGAAACCCATCTTGGTTGACATTGACTGCTGAGTCTCAGGTAAGGAGCTGGATGGACACTGCGTCTGGAAGGAGTGTGCCGGCTCTGCTGTGTGTCTGAGTCCTGTGCTGCATGTTCTGATAGTTTTGCTCGGAAGAGAACCGCAGGGAATGGTGGTATTCGGGGTGAAGGATCCATGGAGCATCATGACAACCTCTAATGTGAACACAAAAAGGAAATGTGTCCGTTGGACAGGTGATTCTGACAACGGGCATTTCTAAATGAGCAATCATGTCCTGGGGCTGGGATGTCTCCCCAGGTCCACTGTGAGCCCTAGAAGAGTGTGGTTCACGCTGTCACCACCCTGGGAGGGTGTGGTTCATGCTGGCATTGCCCTGGGAGGGTGTGGTTCATGCTGGCATTGCCCTGGGAGGGTGTGGTTCACGCTGTCACTGCCCTGGGAGGGTGTGGTTCACATGGTCACTGCCCTGGGAGCGTGTGGTTCATGCTGTCACTGCCCTGGGAGGGTGTGGTTCATGGTGTCACTGCCCTGGGAGGGTGTGGTTCACGCTGTCACCGCCCTGGGTGGGTGTGGTTCACATGGTCACTGCCCTGGGAGGGTGTGGTTCACATGGTCACTGCCCTGGGAGCGTGTGGTTCACGCTGTCACTGCCCTGGGAGGGTGTGGTTCACATGGTCACTGCCCTGGGAGCGTGTGGTTCATGCTGTCACTGCCCTGGGAGGGTGTGGTTCATGGTGTCACTGCCCTGGGAGGGTGTGGTTCACAGTGTCACTGCCCTGGGAGGTGTGGTTCACGGTGTCACCTGCCCTGGAGGGTGTGGTTCACGGTGTCACCTGCCCTGGGAGGGTGTGGTTCATGGGTCACTGCCCTGGGTGGGTGTGGTTCACAGTGTCACCTGCCCTGGGAGGGTGTGGTTCACAGTATCACTGCCCTGGGAGGGTGTGGTTCATGGTGTCACCGCCCTGGGAGGGTGTGGTTCATGGTGTCACTGCCCTGGGAGGGTGTGGTTCATGGTGTCACTGCCCTGGGTGGGTGTGGTTCACAGTGTCACCGCCCTGGGAGGGTGTGGTTCACATGGTCACCGCCCTGGGAGGGTGTGGTTCATGCTGTCACCGCCCTGGAAGGGTGTGGTTCATGGTGTAACCACATGTCAATCTAGAATCAGAACAGACTGTCGGTGACTGTCCAGCCGAAAGGGAGCAATGATTAAGTAGCATTTTGATGGATGGAAAATTCCAAGACCCATAATATATTTCTTTCTTATTATGTTCCCCCTCGGTAATGGTAAATTTTCAAGTATAAACATAGCCGTGTTTTTCTGTGTGGGTGGCAGCATGGGCACGTTGGGACTGTTCTGTGTGCTTATGTAGAACAGACAAGAAGGAGTAAGAACATAGAAGACAGTAGCAGGTCACGGCGATTATTCACCAGCTTCCAATAATGTGGTTTCAGCTGCTGTTGCATCTCAGAGAAGACAAATGATGCTCTTGCTTTCACAGAGCGGTGTAAGCTGCACACTGACTGCACTCACGATTTGAAAGAAAATTTATTTTTCTGGCCAGCATTTTAATTAAAAGAGAAAACATAAAAATGGCACTACTTAAGGACTTTATTACTATTATATTTAGCTATTTCCTTTAGTTATTGGTTGCTATAAACACCTATAACCATAAATGTTAAACAGGTTTGAAACAAAGAGTTTGGTAGTTCAATTTTAAAAAAATCTTTTGAGATTTTACTCCTACCAACTGCACTTTAAATCATGACTTATAACTCTTAAATTTCAACCTACAAAACATTTTGCACGAGTATTTATTGCAAGCTTTTTACATGGAGAAAATGTTTAATTCATCTAAAAACCCTGTACACTAAAAAAGGGCCATTATAAAATTGCAAGTTTTTCAAATATGCTTACTTGGGTTTTGTTGAGTGCAGTTTGACAATAGAGCCAGTGTATTGCTAATATTTGTATTATTTACACAACAGATAAATGACTACCCAAATTTTTCAAGGTCTGAGTTCTGTTGTAAGTGGTTCATAATGAGAGCTAGGTAAGACAATCTAACCTTCAAATGGACGAAAATTATCATACGCTCTACACGCGTGGAAAGACCACACAGGGCTTTTGCTGTGTTTGTGGAAATGCCCTGTGAGACTCAGGAACGTCCACAGTATCTGAAAGTGATACACACGCCACCCAGAACCAAGGTTTTTTTTTTAAAAATATGAAGAATAAACTAGGGACTTTAAAACGTCCAAAGGATTTTAAATAAAGCTTATTAATTTAGTTTATTACTATATATAGATATGAAATACTGAATCTCGATGAAATTTCAAACTAAAGGACACTATTGCTATAACCTATTTATAGATATTAAATGTATTAATGTCATAATGCACTTTTTGAAAAAAAAGTTGATAGATTATACCACTATAGTGGCCAAATTGTATAATTTGAAAGTAGTATCTATTTTTAAACCTGAATAAAATGTGTCCTAAGAGACATAGTTTCTAAAGACGTTCTTTTTATAAATAATGATATAATTTAATTAGAAAACTGACTTTTTTTTTTTGCAATAGTGTTTTTTACTTTATTTTACCCAATACAAGAATGAAAATTAATTGTTTGTGTTCCATTTTTATCTCTGGAAGAAAAGGTGGCAAATTTTAAGAATTGGTTCCAACAAGTCACAAGATAAACTAAAGTTACTTATAGTTCCTGTATTTCTCCTAAGTATTTCTTTCATTTTTGGACTTGACAAAGAAGAATGACTGAAACAATGAAATGGCTTATGTTCTATCAGAAGCATACATATCAAAAGATCTTTTCCTTTATATGGAAATAGATTAGGATAAGGCTTACGAATATTCGGGATTGCATTGTGCGTAACTGTAGGGGAATTAAACTTAACGGTTACTTTATAGGTCTAGTTTTATGCACAATTTGTTTTCACGGCTATTGTTTTAAACAGACTGGCAGTGTTTCCCAGGACAACACACACTAGAGAACTGAGGTAGTCACACACAAGAGCCTCAAATCTCATTTCCCCTCAATTAGATGATCCTGAAGGGAGGCGAGTACTTCCTATGGGGGGGGAGAGCTCTGGGGAGAAAGCCAGAAAATCGGATTCTGTGCACAGGTTCTGTTGTGAACAGTGACAATGCATTAGCCACGAGCTCCCCGAATCTCAGGGTCCCAACCAGGCCTGGGAGGCTGGACTCCCAGCTTCTCCAGGCCCTTCTGCTTTATGGACTCCATTTCCAAGAAAGCCATCCCACCCCACCCCACTTTTTTTTTTTTTGGCCTGAATAGTACCCTTTCTTTTATTTATTTATTATTTAAAATATACTTATATTGATTTCAGAGAGGAAGGAAGAAGGGATAGAAAGAAAGAAACATCCCTGATGAGAGAGAATCGCTGGTTGACTGCCTCTTGCACGCCTCACATTGGGGATCGAGCCTGACACCTGGGCATGTGCCCTGATGGCACCATGACCAGATGGCACCATGCTGGCCGAGCAATACACACTTTCCTCTATATGTATTGATGTTGTGCAGATCAATACCACAATTAACAAAGCAGCTTTAAAATCTTTCAAAGGTACACCCCAACCTATTTTGTCTTTACAGCAATCAGAAATTGCTTTTCAAGATTTTTACTTAAATGTTCAAAACACTACATAGAAACATTTTTGTCCCTTCTTCCCCCTTTGATTTTATTCTAACTTTTAGTAGGAAAGGAGAAACCCAAAAGAATGACATAGAGATTCATCCTAGTGGGTTACTGTGGAAATGCATGTGTTTCTATATGTATTACATATGGACACCCCTCCCCCAAACCATGGGTTTACCTCAAAAACAGCCTAATAAGATTAAATCATTTTTAAACTCTTTTCAATGTCAATGTTTGTGATTATAGTGGATAAAGAATAAACATCGGGCCTCTTAAATTTTTTATTCTGTGTAAATGTTTAAGCTACTAAGTTTAGGTAGAAGTCTTAGGAGAGTGGGGAAATTACTATTTTTTTTCATCCTGTTAAAAAGAAAAGGGCTAATATTTGTCCAGGATATTTACTGTTAAAGTGGCATAGCAACATACACCCTTTAAAATACCCTATCCAGTGCCTGGCATATGAGAGAGGCTCAAAAGAATTTAGTAATTATATAGTTTTAAAACATGAAAATACCCAATTTTATGTTTTCATAGTTAATGTCCTGTTATAAGTAGCTATTACATAAATTGGATGTTGAATTGCATCTATTTAAGTTTAATTTAATGTTAATATGAACTCTAATTCTCACATTTGTTTACTAACATGTCCTTCTTATTTAAGATAGAGAATCTATTTCCTTTGATTCTCAGCTATAACTCCTAAATAACTGAAAAATCTATGAAAACATTTCTTTTAAGATGGTATTGTTTTTGGAACTGCAAGTAACTGTTTAATCTGGATTCATTTCATTCCATGGGAATTTTGATGTAGAAAAAGTTACTTAATGTATTTTATTTACTATTAAATCTATAAATGTAAAAACTCACACATTTTTAAACAAATGAGCAGTGTAACTTTATCCAATACAATACTCCTGTGAAATATATATTTTGAAAGATAAGGATATGTGCAGTATTTTTGTCATTATTTACTTGCAAAGCAAGTTTAAATTATATGCAAAATTAAACTGTAATATTATTTGAAAGGTGTGGCTCTCCAGAATATTCTAAGTATAGTAAATAAAATTTGACCTCTTAACCCCAAAATAATACATCCATTAGCTAAAATCATATGGTTGTCAGCTACTGCTTTTTCAGATAATTAATAATGCTTCATCTACAGTTTATTGATGGACATGACACAGTACCTGCATTTAAAACTTTTAGAGAATAGGTTTAATATAAGTTCTATAAAGCTTTCGAAGCAATCGCTTTCAAATAGGTTTCTGGTGGTAGAAGCATGAGGGTAACAAGCCATTCACTTTATGAAAATGCCTCCTAATTTTGTCTGTTGCCAGATGTGGCCGCAGCTTTGAGATCTGCGAATACTTACACGAGGACAGAGTCACCCCACGAGGGTTCTCTGCCCCAGACAAACAGGGTTTTGCTCGCTGTGCTGCTCCATTAAAAGGCAGACTTGACGCTAAATTTCTGAGACAGTTCCACATGGCGCGCCGAGGATTTGTGCAGACAGCAATTGAATCTGACAGGCGACCAGGGACAGTGATAGCAAGTAACAATGTTAAGGACGTGGACTGTAAGGGGGTTGTGCTGTCTTTGGTGATGTGTTAAAGACAATAATAAAATTCCCCATAGCTATTTTATTGGGAGACCTAATAGCTGAGTTCCAATCCACTTTGGGGGCGGGGAAAGAAACAATTTGGGGAAACTGGAGGAGATCTTGTTCTTCCTATCATGTCCCTGTTCCAGTTGTGATGGGATGCTGAAGCTATCGTGTGTGTGCACGTGCGTGTGTGTGCGCGCGCGCGTGCGCACAGTGTCTCTGTGGAGTAGGAATTCTCCAATAGGACCTAAAAGTTCTCTTATGGAGGTAGAAAGGCATGCTCTACTATCAGGCTGTGAATTAATTAGACAGAAATTCTGAGTAACACGGCCTGGGTAATAGGTAGACAAGGAAATCTGAATGTTCGGCAAGTCAAAGGGAAGACTATCCCACTGAAAGACAGACTCGTGTAAAATTAAGCCTAAGGAGACAGTCATTTTTAATTCAGTTTTTCCATTGGAAAAGATCAGGTATATTTGCATCTTTGCTTTATCTAGAAGACTTTGCGTGAAGACCGGATTAGCCATGTTCCCCTATGTAAAATACAGACATGTGGGTGAGTTTAGTGTTTCCTATTCACTGTAATCCATGCAGGTTAAGGGAGGAGGGCTACTGCTCACTAGCCAACGGCCCAGGTAAAGAAGGCAGACATGCCTCTTCTCGCTCGGGCTTGGCCTTTGCATCCAGAGTCAGAGCATTTCCACTTGGTCTTTTGTTTTCCTTGAGTGGGATTATTTTCCAGTTCATTCCCACAGAGAACACACGCCCATGAGCCCCAGAAGAGCCACAGTGATTCCCAGGACATGGAGTTGTTATGATCACTGTCTATCTTGGTGGGTGGCCGTTTCCATGCTTTATACCTGAAATGCTCACAGCACAGAGGACCTTACAGACTTGCCCACGGTCAACCAGGTGACTGGTGGGACCCATTTCCCACGTGTCCCTGGGGTGTTTTCTTTCTAGCATATCACGCTAAAACTTCAGTGTTGGAGTTTTGGTTATTACTCTCCTCTTGCTGGTGTCAGCCATGGATTTATAGATTCCTTTCCCTAGTCGTTAATTCGCCCAGTTGACCCGTTTTCAGGTATTACATGCAGTACACAGAGGTGAATGTGCCAGCAGATGCCAAGGGTCTACAGTGTGCTTATACTTACGTTTTTTCAATGTCTAGGAAAAGTGCGAAGCCAACTTAATATTAATGCAGAAATGATTGTAAAACATAGTTCAAGGATGAGCTAAACCTTCCCCCAAGGTGCACATCTTTCAAACAACAGGAACATTGTAATCTCGATGAAGTCAACTCCATGGCATAAGCTTCCAGATGAAAATAGCGGCCGGAAGACTGAAATGGCAGCGATGTGTCAGGTGGCAGGGCCAACGGGAAATTAGAAATAAGACCGACCCAGCGGTGTTCTCACACCGAAGGACAGAGACACAGCACGTTCAGTATCCGGGGTGGGGCAAAGGGAGGGTTACAGCGGTGAGGACGAGAAAAATGAAATTCGTTCTTGTGATTACTGACCACGTATGACCTTATCTGCCATGCGCACAACCGCCAACCTCCATTTGCCTCAGAGTATACAAGTTAAAACTGCTTTTACTTCCTCTTTTAGAAACTTCAGTTTTTAAATGCTCAAAGCTATCTTGTTGAATACACAAGGACAGACTCACTCTCGGATCACGGCAGAGTCAAAATCAAGTTCTCAGTGTTAGTAAGCCCTTTACCAGGACGGCTGTGCATGACAACTGCAGGTGACCAGTCACCGGGGCGCCGAGTCTCCTGCCGCGCTCACTACGGAGGGAGGGAGGGGACAGTGCTGTCTCGCTTGGGCCACCCAGCTGATCGGTCTCAGACACGCGCTGCCTGTCAGCCGGGCAGCGCCTGCTCCCACAGGGGCCTCCATCCTGACGGGGGAGTTTCCCTTCAAAAAGGGGATAACAATCAGGATTTGCAAATCCCTCAAGACTGGAAGATACTCTGGACCATTCTGTCCCCGCTGTAAGGTGTTCCTTTTTTCATTAACTGTAACAACTATGCCCATTATTTTCCTCAACTTTTAAAAACAAAGTAAATATAAAATCTAGGAAGGATAGATGAGAGAGGAGAGAGAGTGAGTGAGAGAGAAAGAAATTGAGAGAGTGAGTGGAGAGAGAGGGAGGCTGGTCTGATGGATTCTATGCTTAACAGAAGGTAGCACAGTGGCAAAAATGACTAAAGTCATCAACGTTTTGTCCAGGGGGAGGCTGGGCGGGTTCACATACTTTGGCTGTAAACACACATGGAGGCCAGGTCTTACCAGCTAATCAGCGACGCTGCCTTGGTAGAAGGCACGGGGTTAAGCTGACAGTCATGAATGTGGCGGGAAGCTCATGCTGGCGAGGGCGTCTCGGTTCACCCCAGGACTTGGCGGTGTGGTGGCTGGCCCAGCAGCCAGGCTGGGGGCTGTCCATGTGGCAATTAGCAGCCAGTTCATGGCTTCTCCGCCCGCCCAGCCTGGGCTGCGCGGAGCAGTGGGCCCTGGGGTGTGTGTGTGTGTGTGTGTGTGTGTGTGTGTGTGTGAAGCAGGGTGGGGACCCGAGCAACCTTGCAATGCGCCGCCAGCATATGCCACTGGGCAGTGTTTACCTTGGCAGAGGTCTGTTTTAAGACATCGAGCCGTGGTTTCCACAGAATACGAGGCTCACCATAGCAACCAACATGGCAAGCGTCTCCACGAACCTCGCCTTGGCTGGGGATCAGGTCACACGGCCTGGCGTTGCCTTCTGCACACACGGGTCTGAAGAGGGTGATGAAAAGGGTTAAACTCTGTCTGGCAGCCGCTCTGAAATCACTGCCCGGAAGCCTCTGCTGAAGAATGGACCCTCCCTGTGGTGCAAACGGATGCAAGTGCCCACCTCATCCCACCGAGCAGACAGCCATCTTCAGACCCAAAGGACCAGCTAAAAGTCACGTCTCCGGAGGTCTGAGCCGGGCGAAGCTGCCATGGATTTTACACCCAAACAGTGTTGGCAGCGCTATCAGAGTAGAGACCACCTTGATACAGGTTATAAGCCACTTAGGACCCTACTGGACAGAAATCAGGCTGTCGTCTGAACCCTGGCTGCAGGGTCACATGCACGGGTGCGCACACGTGTGCGCGGGTGCAATGTCACAGCTCTGCTGTGAGCAGCAGTGCCCTGGAGTAAGTAGCATGTAGACTAAGTACTTACAGGATAAGCACGGCCTCCAGCTACGTGGCGGCTAAAAGCAGAACAACACACTTTTTCGTTAAAGCACCTCTGCAGCAAATTAATTTTCCTTTCCAGCCGAAAAAGGTCAAGGTTGCCCGGCATTGCTGAAAGACACATATTAATTTCTCCCTAATAAACACCCAGAATCATCTCGGGAGTGTTCCTACGGCGACTTTCTACTTCTGCCAAAACATGAGGAGAGAAAGAAACTAGGATGCAGAGAGGGACAAAAGGGCTTGCCTTGCTGTGAATAAGTAAACAGCGTCCTCACCTGGACCACGCAGGTGCCACGTGGCTGTGCCAGCAGGTGGGTTCTCAAAGGTGCCAAGAAGGGGCCGTGTTGCCCGGGCACCTCCTTAGACCATCTGACGGGGGAGGGGCCCCGCCCGAGGCCTCTGCCTGTGTCTCAGGCACTCGCTTATCCAGCAAGCAGTAACATGCTTCCTTCCATTTTTAAAAAAGTGTGTATTTTTACTGATTTCAGAGAGGAAGGGAGAGAGAAATGATGCTGAAAGAGAATCACGGATCGGCTGCCTCCTGCACGCCCCGCACTGGGAATGGAGCCCACAGCCCAGACCTGTGCCCGGACCCGAATCGAGCCCTGGTTCATAGGTCGATGCCCAATCCCTGAGCTGCACCTGCCTGGCTCTTTCCGTGTTCTCTCTTTCTCTCTCTCCCTCTCTCTCCCTCCCTCTCTCTCTCTCTCTCCCCTTTGTAAAAACAAGTCTCCAAGGGCCCCTGTTATCCAAGTGCTTTGCCTTTAGTGGTGTTTCGCATTCGCTGTGTCAGAAGGAACTAGTTCGGCTTCGTGCGGACATTTGGGTTTGTGGCCTGTTGGGAGGACGGGGTGAGGGGGGGGACCCTCACGACCTGTGGCCACGAGGCTCCACGCCCTCCCTCTGTACCCCTGCGCCTGTCACTCAGTGTACGCAGCGAATCCCTCCCGGGTGTTTCTGGGCACAGTTCTCAGGACGGACAGGCACTCCGATGCCACCTGAGTGAGCGCACTCTGGGAGCAGAACGGAGACGGACAGTGCAGGCGCCGTGCAGGCCCCTCGGCCACGGAAGTCCCGCTTCTAGCGCCTAACGCCCCTTCTCACAGCTGCAAACAGGAGTCTGGCTCTCCCCTCGCGCTCACACGCAGGCCACGGGGCCCGGTGTGTGCCTGGAATGCCTATTTGATGGGCGCACAGTCATAGCCACATTATTGAAAACGAGAAAACACCTCTAAAAGTAGAAATAAGTGATTGTTACAATGCCGGCGACACCAGTCAACCCGGCCCGGTGGACATGTAGCAAGTTTTCTGGCACAATGCCGGGGCTTTAGACCGTCCATGTCAAAATGATGCACATACTGAGGTCAAGCAGCCTGTATACTCACAAGAGGGAGGATGGCTTTGAGAAAAAGTCAAGTTCCTACCATGGGCAAACTACCCATGAGACATGTATCCAGGTCTTTCCACCTCTACTAAGCACCTACTATGTGCCTGGCCTTCTTCTGAATGTTTGGGTCACGTCGCCCTGCAAGCATTCCTCTCACAACACACAGAGAGCCTGCGGGGACTGGAAAGGATGCAGAGCGCTCCCTGGGTGGTGGGTGGTGTGTCATGTGCTGATTCTGGGACAGCGGCCATCGCTTCAAGCATCACTGGGCCGGTGTTCGCAGGCGGTACTCCGGCCTCACAGATACACACCGTTATGAAAAGAAGACCTTTCTAGAAAGGGGTGTCTTTTTCTTTTATTTTTTAATATATTTTTATTGATTTGAGAGGTAGGAAGAGGGAAAAAGAGGAAGAGGGAGAAGGACAGGAAGAGGGAGAGGGAGAGAAACTCCCTCAATGATGAAAGAGAATCATGGATCGGCTGCCTCTTGCACACACTCCTCTGGGGATCAAGCCTGCAACCCGGGCTTGTGCCCTTGACCGGAATCGAACCTGGGACCCTTCAGTCCACAGGCTGACACTCTACCCACGGAGCCAAAAAGGGCTGTCCTTTCCTTTTTCCTCTTTAGAGTACAGACCAAGGAAGTACGTGGTAGGTAAAGGACAAAGTAAGTGCCATTTTTAGAAAAAATATATTTTATTGATTTTTTACAGAGAGGAAGGGAGAGGGATAGAAAGTCAGAAACATCGATGAGAGAGAAATATCAATCAGCTGCCTCTTGCACAACCCCTACTGGAGATGTGCCCGCAGCCAAGGTACATGCCCTTGACCAGGATCAACCCGGGACCTTTCAGTCCGCAGGCCGACGCTCTATCCATTGAGCCAAACCGCTTTCAGCTAAGTGTCATTTTTTAACTTGTAGAGGACTGTTATTCCACCCCAATCTCTAAGCTATGATAGCACCATTTGTAAATATCTATATTTATGTCATCCTAACAAAAATGGTTAGGATGTGTACACATGGTTATCAAAACTTGTGTTTGAGTATCCGTGACATGGTTGGGAGTCCAGGTAGCTCCCGAATCCATTCACTAGAGCAGGTCCGTAGTGGCTCACTGTGTGGGGAGCATGTCGGTGGGCTGCATGGAGGAGAGGCTGCGGCAGGTGCCGCAGGCCAGTGGCCCTCACCTGGGGGCTTGTTGAAAAGGCAGGTTCTCTGGCTGCTTAGCCCACTCAGCGCCAACTGTGGGGCCTCCTCGTCTGTCTCAGAACAAGCACACCAAAGCATGAGAACCACTGTTTTCTACTGATTACCAAAAAATAAAAGTCAGGTTCTAGGCAACACTGCCTCAAACAATGTAGGCTGTGCTGTAGATGTATAGTAGCAAGCTATTATGAATCATTACAGAAGATATTTTGTTATTGACTTGAGAGAGAGAGAGAGAGAGAGAGAGAGAGAGAGAGAGAGAGAGAAACATTGATTTGTTGTTCCACTTATTTATGCATTCATTGGTTGATGCTGATGCGTGCCCTAACTAGAGACCAAACCTGCAATCTCGGCATATCAGGATGATGCTATAACCAACGGAGCTACCCGGCCAGGACCTACAAAATATATTTTAAATTCAAAACCAGGGCTTTACCTGACTTGCAAATTCTCTAACATTTGGGGAATATTTGAGGCTCCCAAATATTCCACTTTATTTGGCATTCTATTTATGTAGAACTCATCCAGTACTCTCATTAGTATTTATGATACTCTTAATAGTACTGTTATTGCTAATAGCTTTGTAGTTATGGTAATGTATATTGAATTGAATTTCTCCAGGTCTTAAATTCTTAAGTGATTATTATTGTGGTAACTGAATAATTGCCCAAATTTTACTCTGGTATTCAATTATATCCCAGTTTAGAATCAAGGAGAATCAGCTTCATATTGTAAGCTTTGAATTAGCCTGGCCAGTGTGACCCCATGGCTGAGCATCGACCTATGAACCAGGAGGTTAGGGTTCAGTTCCAGGTCAGGGCACACGCCTTCTTCTCCCTTTCCCCCTTGTTGCGGGCTGGATGCCCAGTAGGAGGCACGCAGGAAGCAACCCATCAATGATTCTCTCTCATCATTGGTGTTTCTATCTCTCTTTCTCTCTGAAATAATTTTATATATAAAAAGTTGCTTAACAATGTGTGTAACATTCCATAACACATTACGTAGCATTTTACTTGATAGCTTCGATGCGCTAAGGTGTCCCGCAATGTTCTGTTTTCTCAAACATTGTCTTTTTATTGTTGCTCCTTTACTTGACAGAGGAACAGAACGTCCCCTCCCTGAAAAACCATCCTGACGGTGCGCACAGGCCTGCCCATCCGTCGGGATGGGTTGTGTTTCTTCTCCGCGTTGGAGCAGATCCTCACTGTCCAGACTCACGCTCACAGCGAGTGTCAGGCCCAGCCATTGTGGCTCAGGGTCCACCTAGGAACCCGGAGGTCAGGGTTCCTTTCTCAGTCAGGGCAGAGGCCCAGGTTGCGGGCTTGATCCCCAGTGTGGGTCATGCAGGAGGCAGCTGATCCATGGTTTTCTCTCATCACTGATGTTTCTCTCTCTCTCTCTCTCTCTCTCTCCCTCTCTGAAATCAATATATACACTAGAGGCCTGGCGCATGAAATTCATGCAGCGGGGGGGAAGGGGGGCGTGGGTGTCCCTCAGCCCAGCCTGCACCCTCTCCAATCTGGGACCCTCAAGGGGCAGCCTGGGTGAGGGGCCTATGGTGGTTTGCAGGCTGGCCATGCCCCTCAGTGACCCAAGCAGAGGCCTGCTATCTGGAATTTATTTATCTTCTACAATTGAAACTTTGTAGCCTGGAGCAGATCCAAGCCTTTTGCTTGCTCCATGGTGGCAGCCATTTCTGTTGGAATTTATTTACTTTCTATAATTGAAAATTTGTAGCGTGGAGTGGAGGCCCAGGCCGGCCAGGGCTGCAGAAGCTTGGCTTCCTCCATTGCCAGGAGCAATCCTGGCCTCTGCCCTCTCCAGCTCTGTGGCTGCCACCATTTCTGTTGGGATTTATGTATCTTCTATAATTGAAACTCTGTAACATTGAGTGGAGGCCTAGGTTGGCAAGGGCAGGCGGAAAGCTTGGTTTCCCCCATTGCTGGGGAAACCCAAGCCTCCCTCCTGTTCTCAATGACCACAGCCATCTTGTTTGGGTTTATTTGCATATTTGCTCCTAATTGGCTTGTGGGCATGGCTTGTGGGTATAATGGAGGTACGGTCAATTTGCATATTACCCTTTTATTAGATAGGATGGGAGTATGATGGCAGGACAATTTATGCATATGCAATTTCTTTAGAATGATTGACAAGAGATTTGTAAGAAATCCCAATTCTTATAAAGGAAAAAAAGGAAGTCCATTATTTTGACAGTTCATATTTTAAGATTAAGCACTTCAGATTAGCCAGAAAGGAAAGTGAAATCACTTCAGTAGGCCTCTAGTTTATGGGTTTATTATTCTTTATTTTTAAAATGTATCTTTACTGTTGGAAGCATTACAGATACCCTCTTTGTTGTTTGATGTTGGTGGTTTTTCCTATCGACCCCTCCCTGCACCGGCTCCTCCCAAGCCTTGGCCACACTCTTATCTGTGCCCATGGGCATACAGGCATATAAATGCCCCGGTTAATCAGTTCCTGTCTCCCCTGGCCCGCCCACCCACCCACCTTCCCTCTGACCCATTGGTCTGTCCCGTGGGTCCATGTCTCTGGGTCTGTTTTGTTCGTCATCAGTGGTTCAGTTAAACAGACATTAATTTAAAGGCTGGGACTTCAAGCCTCAAGCAGAGGAGCTTTGGTGGTGAGAAGGTGGAAAACCAGGTCCCACTAGGGAACATTCAGGCAGAGAAGACACTGGGCACTCAAAGTGTCCAAAACAACTTCTTCTCTCGCGTTTTTACAAAACGTTCCCGTTTGTTATTGGTCCTTGTTTTTAAGCTGTATGACGGGTTCATAGGCACATTAGAGTGCTGACATTTCACACGTTTTTAAAGTAACCAGTGTTACTGGCCATGTTTTATAAAGGAAACGTCAGACTGAAAAAAGTCGTTAATGTTACATAACCTGCCGAAATCTTTCTCAAACAAGGACAGTAGTCCCCTCTTAGCCTCCCAGTCAACTGCACCCTGCAAATATTAAATGGAGAATTCCAGAAATAAACAATTTATGTGTTATATTTTATTTTAAATATATTTTATTGATTTTTTTTTTTTTACAGAGAGGAAGGGAGAGGGAGAGAGAGTTAGAAACACTGGTCAGCTGCCTCCTGGACACCTCCTACTGGGGATGTGCCTGCAATCAAAGCACATGCACCTCTCAGTCCTTAGGCCGACGCTCTATTCCCTGAGCCACACCAGTTAGGGCCAATGTATACGTTTTAAATTGCACTCCATTCTGAGTAGCGGGATGAAACTCCTGCGCTCCTGCTCAGTCCCACCCGGGACGTGAACAGTCCCTCTGTCCCCGTCTCCACGCTGCAGATGCTCCCCGGCCCTGCGTCACTGAATACACTGCGGATCAGAGCTCCTGTCGTGGTATCTTATCACAGGCTTCTGTTCCAGTCCCCCTTCCTCTACTTAATCATGGCTCCAAGCCCGGCCCGTGTGCCTCAGCGGTTAAGCATTGACCCAGGAACCAAGAGGTTGTGGGTTCAATTCCCAGTGCAGGCTTGATCCCCGGTTTGGGCGGGGGGGAGGGCGTGTACAGCAGGAGGCAGCCAATTGATAAAGTTCCTCTCTCTCACCAATGTCCCTCTCTATCCCTCTCCCTTCCTCTCTCTAAAAATCAATAAAAACATTAAAAAATAAACAAGTAAATAGAAGAATGGCCCCTGAGCTCAGGAGTGGTGATGCGGGAATTTGGGCAGGCCAGAGAGAAGCGCAAAGTGCTTCCATTATGTGAAACGTGATACAAGGTGATACTTTCAACAATAAAGATTTAAAAAAAATAGGCGAGTGCAGTGCAATAAGGCAGTCTGAGAGAGAGTCCATTGCCACAGCTTTTATTACAGCCCATTGTAATGATGGCTCTATTTTATTATGAGTTCTTGTTGCTCATCTCTTGCTGGGTCTTGTTTATAAATCACACTGTACAGAGACAAGGGTGAACAGGAAAACACACCGCAAGCAGAGGGTTCGCTACTATCTGGGGTTCAGGCGTCCATTGAGGGTCTTGGAAACTGCCCTCTGGGTAAAGGGGGTGATTGTGTATAGATGTAATTTTTGGCCACACCTCATTTGGTTTATTGCAAGCCTTGACTGCTGACAACCTCATCGTCATGGGTTGCGAGTTAATGTAAATTAGTATGTTAATAGCTGGGAAAGTTATCAGATGTGAGCTTATTAATCACCAGCAATAAAACACTAACGGCTTAAGATCATTCTTCTAGGGTGCCGGGAATGTTTTGCAAAGTGGACTGAGTCACACACAACTCCTGACCGTTTCATTGGCGTCTGCTGCTCCATGCTCCCCAGGAGGCTCTCGCTGGCCTGTCCGAGCGGACTCTGCTGCACCCAACAGTGCATTATTTACGGTTTTCCACTGTAATTTAAAACAACGTAGGCCTACAGTTTGTACTAAACTATATTTAACATAAAAAAACTAAATTTTTATTCCGCTATAAATTACAATTCAAAAATGAATGACAGATTACAGTAGGAACTAAGATTTATAAGAGGAAATGATTCCAATTATAATTGTATGGTACATATACATCCATTAAGTAATTATTTAACAGAAATGATTTTAATTCTTAGATACTGGTCAATGGCATAGGAGGTCATAATCTTCTTCAATTATGAATTGTTTTTCTCTCCCAAAACTCTCAAATAATATTTATAAAGCAAACGTTTTTCTTTCACAAAGAAAACTTGACATGTTTGGCCATACCAGACAAGATCATGAGGAGGAAGATGCTAAAGAACCAAAGATACTAAGACACTGATCGCCCCCCTCAGCCAGGTATCGGTTCAGGCACTGAAGTGAGCGCACTAAAGCAGTGGGCACGAGGGGTCCCCCGTTTATTGAATCAAAGTCTTCCTATTACCTTTCCTTCCTGCTCTTTCGTTTTTATATTTGCCATCCTTAATGCCATGGCTGGCTTACCAGTAAATATCAGGCAAGATCATAATCTCAGCACTTGCCTCACGTCACATTGGATGGAATCCGAAAAGGCTCAGTGCAGCCACGCCTGTTCCTTGGGTCAAACAGATTGCTGCACATTAGCAACGACATCCCTGATGTTTAGGCAGCGATTCCTGAAACTGTAGGCTGACATTCTAGTGCGGAGATTTCCATAAGATGCTAATAAACCAGGGAAGGCCATTCGCTTTATTTTATTCGGTTATAGACGTAATTTACTTTCTCTGGCCGGTCCCATAGGGCTACAAAATTAATTATTTTGGAAAAATACATTAATCTTTAATAACATTTGAGTCCCTTTAGTAGTGTGTGTTTGCAATGACTCATTATCATGAAATGCCACACACACATATCCACCCACCGGATTTCCAGCGTCTTGTGAGGCTGCGTCTCCAGTCTGTCTTTATGACGGCAAGAGCCTCTCAAGCATCGAACTTTCACCCGAAGAGCCGGCTGCCCACGGGCTTTACAGGACAGCACATTCCAGATTTTATCTACAAACAGAGGGAGATGGAAGGACTCCTACTTAGTCTTCGATATGGACTCAGTTCCTGTGAATTTCTTGCTCACTATCCCCTTCGTTTCTTTTTGCGAGTGGCCACGTTGTCATAGAGTTCAACCGGGGGAGGATGAAAAACCCTAAAAGTGCCCACCCGTCAGCATAGAGCGAGGCGTTCTGAGCTCTGCTCTGCAAAATGGAAACGGAACGGTCACTGCGAAGAGGACTCGACGTTCCGTTATCCTGTGTCCCTGACACGCAGGCGTTCAGGTTTCTAGAACAGGTCGCGCAGAGGGACCGAACCCGAGGGCATCCTCTTTAGAACTTGGCAAAGGGAGACCCGAGGCTCGCAGGCCACTGCAGACCCCCGGCTGCCCCGGACCAGGCCCGGCGAGGACACCGGGTGGAGGAGGCTCTCGGGGTCCCGATGCGTGGGCATCACACGGGAGCTGATTTTGTGATTTTGATGACAGTGCAGCCTCCCAGGGAATGGGGAGCACCAAGCCCCCCTTCTGATGCTGGCTCTGAATTGGGGGGTTCCTGCTGACGTCTGCCTAGGTGTACACTGTCCTGAGGGGCATGCGCACAGTCCTTGTTGTCTCCTTTCCTTGTTTCTGGAAAGGGTCCGGGGTCAGGGGTTGCTACTGACATCATGGGAATGAGAAAATGGAGTCTCACAGGGGGGTCACACAGCGCCAGCCACCCAGAGCCTAAGCTCCCGGATAGTAAACCCTGCCCGCTTCTTCCCGGACACGGCCCTTTCCGTGTCCTCTGTGCTGCGGTGGACACTGCTACAGAGATCCGCTTGCCCACCTCCACCCAGGCCCCGCCCCGGTCCCGTTCCCTCTGACCATCACCACTGTGGTCTGTCCGTGGGTTTCACATACATGATCTGTGGCTGATCCCCTCACTGTCTTTCATCCAGTTCCCCCTTCCCGCCCTTCTTCTGACAGCATCAGTCTGTCCCATGCGTCCATGCCTCTGGATCTACTTATCAGTGTATTTTGTTCATTAGCTTCCACATATGAGTGAGGTGACGAGATACTTGTCTTTCTCTGCCTGGCTTATTTTGCTTAGCCTAATACTCTCCAGGTCCCTCCATGCTGTCCAAAGGGTAAGCGAGTCTTCTTTTTTGCAGCTGCGTAGTTCTGCACGGTATAAACGTCCCACAGCTTTGTACCCCTCATCTGCTGATGGGCTCCTGGGCTGTTTCCAGATCCTGGCTGTATTGTGAACGATGCTGCCACGAACACAGGGGTGGGAGCGTACATTCTTTCTGATTGGTGTTTCGGGAGTCTCAGGGTATACTCCAAGAAGTTGTGCCCGTTGGGTCAAAAGGCAGTTCCATTTTAATTTTCTGAGGACACTCCACAGTGTCCCACCAGACTGCATCCCCACCAGGGGCACGAGGGCTCCCTTTCCCCACGTCCTCGCCAGCACTTGCTGCCCACGTCTTCTTCAAACTACCCGTGGACGAGGGGCGTCTGAGAAGGACTCGGGTCTGGAGCTTGCAGGCGTGGGCTGTCCCTGCCTCGGCCACCAGCTGAAGTGGGAGCCCCTCTCCTTCAGGCGCAGAGTGGGGTGCGAGGACTAGCCTCAGTCATCTCAAACAGATCTATTTGTTTTTTGAGAAAGAAAATTGGAAAAAAAATCATTCACCACTGAGCAGTATTTGTCTGGTATTTCTTGAGCTCTCCTTTGGTTTTTGGCTTCAGTCTCAGAACGAGATCCTTGCTGATATAACAAAGTCAGATCCCGACCAGATCCGTGAAACTCGGAGAAAGATATGAAATTGACTCACTGTGGGTCGGGCTCCCGCAGAGTTTACATTTCACGTCATGTATTTATTATGCTGCACATATAAAAAATTAAATGATGGGAAGCAAGGTGGGAAAGGGGCACCCCGAAAGGGCACTGACAGTACGTGTGATGAAGCATAAGAACACATTTATCTCTCTCCCAAAGCAACATGTTGGCTATATTCATCGAAAACACCTTAGGCTACGTCAAGAACTCTACACTTACATGCATTTACATCCTATTTATGTAAATATTGCTGACTTCATCCTAGCGGCTCTAGGGATTCGTGATAAGCTGTGTGTGAAAACGGCCGGTAAAAGATAAGCGAATGGCCCTTGAACACAGAATAAAAATTAATTACAGCACACCAGCCATGTGAGACACAGATCCATCTATTCTGAACACCTGAGCTTCTGCAGGGTGAGCTGTCCCTTACGGAGCTTCAGAGTGACACAGCCATACCACGCACACAGTCCCCTAAACACAGTAGTTTTCTTAGAGCGACAAACACTGTTATGTCCTATGTCAATTTTGTAAAACGTGGTATAGTAAGGAGACGTATTTTCCTTTGTTGAAATAGTCTTGTGTGTAAACTCTACAGATTTTTCTCACCATCCTCCCCCTTTCAAACATGGACAAAAATGTAAATGATGGCAAAGTGAAGGGAACCACCATTTCTTTGAGCGTTCATGACTTAGTTCTCACAGCCAGTTTCTGTGTGAGCAGTAAACCTTGAGTAATTGTTCCACATAACTTGTCAGCACCTAGAACACCTTCTCAGAATGTATGATTTTTTGCACACACAAAGAAATAGGTCACTTACAGCGATTTCGAACTAGTAGGAATTTGGGTTAAAAACAATAAAAGTCTGGTAACGTTTGACGTCACTCATTTCTGTATTTAACGTGTAGTTACTGAGCACCTACTATGTGCCAGGTGCTGTGCACAGCACTGGACCTATGTTGCTAAAACAACGCAGCGTCGACTCCTCCATGGAATTTCCAGCATGTTAAGAGAGATCAATACACACACAATTAAACAAGAGGCAGGAGGAACTGCAAGTTGTGGAAACTTCCACAGAGCCAATGGACACGTTGAGGAGGTAGAAGGTCACTGGAAAAATCCAGTTTTGGATGAGGAGCGACAAGATCCAGAGGACGAGAGGCCCCAGCCTCTGAGGGAGAGTGAAGCCAGGCAGCACAGGGGCAGGGAGGTCTACGTGGGGGCTCTCTCCTCGGCCCTTCAGCTTCACCAACAAGCACGGTTCTCAGGGAAAACCCCGCTCTGCACACAGGTCTGTGGAAGGGACAGGCATTTGTGAAAAACTGCAGTAATTTGGAAAAATAAATGACTCCTAAGGCACAGCTTTAAGAGCGAGGATCGATGAAGTACTTAATACTTGAAATATTTTTTTACTGGATATTATGTTTTTTAAGAAACTGACATCTCAGAGCATTGATCTCTACTTGGATTTTCTGTTTAGAGTGAGTCTTTGAAAAAGCCGAATGTGTTTTTATAGAATATAAAACTTTTCTCTGATAATTTCCTCTCTTGTTATTAGAGTAGTAACTGCTTCTTACTTATTTCTTCTTATTTACCATGAATGCACCTGATTTCCAAAATAGACACAATATTTGGGGAAGACAGAAAACACTAAAAATTGTCAAAAACATCCGACAATATTTTCATGTGAGCTATCATTTCAGAAAGAAACTAAATGATCTCAAAGACTGATTTACTGAATTATCCTGTTATTACGTTCGACATGAGGGCTAGTTAGAGGGTGTTTTGTTTTGAAATATTTACATGGCACTACCAAAAATAAATGATATTTTCTAAAACTATTAGAGAAGTTTCATGAAAACAGATGATCAATTTTCCATAAAAATGTATAATAGTAATGGCATAGCCTATCTACATAATGCCACTGCAAGTTAGTGAAAAATCAATTAAATTGGTTTGGACTTGCCTTTTTCATAATGGGAGGACTTGCCTTTTTTATGACTATTCTGAAAATTGTTTGGGTCCAAATGTTCTTAATGGACTGTCACAAAGTGACAAGAACAAAGTACAGAGCTGGACTGGCGAACTGTTTCTCTCCCAGCTGACAACGCTACCAGGTGTGCCCGCAGTAAAACAAGCCGGGTGTTTATGAACCGTTAACCTCGAACTTGGGATAGACCCACGCAGCCCTCAGACGATTTCCAACAGTTGTTCTTCTCATTTCAGCACAATCCCAAAACACGGGTATCAGGTAAATGCCATTTCAAATCAGTTTTGAAATTAATGTAGAGCTTCTTAGGGCACGAACACACACACCTCTTCTGAGCTCAAAAGTAACAGAATCCAAATTCACTCTGAAGACAGGAAATCCTAGAGCAAGCATTTTGCAAAACTTGAAGATGCCACCAAGAGTGCCTCAGAAAGCACATTAAAAAAAAAAAGACATGCAATAATCAAAGCTTGAAAGTCAAAGCTAAATTCGTGTCCCATTTCATTCTCAAGGTCATAAAGGAAAGCTTTATCCAAAACATGAATAGACACCAGGTGAGATTCATCAAGAGAGGGAGCGATGAATGCAGAAACATTTTGCATGTGCAGTACACAATTGAGGCAAGTGAAGTCCTATTCCAGTATCAGCTGGAATATTTTGCTGGTTAAGGCTGTAAGCTCTAGAAGTGTCCCACTTATACAACTGAGGTCCCTGGCCATGCTCCAGTAACCCCTGTGTGAAAGACGAGATCGAGAGGAGAGTTCTGGGGCTCGTGAGCTGACAGCGACCCAAGAAAACATGGGAGGTGCTCAGCTGGAACCCACCTGGCCGAGTTAGGGGCTTGCTGTGGCTATTTCCTTATGAATACCTTATGCTACCCACCTCATTTTATTATAATTGTGGGTCCACGTACATTCTTCCCCCGCACTGAGGGCTCCCCAAATACACAGTGGTTCCCTCCTCCCCAAATTTCCTGTTCTCTCTCCCGAATCTCTGGCAGCTCAGTAACTGGGAAAGGAAAGGATAAAGGAATGAATGGGAAGAGAGACTGGGGAACATAACCAAGATGCAACAGAAGTTGGTTAGGTGGGAGGGGCGGGGGAGAATAACCTTTTCTTACTGCCTCCTACTTGTAAAACCGTGGAGAAATGGAGACTGCTGGATGCTAAGAAACAATGCATTCTGGGTGCTCCTGAACGAGTGAACGATTTGATAGGGAGGCAGGACAGGAAAGTGGTGAAGCCGGTGGCCCCTAGGCATGGGGAGAGAGAGTCGCAAGACCATGGACCTCACACTCTCTTCCCTGCTTTCCTCCAGACCTGACCCCATTCCCTCAGACCGATCCTTACGATGCTGTGCACCTGCTCACGTGCTGTAGACATTCAAGGCCACGTTCTTTCTCATCCCAATAGCTGTCCTTCAAGGAACAAAGATGTCCCTTTGTCAGCACACACCCTCCCACTCCACTGCCACCTTATCCAGAACAGGAGGTAAAAACAGGACAGTGTCAGTGCTTCTCAGAACGGAGGTAGGTGTTTCCTTCCCTCTTTCCTCCAGCTCATGGGGAAGATGTCACTGCAAAAATCAAAGACTGATATTCCTCCAACAACATGTCTGACAGTTTAGGACTCAACAGTGATCTTGTGAGTACCGGGGGGGGGACGTGGCATGGCCCAGCAGAGCCTGTTGGTGGCGACTGCTCCACAGACGGCTCCAGCAGCCCTGGGGGGACTCACTGGACGGTCCGGCTGCCATTGTGCGGACTGAGAAGGCAACCTCAGCATCGAGGCGAGGAAAGAGGAAGGAGTGTGTACGCGCCAGATGGTGCTCCAGCTGAACTGTGTGGTGTGGGTACACAGCACGCGGGAATGCTGCCACCACTTGTTCACGGCCATATGGACACAGAGAGACACAGACACTGGAGGGGCACCCATTTCTCAAGGGAAAATAAGAGAGGACAAATGGGGTGCTGAAAGCTGCTATGTTGCCAGGAAGTTGCTACTTAGACTCTCTGATCCCTAAAGTAGCTTCTCCGGGGACAGTGCCATCCTGACAAACGCCGCAGAACAAATGTCCTGTGGGTCAGAACGGTACACAGCCTGTCCTGAAATGCACGGAGTTCATTCCAAAAACAAACCGAATTTGTTTTTCGGGTGTGAATAAAAATGCAAACACTCCTAAAATTTAGGTATTTTTTTTTTAAATTATTTCTTTAGCATGCAAATCCCAGTTTATACAACTCGAGTCGTTTTTTAAAATGTCAATAGAAAAAAATAAAAATAAATAAAATGTCAACAGAAGAAACCAATTTAAAACAAAAAAAGTACAGAGCTTGCATTTATAGTTTATTTGGATTATAATATCAGCTTGTTTGCACGTAAACCCTCTGATTCAAAAAGATTTCTCATCTACCAAGAGCCTACCGTGACTCTTGTGTTTTTGGTCTGCATAAAATGCGGCCAATCATTTATTTGCTACTTATTGTAACAACTCTTGGGCAACCTCAGACCAGGCAAGGGATTCAAGTCTTGCATGACTTCAACCCGGGGAACGTAAAAGTCAGCACCAACCCCACTCCCTGTACAAACACTGGGACACTCAGCTGAAGCAGCAGAACAGCGACGTGCAAAACACACGTGCACACAAAGAGAACATCTAGGAGTGAGCAGGCTTGGGTTTTTCCTTATCTACATTAGTCACCTTCTTCCTACTAAGAATTTTATTACAAAGCTGCTCCGGATATTGACTGGCTCATCTCCCTTTGCGGGTCACGGCCGAAGACAACGGAATCAGCGGGACCCCGGGCCCAGGCAGGCTTTCCCAGAGCATTTCAGGCCCAGTGCTGTCCGGGCCGCAGCCACAGAGGTGGGGCTCACACACGACAGGCACCAGAAGGAAGCTGCTTGAGGTGATTAGAGAGAGTATCTTAGAAACATGCACAAATGGTCGTTCAAGTGGTCTGCTGAGCTGACGTCCCATGTTTACAAGTAAGTCTGCCAGGAAGAGTCAGGGATACGCTCTACAAACATGTCCACATTTCCTAAAACCCACACCCTCACCTGAACTGAAAGTGAAAGTGTCAAGCCCCACAGTCATAAGAGTTAGTAATTTACCTTTGAAATGAAACTACCTTTCTAATGCAGTTATTCAATGGAAAGTGAAGGGAATATTTCCTGTGTGCCAGCCATAATGCTTAGTTTACATGAATTCTTTGAGTAAATTCTCACAACCATCCTGTGATATAGGCCATTATATTTGCTTGTTTGCTTTAGAAATAATAAAAAAATGGACACAGAGGTTGAGCAATTTGTCCAAGAGAAACCTGCAATGTCTGAACAGGACTTAAAAAAATAAGAGGCAATCTGATAAATTTGAAGCTTATCACCATGCTATCAAATGATAATCTACCAAAACATTCTTATGCTCATTATTTTTAAAAATGAAGAAAATGCATAACATTTAAAAGAAATTATATCTCTATTGGATAATTAACATAAGATTTTGCTTATATTAGTAGATGAAATTTAATGCATGTGGTATCTTCCCTCTAAGGACTTGGTAAAAATTGATATGCCCAGAATTCCTGGTCTATAGTAAATCATTTTTCCAATTCAGTGAAAATTAACATTACAACTCAGTGTGTAATTTTCACTTATAAATGGATCAATATACTCCTAAGGCATTTCCCCCCTCACATGTAGTCTTTCTTGTAGGGAAAATGTTGAGAATGCCTAGGTCTTTGTGAATAACGCCTATTAAAGATCTGGACCACATACTTCACACAGCAGTCACATTTCTTGAGATGTTCCAGTGGAATGCACCAAATTATGCACAAACAGGCACATGCTGGTTTGTGACAAGGAGGCTTGTATTTGGGTTTATTACAGAATTTAGATGCCTTGGCAGAAATGGGGGTGGAGCTTGTAGTTCAGAAAATCTTGCTAAGGAGATGGTAGTCATGACTACATTGCAGGAAATGGATGCCCTACGCACCTTCAAAAATATTTTGGTCTAGATCCTGCAATATCACTCGGATTCGTGTCGAATGCTCGCTTTCAAGATGTAAGATGACCTCTTAATCCTACACAGAGCTGAGGTTATGCAGAAACGCGTGACGCTGAGCCTGGGCTGTGTCAGGCCCAGGAACGGAGGGATGGAGAACTTCCTTCATCTCCACGCCTCAAGTTCAGGGTGGTTTCAGTGTTTCCTGCCCAATGTCATTTACGTGTTGAAGTGGTCTCAGAGGCACAGGTGACTCACAGGTATGCTCGCTTGCTATTCACATGTTCCGGTGCATTCTTTCATTGATCTGGCAAAAACTGTGGAGGATTACTCCCTGTGCTAGGAACTTTGCATCCAGCTACATGCAAAGTTCATGCTCTCTTGCGTGCCTATGGACAGTAAATAATAAGCATCTAATAACTTCTTTGAAAAAAAAAAGAAAGCAGAGTAAGTGGATAGAAACCACAGATTAGGGAGAGCAACTTGACATTTGATCAGAGAACAGACTGAAAGGGGAGGGTGAGACGTTGGGCTTTCTGGGGGACCCGAATTCCGGAGGGAGGAGTGCATGTGCAATGGCCCTGAGATGGGACACACTTGGTGTGTTCGAGGACCTCATTCCTTAGGGATGTAACTGTCAGCCCGCCTGCTACTTGCTGGCTGCCCTGCCTGGAGTTCCCGTCCTCTGCCTGCACCTCCGGTTACCTGTCCTCCAGAATCATCACCTCCGGGGGGAAAAAGGAAATCATATGTACTACTATTAAATATAAGTTATATTGTAAAAAAATAAATAATTAAAAAAAAGAATCATCACCTCCATGGGCACCGAGGCCTCAGACTGGCCCCGTGCCTGCCCTCTGCTGTGCAAACCGCTAGCTAACTACACTCCAAATATGTCTTCTTTCTATTCTGGCGTCTGCTTCCTTACTTGACTATGAATGCCTTAAAAGCAGGGATTTTTCTCTAATAATGAATTTGTGTTTTCCCAGGGCCTGGTATGGTCTTTTGTATGTCACAGGACTCAAGAAAAACAATATTTGGCCCTGAAAAATCCTTTACTTCCTCTTCCTCAGATTATAACTGGAAAACCTTGATTTAAATCATGTCCTTAGACAAAAACAAGTAACCAGGCCTGTTTGCGGAGGTGTTGTCATCATAGAAGAGTCCCAATCTTAAAAATCACCCCTCTCCTGAGAACGTGATTTTTATCAGGTACCCCCAGTGCATAGCAAGGTGCCTCGAAGAGCACATGTCACTCATCTTAGCCCATCTCAGCGGAGAAACCCTCCCCCCAGAAGTTAACCTCTTGGTGCCTCTCTCCTTTGAAGACCGTTTTCTTTCCACCAAAGCAGTTGTTTTTTACTTTTAATTTTTATTCTAAATCAGAGGTTTTGTATGCAGAGATGGTTAGGGGATAAGAGACGACATCGATGCCCAGCGAGGGACCGGACTCACATATGAGCTTGTGATGCTCTCCACGTCACCGCGGTGACAAGAATTCAATTGTGAGCTTCCGGAAAGCACCGCGTGTGCAATGCTGCACATTTCGGGGGAGGCCCGTGAATAGTCCAGTGTCATGGCCCTCCCTCCCTGGGCAGGATCTGACACAAGCCACAGCGCTCACGACGGAGTCTCCCCGGCATTACAGAACCAGGGGCCCGCACAGCCTGAAGGACAGGAGTCAGGAAGAACAGTCCCGGCGAGTGGCCCTCCTTTCTGAGCCGCCCTTGCCCGCTCTCTCGGGAGCTAAACGCCCCACGATGGGCCCACTGCAGAGCCCGAGGCGTGTGCGCACGTGGAAGTGCTGGGAAACACGACATGCTCTCTCCTGCCAGCAGAGCTTCTGGAAGATGAGTGACCTGTCAAAGATGAGCTGGTTTTCCCCTGACAAGTGAAGGGATGCAAAGTCCCCCTAAATCACATCGGCCCTCTAACACATGCTGGTCTAAGATTCAGCAAAACATTGGCAATGGAAATGGAGTCTGATATTTATTAGCAGGCATAACCAAACCATGATATATGTAGTTAATTATTTTTTTCTTAAAAGAAATCTCCCTTCAAGGCTCTACTAAACTGGAGGGATTTAGGATAATAATAATATATTTATATAACCTGTCAGACCATTTACAAATATGACATCATCAGATAGAAAAGACAAGAACACAAAACAATGCACAAAGCAGTAAGCTAATATTTCCCATTTATGTTCTGCTTATTTATATTATTGTTTCTAATCACAAGATGATACACAAATTTAAACAGTGCCATTAGCAAGAGAATAAAAATAAAACAGCCGAAACCAGTTTGGCTCAGTGGATAGAGTGTCGGCCTGCGGACTAAAAGGTCCCGGGTTCGATTCTGGTCAAGGCCATGTACCTTGGTTGTGGGCACATCCCTAGTAAGGGGTGTGTAGGAGGCAGCAGATCGATGTTTCTCATCGATGTTTCTGACTATCTCTCGCCCTTCCTCTCTGTAAAAAAAAATCAATAAAATACATTTAAAAAAATAAAACAGATCGCCACCCTAGCCCAATCCTCCTCCCGTCGTCCTTGTCCTCAGGGGTGGGGAACCTTCTTTGTGCCGAGGGCATCTGGGTATTTGTCACATCATCCGTGGGCCGTACAAAATGACCCACCTCAAAGCCAGCCAGCCTGCCCTGCTCGTTCAAGCACAGAAACGAACTCACCCCGAAGGCCGTGGCGGGGCCGGACCCAATGATTCCCCTCCTAGATAATGGATGTCGGAAATCACATTAGACCGTGGATGCCTTATGAACTGAAGTAATACTCGGCTTCCGGATCTGATTTCGGACTCGTCACAGAGGACCTGGGTCCACGCGTCTGGAGGTTACAACCACCGGGAGAACCGATGCGCCTTTGACCCGCGGGCTGGACTTCAGGTCATTGTGTCTTCATAGTCAAACTGGTGTTCGGCCAAATAATTAAATGTGAGATTTACACCACTTCTCGGGAGTCCTAGCAGCCTCGGTGACAACACGGAAGTGATATATCTCTAACCTACCCTTTAGAAGAGGCGATTTCATCTTGCATGGATTGCAGCGCATGATGCATTATTAAAAATGAGTTTCCTATAAACTATTCCAATTGCCAGGCCAGTCTTCCAGGGCTCTGAGTGCCGACGGGGGACCGGAGGGTACATAAATGTGTGAGATGGGTCTGCTGGGAGCTGTGGGGAGCTGGGAAGTACAAGTCCCGCGTCCAGGAAGCAGCTGCCGCTGAGTGCTAGCCAGTCCTCACCATGTGAGAATGTGGGCCGCTGTTGTCAGAGCTTCCAACATTTCAAGAGAAGCTGGAAACCCAGAAATTTATTTTTTAAAAATACAAACCCCCAACCAACCAAGCAAGCAATACCCTGGTGTTTAAATACTGGCTTAAATAAATACATAAACAAGTAACAATACAGGACAAACAACACATGTAGTGACCAATTCCAGGCCATTGGCAGCCAGTTTGCAATCTCTGCTACCCATAGAGAATCCCAACGTTGTTGTTTCATCTCCTGATGAATTTATAATGAGCACGCTGGATGCACCGATCCAAGCGCGTCCGGGGGTCCCGTAATCCGGACGGGCGCATTTGCATGCCTGTGAGCTGCCTGCCAGTGCTCCTCAGTTGTCAGGATAAAAGGGACTGCCCTGCCTACTCCTTTGTTGTGGACACGATTTATTTTTCTTTTGGATCCCAACCGGTTATGCCCATAAAGAAAACGCACACATATTTTGTGATGAAACATATCCCGGCTGCATGAAAACATTGAGGTAAAATCTGTGTAAATACCACTTTAAGAACCTGATGACTACAGTTACCATATGACCCAGCAAACCTTGAAATCATGTATTCCCAAAGACACATGCAGGCTTATGTGCACTGCAGCCTTACTCACGGCGGCCAGGACATGGAACAGTGTCCTGTGGTAGAGGACTGGGAAAAGGAGATGTGGCACTAGTACATGAAGGACTACTACTCGGCCACGAGAAAGGATGACATAGTGCCATTTGCAACAACATGGAGTGACCTGGAGAACAGGACGCTGAGTGAAGTCAGTCAGGCAGGAGAAGCTAAAAGCCTCTGATTGCTTTTACTCAATGTGGGTTATAAACTGAAAGTCATGAACACAACAGCAGTGTGGTGGTTGCCAGAGGGAAGAGGGTGGGAGAAGGGGGTCCTAATAGATGATGACGGGGAAGATGTGACTCTGGGTGACGGGCTCACAATGCAACATGCAGATCTCGTCACATAGAAACTCACACCTGGAACCTGTATGTTCATGTTGACCAGCGTCTCCCCCAAAAATGTAATGAAAAACAAAAATAAGACAGACTGGCAATGGGATGCAGTGCTAAGTTAGGTGCGGTGTGTAATTAGCTTGCTCTCCAACGTGAAGAGAGATACCGACCGGTAAATACTTTCTGAGGAAGTGTACACGTGACGGCCTTGCCCGGTGTTTTTCAAACGCTGTTCCTTGGCACCTAAAGGGCTTGCAGTTCCTTGAAAGTCACATCATGGAGCGAACTGAAGGCTGTCATGTGGGTTTTATTTAAAAAAAACAAAAAGGGTGAGAACACATCGGTCATCACATCCCAGAACGAAAGACTGGAGCTGCAGGGAAGGAGCCTTACCTTCCAATGTTGGATGTTTGGGAGTCCACAGAAGGATGGCAGAGGGGCCAGGAGGCACCTGACATACGGAAGGTTCTGTACTGGCATTTTCTATTACCTTCATCGTCCTCTCAAAGGAGCTGGTAAACCCACGACATTTAGGATGAAGCGCTCCACTTAAAATACAATGTTTAAAGCCACGGACTCTGGAGTTAGGGTCCATCTGCTTCCTGGACCATAACTGGTTCCTCTGGGACCAGCTGCAAACTTTTCCAGCCTCCGTTTGCTCATCTGCAGAAGAAGAGTGAGGAGTGTCCACTCACTGTGTTGTGGCGAGGCCAGTGCCTCCCCACTTCCCTCCCGTGGGCACTCCATGAAGCTCTTTATCATCACTGTTTCCTGCTTGCTGTTCTGGAAATGGAAGCCCCTCTAGGAACGTCGCCATCGACGAGTGGAGAAGCGATGCAGAAACATGGAGAAAGGGTTAACTGCCTTCCCGGATGAGCCAGGGTGGACCTGGGTACTCCATGTGATCCGGGGCTGGGAGATGAGGAGGTGTGTGACCAGCAGACAAGACAGGGGATCTTTCCAAAGAGGCGGCAGGGCCCTGTGGGGAAGACGCAGCGTGTCCACAGGGACGGAGAGCTCGCAGGGGCCAAGAGGGCAGAGCAGGAAACGAGGCTAGACAAGTGAATTCGAGGTGACATAGCCATGGTGTTTGATTTGTAAGATATGTGAGGTCATTGAAGATTTTCAACAGGAGAGCAGGATCACATTTTCAGAGGAAGCTGATTCTTGCAGGCATGTCCAGGATAAACTGAAGTGAGACAGTAAACCAACATTTGTATGTGGTTATGCCAGGAATTGCATTATGCATGAATTTTCTCCATGCATTTGAAATGTTCCAATAATTCATGTCACACATGAGAATACTGAAAGCTTAAGTGTTGTCAGCTCTCCAAGATCACACAGCTGGTCAGTGGTGAGCTGTGCTGTGCGTGATTCTGAAAGATGTTTCCAATGTCCCCCCATACATGCCCACGGCTCCGCGGGGTAGAAAACAGGACGGGAAATCATTGCGGTTCATCCAGATGAGAGATGAGGCGGGACTGACGTAAGAAAGTGCCGACAAGGACTGATTTCAGAAGCCATTTCTGAGGAGCGTGAGCAGACCTTTTTTTTTTTTTTTTTACAGATTCAATATAAAAGAGGAGCTAGAGAGCACCTGGCCAGGATGACCTGGAGGTGATGAGATTGGGAAGGTGCTCACAGAAATTGTAACACGTAACCCTGAGAATCCGGCAGATAAACAATGAATTTGGGAGGCACATTGAAAGCACAGTGGTACCGAGAAAATGCCATGTTTGACACTTGGAGGTTAAGTATGCAGAGAACACCCAGAGAGAGAGGCCCTCCAATGAGAAGCTGGGAACAGCGGTAGGTCAGAAGTATGGGGGTGGTCAGGACATCCTGTGGCTGCCGCCTGGAGGACCGGTGACTTACTCGGCAGAATGGGGACAGCAGCAGAGAAACGGTGATGCCATGCAGTTAGGATGAGAGGCTCACATGCTTTCTTCACCACTGAGGTCCAAGTCTTCAGGACAGTGCCTTTGTCGTAGGCACTTCTGAATCCCTCAAACATGTTCACGCCCCAGCACACATAAGTACCGCATGACTGTTCTCTGGGTAAACAAATGCACAGAACACCGAAAAATACAGTCTGCACAATGGGAGAGGGAAGGGGCCAGGAAGAACATGGAGACTGGGTGGGCACCAGGTGAGGAAAGCACTTCGAGGTGTAGAGAACCGTCCCAGAGACAGAAATGTTTCCCAGCGAGACGCTGAGACCAGGACTTTAAATGGGCCATTGGGCTGGATAATGGGACACTGGAAATGGGTCTCCTGCAAGGGTCTCTGGGATTGGGGGATGCAGCCTTTGATGAGTTGGGAGTCAATCCGCACAAGGCAAGTGTCTAAACCCACAATTTCTCACCACACCTGACAGTCTAGGTCTAGTGTAAGTGACTAACAGGCAATTAATTGTGCGAGTTTCATCACAGGTGTCCTAATTTACAGTGCGTCCGACTGCTCAGGCAGGCTAAGTGCATATCAAAGGAGAAGAATGAAACGAAGCCCATCTCCACTGGGCTTCTCTAACAATGTAAATCTTCCACGCAGACATCTTATCTGAGAATGCAATGATTTGCCTAAAGACCCCAAATATGGGGGTTAGGGTACATCTTCTCACATTAAAAAAAATATTGAGAATACAAATAGAAATAAAAGGACCACAAGTCTTTGGGAAAAACACATGCAAAGTAGATGTCTTTGATATTTATGTGTTTTATCTTTTATTGCTTCCAATGCTTATCTCTTTCCATGACAAGCAAATAGCCATTTAGGAATTCAGTCTGATAAGAATCATTTTGTTGGTCCTGAGAAATGGAAGACTCATGTATTATATATGCCCTACCTTTCTGGAACTCAAATATTTTCATTATTCTTTTTAATCAGGTGGACTTTTTGCATAATAAATATTCAGACATATTCAATTATGTATGATGTAGTGCTATTATAAGATTTCAGGGGGATGCTTGGAGAGAAAGGCTCAGATCTAATAATAACCACATTGGAGTAGTATTGTTTCATTACTGAAAAGTGACAGAAAAGCACGTAGTTTCTTCACAAAAATCAGGATAGGTGTGCTTGAGGCATGGGATACACAACAGTGCTTTACAATTTTTTAAAAGATATTTCCTTATAAAGTCCAGAAATAACTACCAAGATCCTTGTTGTTCAAAACCCAGCTGAGAACCTGACACCTCTGCATTCCTGAGCAACCACTGCAACTGGCATGCCTCCGAGAGCCGCACCCGCTACCGGGAAGGCGAGCCATGGGCTGTAGATTCGGTGACTTTAAAATGTCAAGGAACACTAATAATTCATGCATCCTGGGACCACAGAGCCAGCAGCATGTCAATAATCAGGCCACGCTCTCGGGAAAACGGGTGGAATTAACACGCCATGTTCGGAGTTAAGAGAAGATTACGGAGCACCGGTGAAAGGAGTCATTTTCTGGGCGGCCGAGGTGCCTGCAGCTGCCCTCTGCGCAGCTCATTATGCCTCCAGCCCCGATCCCCAAAGAAAGGCCACGCACCCCGGCTGACAGGGCCTGGCGTGGCGCAGCAAAGCGCGCAGGCAATAAGGAGCAGAGCACACGGTGAGTGCCAGTCCCGGAGCGAGGCGCGTGTGCTGGGGGACACAGACCCCCCCATGCAGGACATATGTCAGCAGAGGACGGCGTCATGAAGGGAGCCCCGAGGAAGCCCGTGCTTTTGTTCAAATACAATTGGCTGAGGTTTACTTTGAATTTTTATGATTTCAAGAGAGCTCATGTTAGAGGCCATGCGGAGAAGCAAGACTTCAATCCAATACTTAAAAGCACGTCTTGGTTCTTCAGAAACTGTCCTCTTTCTTATTTTTATTTTTTACCATGGTCTTCACTTTGGACAGAACCTTTACACAAACAGCTGTGTTTGAAGTGGGAGGGGAGGAGTGGACATGAGAGAAAAGGGAAGCTGTATCTGACTGAGCGATTATTTTTTTATCACCGTGCTGGGAACCGAAAACTGACTACACTGTCAAAGACGTCTCCCTCAAAAAACCCTTTAGATCCATCTTTAATGAGAAAGAAACGGGGGAGGGGGGAGGAAAAGATGTTCACCCAGGTCTTGTCTCACACACACAGGTCTATATATACCTTTTCCCAACTCCTCAGCAGGCTGCTGGCTCTTAAATCCCACGCCTGAATTAAACGCCCCGAGAGCCTTGAGGGACTGTCACCCACTCATTAGGAGAGAGAGAGATCCATTACGTGGCCCTGATGAAATCCTTGTATGATTTGTGACCGTTGAACTAACGACATTTTCTCTAAGGTGACAAAAATCACAACAGAACATAAAAAAGGAGCGCTTCATTTGCCAGGGAAGCCGCCATCCATTATTGAAATCTCTCCCTGGGAGAGAGCAAGGCCAGCACGCACACTGATAACTGCCCTCAACACGAGACGACTCCTTCTCCTGGAACCGCCGAGTGCCGAGTTCCGACTGGTCATTAGGAGAAAAACAAATAATAATTAGAAAGTAATACTATTTACGCTTCTGAAAAGGACATAAAATATGTATACAGAAGCTCTCGAGCTAATAAAAATATAATGTAGATTACTTCAAAGCACTTCCCATGGATCTCGCGAGGCCACTACTGAAATGGAATGGTGCTGAACCCACTTCCTTCAGGCCTCCTAAAAACCCTCTCCTCCGAACCAGCATGGCCCGCCCACAGGAAGTGCACCCGCTTTCAGAAAACTGCATCTGACCGCCTTCTATAGACTTCCAGCTCATTTAAAACGGCTGCTCGCTGCTGATGCTGCTTGTCTGGGAATTCACAATGTCCACAGTATTGACATGACATCGAAAAATCACTGTTTGCACACCAGGCATTAAATATATATATATATTTTTTATTCATTTTTCACAGAAAGGGAGGGAGAGGGATAGAGTCAGAAACATCAATGAGAAACATCAATCAGCTGCCTCTTGCACACCCCCTGCCTGGGATGTGCCCGCAACCAAGGTCCATGCCCTTGACTGGAATTGAACCTGGGACCTTTCAGGCCGCAGGCTGTCGCTCTGTCCACTGAGCCACACCGGTTTCGGCTACGCCGGGCATTTTTAATGCAGCCACCGTCTGTGGCCGAGGCAGCCAGCTCGCTGCCAGGAGGACACGGGGCTGTCATCGCCGCGTGTGGCTCACCCTGAAACCTGTTGTCTCACGCTCACAGCAGACTGACTGAGAAATGAGACGGGCCGCGATGTGGATGCGCTTACTCCGGAAATGTAAACATCTTCTCCACCGAGTTAAGACAGTGTCGTCGGGTTCGAACGTCGATAAGCACACTTTTGCTTGTTTGTTCCGCATTGTTTCTAACGGCCGTTTTCCAGGCCAGGCCGCAGACCTGACTCTGACTGAGCTCTCCGCTAAGGAGGAAACAGGGCTGAGTGGGGGGTGGGGGGTTCGGGTTCATGAAATGCACATTATTTATTCATTCACTCAACATTCTTTTCCACTTGTTCCTATTATGTACGGAACATTGAGCTGCGCTGGGCCTGGCGCGGCGAACACTGCATACGCATTAACTCAGTGCAGTTCATTCATAACCATTTTCCACACCTATATTTATTCAATGGAAAAGTGCAGAACCAGGCACGAGCTGTGAACAGAAATCACTTCAGAGCACATGGTTCCCCCACAGGCCTCTTATTGGGGTGAAATTGACCAGTGATGCAATTTCCAAGTCATTCTTGTCCTAAGACCAGTCCCCTCCATTTCTGGAGCTACCAGCTTGGTGACAATATATAACAAAACATAATTGTTAGCACCTCCCTTGTCCTTAAGATATGGACTTTCTATTAAAATATAGTCACAGATTTATAGACAATCATTCTTCGTAGGCACCAGAGATATCATCTCTCCATTCATGCCATAATTTTAGATGTAATAATAATAATTGTCATTGAAAAATGATATTCAATTAACACAGCAGTTTCCTGAGTAGCTGCCGAATGATGTGGAAGGAAAAGCATGTGATTATTTAAAAAAAGAAAGCTCCATTCTGCCTGGGCAGGGTAGTTCAATAGTTGAACCTCAACCCATGACCCAATCAGGGGTCGTGGTTTGGCTTCCGGTCAGGGTTTTGGGCGAGATCTCTAGTAGGGGGCACGTAGGAGGCAGCCAATCAATGGTTCTCTTTCATCAGTGATATTTCTGTCTCTTTCCCTTCCTCTCTCTGAAATCAATAAAAAAACAACACATACACATTAAAAAAGGTCCCATTTCTGTCTTTTATAGCTTTCTGTATAAAAAACTGGTCAGAATATGTAATAGTATTACTAATAATCAGAACAGGAGGTCCTGGTGACTTTTCTACTTTCAAATGAATAATAGCTTACTTATCAGCCCCTACTTTGGGCTATTGGTATCAGTTAGTTAAATGGATTAATGGAAGTATGTTTCTGAAATTAAATTTTGTTATTTATACTGAACTTACCATAACATAAGATTGTTTAGACTAACTTTATAAGATGCCAAAATAAATTCATTCAAATTAGTTATTAAATTATAAAGAAAACCTAGGATCTTCCCAATTCATAGAAAATGTAGTAAAATTAACTGATAGTTGAAATCAAGAATCTTAAAAAAAGGGCAAAGTCTATTAGAATTAGAAAACAGGTTTGATACGTGATAAGACTGTTATAAGGGGAAGGATAACTCAAACGACTTGATTTATATCATCTCAAATGATATAAATGAAATGAAAGACCTTATCTCCAAATCTACGAGTGCTCAGAGTTTATTGAATTATTAATTTGGAAAAAATCTGAAAGGAAGAATGGTTTCTAAATAATATGTTTCTCTAAGTGAGTGGTCGGTAAACAGCGGCTTATGAGCCACATGCGGCTCTTTGGCCCCTTGATTGTGGCTCTTCCACAAAATACCACGGCCTGGGCGAGTCTATGTTGAAGAAGTGGCCTCAGAAGAAGTTTAAGTTAAAAACATTTGGCTCTCAGAAGAAATTTTAATCGTTGTCCTGTTGCTATTTGGGTCTGTTGACTAATTAGTTTGCTGACCATTGCTCTAAGTGATATGGAATGATGATAGTGTATATTTCCTGTTTATTTTATCTTTTCCATCCCCGTTTATCCCTTCTATAACCTTCTTCCCCCTCCACCCCCACGATCACCACACTGTTGCCCATGACCATGAGTTTTCTCTCTTTTTATTTTATTTATTTTTTGCTTATTCCCTCCATCCCCAACACCCAGGCCAGAGCTGTCTGCCCTCTATCGTCTGTTTAACAATTTCTAGACATTGTTACTGTTTATATAGATTCAGTGTTTGCAATGAAACTCTGACAAACAGTGAAGAGACTGGGTAAATTTAATATGTGACTGAGGGTCACCCATCACGTCATCAGTGTGTCAGAAATAGCTCATAAATAGTTTCCCGTCCTCCGTGTTTCAGAATGGGGAGGAAATGGATCCATCGGGTCCTTTATCGATGAGAAAAATCCAATTGTCAATCCATTTGAAGCACAAAGCACAGAGCACAATCCAGAAACATGTCTGTTAATGCAGCCCCTCCCCGGATCTTCCTGGACTTGAAGAGTCCGGGAAACGTAGTCCCCCGGAAAAGCTTTAAGGCCCAACAGCTTCCTCGAAGTCATTCCAAGTACAAGAGCTCCCACTGAGAAGTCTGAGAAATGCCCCAAGAAAAAAAAATCACTCGGAAATTCAATTTGCTATTTTGAACCTCAATTAAAAAACAAAAACAAAAACATTTTCTGGCATGTTTTGAAAATGCCAGGAAAAGGGGACAACAACCCAAGGCCCTCGGCACCGATCCCCGTCTGCTGGGAGCAGGCACTTGAGACGCAAGGCTCGATGCTTCTCTCTCCTTTCCCCGGGACCCGCCACTGGAGGCTGGAAACCATCTAAGCGCACGCTGAGCCATGACACGCAGAGTGCCTCCTGCTCAAAGGCTAAAGCACACACACCCATCATCGCATAACGTTACATTTTCAGGTGAAACACAGCTTCCCAAGAGGTCCGCAGAAGCACCTGGTGTGTGCCAAGGCCGAGGCTCAGCCAGGACAGTCAGGTCTGCTCTCCGGCCCCCCGGGCGGTCCACATACCTGGCACACCGTTTCCGGTGGTAGGATGGGGTTTATCCTGATGACAGTGATAAGCACATCAATGGGGTGCTTGGAAGGGAGAGAGGAAACTCCTCTTTTTGACTTGACTACGTTTTAAAAATATGCTTGTGTTGGGTGAAGCCTTTCCCGAAGTCCCAGGGACGGCGAGCAGTGAAGGAACCATTAAGCGCTGCCCCTCTGCGCACGGCGTGGTGATGGGGAGACCCGCGCTCTGGGAGAGCTCGGGAAGGCTTGGTTTGGACATCGGGCTTTCCCGCACGGGCAGGTCCATGGCATCCCTCCCTCCGTGGACACCTGGGCTGCTGTTGAGAACAACCATTCTCTCCAGGGTTTATTTTTGCAACTCTAAGTTGGAATTTTAGAACCCAAGTTCATGTACTTTCTGTGGGTCTGTGTCTACGTAATAGTCTGTTTCTTTCTTTAACTTTTTAAAATTTACTTCAGAGAGGAAGAAAGAGGGAGAGAGAGAGATTGAAATATCAATGATGAGAGAAAGTCCTTGATTGGATGCCTCCTGCATGCCCCCTACTGAGGAATGAGCCTGCAGCCGGGTTACGTGCCCCTGACTGAAATCGAACCTGGAACTCTTTAGTCCATGGGCCGATGCTCTATCCACTGAGCCAAACAATCTAGTGGCAGCAAGTCTCAAATATTGATAAGTCATCTTCCAAAATATCAATCAAGGGCTTACATGCTTGAGGCCGGGTGGGAGGCAGTATGTACAATGAAGCCCACACAAAGCCGGCTCTCGAGGGTCCACTTTCAGCAAAAGAATCCCAGCTGTGCATGCAGAGACCATTATGGTGATGCAAGATTTAAAAGAAGGCTATGATGTTGCTAATAAAAGCACGGCCCCGTTAGGGAAGAAGGTGCATTTACTGCATCAAAATATTTATGTGGGGGCAGAATGAGTGCTAGTCCTTTCAGAAGTAGTCATTTCTTGCAGTCTTCTGTGAGCTATGGAATGGCTTCACGCATGAATTTACAGTCCATTCTCTCCGAGAAAAGGAGAGATGGGCAGTGTCAGGGGGACATTCCCAGGCACCAATGACAGGGAGAGGCACACAACTCCAGCCGTAAAATTAAATCCATAAAAAACACAGATGACTTTCCAGAATATTATTTACAAAAATCACCCGGTTGTGAATCAAACTCCTATTGAAAATGGCTTTGCCATATGACTCCGTCGAGGCTTTCTACTTAATGAGATGTCTGGCCAGGAAGATGTGGGGAGCATTTACCCAGAATGCCAGCGCAGGCTCTCCATTTGACGGAAATGCTTGCAAGAAGCTTTGAAAGTGGCAACACATTTGTGAACAACATTGTCAAATTCCCCCTAAAGGAACGTGCGAACAGAGTACCAGCCGTGAATCAGGCTGTCAATGCCAGGCTGACGCTACTGAGTCTCCAGGCACTGCTCCATTTTAGGGTGGAATCCCACTCTTCAAATCATTCTCTTTTTTTACAATCATTTAATTCTACTTAGTCTATCATTCATCACATTTTGATCATGCATCCTACTTCTAGACAAGATGCATAGCTCCCGGCCAGCACGGCTCAGTGATTGAGCCTCCCTATTGAGTGTCATGTTTTGATTCCAGGTCAGGGCACAGGTCCAGGTTGGGGGCTGGATCCCCAGTAGGGGGCGTGCGGCAGGCAACCGATCCATGATTCTCTCTCATCACTGATGTTTCTCTTTCTTCTCTTCTGATGTTTCTCTTTCTTCTGATGTTTCTCTTCTCTTCTTCTGCCTTCCTCTCTGAAATCCATAAAAATATTTTTTTTTTAAAAAAAAGATGTATAGAAGAACTTGAATGAATTCACCGATGAGCCCAACACGAAAGTGAGTAAAATAAATTTGAGTGGCAACAATCGGAGTGCATTCCAAACTGAAAGGGAAACAGTGTGCACCACCAGCCAATGGTGCGGAACGCCTGTGTCACTATGGCGATGACACAAGTGTCCCGCCCCACCCCCAGCCACTCAGTTCCTATGTATGCAAATTAACCTGCCATCTTTTTGGTTAAATTACATACTCACTCCTGATTGGCTGGTGGGCCTGCCTGACTGGATTACCCTTTGGGATAACTGGTCTCTCAACAGCTCTGCATGTAACTACGATGGATCTGAGTAGATTTTGTTCATTGGTTTCCACATCCTCTTCATCTTCCTTCATTGCTAGAGTGTGTGTTTTGTGTCTATAGCAACCCCTATTGCAACGTTCAGTAATTGCAGGATGGATGGCCTATGGGCTGCCTGAAAGAATGCATGAGATTCTTCTGTCTTACTGTTTAGGCTGGGGTTATGTTTTTTTTTACATCAATTATTCAGGTTTTGTTGGTTTTTAGTGTTTTTGAAATACATTTTTATTGATTGCAGAGAAGGAGAGGGAGGGAGAGATAGAGACAGCAATGATGAGAATCACTGATCTCTTGCAACCCCCCCCCTTACTGGGAATTGAGCCCATAAACTGGACATGTGCCCTGATCTGGAATCCAACGGTGACATCCTAGTTCAGTGGTCAGCAAACTGTGGCTCGTGAGCCGTATGCAGCTCGTGAGACATGGTTTGCCGCTCTGTTGACTAATGAGTTTGCCGACCACTGTCCTAGTTCATAGGTCAATGCTAAACCACTGAGCCATGCAGCCTGGACAGTTATTCAGTTTTTGAATTAGCATAAGATTTGACTTGAAATTCTTTAAACGTATATATGAACTGAAAGCCATGATATAAAAATACCATACTAGATGTAACAAAATGAACATATATACATATCCATACATACACACACACATACACACACACACACACACACATATATATATATTGGAGGTCCGATGCATGAAGATTCGTGCAAGAATGGGTCTCCCTTCCCCTGGCTGCCGGCAGCACCTTTGCTCTGGCCGGAGCCACCTTTCCTCTTTCCCACACTGCCCAGAGGCCCGGAGCAGCTGGGATGGTGCGGAACGCCTGTGTCACTATGGCGATGACACAAGTGTCCCGCCCCATCCCCAGCCACTCGGTTCCTGTGTATGCAAATTAACCTGCCATCTTTTTGGTTAAATTACATACTCACTCCTGATTGGCTGGTGGGCATCACAAAGGTACAGTCATTTAGCATGTTACTCTTTTATTAGGTGTGTGTGTGTATATATATTTACAGGTCCTTAGATTCATGAATTTTTCAATAAATATTTATCTGAGCACTGGCACACTCCTAGAATATTTTTTTCAAATGAGAAGAAAGGAAATTAACCTGCTATCAGCTTGAAAAAATGTCATGGGGGAAAAATAGTGGCCTAGAGGAAAAATCTGAGAAGATAAGTCACTAAGACTTCCAGAAATAATATATTTATTTAGTAACCCCTTTCCAGGAGCCATCCATGTTTTCAGCCGCATTGTCTTGCACTGTTCTCTAAAGGGTAACTAGGTAAATACTTAGCATTCACCCAGTAACAATAATGAAAGGTGTTCTGCCACTTAGAGAAAACACTCAGTCTAACAAGGGAAAGAAGAGGAAGGAGAAGAGCAGCCGCGGCAGATCTAAGGGGAGAAGGAACACAAAAAAAACCAGTAACATAATTAACTAGGATGTCAGCAGGTAAAATCCCTAAAATTCGTGGGAAACACAATTGTACTTGAATCTGTGCATAAGACAATGGCCCAAGTTAATTCGTCCTGCCTCCCCCACCCCATGAGCTCTTGTTTACACTGAATAGTGCCCCGTGAAATGGTGTCATTTGCATAAGAATATGACTCTTTGGTAGCAAATCTACACAACTTTTGTTTTTGGAGTAGGAAAGGGGTAGCGCAAACTCCTGCGCCTGGTCCTCCTGTGAGCAATGGGAAGTCACAGCAGCAGTCAGTGGGCTAGATGAAAACAAACCAAATGCCCAGGGAGTGAAAAATCAATCAGATTGCAGTTAGTACAGGGGGAGACTGAATACCAACACCCGACACATCTCCTCCAAATTCTGACCAAGGAAGCTTAACTGTCCAGAAGGTGTCAAATCATGGATCTACATTTAACCCGGCCTTTAGAATGAAGTGTTACACCTCGGCGACTTTCAGGAAGCACCCCCAATTCCTCCTCATAGTACAGTCTCCAGTTGTGCATTAGAAATAGAGTGCCAGGCACCTCTGAACACTCTAACTCTGAGGGGCGATGCTGGGTATATTGCAACCTTTTGGTAATGGAGAAACACAATCCAGGTAATATTTTGAGTGGCTGGTTCCTATGCGCCAGCCACTGATATCCTCCACAAAATACATAAATTGAGGTGGGATCCTTGCATTTTTTGGACTGAATGCCTCTGGTAGAATGTGGTAATAAAAGTGATCACAGTCGAACCCAGTGCAGCCTTTGCAGCTGCATGTGAAGAGGAATCGGTGTGGACTCAGAAACCACCTTTGCCAGGTGCTATCCCCGGTCCAAATAGAATATGTGGTGCTTGCGCCTAACAATGGAACTATGTGGTGGGTATTATCATTTTCTCAAATAAGAAACTGAGTCTTGGGGTAAAAAAAAATTCTCCAGGGTCAGATAGTGATATTGTCAGAATCTGGCTGCAAGGACGTACTCCAAAGCCCATGACCTTTATGCCATCCATATGTATAAACGGCTAGCCCATGGTCTTTATGTCATCCATAGATATAAAAGGCTCAGTGCCCATCTCACTGGCTGGCAGGTATGATGTGCACTGACCACCAGGGGGCAGGTGCTCAATGCAGGGGCTGCCGAGCTGCAGTGATTTGGTAGTGGTGTTTCTTGGGTGATGCATTCTGGAACCAGAGAGGAGGGAGCCCGATTTCTCATTGGGGGAGGGGATTGTAGAGGGCACTCTATTCCACCTTTGGCAGTGGGTTATGGTGTTGCTGGGGCACTGTGGGTCCTGAATCTGGTCTACTGCCAAGCTGTGGAGACCACAGACACTCTTCGAACAGCAGGGCCACTCAGGTGTGGCTGACTGGGAGGGAGGTGGTAGTTTGTCTCCAGGGTGTGTCTGGCCCATCTTACCCAGTCCCACCCCGCTGGCCACCTTCTAATTAATTTCCTTTCAGTGTGCACGAATCCGTGCCCTGGGCCTCTGGTTTAAAATAAATGTGATGTAAATATTACCAAAGACCTTGATAGAATTCCTATATTTTGTATTATTTATATACTAACCAAATGGATGGAACTACTTGGCCTAAAAATCTCAAGTGGAACAACATGAATTTTCAGATGAATATATGTAATTTGTGACCAAGAGTTTTACACCCTACTTTTTCAGTCATTTCAGCCTTACCTTAAAGACTCTGCTAGACTGGCAGATTCCCTGGGTAGTGACAGCATCGTAGTGCCTGTAATGCTTTAAGAGATGGTTATAAACACATCTGCTTGGCTAAAAATAAAAGCATTCCTTTCATCAATTTGTCCAAGGCTTTAAGAAATGCCACTCTCAGCAGGGCTTATCAAGACCTATAAATAGAGACAACCCAACACCAGTGGACTAAGCCACTGGGCCAAGCCCCGTGCGGCAGTCCTAACTCACCATTCTCCAGGAGGACTCTGCCTCTAGGAGGGACAGTACTCTGCTTACAGATTAGGTGGCAACTCAGAGTCAGACATACAGACAAACAAACCGGCGATCGCTGATATGCATGTATACAAATGGAGCACAGTGACATGCATGTATACAAATGGAGCACAGTGACATGCATGTATACAAATGGATCACAGTGACATGCATGTATACAAATGGAGCACAGTGACATGCATGTATACAAATGGATCACAGTGACATGCATGTATACAAATGGAGCACAGTGATATGCATGTATACAAATGGATCACAGTGAAATAATTTCAGAAAAGGACCAGATGTTTGACTGAAAGGCTCTCTCTCACTCAGCTGGCGCGGTTTAGTAGTTGAGTGTTCATCTATGAACCAGGAGGTCATGGCTTGATTCTGGTCAAGGGCACATGCCCAGGTTGTAAGGCTCAATCCCCAGTAGGGGGCATGCAAGAGGCAACCGATCAATGATTCTCTCTCATCATTGATGTTCCTAGCTCTCTCTCTCCCCCTCTCCCTTCCTCTCTGAAATCAATAAAAATATATATACAAGAAAGGCTCTTTCTCTGCATGCCTGTGACCTCCTATGAATTCTATTGTATTAACTTCCATGTTGTATTGTCAACGCTTTTCTTCCCAATCGGGGCATGAGCCTCCTAAGTTCAGAGACTGTATCCTTCCCGTTGCGGCCTCAGTGCCTAACCCTGCCTGACATTCATGGACTCCATATTGAACAGATAATTGGCAGGGAGTGAAATGCCAACGTGCATAATGGCACCACAGGTCACAATCCATGTTTGCACTCAGGAATGGATCTGACTTCTTCCCACGTACCCTTGAACGCTTGGAAATACATCTCTAGTTCACCCAGGCACGCATGTCACAGAAGAAAGTTACATTTAATCGTGTGTAGATGAACTGGGATGACTCAAAGCGCCAGGAGCCACCCACAGAGCCCAGGGCGGGAGCTGAAAGGAGTTGCCTGTCCTTGAATTCTGAGCGATTGTAGCATGCTGGTCCCGGGACAATGTGATAAAGCTGGTGCAGTTTGTATCTGAGATGACCTTCGCCCTCCGGTGTCTGAACTTCCTGGACCCTTTGCCTCTGTTCTCAGGCACCCAGGGCCTTTGGGATGGGCTCCGACTGAGAGGACGGATGTGGGAAGAGCACGGGCTTTGCCTGAGGCGGGTGTGTGTTCATTTCTATAACTCTTAGTCCCCTCCCTATAAATGCAAAAAAATAATGATGTTGCTCTGAGAAAAATGCTGTGGGCCTAGAGCAGTGGTCGGCAAACCGCAGCTCATGAGCCACATGCGGCTCTTTGGTCCCTTGAGTGTGGCTCTTCCACAAAATACCACGGCCTGGGCGAGTCTATTTTGAAGAAGTGGCGTTAGCAGAAGTTTAAAAAATGTGGCTCTCCAAAGAAATGTCAATTGTTGAACTGTTGATATTTGGCTCTGTGGACTAATGAGTTTGCCGACCACTGGCCTAGAGGAAAGGACACACGTGAAAATGCTCGGTAAACTATGAATCCTTAAACAGGTATTTGATGTTATTTAAAGAAGCACGGAGGGACCTGGAGAGTATCACGCTGAGCTAAATAAGCTAGTTAGAGAAAGACAAGTATCACAGGATCTCACGTAAATATGAAACTGAATGGAACAAAATAATCTGATACACAAAATAGATCCAGAGATGTGGAAGCAAGCATGCAGCAGACTGAGGATTCTCGGAGGGAAGGAAGGGGGGCTGGGCCAAAGAACTTACATGCCTATATGCATAAACATGGACACAGACATGCCTGGGGGGGGGGTGTTGAGTGGGGAGGAGGTCAATGGGGGGATAAAAAGGGGACCTCTGTAATATTTTCAATAATGAAATTTTTAAAAATTTGTACTCAGTGTGAAATTTCAAAACTTAATATCCCAGATTATGAAAACACTGCCCACTAACTAGTTTGCAGATTTAAAAAATAAAATGTATCCTACTGTGGACAATAAATAAATAAGTAAATAACCTCAAACTAAAATAAATAAAAGAGCCTTAAAACCGGGGACTGCTAATGTCCTCCATGCCCGGAGTCCCTGTGACCTAAATAAAGAGCCTCTCTCCCTCCCTCGCCCGAACTCCCACCTCTCGGCACACTGTTGGGACCCTGATACAACAGGTTGCCTACATCTGTCCACTTTCAGCTAAAATGCCTGATGAACACAACCACCCTCACTGGGGTGCTATTTTTAGGCGGGGGTTGGGAGTCCAGTTATTGTGGAGGCTGCTGGGGACAAGTCCTTTGTGTCCACTCTGACCACACATCCTGACCCTGAGAAACAGGGGCCAGCACGGTGGCCAGCCAAGAGCAGAGATGATTCATCTCTGTCACAACTGCCAGCCCATAAAGGACAGATTTAATTTCCTGAGATTTGCTAATCTGAAAGCTTAATTAAGAGGAACCCACGACACTGAAATCATTTTCTATCAAATATATAGAATAGCAATACTAACCACCAGATGATTTATGTTGCCAGAGTGTCTGTAAAAATTATATTTATAAAAGGAACCAAGTGTAGCCACTTCAACAATTCTAGGAAGGCACACTCTAAGAGGTAAAATTAAAATTAGGGGAAATGAGACCATTTATAATGGGTCATTATGACTTTAAGTAACGATGATTATTGCTTCTGCTTGATAAAACTGTCATCTAACATGAAATAGATATTAAGTAAATTATATTACATTATCATTCAATCATGCTATAAAATTCAATGCAAAGATTTTTTTTTAAATAAACCCGTAAGAAAACAGGCCCAATACTGACCTTTTCTCCCCATTTCGAATAATGAGCTGTGGGAAGAAAAACAAAACGGTGTCCTGTGAACGCTGCTCTGCACTAGGACCAGTGGCCAACGTGTGCTGTTGACATGCCGTTTAGCGCTATAGCTTTGATATGATACTCACGAGGCCCGAGTCAGACTTTCTGACATGTCTCCTGTTACTCAGCTTTTGCTCATTCCTGCCAAAGCCTGCCTTCCGCCATCCCCACGGCCCCGCTGCTGACCAACGCGTGGAACCGAGTCTGGCGCACCTACCTGTGGCTCCATTTCTAAGTCAGACGGCACTCAGGAAACGTTCACACGTGCTGTGTGCTGTGAACATACTGACTCCCAGTCCCCTCCCAGCCCTGCCGAGCCGTCGGCCCCGTGGTAAGGCCAGTGGGTCTGCATGTTCGTGCTCTGCCGAGGGGTTCCCACAGACCTCTGGTTTGACAATCAGTAAAGACAGCCTGCTGATGCCCAGGTCTACTGTGGCTGCCTTTAACACTTAGTTGATTTCTAGTTAACTCATATTGAAAAATGCATTGAGAATATACGAATATACTAGGCAGTAGGTTTACCGAGATAATGAGGCTTCCCCTCTCTCCTGTTTCTCAGACTAATCCTAGGAATAATAACAATTCCCCTCTCTGGAATTATTCTTTCAATATGATGGCATTATTTCGTCAAGATTTTGCATAGACTCCTGAGTTCCCTGCTCCCACAAATACAAATCAAAAAAGGGGTTTCAATAAAATAATGTAGTCATTGAAATAAAACAATGCTAGAAAGTCTATAAACAAACTAGACATAGATGAAGAGAAAATAGGTGAGTAAGAAGACAGAAGCATGCAAAATGCAGCACAGGAGAGAGAAAGGAAGAACAGTGAAGAGAATTTAAGAGGCAGGGAGGAAAGAAAGCCAAGCAGCTCTGACATCTGTCTAACACGAGTCCCAGTGTTCAATGGGAAGACCAGCGTCTGAAACGAGGGCTGTAAAGATGTCTTGACACTGTGTACAGTGAGGTTGCGCTGCAGAACATCAGGGGGGAGAGAAAGTCCGTGAATCGGGTCCCGACGAAGGAGAAACAAGTGGCTTATTTACAAGGGACTAGTGAGACCACAGCCTACCCTCAGCCCCAGAAGAAGCACAAGCGAGTGCAGCAACCGCTAAGGAGGCAACGTTCAACCTCACACGTTTGAGAGACGGCGCCATGAAAGAGACCAAAGACACACAGGGACCCCGCATCTCCTACTTCACCCAGACTAACACTAAAGGACACGTCTTAGTCATAAGCGCTTTATCTTCTTCAGGAAGAAACAGGGGGTTACTAAGTCAATAAAGTGTGTTGTTCAATCTAACGCAGTTTTGGGTAGAAATAGTAATAGTATTCCCAATGCTATTTTTTATATCATTTAAATAAAAACTAGAACCAAGTTATGGGTAACACATTCTTTCTTGACAAGAGGTTTATAAAAGCAGATTGTCAGCAGGCAATTTTATAGCTTAAATTACTTTGAGGAGGTAGCAAGAGGCACTTGAATGAACATCAAATGTGTCCTCGAAACCCGTGTGTTTACCTTTACGGCATCAACCTGATAGCACTTTAAACCCTACTGATCTGAAAACAGATTTTATTTTTACTAATTTCACCAAAGAAGGATTGTTTTGTTTTATGCAACAATTTGTTAGACAGTTTGAACATGTCGAACGTGTTGAACATGTAACTGTTGAGTGATTAGCTCCTCACAGAGAAGGAAGGCCCTTGTCTTAAAAACTATTTCACTCATCAGAGGGCATCTGGATTTTCGATAACAGACATTAGTTGCTATTTCAGAAGTATATCTGAGAGAACCGCGGCCATCTGTGACAGAAAGAGAGAGCCTATGTATTACATAATTTAGGAGATTTCTTATGGAGCTGGATTGATATGCTGTAGATCAAAAACTCTCATTTATATTGCAGCTATCCTTTAAAAATCATACATTATTTCAACATTTTCAATGTTGGTAGTGCAGAATTTTCCCCTGAGGTAAAACAACAAATTTTGAGTAAAAGTTCTTGGTGAAGTCAAAGAGGTATTTTTTCTCTCTAAGAGATATTTGGCCCTGTATGTAAGAGGATCAAGAAAATAAATATGAACTGTCACATTTAATGAGAAATTCAAAGTATAATTCCAGTTCAGTATTTAATAAAAAGACAAAACTCTTGGCTTTACTGACAGCAATATATTGTCAACGCCCTCCTGAAGTTATCAAACATTTGGTCTGTTCACTCAACTGGGGAAAAAACAGTTACTCAATTCACTGAAAACACACACACACACACACACACACACACACACAACTGAGTCATTTTGGTGTGAATAATGCTCTTTGCATCATTTTGTGTGAAAATGAACTGCTAATAGAAGTTTTTTTTTTCTTTTTGCTAACTGTTACAGAAACACAACTTTTAGTCTTATTTTCTACATTTTCCCCTCACTAGTTTTCTATACAACTAGGCAAATAATGCCCTTATTTCTTTCTCCACAATTAATGGGTGCATTCTTCTCTCAGACTCCCCGGACTTTTGTGCCCAGAAAGCAACTCTGGTTGTGCCCCGTGACTTCCTTTCGAAACACGAAGACAGAGGTGTCTCTTTTACCTCTCGTGTCCCAGCATTTGAGGAGTATTTTTCACTGTACAATTACAAGGCTAGAAATACACTAAAAGAGAAACTACTATGAGAAAGTACACCTGAAATGTTCAAAAACCAAACAAATACAAATATATCTCCTTTTAATAGGGCCAACTAAAACAGGAGAAAACAGGACAACACAGATATTGTACCACATGGAATCCTTCTTAGTAAACCGAACACATTAACTATTTTAGTATACCTAAGGTAATCTATGATAAAGGAAAGAATATAAAGAAGGAAAAAACATAAGGACCAGAATTATGGGAAATCTTAATGTGTTAATATAGTCTTGTGTGAAAGTAAGAAGCTGAATGGAGAAGGAATTATTGAGATGTTGGAAGGAAGAGGACATGAAGAAATAGTTTTAAAAAATGAAACGGGTAGAAGGACCGGTGGGAATGAAAAGGCATGGCTCATTTTTACTGGCTGATTGACTGGTTGTCTCCATTCATGAAACCTGGGTGTTCCAGATATCTAACAACTATTGATTAGTCTCAGCCTTTAAAAGCCCTGAAACAGTGCTGGTTACAATGTTACCACCCCTTGTCAAATCTTGTGCTTGGGCAACCTGCCTTCTAATGGGAACCTAAGCTTGTCCTCTGTCATAGGATATTGTGAAAGATACTGTCATTAATCACTTGATGCTTTTCATCCATCTTTTCCTACAGGAAGTTAATAGTGTAACTTGCCTGACAATATTTTAAATGCATTAATAAAGAGGACTCTGCCCTGGATGGTTTGGCTCAGTGGATAGAGTTGCCGGCCTGTGGACTGAAGGGTCCCAGGTTTGATTCTGGTCAAGGGCACATGCCCAGGTTGCAGGCTTGATCCCCAGTGGCAGGTGTGCAGGAGGCAGTGATCAATGATTCTCTCTCATCATTGATGTTTCTCTCTCTTCCTTCCTCTCTGAAATCAATAAAAATATATTTAAAAAAATAAAAAAGGACACTGTTCATATTTAAAAATTGGACCTGCTTGCCACATTCTACGCACTTGATATTTGTGTGCTGTTCGTTCCCACATCAGGAGGAGGAGAGACAAGAGGTGGAGTACAAACACCAGGGATTTAAACGAGGCAGCTTTTATTACAATGTGCACCCTCAACCTTCATTTTAAGAAGACAGATATTTGTGTATTGTAGGCAACTTAAGGATGTGGTCCCCCTTCTGGAAAGGGGAATTTGAAAATGTGGGACTTATTTAGGTCAATGTCAACTCATTAATTCAGGTGCTCAGCTGCTTTTACTAAACAACAGATTTTGTAAGTAATCACTGCAGTCAAACTCACCAAAGTCCATCACGTTCACAGCCCAACGTTTTTGTCTCAGAGCCTTTTGTCCACCCGAAACCGTGTCTTCTTAAGATGGGCTCCCTGCCCTGACTGTGTGGTGTACTGCTTACTTCCATAGCTTTCCGTGTCTGCTTCAGTGTGTGTCCAAAGCACTTGCTTTCCTGTCACATGTAAGTTCTGTCGAGGACAGCAAGGAGGAACTGCGCTGTACCCGGACGTGAAGGTTGCTCCCTGCAGAACCGAGGGAGCTATTCACGTTGCAGACTCTACAGATTTAATATTTGTTATAATATTTTTTGGCAGATGGCAGTATAGGGCCCCATTCCAATAACATTAGTTTATTGTGACAAATTGCCTACAGATGGACACAAAGTATCTTGAGAAATGGCGCCTTTCCCAAATCACGACGACACGACACCGTGAGTTCGTGACTAGAGTCCCTGCTAAAAAGCACTCCCAAATGCATGTTAGATCTGCATTTCAAAAGAGAACAAGAAACAATAGAGAGGCTATCGCAGACGCAGAGGTGATTAGGTCAGCAAAGGACTCAAAACCTGATTTCACTTACTTGTGGAAGATAATCAACAAAATGAACGGATCAACATCGAGGCTGGGAGACTGACACACCTCGATGTGGGGCCGGGGGGGGGGAGGGGAGAGAAAAGATAAGCAAAGGAACTTATATACTTATAAGCACAGCCCATGGGCACAGGCAATGGGGTGAAGACCTGGGGGCAGGTAAGGGATGGGAGGAAGAGAGTAAAGGGGGGAAATGGAGACATCTATCAACAAAAAAATATATTAAATTACACCCACACACACACACAGACCCTGCAATGAGCTTGGTCCCAGCTTGTAAGGTCCCAGCAACTCCAAGGTCAATCAGTACTGTTAATGATCACATAAGGTCTATAAACTCTAGACTTTACTTAGCCTGATATGGAATTACTTCTGTGTGAATTAAAATTGCTATTATAAACTACCAACACATAATTGGACATGAATGCTTGTCAAATGAATAGACAGCTGTGTGAATAGAATAAAGGGCTGGGGCATAAATTATGATGCTTTCTTCCTGGTCTTGCAACATACTCTTCTTTGAGGAGTCGAATCTCAGATAATGTCATCCAGATGGTAAAAGTCTAATTTTCTTCTACAAAGAGTTCTTTTCTCTATGTATATTTTCCATTAGTTGGAGGCCTATGAACTATCGATGTCTGATGCTAGAGGCGGGGGGGGGGGGGGGGGGGGATGCATTTGGGTAAATTTGATTGTTGAGGTAAATATACTACATGAAAATGAATCTTAAACCAAATTTAAAATTCAGATTTCTCCAGCCCACATTCACTCTGTTGCTCAAAATGTTTTTTTTTTAAACATTGGTCATACTTCAAATTGCCCAGGAAACGTTTAAAAATATCATTTACTGAGTCCCACCCAGGACAATGAACTCAGAATCCCCAGAGCGGAACATCCATGTTCCTTGCAGTCTCAGAGACCCCAGCGTGCATCTGGGAGGAAGGACACTCTGGCCTGCTTGTGAGCTTGGATCTGAAGAGGATTCCATTTCGAACCTGGGATGTCAGAATTTCGGGAAGAAGAGAGGGGGCATGGAGGGGAAGGAAGCGACGTCTTTCATTGTGATTCACAATGAGAACGCGTACATTGAGATTCTAGACCAGTGGTCGTCAAACTGCAGCTCTCGAGCCACATGCGGCTCTTTGGCCCCTTGAGTGTGGCTCTTCCACAAAACACCACGGCCTGGGCGAGTCTATTTTGAAGAAGTGGCGTTAGAAGTTTAAGTTAAAAACATTTGGCTCTCAAAAGAAATTTCAATCATTGTCCTGTTGATATTTGGCTCTGCAGACTAATGAGCTTGCCGACCACTGGCCTGGAATAAAGTGCTGAGTGATGATCTGGGGCAGGGGTGCAGGACCTTTTTCTCCTGCCAAGGACCATTTGGATATTTATAATATCACTCGAGGGGCCACACAAAATGGTCAGCTTAAAGCCAGCCTGCTCTATTTGGCCAAATATGTCATTAATTCACCCTTAGTGCCTTGGCAGGGCCAGACCACAGGATTTCCCAGCTCTCATAGGGCCCCCTGTGGGACATCCCACACTAGACTAGGGACACAAACAAAAATAACACATGCTCTATTGCTCAAGGAACTTGGAGATGATAGGGAAGAAAAGATGAGGAATGTACCTTAAAAGATACAGAATAAAAAATATAATTGGACACTCACAACTTATATAATGTTATTAACCAGTGTTACTCCAATCAATGAAATAAAGTTTTTTTTTAAAAAGGCTACACAAGTGTATTTAGCGAACAGGAGTTTTTCTAACTGCTCAGCATGCTCTTTCCACATCTGCATGGGGGGAGGGGGAGGAGACTGCAGAGGAGATGAAAACTAGTTCTACACGTTTTCCTCCAGTTTCTCCATTTTTAAATAATTTTCCTTCTTGTTTGGTAATTTTAAGATCTTTTTAATTACTTTTTTCCCCAAGAACTGCAGTGTTAAAATTGGACGGGAGCTGAGGTTTCTCTCCCGTTGGGTTGAACATCCCCGGTGTGTCTGCCATCTCACTCGGTGCGTGAGCCGGGAGATGCCTCCGGTGACTGCCCGCTTCCCACGCAGTCCCCGTGCCGCTCCCCGAGCCAGTGGTTCCGGCAGCCCACGCCCCAGCGCTGCTCGCTGGGGCGAGCGCGGACCTTTTTAGAGCTGTAGGCCATTTGCTGGTTTGCCATTTTTTGGAGGGTGGGTGGGGGTTGTAAAGTGAATAATTAAATCATTAATTTAAATCGTATGATGCAAAGAATATCAGAACAAAAAAATATAAGACAATCCTATACAAAGTTACTAGTACCTTGGGACTTCAAATTGTTGTCATCTAGTTGAATGCTGAAATACCAAAAACCTGCAAAGAAATGACTACATTGCACGACTAAGAACATCGCTGTGTTTATATCTTAAAATTATGGCCTTCCCATCCGGTGGGCTTGTCTAAGTGAGACAAGGACAGAAGTGTGCTTTACAGAGCGCTCTGTGATGGTCGGTAATTTGGTTATAACGACCTTATTGCAAATAATAAAATTGCTGAAGTGATCAAGGCGCCTATTAGAGGGAGCAGTTCTCTTGCCTCCGTGTTTCTTGTTCTTTACATCAGACTAAGGTGCCAGATGGCCGCAGGAAAGCGTGCTGATATTTTCATAATTGCGTGTTTATCCTTTGAATTGTTTAGGATATTTTAAAAAAAATTATCACTTAATATAAGATGTGGCGTTTTACTTGGACAAAATTATTTGTTAAATCATTTTGCATTTGTTAACATTTGCATTTTAAGATATGGGACAGTGAATGTGTATACGTAGAAGCAATTCTATTTCAGGAGTCCCAGTTTGGATCATTACATATCATGCTTTAGGTGGGGAAAACTACCAAAAAATTAAGATTGCCTTACTGGAATTTCATGTTCAGAGTTTTAAATTTAGTTTATTATCAGTTCCTAATTTCGTTCCCTTTCTGACATTTATCTATTTGTCTATCCACTGGATCGCCCACACACTCACCTAACATGTACATTCTGGCTCCACACAGCTGCCTGAGTTTGTCCTACCTAGATAACCTAGTTTTTCCTTCCCACCTTCCAGATCTCATCTATTCCAGAAGCAACTGTTCTCTACACCCCCCCCTCTCATCAGCGTGAGATCCTCTCCTTCCCTCCAACACCTGTAGTCTTTCGTATTGCTGTCATCAACTTCCCGTGTGTGTACATCTTCCTCCCCATTCCCAGAGTGTCACGCTGCACAAATACTTTTTATTTAACTTGTGGTTACTACCCATGAATTATTGAGAACAAAATGCATCCGCAGTAAATCTTTCTCAGTCACTCTCTACTTGTCTTTTGCAAATAAAACATAATCGAGCAAAAAACAAAAACAACCCCCCCCCCAAAAAAAAAACACCCACAAAACTCCACAAATCTCCACGGCCATACCTTACATTCTCAGTGTTAAGCAATGACATACTTATGGTAGAAATGTTGAGTGTAAACTCCTTATCTCCCATATGACGTGTGTGTGTGTGTGTGTAACTATATCTATGTATATACTTTAACAGTAAAATATAATAATCTGATGAGCTTGGTACATCCTTTTAAACTCCGTTCTCCCATATTATCTCCTGCCTGATGATAGCTTGGGAAGGTGAGAGACAGCATTCTAATCCCCATTTGTTTAGGAGGAAACTGGTACTCAGAGGATTATAGTTTGACTTAAACACTTGGTCATTATTCCTTCATTAGCTGAGGTGGGGTAGGGCGGTGGAGAGATGCCACAATTAGAATCTCAGAGTCTTCCAAACCAGTACCTCTCAAAATATCTGTAGTGAAAGACCAGTTTCCCACCCACTCCCAATCTGTCACCAGCCAGTATCTTTAAATAATGTAAGATAAATGAATTGCTAGAAAAATGAACAAAAATATACACAAGAAACAAATCCAAATGTTGAGAGAGAGAGGGCCGCCATGGCAGGACTTGCACAAACAGCTCACGAATTTCTGAAATGGCTCTCCTCGATGGCCTTGCTGGTTGGAAGGGTAAGAAGCATCAAGTGGACCAGCTCCAGTCCCTGGACCCCACGTGGAGGATTGGCTGCACCAAGCATGACGTATCCCTCTGAGATAATCACGCTAATGCAGACACCTGTCTATGCTCAGGTGATCTCTGCCTGCCACCATTCACAACTGATGGCACTGGGACTGAAGGGTAGGCTGGCCCGCCATCTCCAGCCAGACTTGGAAAGATGAGCTGGGCCCATCAGGATGTGTGCGTGTGTGTGTGTGTGTGTGTGTGTGTGTGTGTGTGTGTGTGTGTGTGTGTGTTTGGTCCCTGGAATTAAATCTACTAAGTGAAGAAAGGGTTTTTTTTTCCTAAGATCTCTGAGGTTCTGCACATGCTTCCATTAAGAGCTAGCTGCAACCTAGGTGAGCAGTAAATGTTGGGCTGGGCAAGGAAGCAAGTGGAAGATGGATCATTAGAGGTCCAGCCACTGCTGGTGCTGCGGCATGAAAACTGCATAACTCTAGAATTACTTCCGAGTCCCATATCCCTTAGCCCCAGGCTGGAAACTGCCTTCTCTTTGAATGTCCTAAGATATAGATCCCATTATTTCTTGCAGTGTGTAAATATACTCTAGCTGGCACAAATGGGTCTCTGAATTATTCAAGAAACTTTGCTTATCTGAGATGGCGCTGAAGGCTTTCCCCATTATACCAAATAAGCTTGTGTCAGAAACAATTGATGCCATAGTTGAAAGACATTAGCACTCTCAATGCCAGTTGGGCTCTCAGCCTGTGATAGATGGGAGGGTCTGGTGGGACACTTTGCTACCAAATACCTCTCCCCTATGACCTACTACCTACTCTTCTATTTCTTTGTCTCCAGCGTACCCCCCCAAAATGGTTGATTACAGCATTTTCCAAAGTATAGTCTGATTCTGCTCACGGAGGGAATCCCTTAAAAGGGATACCCAATTGCCTCACCTGGCAAAGAAGCCTGCACACTCACTGCCCTTGCCTTGCCCCCGCCCATTTGCGGAGCTGCACGGTCTGGCGGACCACACCTGTGCTTGCAGATGGTACTAAACCAGACCCACAGCATGTGCTAGTGGCTTGCAGAACCACCCCAGAAATCCAAGGTGCAGGTCTGAGATGAAGGGCGCAGTGATTCTCAAAACACGTTTTCCTGCCCTGACACCTGTGGGCTGTTGGATAAATCAAGTGTTCCAGGTCACGTCTAACCCTCAGCTATCCTAAGATGGCAGCCATGCTTCGTAGTGAAGATGTATCTTCTAGTGTAAAAATGTTTCCTGAGCTTCTCCAGTACATTCTAGATGTTAAAGTGACAGCCTCTGGAATTAGGTCTACTCAGTGAAGAAAGGATTTCCCACCACCTCCCAAGGCTCTGCGCATGATTAGATTAGGAGCTACATGCAGAGAGGTCCATGTCTGAGGGTGACAACATGGGGTCTTAGATTAAAGCAAGCCCCAAGGACCCTTACTGAGCCCGTAGGACAAAGAACTAAGAGAACATGCTTTTGAGTACAGGAGGGAAGGGCTGTTGGATGCATCTGTGAAACAGTTTATGTTGCTGTATCGGGTGACAGGTAGTCCCATTTCTCAAGAAGGTCCCAATAGCTTGCTCTCCAAAAGCTGGAGATTAGGGCAACCATGGTGACCAGCACAGTCGTACTCCAGTAGAGACGACAGGTCAGACCTGGCAAAATGTGGTGGGTTAGGCTCTGTGCCTGGGACCCATCTGTCTGATACAAGTACAGTAGGGCAATTAAAGTATTTATTTATATTGCTCATGATAAACCACGTATTCCCCCCAAACTGTCAATGTAAACCTTCTCCATGGTTCTCTAGAAATGAGAGTGCCTATAAAAATATAAAGCAAGGTTTAATGATGAAACAGGCTGCTCACATAAATAAGGGCTCGAGGAGTGATAGTAATCTACTATTTTTGAAAAAAACTATTAAATACAAGATCTTGACAAAACAAGGATTACAGGAAGGGCCTTTAAAGTCGATGTTTACATTCCTAGTTAATGTGGGGAGTATTCTGTGTGTTTATTCATTAGGATGGATTTGGATTTCATACCTAGACATAACACGAAGCCCAGAAAATGATGAGAGCGTGGAAATGCAGAAATGCCGGAGCACGTGCCTTGCGTTTCCCTGGATGTTGTGCTCACAGCCCTGTCATTCTTAGAGCTTTCCTGTGCACTCGGTGGCGAGTCCCCAATCCTCTGTGCATTTCTTCATTACGTACTTCGCATTCTCACTATTTCTGCTCTACAGTCTGTTGAACCCAGGATATATTGGGTTTACTCTTCATCTGTGATCCTTGTTTTCACAGAGACAATAAATGATCATAAATGTCTAAAAGTCATTTTACTGGTCGGTAATAATCTAGCCCAGAATTATGAAAGACAAGAGATTTATGACCATCCAAAGTTTTAAGCAAAAAAATGTACCCTTCGCCCATATCTCCTCTCAATAAAATAGAATTAACACCATCATGACCATGTTGAATGCGTGAAGCTCACACCTTACGGCAACACAAACATTTGGAGAGAAAGGACAAGTGAGTCCCTAGAGAGGAAAAATGCAAGGTCTTCAGTGCCCGGCAAGTGCAGTGTGAGTGAGTGTCTCCGCTGGGCTGCTCACTGCCGGCTCGGGGGCCAGACTGCACAAGGAACGCCGCACTGGGAGAGCGAAGGGAATCCTTGGATCTTGGAAAGAGCAAGGTATTACGTAGCATAGGTTTGCTTTCTTTACGCAGAAGCCATATTCATGCCATCATCGTCGGAATGTCAGTATGTTCCGGTTGTTAGGAGACGATGCATGAAAATCAATGGTTTTTCTCCCCAGAATTTCCTTCTATACGCTGACATTATTACAGCCCCAGAGCCTCTCCTTCTGGTCATTGGAAACGTGGCTTTCCACAGCATGACAGCAGCATTCCTCGTTCAGTCTGGTACTTGGTTTACAAATTATGTCTGAGGTGACTTGTCATTAACCGCTATTTAAAATCCCATTCACTCGTGGCTTTATTCCCGACTCAGAGTTCACTGCAGTTCCAATCGGTGGCTGTATTCTATTGGAACCTCAGTTTTCTCAATTAGCTCTGTTTTCATTTTCTTTTCCTTCTTTTTCTTCTTTTTTTCATTTTTTGTTGTTAATCCTCACCCCAGGATATTTTTCCATTTATTTTCAGAGAAAATAAAAGAGTGAAACATCAATGTGAGAGAAACATATCCACTGGTTGCCTCCTACATGTTCCCCGACCAGGGTCCCAGCCAGGGAGGAGCCTGCAACCGAGGTACATGCCCCTGACCGAATCTAACTGGGACCCTTGGGTCCACAGGCTCATGCTCTATCCACTGAGCCAAACCAGCTCGAGCAGCTGTGTTTACTCTCTATTTTCATTTGCTGGGATGCTTGGGTGCACTCGAAAATGCATTAGGCCCCGCCCTCCAAGTTCCCTTATTCACCATTCTGTGCAACTCTTCAAAACTCTAGGATGTGCTGCATAATAAAAATAATAATTCAACAGAAAATCAAGACAGCGCCGAGTGTTGCCATGGAGCCACAGAAATAACCCATCAAACAGGAGGTAAGGTTTTTGTTTTGCTCATGACGGTGAGAATTGTCATTTTAAGTTAACTCTTCTGCAGGCTACCATCTATCTTTCTATGGGGGAATCTATACAATGGGGCTCATTTTGTTAAAGAGAAGAATTAATGCATTTTTTGTTTGTTTTTTACTTTTCTATAGAAGTACACGTGAAAAATGTTGCTGGGCATCCACTCCCTTCAATTCAGCTGTTTAATGCAATTACGGCAATTATGACAAGTTTGAAAACTTGCATTTGCTCTGGCTTGTACTAACATGCCTGGTCCCTCCTCACAGGTATGTATGCTTCCAAAATTTCCCTCTTACTGATCAGATACATATTCATACCAATGTGCAAATGGCTTTATTTTCTTAAAGCTAAGGACATATAAGATTCATTAGAAAAATATAGGTTTTTCTCATTTGTCATTCTTTCCATCTATGGTAACTGTATTCTTAAGCATCTTATTTATTTTAGCAAAGGGTGAAAATACTTCATATGAAATTGGTCAGGTGCAGAAAGGACCCAAGTACAATTTTATCTCATGTTGTGGGGAAAATGCTGTCATAAAAGTTCTATTTTCCAATCAAACATCTAGTGATATTTTCATCAGCATAAACTAGTGTTGGATTTCAGGTGTTCTCCAGGCATCACCTATGCTCCCATCTCAGACCCTCGGTATTTATTTTTCCTATAATTCTTCTTTGTCTTGTGTCATAGGTCAGCCACGCATACCACACGAGGTAAGTGCTATTATTCTCCCCGTTTGCAGGTGAGAATCCTCTGGTGTGGAGTAGGTAAATAATTCTTAAAATGTGAACCCACCTTATTTTAGTAATTAGACTTCTACCCATCTTGTTCAAACAAGGAATGACAGTGTGGGGAAGAACTAAAGAACAGAAGTGTGTAAAGGGATGCGATAAGGTAAGGGGAAAAAAACTGGATGAAAAGGGGGGGAAGTAACAAACAATAGGCAATAGCGAATAAATGTGTTGGGAGCCACTATACAGATTTAAGGTGACAAGCGGCAATGGAATACGAATAGGAAGCAGCATGAGCAAAAAACTGCAAGATCCAGGTAAACGTGGAGAGGAAAGACTAGTAATGGGAAGAATAAAGGTATTCTTGGCCTCTAACATGGGGTGGTTGCATAATTCCAAGAGAGTACCCTCTGTATTAGTTTCCAAAGCAGAATAAAGAAGTACCCTATGGCCCTAGCTGGTTTTGCTCAGTGGACAGAGCGTCAGCCTGCGGACCAAAGGGCCCCAGCTTCCATATGCCTGGGTTGGTGGTTCGATTCCCAATGGGGGCATCAAAACAATGATTCCATCATTGATCTTTTTATCTCTCTTTTCCTCTCACTTCCTCTGTGAAATAAAAAAAAGTGTATTAAAAAAAGAAGCATCTTTGGTTTCTGGGATTAAAGATATCACTGATGTTGGCGATCTGTCAGGTGACTAGTTTATAATGGCAGAAGGCATTATTGTATGATGACTTAGCAGATGGACTGTGTAGACAGCTGGAAGTTCAACTCCTGGCTCTCTGACTTCCTGTTATGTGTGTGATCTTGGCTCACGGTAGCTGATAGAGCGCATCTCTTCCCAACACCCCCTTCCCTGACATCACACTGGGTATCTGACATCCGCCAAATTGTGATTATTTACACACACACACACACACACACGCAAATTGGTAAACTAACTCTGGGTTCAATTTCCCTGTTGTCAGTCAGCTTACCAGCCCACCACTAGACCTTGGGCAAGTTCCCTGACCTTCCTGAGCTTTAGTTGTTTTGTCTTTTCATCTGGAAAAAAGAGAGAGACGATAGGTCCTTCTAGGATTCTGAAGACCTTTTCAATGGATGATGGGTTCCACCTGATGGCCAGCACCCAGTAACCCTCAGTGATGGCTGCACTCTAGTCACTTACTCCAGTTTATCCCACAGAACATGGAACCAGTTTGCTTTCCTAACGCGCTAGGAAGCATCTCAACTAGTCCATCAACATTTCCAGGAGAGGAGGGTTTGCAAAAACAAATTAACTGACATTACAGATGAAATGGTGTCTCCTACATGTTATCAGATTTTTTTTTGTAAAGAAGATAAATAATTACTAATACTTCTCTGGTAGATTTCTTCTACATGATTAGCTTACAAAAACATTTCCTACAGTGACTCATACATAGAAGCTCAAGGTTTTAACCCTCCACCCCTTAAATTAGATTAAATCCAGGGCTTCCGGTCATTGAAATTTCTCGATAAGTCAATACAAGGACAGACATGTCCCACTGTTTGGGAAGCTTAAACAGAAAATGGGCTGCCAGACGCCAGGCTGTCTATCAAGATGACAGGCAGTCTATATTCCTTCAAACGTCAAAGGCAGGCACTGCAGGAAACAGGAGTTTAGGAAAAGATTGCACAGTCTGAGATACCTCTGCTTCGTTGCCTGGCCAACAACTCTCTCCTCTCGGTTGTCTTCGCTGAGGGTTGTTTATTCTTAAGATCCCAGTTTCATTTCTCTGCCCTTGGAATAGAATTCTTTGTACTATTTTAAAGTAAGCTCTATACCCACACGTGCACTACTGCTGCCACAGTAAAAGACCATTTCACTGATAGACAGATTTTAAGTGATTTTGCAGTAAGAAGAGAAACTGTTGAATTTGAATTGTAATGTCCTTCAAAGACGTTGTGGTGGCTAGTTTACGACGATGACTAGAATAATTCCTCCCGCCCCCACACACACCCCTCTGCAACAGGCCTTGCTGTTCTTCCCCCTTCACTCTGGCTTGGCCAGGGGGCTGGCTTTGGCCAATAGGACACCAGCAAACACGATACAGGCAGAGGTTTGACGAGCATGTGCACATGAAGGCTGGCTGCTGTTCTTGCCCTGAGACCAGCATAGGAAGAAGCTTGAGCTGGTCTCCTGGAGACGACATGGGCTGGAGATGAGCCATATCAGCCAATCCCCCCTGGACCAATCAGTCTCCCAACACCAGGCACTTGAGAGAGCCCATTCCAGATGGTTCAGTCTTCGCTGAACTGTTTGCTAACTGGATAACCAACTTATCATCCCCCAAAATCATAAGCAAAAATAGAATAGTTGCTTTAGCCAAAGGGATGATCTACAGCCCATGGGCCAAACCCAGAGCACCACATGCTGTTGAAAATAAAGTTTATTTGAATGCACCATGCTCAAGTGCTTCCTCACTGTCTATAGCACAAGGGCAGAGTTGAGGAGTGACAACAGAGACCCCATGGCCTGTAAAAACCTAAACTACTTACTACCTCCCCCTTACAGCAGTGTCTGCTGATCCCTGTGTATGGCACTAGATTTTGGGTGGTTGGTTCAGTGGCAATGAACATTGCTACAGACTCATTTCCAACAAAGAAATAGACTCATTTCCTATTAAACACATAAAGCCCTGTGCTCGTGAAAAAAAAAAACACACACACACATTTCCTTTCGAGGTCAATAATCTGGTGTATGGCCAAAGCAGTGCCATTTTGTATTCCCCAAAGATAGCTCTGAAGACCGCTAGTTATACGCCAGTGTCTGCTCTTCCTTTTCCTCCAAGAATGCAACTGGAGCTGGGCATGTAGCCACCCAGTAGGTTACACCCCGGAGCCCCATTCTCAGGTCTGTGGGACCACAGGGTGAGCTTTTCACTGCTGGGCTATGAAGGGGGTGACGCCTGCATTTCTTAGGCTATTGCCACGCTCCCATTCCCCTTCGCACTACCTGACATCTCTGGCAATCTGAGTGAGCATGCAGACAGGTAGAATGGCCTAGAGAACGGAAGAGCACACAGCGAAAGGAGCCTTCGTCACCTCTAAACCCCTGGAGCCACGCCCACCCTCACTGTGGGCCATTCGTCTTAGACTTTTACCAGGACAGAGACCGAAGCTCGGTCTTCCTTAGCCACTGCATGTGCACTGGACGGCTCTCAGGCAGCAGGCTAGTCTCATCCAAACCCAACACGATCCTTATATGCGGTCTGCATTGTGCCCTCAAATGACTCAGTGGGTAGAACATTGGATCTTGGGTCAGGAACTCTAGGGAACTTTGATAAAACTTTGCCCCAATCTTTTGAATTGGCCAGAGGTGAGGCACTTACAGTAACTATGATTTTATTTCTCTCGATAAAAATATGCAACGTCAGGTAGGCTAAGCAGGGATTTTTAAAAAGTGACCTTCATAATGCCTCCTTCTACTGAGCAAGAGTGCCCCAATAACTGGGGATTGCCCTAGGCATGTGTCATCTTAGTCCCAAGAAATGCTTACCTACCACACAGCGCCTTAGGTAATCTAACAGGAGGTGAGCAAGGTGAGTTTTTGGCACGTGGGCAGCTTGGGAGAGTTTCTCCCTGGAAAGACTCAGACACCCTTTTGTGAGGCAACGGAAAGAAAACTGAATGCACAATGAATGACGGCAGCCAGTAGGTCTCAAGCTGTGGTGTGCGTGAAGGGAATTCACTAGACGTGCAAATGTGAGTTCCTCCCCCCGCCCCAACACCCTCCCAGGGGCTGTCGTTCAGCAGGACTAGTGTGTACAGCAGTCAGCTCCCCATGTAACTACAGACCCTGCGTGGTTCTGAGAGGGAGTCAGGGATTCCTTGAGAAGCCACAGCCACAGAGCCACAGAGGAAATTAAATTCAGAGATTAAGACTCACTCCCAGGAAGCAGAGAGATCTGGAAAGAGTGTCAAATCAAGGTTTCCAGAAAGAGGTCTTCCAGGTTTTAAAATATCCTTCTATGAACCACCTTGTTGAGCTAAGGAAGAATTACCAAATACAACAGCAAACATGGCATTGGTCCATTTTTGCTTGTAAACTAACTTCCTAGTGGGTGTCAGTGTCCAGTTGAAAAGCAGCCTGTTTGGAAGTTATATCAAGGGTCCCGGCCATGTGCCTTCACGACCCTCCACAGTTCCTGGATCAACACGAGTTAGGTCATCTAATGGCATGTCTTCCCTGCTCGACTAAATGCTCCGAAAGGAAAGAAACTGTCTCTCTTTCTTGCTCGAGCTTATTCGGATGCCGGGAATATGCCAAGTGCTTAACCAATATTTACAGAAGGAATGAATCTCTGAACGGAAAAACAGCTGGTTGGTCTGACATAGAAAATGGACATGAACAGTCGTGAGAATAGGTGGAAATTGCCTAAAGGGTGTGATTATGTCAAACAGAGGACAACTCAAGCAATAGAGACCCCAAAGAGGGAGGTATATTCAGAAGATAATGTGGGCCATGGCCCTGGAGGGTAGTTTCGTTTGGAGGAGGAGAGAGGGACACCCCTCGTTCAGACCGAGTGCCCTGCAAGGACGATCCAGGGCTCTGGGGAAGGCACTTGGAACCGCTTTGGTTTCTCTTCTGTTATTCTTTAAATGACTATGGTCACTCTCCCACGTTACTAACTATTCTTCTGGGTACCGCTGAGGATGGTGAAGCTGGTGTTTAGATTCCCCAGCTGGCAGAGAAGTCACCATCTCCGAGTTTGAGCAAATAAAAGCACAGCTGAAACGAGGAATCTAACAACAGCAAACTCCTAGAAACAGAGTAGCATGGTGGCCATCAGACCCTGGGTGGGGAGGAGCATGGGGGGATGTTGTTCAGGGCACTAACCTTACAATATGCACTGAATAAGTTCTAGTTGAATGGTGACTATGGGCAATAATACTGTACTGAGTACATGAAATTTGCCAAGAAAGTAGATCTTCGGTGTTTCCACTACAAAAAAAATCAACAAAAAATACCAAAATAAACAACACAAAAAACTCCCACCACCAAGAAAACCCATAACAGTAACCACCGTATGTGAGGTGATGGATGTGCTAAATTATCTGGATTTCAGAGGTCACTTCACAATGGATAAGCACAATCTGTCCTCCAGGTCCGAGGGTTTTGCATCCACAGATTTAATCAAGCACAGATAAAAAAGACTTGGAAAAAAATAAATCCCAGAAAGTTCCAAAGACAAAACTCGCATTTTCCATGCACCTCGCCCCACGCTGAATCCTCACAAATGAAGGAATGTGCGGGCGCACCTGCTGCAGCCTCTATACAAACACAGGCCGGATGCCAACACAATGCCATTTTATTGACGGCACTTGAGCATCCTTGATGCTGTACCCTGGGTTGGGGGGGGGGGGGTCCTGGAACCTGTCTCCCAGATATGAAGGGACAGCTGTATAGCAAACCACCACATTGTAACCTTTATATAGATCCAATTTCCACCCGCCAGTTATACCTCAATAAGGCTGGGGGAAATGCTCAACGAACTTAAAACATAGTACACCTCTCCAGGCTACATTCGGACAGAATTGTTCTAAATTGAAGTAAAATACGTTATTTGCCTGCTTTACATTTTAGGATTCTGTGTATTCCAAGGGCGAAGGGAAAACATAAAGGACACGCCTACCTTACAGCAGTGGTCGGCAAACTCAACGGTCAACAGAGCCAAATATCAACAGTGCAAGGATTGAAATTTGAGAGCGATTTTTTTCTTAAGAAACTTCTTCTAATGCCACGTCTTCAAAATAGACTCGCCCAGGCCATGGTATTTTGTGGAAGAGACACACTCAAGGGGCCAAAGAGCCGCATATGGCTCGAGAGCTGCAATTTGCCGACCCTTAGAGGAGAGATGGAAAGAGCTGGTGAACAGGATGGGAAGGCAGAGCAAAAGGCACTTCACCTGGGCTCTACCTGGATCTCCTCAGCCAAATTAGGAGGCAGGATAAAACCACTGACAAGGCTGCTATTAGCTTTCAAAGGTTGATGAGTTTGGAGCCTTTAAAAATCATGGGATCTTCAGCAGAATAACACCACTGAGAACCTATTTTTTCTTTTTGAAATCAATATTCCTTTATCTATAATGGAAACAAGTTAAAGATAATAGGCCTAATGTTCACATAGCCATTAAATATTTACAGGTTTCCCTCCTGATGACCATCCCGATTCAATCCACAATCTGTACTGAGCGCCGATACTTTCAAAACTCAGACGCATGCACGAAGGTGTTTTATAGCTCTGGGAGGTTTTGAGGTGAAGGGGAATATACAGTGTAACCTCATTTCTCCACCTTAATTCATTCCAGAAGGCTGTTCCAGAACTTGGGTTCGAAAACCCGAGTCATTTTTCCCCCATTAGAAATACGTAAAATCTGGAATTAATGTATTCCAGACCCCCAAATGATTCCGTTTTAATCTTTCTTATTTACAATACAGGTCTAATGTATTCTTTGAAGTATAAACACTCCTTTACTTAAATTTATGGAACCCCCCCTACAAATTCCTCCTATATCACTGCCTCTAAAACGCTATCACCTTCTAAATGCTTTGCATTTATCCAATCAACAACAGTTTTCTACCTATTAGATTGCCTGAGAGTGTTGTTTTGTGAGCACATTCATCCCTTTAGCAATATCAGCACTATCAATGGTCTCTTTATTCTTTACTAGAGGCCAAGTGCACGAAATTAGTGCACAGGTAGGGTCCCTAGGCCTGGCCAGTGATCAGGACCAATCTCTGGGGCAACCAGCAGGGCAATCGGAGGACCTACCTGGCACTTGCCTTGGCAGACCTGGTGCCATCTTCTCGCCAGCCCTGCCCCCAGCCGCCAGCTGCCTCCCTCTCTGGTGAGGGGTTCCTGCTGGCACCCACCTTGGCTGGCCTGGGGCCTTTGGGCTGGAGGCAGCTCCTGCATTGAGCATATGCCCCCTGGTGGTTAGTGTGTGTCATAGTGACCAGTCATTCCACCATTTGGTCAATTTGCATATTAGGCTTTTATTATATAGGATGTTTTAAAATTGTGCTACTGTTGGATTTCACCAGCAACGAAAGCATTCTCTCCTTTGTTTGTTGCCAGAGAAATGCTTTCTCATGCTGAGGTATCAATGTGAAAATGTTGTTCGGTCAACCATCTCTGTGAACAGCTTGGTCAAGAACCAAAGTGTTCTAGGTGAGAGAAGTGCGAGAAATCAGGTTGTACTGTACTTTCCTGTTTTAGGAAGCCTTCTAATGCTTATCACTTGTCGGGGCACCTAATGACTTGAGAACAATAATGTCTATACAGGCCAAGTGTTTACTTTGTCTTTATCATCTGCCTCATGAAGGCGAATTGTGCAACTTTTTGTAAAATATTTTTACAAAAAATTGCACAATTTTACAACACCTATTTATAAAATATTAGGGTCTAGGTTCCAACCACAAAAAACAACTTCCCTAATCATGTGGTATGTTAATATTAAAAATAAGTTGAGTGTAATTCCCTTGAGGGAAAAGGAGGGAGATGTGTACAGATAAGGACATCATTTGTCCATAAATCATGGACCACTATTTTATCATTCTGTATGTTTATCTTATTTCTTTCAAGTCTATGTCCCCACTAGCATGTTTGATTTTCACATGCAAAGCTCTCATTTGTTTTTCTTCTAGTGACACTGCCATCTTTTTTTTTTTTTTTGTCTTTTCCCCAAATAGTCATAGCATGGCTTTCTGTACTAGGTGTTATACAGTAAATACTGATTGATCAATAAACCATGTCAAGGCTGCTGCTGACACCCCTGTTCCACCTTCAATGTGACACACACTGTCACTTGCCTACCTGACCAGCCTTCCACCCCACTTCTTCCAGGGGCTCTGATGCAGGTGTGGGCCAGACGCCAAACACCATCTTCCAACCGAGAGATGCCTTCCCATTGGCCTCTGAGCAGCCTCACAAGATGCCCCAGGAGCTGCTGCCCTCGTCTGTAGAGCTGGGGAGATAACAGATATCTGAGAAGGCAGAGAAGAGGGATTCTGCACCAAACCTGCCCACCCTGCCTCTAGAAACCAGTTTCCGATAAGCATCCTATCTAATAAAAGAATAATATGCAAATTTGACTGCACCTTCACTACACCCACAAGCCATGCCCACAGCCATGCCCACCAGCCAATCAGGAGCAGATTATGCAAATAAACCCCAACCAAGATGGCTGCCACCACTGAGAGCAGGAGGAAACTTGTTGCTGCCCTAGGCCTCCACTCAATGCTACAAAGTTTCAATTATAAAAGATACAGAAATGGCAGCAGCCACTGACCTGGAGAGAACAGAGGCTTGGGTTTCCCTGGCAACAGAGGAAGCCAAGCTTTCCACCTGCCATTGCCGACCTAGGCCTCCACTCCAGGCTACAAAGTTTCAAACAGAAATGGCTGCTGCCACAGAGCAAGTAGAAGGCTTGGCTTCGCTCCAGGCTACAAAGTTTCAATTGTAGACATAAATTAATCCCAGATCTCAGGGCCTCCACTTGGGTCACTGGGGGACATGGCTGGCCTCCAAACCTCCACAGGCCCCTTGCCCAGGCCACCCCTCGCCCCAAAGGAACCCCCACCCTGATCTGGGACACTCTTCAGGGCAAACCAGTTGGCCCCCACTCATGCACCAGGCCTCTATCCTATCTAATAAAAGAGTAATTTGCAGATTGACCATTACTCCAACACACAAGAGGGTTGCCCCCATGTGGTCAAAGATCCTGCCCCCATGTGGACACAGATGGCCACCACAAGATGGCTAGCAGGGGAGGGCCATTGGGAGGGACCAGGCCTACAAAGGAGGGCAGTTGAGGGCGATCAAGCCTGCAGGGGAGGGCAGTTAGGGTTGACCAGGCCAGCAGAGGAGGAAAGTTGGGGCAAACAAGCTGGCAGGGGAGCAGTTAGACATCAATTAGGCTGGCAGGGTAGTGGCTAGCGGGTGATCAGGCTGGCAGGCAGAAGTGGTTAGAGGCAATCAGGGAGGCAGGCAGGTGAGCAGTTTGGAGTCAGCAGTCCTGGATTGTGAGAAGGTTGTCCTACGGGGGATCAGGCCTAAATGGGAAGTCGGACACCTGGAGGGGTCCCAAATTGGAGAGGGTGCAGACTGGGCTAAGGGACATCCCTTGTGCCCCCCCCCTCCCCCGGCATGAATTTCGTGCACCAGGCCTCTAGTTATCCTTATATTTTTAAATGTATTTTAACTGATTTCAGAGAGAAAGGGAAGGGAGAGATAGAAACATCAATGAGAGAATCATGGTTTCGCTGCCCCCTGCACCCCCAAACAACCAGGGCATGTAACCTGGCTGAGAATAGAACCATGACTTCCTGGTTCATAGGTCGATGCTCATCCAGTAATCCATGCTGTTGGGCTATCTATCCTGATTTTGAAGATACAGAAAATGTGGCTGGGGGATGATAAGAGAAGAAGCTCAAAGTCTCATTGGAATCAGCTGGTAATCATCGCACTTTCTCTCCATGCAGGTGGCCTGGCAGCTGGCACCCCTCTTGGCGTCCCTAAGCTCACACTATCCCATAGCTCTGCTCACGGCTGCCCTGCGGTGTCAGGCCTGGATGTCAGGGTCCATAGCACTACAGAGAGGGCATATGTCACCCAAGGGAGGATATTTAAATGACATCTAGCAATACTGATGTTCCTCTACTCTGGGGTGGGGAACCTGTTTGGATATTTACAACATCATTCTTGGGCCATACAACATTAGCAACTTAAAAATTAGCTCTATTTGATCAGACATTTGATTAGCTCACCCCTAATGCCTTGACGGAGCCAGACCAAATGATTTCATTGGCCTTATATGGCCCAAGGGCCACACATTCCCCACCCCTACTTTACATGAAGACAATTGTACATGCTCACCGGTAGTTTCAAAGTTATAGGCTTACCACTGAACACAAATAGATAAAACACACCAAATTTCCCTGGGCAGACTATACAGCACTTTTATGTTTAAAAAATAAAAGTGAATGGAAAAGCAGACCGTTAAGGTGAATCAGAGCTTATCATGTAAAAAAGCACTGATTTATTGATTTTGGGAACCTAGGAGGCTCGACATAGGAACATATCTCTTTTGAGTAACCCTGAACTCAGGATCTACAGTGGACACAGTGAGTGGTGCAGAAACTCATTTTCCTCAGGAAGTTTATCAGTAACTAATGATATCCTCTACTCTACTTACTAAATATGATCTTTTAAAGTAACTTTTAAATTTTACAGTTTTATTAGGTGGCATTTGGTCTATAAAATTGATACATACACATTTGAAATGTATCAATAACAATGTTTCATGCATAAAAACCATGAAATATGAACATAAGATAGTCATAAACCCTCCAGGCAGCCAGGGGGTAGAATATCACTGGGACTACATCTACGCTCGCCTCCAAATCCTATCCCACCTTCCAGCTCCAAAAGGTAACCAATCCCGTGAACGGGGGTTTATTGTTCCTTTGCTCTGGAAATAGCTTCTAGCACAGATGTATCTATCCTCAGGTTTGGAAATCTGTAATAACTAATGGTGGTATCATTGTCAATGGAGTCTGCAACTTGTTTTTCTCACTCAAGGCTGTTTCTTAGCTCATCAGATAGTTGCATGTAGCTGTAATTAGACCATTTTCGTGGCTACATAACATTCCACGAGATAACTCTGTAACAGTGTTTTAACTCAAACCTTATCAAATAATTGTTTTTTTCCCCAAGTTTTAAAATCACAATTAGAATATGTTGTGTGTTCAAATTATTTCTATTTTTAAATTTCTGCTTTTAATACACCAACGATTAAAAGGTGAATGGAAGTCTCCAACTCTGGGGATTTATCATTTTGTTTTGTTTCAACCACTTTTACTGAATATATTTTGAAGATTCTTTTAGGTGCATATGACTGAATTGTTAAAACTTCTTGATGACTCTGTCCTTTTGAGATTATGTATATAGCCACTTCATTCCTACTTACGTTGTTTTATTTGCTGAAGTTGATCAGTCTGGAATAGAACTACTGTGAATTGAAAACATTACTTTTCCCAGCTGTGCATTTTTCTCCTGACAGTGTTCCATGCTCTTACGCTTTAGCGATAGCCTTTAGAAGACAGAATCTGAAATTGTCTTTTTTAGCTGAGGGTCAGTCCATGGCTTTAATAAGCTTCTCCAGAAAACAGGCCTCTGGGCAAAGCTTTTGTGCTACTGCTTTCCTGGGGTGCAGTCCCACAGGGGCAGGCGAGAAGGAAAAACTGAGGCTCATCGGGGGGGTGTTTCTGAGCGGACCACGACTGGGCAGGAGAGTTGGATGTTCGTGGTTGCAGGAAACCTCTAGAGAGCCCACATGGAACTCCGGCCACTCCACACAGTCCCTAGAGGGGAAGGAGAGGCAGGCCATGTATTTGCTGGCTCCTTCTGTTTCCTGTCCCTCACTGGGTAGCATCCCCCAGGCAGCATTCACACCCATCACTTCTGGGCCCTATTAGCTGGACCCTCCAGGTGAACGCTGGGGAAGCCAGAGCCTCCCCGTGGCCTTTAGCCGATGGGCAGCGGCAAGGCCTTCTTGCCACCTGGGGCAAGGGGTGGAGGCTCCTCCATGCGTGATGGGGGCAGTGTCAGTGCAGGCCCGTGGCGGGCTTCAGGGCCGTGGAAGGTGTGAGGATCTGCTAGAGCCTCTCTCCCTGTACCTCGTCACAGGAGGGCAGGTGGCTGCCGCCTGCAGGCGCAGGTGTCAGGCAGGACTCAGGGAGCTCACACCTGAGCCCGGCACCATTCACATGGACCTGCAGTCACTCCCACGCCAGGGCAGGTGGCCACACCTCCTCTGACGGCTGAGGGCAAGTCCAAGCTGGTTGGAAGGGGGGGGAATGGTAGGAAACGAGAAAACGTAGAGTTTTAGCAAACCATTGTTGCCGTCCTCATTGCTACAGTTGGTCCAGAGGTATAATTAAAGGATTTAAGGAATAAAAAGTGGAGATAGAGAGAGAGAGAGAGAGAGAGAGAGAGAGAGAGAGAGAGAGAGAGAGAGAAATTCAGAGAGGAGAGAAAATAGCCTTATGCTAGGCTTCGAATAGTTAAAACTTGTAAGAAAAATTATGTCATTTCTAGTGCTTTCTTACTCTCACCCCCTTCCCACTAACCAGATGCCCAACATTTTCACTTGTTATGGAACTGATCTTTTAACATTTACCCCTCCAAGAGTACTTTCAGAATAAAAAAATAGTTTTTTAACTTCTCCCAAACATGGTGACAGTGGATTTGTTGAGTAATTTATAAGATTGGTTCTACTTATGAGAGGTCCATGAACAGCAAAATATCAACTAGATAACGAAGTATCCCACAGCCCCCCCCTGAACCTCTGAGGGGGCTGTGAAGTGAAGACTCTGTAAAAAAAAAAAACACAAAACATAAAACCAGAACAGAAAGCTGATGGCTTTGGACCAGCATAGAGCTGATAGTTCATACAAAATTCCTTTGACATATGAACCAAAATGTTTTCTTGGGACAACCTAATGGGCTATAACTCAACACTGGAAGAGAGAAAAGGAAGATAATATAGGCTGTCCCCCAAAAAGTATATTACACTTTAAATAACTATAAAGGCAATGCTTCTTAAAAGACATTTCCTTTCTAAATTGTAATAGAAAGCAGCTGTTGAAGTGTATATACATTTTGGGGAACACTCTGTATATTTAAATATATTTTTATTGATTAGAGAGAGAGAGGTGGAAACATCCATGATGAGAGAGAATCATGGATCAGCTGCCTCCTGCATGACCCACACTGGGGACCAAGCCCACCACCTGGGCATGTATCCTGACCGAGAATTGAACTGTGACCTCCTGGTTCATAGGTGGATGCTCAACCACTGAGCCACACCAGCCAGGCAACACCCTGTGCATTTAAAACTAGGCTTCGTGGAAGAGAGGATGGGAATAACAGGTTTATACATTAATATTTTATGACAATGTTCCATACTTTGATGGAAATCTTCCAACTCCGGCAGAAATAGAGGGAACAGGGCAACAAGAGAAGTGGCAGAGAGGTAAACACTTTGGAGGGGTTCATAAAGAATTCCCAGATACTCTCCTGATGAACTATAGGGCGATGGGGAAGGCAAGACCCAGACTTTGTTAAAGAGCCGCTCCAACCACCTGCACTCCGCCCACAGCGGAGCCTGAGGCCGCGGTAATTACACTGGCAGTACCGGTTTGCCCAGGGGTGCCGGAGGCTGTGAGAGACGGAATGCCCAGCGCTAACGCGCGTCAGTGTGGACACGTCGAACACAGCACCGTGGCCGTGGGGTCAGAGCGGCTCTTCTCTTCCTGTGGGCTGGGGGCTGCCGGCTTCCCAGGCCTTGGGAGTCGGGGAGAGTGCTTCCCCGGGGGGGTAGGATATAGAGCAGAGAAAGTCTGATCATAGAGCTCAAATGCATTTCCTAAAATCTCCTTCTCTTCTGTTGCGTTCACAGGGTTGTTGGTCTACGGCCAATACACACCTGCACGGGGACGGACCTCTGGGGAAGCAGTCCTTGCTGGCCCGCATCAATGTACAATGAAAAGGGAATATTGGTGTAACATCTACCGACAAGTTCTCCAAGCTATGAACAAGGAAGCATCGCTTAACGTCTCCAGGCGAGTCCTCCGAGCTCCGCATGATGCGCTTCTGTGTTCCGATAAAAGACGGACGGCTGTTCAGCAATGTCCGAAAGGGCCGCTGTGTGCGACAGAGCGCGCACAGACTGAGCAGACTGCGAGCCTCCCGAAGCGCAGGTCCTCCCCCGGCGATGTCCTCTGCCGGCGATGCGGCAGCCCCTCCCGGCGGGACTCTTAGCTGGGGAAAATGAGCAGCGTGAGAAGCCCGGGTGCACAGCATGTGCTACAGAAAACACTGGCCCCCCTTCCTCTCTGCTTCTGGTGACTCATGCTTCCGACATCTTAAATGGATGTTGTCAAAAACGGGTTTATATATTAACTACTTTATAAACATGAGCTTTCTGTGGGCCAGGGTCTATATTGTTGTCTCTGCAGCTTTGTTGTCATTTTTTAAAAAGTCTTTATTGTTGAAGGTATTACATGTCCACCTTTTCCCCCACTGACCTCTCCCGGCCCGCCTCCATCCCCAACCCCAGGCCTCCACCACCCTGTGGTCTGTGCCCACGAGTCATGCATAAAGTCCATTCTTTCTACCCACCCTCCCTGCCTGCCTTCCCCCTGTGACTCCGGTCTGTCCGCTGCTTCCATGTCTCTGGATCTCAGTGTATGTTGTTCCTTAGATCCCACATCTGAGTGACATCATGTGAGACTTGTCGGACTGACTAAGGAAAATTAAGGTCCTGATACTGTCAGGCGCTCTGCTAGCCACTGCACTGGGTGATGGCACACGCTTATCATTATTAATCTCCCTTCTATCTGCGGTTAAATTCTCTTTCACACGTCACGCAAAGGGCTTCTCTTTTTATTGACGGGTGTTTTCTGCCTTCTGTCTCTTTTAATGATCTCTTTGAAGGCACAGCATTTACATTTATTTATCATCCAACTGTTTTCTCCTCTTGTATAAATCGTTCATCTACAACGTTATCTGGATTTATGCTTCCAGGCTTTTCGCATGCCCCTCTTACGTAATTATTTCCAGCTTCTCCGCGTGAGTGATTCATGGGCTTACTTTCATTCTGTCTTGTTTAATATGAAGTCGTGGAAGCAATTCATGTTCTTCCGAAGACGATTTGGCTGCGTCCACCGGGTGTCAAGCCATCTGTAATTACGGTGCTGGTCCCACCTTTCGTCCGAGTCAGGAGGCTTTTCCCTCTTAGAGTGGCCCAAGCTTCGACCATCCCCGCTGTCCTCCCACCTCTGTGCTCACTGATGATGGTGACACATTGTCCAGCTGCTTCCTACTCCCTCTGGCCGCCAGATGTTAGCAGGTACCTTAATCCCACAAGGAGAACAGAGAGAACATGATGGAGGTAGGGTGGGAGGCGGGCCCTCACTCTGCAAAGGAAGCTTCTTCTCTGAGCCTGCAATGGAGGCATGAGGGGGAGAGGGAGGTGCAGGTGTGGGGGGCAGATCACCTGGCCCCAGTGTGCAGGGACAGGGAGCCCAGTGCGGAATAAGCAAGAAGAGGCTTGGGTCCCTGACACCAAGGAACTGCCCCACCTGCCCTGATGGCTTATGATGGAATTGCTTGTGAGAGAGAAAGAAACTTCCATCTCACTTAACAACTGCCATTCTGAGGCCCTGCATTGGTAGCTGTAATTATAACTATGGCAGTCAATCATTTTTAATTTCATTGCATTGTTTTTCAAACTATATAGAATGTACAATTTCTGCCCAGACTTATGTTGACAGAATTTCAGTTGCCCAATAAATAATAGTTTTGTAAATATTTCCTGAATTATTTTCAAAGCCATAAAACTATGTATATCTATATAAATTTTATATATATACATATATATTATACAATCTGCCTAATTAATCACATTACCACTTTCCATCAAACATGACTTCTAATAGGTTCATCTCAAAATAAAAAGTTTCATGGTCCCTGTGTGTTCGCTTCCTGTCTTTATTGGAATGGTCAATAAGACACTCCGGACTGCACTGTCGCAATCCTCGCACCCCAATTCCCAGGTGTGTGAACCTGGGCGGCCCAAAGAATCTCCATTTCCTTCGTGTTCATGGGAGTAAACAGAGAATCCCAGAGCCCACCTCCTTGTACACTAATTTAGTGCCTGCTGGAGAGCAAGCATTCTTCAAGCAGCTCGGCATTTTATACACATTGCCTATAAAAGACTCTGAAAATGAATGAAGTAATGGGATCTGCTCAGTATTGCTCATCCCAGAATTTCCCAAATTTACTTGAGTGTGGGTACTATAGTCATAGCTGGTTGGGAAAAACTGTGTTCTATGCAATATTGGCTTTGGAAATGGTAAACTGGATGATTCAGATCCACTGCATTCCTGGGAATTCTTCACCTGAAAGAAATTTTGGGAGGTCTGCAACCCCTGGGAGTTGACATGAATGTGTACACATTTCCGGGGAAAGATGCACAGGGGGATCTTATTTTCATATTTCTCCATATGTATTTTTATGCTTCATTGAAACGTCACAGACTAAAAATTGTATTAGTTACCTTCTACTTTTTAAAATATATGTTTATTTCAGAGAAGAAAGGAAAGGGAGAGATAGAAACATCAATGATGAGAGAGAACCATTGATTGGCTGCCTCCTGCATGCCCCACACTGGGGATTGAGCCAGCAACCCGCCATGTGACCTGACCAGGAATCGAAATGTGACCTGGTTCCTAGGTCAAGGCTCAACTACTGAGACACACTGACTGGGCTCCTTCTACTTTTTAATGAACATTTTCTCCTCTTTGTTGTTGACCTTTTCAAGTTTACCCTCTATATTATCATGAAGCTTTTTGGGAATATCAATGGATTTTCCTTCTTTTAGTATAATTTTGAACTTGTTTACCATCCTTTCTGATTTTAAGTCATCCCCTTATCATTTCATCTGAACACTGTATCTCTTGTGGCATCCCTGGGTGGGCGCCAAAATGTGGGAACTCCTTTCACGTCCCACATGATTCAGGGTCCCCTGTTCAGGGTTCGGGTTTCTGGAGAAGGCCGAACAGAACTCAATAAAGAGACTTAGAAAAATATTAATTTGGGAAATGGGGACCAGGCAGTAGTCCAACTCTACTGGAAGAACTACTACCCGCTCTGGCTTTACCATTCCTTTTATTAAGATTAAAATCATAAGATACACCTGTCTCCCACAGCCAGGAAACACCAGTAAAAGCCAATCAATGAATCTTCTGCTTCATGGGGGCTGCTTCAACCACCAACATCCCAGTAACCAGCTCTGACTCCTCAGAGCAATCAAGGTTGACTAGACCTTCAAACTCCCTGTCCACAGCTTCCTACCCTCCAAACAATTATTGGCTTCTGGCAATCTCTGAATGACTTTCTCATTCTGCTACCTAAAAAGCAATGATTTCTTGCGTGCTTTTTGAATGCTTAGTTGGTTTCAGATATTTCCTTCTGACTCCTACAGGAAGTCACTTTCAGAAACAAAGCCCTTTTCCTAGCTCTTCCAGATGTTTTCTTTCCACTGTTTTGTAATTCTTAGGTTCAGGTCTGCCCTTTATTTTGTCTTACCGCATTTTCAAACAAGAGAATATCTGACTCCACTTCACATGAGTCTGTTTAGATGGTGAGACAACTTTCTTCCAGCACATTTTCCAACAATTATTCTGAATAATCTTTTTGGATATAAAACTGATGGGGGGAATGATCCCTACATATGTCCCACGAATTTAACAATGCCTCTCAGAGTTAGGCCATGATTTCTCCCTCATTTGACAGAACATTTTTATACCCATGATTGGTACTCCACATCTTCAAAATAACGCTTTGCATAAATTATCATTGCAATAACTCACTTTATTAGGTTGGCATTACTCTGATACACATACTAAACAAGGACAATAAAAGAAATAAAATTTCAGACAATAGTCCTCATGAATATAGATGTAAAATTATGTAACAACTAGTAGTTACTAATGTTATGTCTTTTGTCTACCTTTTGTCTATCCTAATAGCTGACTGATTGCACAGTATTTTTCATTTCAATCTTTGCAGCATCGTCTTCCTCTTGCTTCCCATTCTTTCTGCTACTGTCCGATTTCAGAATCAATTCGTCTCCACACCTTTACACCTTAATTTTCACTGTCCTATGCCAGCGTTTTCTTCTGAAACCCCACATCTCATCACATTACTGCAGGACTTGAGTGACAGACCTCCGACAGATCACAGGTTTATGGAATACAAGTCGGTACTCCTATCCCAGCACTTAAAATTCTCCATTTCTAGAGTCAACCCACTTTTCAGGCATTTATACCACTGACCACAGTGAAGGCTCAGTCAGGGCAACTCCATCATCTTGCCTTTCTTCCTAGCATTCAGACCTGTGCATGTTGCTCCCTCTCCATGAAATCTCAGCCTATGAAAATCTCACTTCTTCTTCCCAAATTTTAACCTCCCCACTGTTTAGGCTCCTATCCTATTTGGTTTTACATTTATCATATTCTACCTTGTCTCATGGCTGCATAGAGCAGTTACTGTTTGTGACACATATTAGGGATATAACAAATGCTACCAGGCCTTCTTTTCTTTCTATGGCATTTCCTGGCTTTCGGATACGATTATAAGACATAAGAAACCTGTCCAGCCAGCCAGTGTGGCTCAGGGGTTGAGCCGTGGCCTCTGAATCAGGTCACAGGTTGGATGCCCGGTCAGGGCACATGCCCCAGATTGCAGGCTTGATCCTCAGCAGGAGCATGCATGCAGCAGCAGATCCAGGAGGCAACCCAAAACATATTTTTCAAAGAAACACCTTAAGAAACAGATCCTCTGACTTCCCATCGTTTGACACAGCATTGCACATATATAAGTGTTAGCTTACTAATTCATACTTGATGACGGAGCAGCCAGATCTAGCCGTAGGTCAGAGGAAAGCCGGTACCGCCTGCCCCTTCTTCCCACGCAAGCCCCACGTGGAAAGATCTGAGCCTCTCTGCTTCTGTTGAGCAGCATCTTTTAAACGTAAACTAAATCGCACATGTCAGAACGTGTGGGTATTCTGCATCCCTGATTCTGTCATCTTCTTGGCCATGAAAAAAAGCATCTTCAGACACTGGGCTCGCCCACGGCGACCCTCACTGACAGCCTGGGCGCTCCGATCCTCGCCCAGCTCCCGGCCTGTGGAGAGCATTCTTCACGCTGCGTGGGGAGCTCTCCGGCGGTGTGAGCCCGGCCCGGTCTCTGAGGACCTGCGAACATGTTCTCATCTAGTACACACACAGCTTCAGACGCTGACAGTCTCACTCAGCCACAGGAAGCATCCTTTCTTTTTCAATTTATTGCAAAGCATACAGAACACTAGCCCAAATACAGGGATGGGCAAAAGTAGGTTTACAGTTGTGAGTATGGGAAACAGTTTATTCTTGTATTATTAATTATTCTTGTGTTATATATTCTTGTTCCAGATGAACAACTGTAAACCCATTTTTGAATACCTCTGTCTATGCCTATTCATACACAGAGGCAACTCATTTCAGGCTAACGTCTCATGCTGCATAGAAAATTCTTACCTTTGATTAGAATAAATATGGCCTAAGAATTACTCCTCTAAATATGTCAGATCTAAACTCGTTTACTGTGTTTCTTATATTGCTCAGATTTATGTTTTAAAAACGCATGTTCAAGAGACAGTGTTGAAAAGATCAAAGCCTTTGATACCCAAATTTGCCTTAATACTTCCTAGGAATCAGACATGCATATGCAAGAAATAGAAGTAGTAAATAAAAATGTTACAAATCACAAATTTGCTTCACAAAATCACCACAGATGGTGTCAAAATTCATATTTCCTTATTGTATCGAATCCATATGATAGAAAAATAAACCACAGTTTTTATCAAATTCAAATTAGCAGCACACTCAATACAGCTTATAATTAATTACTGGGCATATTTGCATTTAGCATTAATTTAAAAAACACTGCCCCAGCTGGGTGGCTCAGTAGGCTGGCAGCATCGTCCCACACACAAAAAAGGTTGCAGGTTCAATCCCTGGTCAGGGCCTGGACCTGCCTTGTGGGTTTAATCCCCAGTCAGAGCACGTATGGGAGGCAACCAGTCCATGCTTCTTTCCTTCTCCTTGTCTCCTTTCCTCCTTCTCTAAACTCAATCAACAGATCCTCCGGTGAGGATTAAAAAATATATATTTATTGAGCACCTACTGTGTGCTAAGCATTACATAGCAGAAGATGAGTGCTTTCTTAGCAAAAGACACAAACAATGTCTGTTTAATTTTGAAAGAATACTTTAGTGGGGAAATGCAATAAATAATTTTTCTCTCAATCTCAGAGCAATTAAGTTGTCCCTGTTCTCAGATACCCAACTGGAGTATTTCCAATTTTCCTAACATCTCTATTGTATTATGAATAATGTTTCTCGCTCACTAATTTTGCTGCTAATCAAACACTAAAGAGATCCTTTATACTTTCAATATTCTTTGAAAAAAAGCCCTCCCAAAATATGCGCAAGGGAATTATAAGTTCATTAGTATACAGTTTTTCAAATCTTGGATTCATGGTTCATTATGTTACCTCAGAGATAAAAACACAAGTTAACATTTATATGACTGTAAAAAGAATTAGAATTAACATCTGATTATGAGTTTTAATTTTTGAAATTAATCTACAGGCATCTCTAATTTAAATAATTCAAATAAAAAACTACCTTTAATATTTTATCACAAACAATACTTGAAATAGAAATTAGATCCATTTAGAGTAATGCTTTTTCTTCTAACTTTTTAATTTTTATTTGTTTATCACACATCTAGTTTGTAAATTCTTTCATTTAAAATAAAACTCACTAGAATTAAACAGGAATAATGCTTTTTAAACACTAAGCCCTTTAAAAGAATATATCACACAGTCTGAATAAACTTGCAAAGTACTGCCTTTTCCTCCCCTTACCCAAATATTTCATTTGAAGTTGGCTTCCATTTCTTAATTTGGAGTGTCCTCAGAAATCATTTTATTAGCATCACACAGGAAAAAAAACAAAAAACCAATCAAAGGATCCCAAATAATGAGCTTGCCAGGTAAATATTTAAAGGCATCACAATTACTCACAATGTCTTAACCACAAGGCAAATATCAGTCCTAACAACTTATAATGAATCACTCCAGAGCAGCCTGAGAATGTAAACTCCGCTCTTAAAATTCCACCCAGTCCATATCTTTCCGGGGTAGAGGGGAGAAGAGAGAGCGGAGTGTTAGCATCATTTTGACACTCAGGTGTCTGAAATGATGTTAGGTAGTCAGGATGAAGATACAAATAGAAATGAGGAAAGCAAGAATCTCAATGGACCCAGAACTTGTCATATACAGAAACTATAACATACACAGGCCCCAGTGACCACTGAAGACTCAGGACAAACCTAGGAAGATATCACTTCTCAGTCCCAGAAAGTTGGCCGTCCACCAACCACTATTTCCTTTTTTTTTTTAAATCACTTGCATTTTCTGAACTCTGCCCTTTACTTGTCTATATTTGGGTTTCTGCTGTCTCAAATGTCTGGCTATTATTTTCATCTGTGACATTTGAGACACGGCACTTCTTAATCAGGCAACACTCACCCACAATGCAGACGGGGCCTCAGAGAGTCAAAGCCTGTGGTGGACACTGGCCATTGCGACAACCAGAAGTACCTCAACACGTTGCCAACCTTGCCCACTGGGCGGTGTCTCTCCTCCCTGCTCCCCCTCCCTCCCTGAAGAACTACGCAACGCAACAGGCAACATCAGCTTCCTGCCTCGCTCCCGCTGACCAATGGCTCCCTGTCACAGTGCACAACAGGTGGGACTGTGTGGCAGATATCAGCTGCAATCTGTCCATTTGATTGAATAAAAATAAAGAGGTCATAGTCTAAGCACACATTTCAACAATAGTACTTGTGGGTACTGCACATGAAAAGATGCGCAGTGCCATCGGCCATTAGAGAATGGAAATCCAAGCTCAGTGAGATACACTTGACACCCATTGGCTGGCTACGATGAAGCATGGACAGAAACAAGTACGGGTGAGGATGTGGACATACACTGCTGGTGGACATTCAACATGGGGACTTGCTTTGGGAAAGAGCTCAGCTGTCCCTCAAAGATCAAACCAGAGTTTCCACATGACCCAGCATTTCCACTCCTCGATATGTACCCAGGAGCAACAAAAACGTGCATTCACCTTAAAACTGTAGTGTTTACAGTAGCCCCAAAGTAGAAACAGCCCAATGGCCATCCCCAGAACAAAGGATAAGCAATGGGTGCTGTGTCCATGTGAGGGACTATTATTCCGACATCAAGAATGGATTCTAACTCACAGAGAGCTTCCCCGTTCAAAAGCCTCCCGCCAGAATGACGCGGCAATCTCCTCAGGTATGTGCTGGGGGCAGGGGGACAGGAGGGTTGGGGAACTCCTCAGTGAGCTGCGCGGCTGATGGAGCATAAGGAAAACAATGGACGGCCACCCCGAGGCGGGCACCACAGGAGAAAATGAAGACGGTGATAAAAGGAGAGAGTCTGCAATTGGGGTCATGAGGACTTGCCCCGACTCTGTCCCGCTGTGCTCTAAGACGGCCAACACGGGGTGTTTGAGAGTAGCGGGAATAGCTGTTCTAGACAAATAAACCTGACCCCAGAGAAATGTGCCCACGAGTGCCACAAACAACTGCTGTCATCCGGAAAGCCGCCCAACGGTGCCAGACTCAGGCTGGGGACCTTACGGTGAAAGGCTCCACTATCACAGCCTTCCTCTTTTTAAAAAATTGATTTCAGAGAAGGGAAATGGAGAGCGAGATAGAAACATCAGTGATGAGGGGGAATCACTGATTGACTGCCTTCTGCACGACCCCGCCCTGGGGATCGAGCCTGCTACCCTAGCATGTGCCCTGACGGGGGATGGAACCATGACCTCTTGGTTCCTGGGTCGATGCTCAATTGCTGAGCCAAGCTGGCCAGCCTGTCACGACCTTTCTGGTCAGCAAGCTTCCCCTGTTTCCTAAACCCATTTCCTTAATACTCTGCAGTGCATTTATTCTCATGGCTCCAGAGCCGTCCTCGGATCTGCAATGATGTTTGCTACTCGACCGCAGAGGGTTTTAACTGATGTGAGTGCCGATCCATCCCACGGACACTTGGCAGCCCAGGGAGTTGCAAGCTCACTGGCTGCCACAGAGGTCAAATACTCCAGGGTATGGGCCTCCGCTCGCTTAATTCTTCACAGCAAATGAGAAACGGGACTCCAGCTGGTGCTAGAGACACAGACAGACTTGCCGTCTGCGGACAAGCTGCTGCCTGGATCTCTGAGTCTTTATATTCTTCAAATAAAAATAAAATAAAACGGGAGACTCAATGTCCCCCCATCCCCAGCCTCATGCTTTCAGAGGCAAGACTTTCTCGGCAACAGCAAAACCTGGCCACCTAATTTCAATCCACAACTCTTGCCAGGGATAAAAATAAAAAATGATTTAAACAGCAACCTGTAATCTCCCCTTGACGACCAGCTGTGCCTCCTATTAGTATTAATGGAAGCGACGCGGGGATAGGAAGGAGGAGGAAGGGAAATGCCACCTTATGCTTTCTTGTGCACCTTAATGTTTTTACAGCGAGCCTGATTACAAGGGCTTACGTGAGCGGCAATTAAACACGGATTGATTACTAAGTACAATTTGTATGCCAGGCAGCATGCAAATGGCAGTGAAACTCTCAGAGAGGGAACAGGATACATTCTTCTCACATCAGACAGAGAGCCACACATTTTTGAATAGTAAACGGTTTTGTGCATGGAGAAAAGAAGTCTGCTTTCAGTTGTCTTTTTAAAAAGTATAATTAATACATTTGTACCCAATGACAATCGCTTTGATTCGTTTTAGAAAGAATAAATGAGCCGGGCCGGCGTGGCTCGGTGGCTGAGCATCGACCTGTGAGTCAGGCGGTTACAGTTTGATTCCTGGTCAGGGCCCAGGCCCAGGTTTTGGGCTAGACCCCCAGTGGGGGGGAGGGGGGGCATGCAGGAGGAAGTCAATCCATGATTCTCCCTCATCATTGATGTTTCTCTCTCTCTCTCTCCTTTCCTCTCTCAAATCAGTGAAAATATATATTTTTAGGAAAAGAAAGAATAAGTGATGTTTTCTGCAAATCACACTTCCCTCTCCCCCTCTGGGCTCCAGCTCTCGCTCCCCGATGACAGGCCATATGGATGGAAAGTCCACTGTTCAGTCACAGACGCACGGACCTTGGCTACAGTGACAATTCAAAGCAATATTCTTTTTCCATCAGATTTTGGCATTGGAGGGAGAGTGTCTACTTGGAAGTTGAAAGGGAAGTGACAGGTGGCTTTATTAACTGTCGATCATGTGCCAGATGCCATTCTAAATGCAGGAGGTACCACGGAGATCTGGGCCTCCACCATCTACAAGGAGCAGCTGCCCATACACTAGGCGTGTGCTAGTAAATACAGTGATGACATCCGTGTGTGTGCAGCGAAGACAAACGTTCAGTGGAGGGGACACGGGGGGGATGTTGAGGTATCTGTGCCCATGCATGTGCGGGGGCTGATGGACGGGGGGAGTCCAGAGCTTCACCCTTGCTGTTCCGGGTGTGTGTGTGTGTGTGTGTGTGTGTGTGTGTGTGTGTGTGTAGCATGCTGGTCCCACGTTGAGGAACCGTCGCCTGATCTGTCCCATGCTGATCCTGACCCAAGGACAAAGGGTTAAAAGGAGGAAGAGGTCTGTGAGACAGAGAGTAGGAGAGGCGGCAGTGCTGTGAGCTGGAGGGAGGGGGAGAGGAGACCACAGGCACCAGGATCTTCGGTTCGGGCAGGCTGCGGGGGCCATGCCAAGGAATGTGTGTTTCACCTGAGACTCAAGGAGATGCTGTTGATTTTTCAAACGAGGCCACGTCGTGATGGAAATGTGGTGCCAGCCATCACCCTGGTTGCTACACAGGGATGCCTTAGAGACGGGATCTGCCTTGGGATCTGCAATGTCCCCCTGAACACCGGCTGACCCATCACTGTCTGCAGTCCTCCACGACGGAATGGAATAGAGAAACTGCAATGCATCATCGTGCCATGAGGTCTGTTTAAAAATTAAAGCCAGCAATTGAGCCTGCCTCCGGTACGGTTATGAATGGCAGGGAAGCGCAGACAGCCCGGGAGGGAGGTCTATGAAAGAAGCATTAGGAAGAGGACTCCAGATGCCTTTGGTAGCTTACCCTCCCAGGCAGAGGTCGCGGCTGCTCTCGGTCTTTGTGCAGACTTCCAATAGGAAGACTTCACATCCTCCCAGCGTCCATGCCAATATTTGATCATTCTGACAGAGAGGCACCTTTTCTTACATCCAAGCCAGTGCTCTCAAAATTTATTAAGCCCATTTCCTGGCCTGATGTCAAATCAGAAAACAGCTGCTCCCTATTCTTATTTTAAAACTCTTAAAATAGCATAACTTGTGCAAACTGAGCTTTGTCTTCCCTAGGTTGAATGGTCTCAAATTATTTAACCTTTTTCTATTCCTATTACTTCAGCTAAATTTTAATATTTTTAGCCTAATCCATTTAAAGTATGAATAGCTTCTTTTATCAATGCACCATATAAATTTTTTGGAGATTTGTATGATATGCTTAGGAGTTTAGCTTAGTTCAAACAAGGGGAGAAAAAGGGCATGATCTTTTAAAAAATATATATGTTTTACTGATTTTAGAGAGGAAGGGAGAGAGAGAAATAGCAACATCAATGAGGAGAGAGAATCATAAATCAGCCGCCTCCTGCACGCCCCACACTGGGGATGGAGCCTCCAACCCAGGCCTGTGCCCTGACCGGGAATCGAACTGTGACCTTCTGGTTCATAGGTCGATGCTCAGCCACTGAGCCACACGGGCGGAGCAGGACACCGTCTTTATTATATTGTGTGAAATCTGTGACTGAGCTCATCACCAGGGCATGATTTACCATATGCATCAACCACAAATGTGCACATTTATTCAGGTTGTGGTTGATACATATAGCCATATATGCAATTTCCATAATAGTTCTATGTGTAATGTTTTTTCTTATTATAGTACAGAAAAGCAGTGATATAGGTAACATCATTCCCAAAACTAGGCAGTATAGTAGGTCATAGACATAACAGAATAGTATAGAAATGATAGCTAGATCAACAGATTGATTGATTCTATCTCAAGGCAGAACAGTGATAGGAAAGGAGGCGTAGGCAAGAATCCAGGCTACGCCAGCTCTCTGTCTTGTGAAAATATGCAGTCTACCTTACGAAGCCTGTGTTCCTTCCACTGTGATAATTAATCTCACAGTCTAATGCATTGCTCAGCAAAGGAGGAACTGGAGAAGTTGGCACCGCTCTCCATGAGGAAATGTAAATGGCACTTTATAAATTACGGTGCGTTTGAAACAAAGTCCACAAACGTCCAGCATTGTTTGAATAACTCCTGAGTGGGAGTGGGGTGGAGGGGGACCAAAGGAGGAAAACGAGGGCATCTGTAACACTTTCAACAACAAAGATAATTACAAAAGGAAATTCCAATAAAACACACACGTCAGTTACTCCATCTTTAAATTCAGAGTACTGTGATGATTAGTCAGGAATTACGTGTTATGTCGTCGGCATACAGTCGATGATCCATAAAGGCGTTGTTTTTTTATTAGCCCTAAGTAAAATGAGTGAGTAAGCATGCATAGTTTAGCAGAGGCCAGGGCTCGGCCACCAATGGCGGATAGGCCAGTACCGACGGGGCGGTGGCTCCCCCGAGCCCCAGCCATCCACCATCCTGCAACAAGTGTGGGCCGGGAAACTCTCCCCAGAATGAGCGTGGGTGCCAGGATCCTAACTGCTCCGTATACTCTCTCAGCAAGAAACAGTCGGTGGCCTTTGCAAGGAAAGGATGGTGCCAGAAGGATGTTCTTGCTTCCATATTTTGAGTGATGTTAAAAACAAAACTTTCTTGACTGAAAGATGTATTCGATCCATTAGGGGGGCCAATGAGGAGGGTGCTGAGGGAACAAAAAAATCATAAAGCACTTAAGAAAAAACTTTGGTGTGTGTGTGACACAGATGGTTGAAATAAATTATGAGACTCAGTAAAAAGCAGTTCCATTACTTAGTTTTAAAATCCATTTGGACAGTTATCAGAGATCCCATTGTGAAATGTGTTTGTGCTGCTTGGAAACGTCATGCTAATCACCATCCCATCCCTCCACTCTGTACCTCCCACCTAAAATAAAAAAAGAAGAAGAAGAAGAAGAAGGAAAAACTAAAAGAAATTCTTTCAATTGAAGCTAAAAAAATAGTTTAGTGTATGAGTTCTGTGATGGTAAATACAAATACACACCTCCCCCACACACATACAATGGCACACATATGTAATACATAAGTTCTTCTTTAAAAAAAAAGTGAAAATACTTCAGGAATGGTTCCTCTGCCTGAGATACAAACTACCAAATAATTGTTCTCTGGCACTCTAAAATCAAATGCAAACATTTAAAAAAAACCACAGCAAACATATAATTTGATAACATTTTCAATAGATTTAGAAGAGAATGCTCAGAACACTTGAAAACAAAATAGAACCAATGAAAATCAGTGTGTTTAAGACATGAAACCAGGGAAAGGAAAATGATTTTGGATTCATGGAAAAGACTCCGGGCACTTCACAGGAGTGGTTCTACTTATCAAATATTGCCAAGCGAGTGGCTGAGGCAGGGAGCCTGGTTCAGAGCAGGCGTCTGGCATGGCGTTTCTCTGATGGGCCCATACGAGGAAGTCAATTTAAACATCTAAGGATGCGTTGGGGCAAGTGCGGCTGGGAAGGTACACAAACATGCTGACTTTTAATCCCTTCGCTCATTCCATCAGCACACATTCGAGGCCACCTGCTTATTTCCAGACACTCTGAGCTGAGGATTCAAAGATTAAGAAGACTTAGTCACTGCCTTGAACAATTCCCTCTGTGGGTGAGACAGACACGTCAGTGTACCATATTCAATATTAAATGCTGATACAGAAATATAAAAACGGATCAGGGACTATAACTAGGAGCTGTTTTATGTAAACATCAAAAATATGAGTTGAGCCACCAGCCGGTATGGTTCAGGGGCTGAGCATCCACCTCTGAACCAGGAGGTCACGGTTTGAATCCCAGTCAGGGCACATGCTGGGTTGTGGGCACCATCCCCAGTGTGGGGCATGCAGGAGGCACCTGATCCATGATACTCTCTCCCTCTCCCTTCCTCTGTGAAATCAATAAGAATATCTTCTATACTGATAAAAGGATAATATGCTAATTAGGCCAGACATCTTCCAGACATCCTTCTGGACGAAGCCAGGGTGGTGGGGGAAGAGGCAGAGGCAGTTAGGGGTGATCAGGCCAGCAGGGGAGAGCAGTTAGTGGGATCAGGCAGGCAAGGGTCCTGGACTGGAGAGAGTGCAGGCCGGCTGAGGGACTGCCCCCTGCCACCGTGCATGAATTTCGTGCACTGGGCCTCTAGTCTATATAAAAAAGCCTAAGCGACTGTCCAACCGTCTGACTGGTAGCTGTGATGTGCACTGACCGCCAGGGGGCAGACGCTCAATGCAGGAGCTGCCAAGCTGCGGTGACTTAGTAGCTGTGGTTCTCAGGTGATACACCCGAACCAGAGAGGAGGGATCCCAATTCTGGGGTGTGTCACCCGAGCACCCACCACCTTCTCGCAATCTGGGATCCTCAGGGGATGTCTGAGAGCCAGTATTGGCTGACTCCCGCAGGCCAGGCAGAGGGACCCCACCAGTGCATAAATCTGTGCACCAGGCCTCTAGTATTTTTTTAAAAAAAAATATGTGTCATTGAGCCTATACAGTGTGCTAGTCACTCCCCAGACATGGGGGGGGGGGTGCAACAGTGAACCAAACAGCTTCGTGGAACCTAACATTCGGGTACAGGAAGGCCGGAGGTGACTGGACATGTAATTAAAATGAACAGAACGTCAGTTTGTAGTGGATGCTCTGGAGAAAAAAAGAGCAGGGAAGCAGGGTAGTGAACGTGACCAATGGGAGCTGAAATTTTAAACATGGTGGTCAAAGAAGCCCTTACCACCCATGTGACCTTTCTGTGCACGACTGCAGCTGATGAGGGGCTGGCTGGGGGATGTCACTGAGGCAGAGGGAGCTGCAGGGGAGACGCCCACGTGGATGGGCAGGGAGAACATGAAGAGCAGGAACAGGGGAGAGGACCATACATGCCTTATAGGGCACTGCTAGGACATTTTTCTGTGAGCGAACCGGTTCCACAAAAGACCAGCACGCCCACTGCCTTATGGATCACATCCATCAACACATTCCAGCGATCACTGTGTCATCGGCCATCACTGAAATTATCGTGTAAATGGCCGTTCCTCCAGCAGATTGTTTCATCGAGCTAGAATAAAGCTTAAGGGGTGCTCACTATTGGCCAGTCTCTAGAATTCAAAAGGTTTTCATCCAGGGATATGAGGATATGCATAATTATGTTCACAGAATAAACTGCACAGATTAGAGGCAATTTTGGCATTTAGGTTTTCATTGAAAACTAGTGGCCCAGTGCATGAAATTTGTGCACATTAAAGAGGAATTAATTAGAGGAAATATTTTAATATTGTTATTTTCCCTTTATAATAGAAGTGTTGGAGATAAAAGAAAATTAGTAAAATGTATATGAAACTCTTCCTCCTGTCAAGAGTCTGGGGTAGGCTGTGGGGCCCAGAGTCAAGTCCCCACCCACCAGTGGACCTCAAAATTACCCAAGACCCAGACCTGGCCGGCCCCACCACAATCAAGCCCTGCTGGGGGGGTTTGGGGGAGGGGAGGGAACAGCCTCAGATCGCCTGTCAAGCCCCAGTGGGTGGGAGGCACCGTGTTAGGTCCCCCAGGGTGGGAGGGGCATGGCTTCAAGTCACCCCTGCTCTGGAGCCAGGGTGGGGGTCACAGCCTCAGGTCCCCTAGCCCAGCCTCAGGTCCTCCAGTCCCAGTGTCGGGGGATGGGGGGGGAGGGCAGGTCCCCTGGCCCAGCCTCAGGTCCTCCAATCCCAGTGTTGGGGGTTGGGGGGGGGGGGGAGGATCAGGTCCCCTGGCCCAGCCTCAGGTCCTCCAATCCCAGTGTGTGTGTTGGGGGGGGGGGGGGGATGGAGTGAGAGGCTCAGGTCCCTTGGCCCCAGCACTAGGGCTTGAGGGCAAAGACGACCATTTGCATATTAGCTCTTTATTAGATAGGGATTATATAGGATACCTCCTAGAAAATGCACAGAGCACCTAGCATGTGCCAGGCCCCGGGTAGGACTCACCGGGTCTCCCCGCAGCTGCACACATGCTGGTGGACAGAAAGCTGCTCCTGCGTGTGCATTGGTTGATGGAAAACGACGTGTTTAAGGAACTGTTGCTGTTTCGTAAGGAACTCCCTCCACACCTGTGACCCGCCGTGCCCCTGGATACGGTGACCTCACATGCCCTTTGACCCCGTGGCTTCGCAGGGGGGCCGAGACGGGGCACACAGCCTCCGGCGAGCTTTCCCGCACGTCCCTCGCCGCCATAGTTTGATTTGTAAACCAGGCGCCGGGAGAGATGCAGGACAATAACACAGCAGGACAACGGGAAGCGTACCCAGTGACGACAGTCCTGTGAGCGGCCTCCGTCCCTGTGTCTGTGTCTGTCTGTCCGTCAGCACCTCCCGGCGCGGCTCTCACCTCCACGGGGCGCAGAGGCCTGGGCGGCCCCCGGGGCGTCCTCTCAGAGCACTTTTGGGGGCGACTGTGAGGCACCCCCCCGGGGAGGCCTGCACCCCACCCCGACAGCCGCCACCACCGCGCTGACACAAGATGGTGATGGAGGGACTCGCTGTCAGGGAGCGTCTGCCTCGCACCTGGAGCAGGTCTCGCGAGAGTTGGTCCCGCTGCCCCGGGAGGTGCACGCACCACTGCGCACGTGGGAGCTGTTCGCTTCTGGAACGTTCCGCGGTGCGTTTTTAGACCTTGGAGGAACGTAGGGACCTGAAACCTCGGAAAGCAGAAGGACAGGTAAGTGGGAGCGTGTGTTCACTGCATGTTGTCCCGTGGCTTCCCGGTTGGCATTCTGCAGCCTCGCGTCCCAAGTCCCCGCGAGATGGAGTTTGTCAATTCAGTGCAGGTGCCGATCAGTCACCTGATGGCACCGGTGTTGCTGCTTTTTTATTGCTGCACAAACGGCTTGGGAACGAGGCCCGTTTTTAGGTCGATTTGGCGTGCGAGCCTGATTGTCTTCTGCAGATAAAACGCTCGGAGACGCGGCGTTGGGCCAGGAGGGTGCACACGGGGAGGGCTGGCCCCGCACTGCCTCCCTCGGTCCTGGGACCAGGTCGCTATTCGTCATCAAACCTCATGAACTGGTTACGTTCCTTCTCCTGTCACTCCGTACACATTTATTTTTGCCAGTCCCAGAGGTGAACAGTCCTATCTCGTAATCATTTCATTGGCCTTTCTTGGATTATAAATTCGGTTGACACCATTTCATTTCGTTAGCAACCGCTGGTGTTTTCATGTGTGTGTGTCAACTGCCTGCTCATGCCGTTTGCATGCATGTTTGCATGCAGAGGCTCTCGACACCCTCTGTCCTGTGTACAGGGTGCAGAGTGCAGAGGAAGGCTTTTCCATACATATGTAGGCAGCTCCTGTTACTAGGTACCGGATGAGGCGAGGGGATGGGGGATGATGAGATGAGACCCACGTGAAACCACCTCTGACCTCACAGTCTAGGGCAGTGGTCGGCAAACTCATTAGTCAACGGAACCAGGTAAGCCGAGAAAATTACAAACACTACCAATGACTTCCCGCTTAACCATACCTTGCCTCCAAAGTCATCTATATCCTCTTGGAGATCTATCTTATCTACCAAGGATAAAAGGGTATACACTATATGGTTATGCACATATGTAATGCATATATATATATATGTATATATATATAACATATAATTATAACATACGTATGATTCCTTCTCCAATTTAACCAGAAAGCTTCAATTTCAATTTCCTGACCTCCAGAGAGAACGGCTCGTGCCTGTTTTCTAACACAGACCTTATGTCAGCAATCCCCACTTCAGGCGTTTTTGGGTGCAGGTGTCCAAGGTCTCCAAGAGTCAGACATTGCACACCCATATGTGGCTTCTGTGATCCTTCTTCTTCTAAACTCACAGAGGATAAGCCAACATATGTAGCCTTAACAAAAGTAAGAGCTTCTTCAGTGACACTCAATAATCCAATATAAAATTCAAATGCTACCCTACCATCCCCCCATCTCAGCAAACAGTTGTCTCCTGTTCTGAGATACTGAATGAAGGCATCTATCCGCGTTGCTCACATGCCACACCTATCCTCCGTGACCAGTGACTGGATCTAATAACATGTGACATCCACCGAAATTCCACATTAAACACAGTTGCACCTGTAAACGGTCCAAGCTGTTTAAAGCGCACTGCAAATGCGTTCCCCCCACGCTTCCTAAAAGTTGTAAATTATGCTGGCATTTTTCAAGCTGTCCCTCCATCTGGAAGCTCAGTCGCATATCAGGTGTTCCGCCTTCATTGTGTTTTAGGCCCCGGAGAGACAGCTCATCTAATAGATGCATCTAATACAAATCTCCTATGTGCTTCTCTGCCGAGAAGTCTACATTACGCAGGTGATTATTATCCACTCTGATTCTCGCCATAGACGGGAGGAAGGCTTGGGATTCACCCTTCATTTCTGAAAAATTATTCAGAACCACAGATTTAGAAACAATAAAAATTCAGATTTCCATGTTTTGTTTTGTTTTTTATTGCTCCCCAGCCCCATAGTCTAGCATTAAGCAAAATTTTTTCCAGACATTCTTTGGAAGGTGATTTTATCCCAAAATGTCCTAAGTCTGGATTGATCATATGACCTATGTTTTCAAATGATTTCCTAAGGCCAGCTTGGCTCCTATCCAAACAGATGAAGATAATACAAACTAAAAATCAGTTGGGTATGCCAAATATTTCTAGCATTCTAGAAAAGTCATTATGTATGGATATAGATGACTTTGGAGGCAAGGCATGGTTAAGCGGGAAGTCATTGGTAGTGTTTGTGATTTTCTCGGCTTACCTGGTAACAAGCAACTGAAGTTTCTAAAATGAACTGCGCGGTGCCTAGAGGGGCTTGAGGACCTACTGTGTTCATAAAACCACGCAGTATTCTTAGTCTCGTAGGTTTTAATCCTGGACGAGGAACTGAATATCCAGCAGACATCCAACCCAGGGCCCTCGATTCCGGGAGCTCACATTCTGAATGGGAGCCCGATAGTGAACCAGTCTCCCTCAGACAAACGTGCCGATACAGTCTGACAGGCCGAGTCACAGAGAGACAGGGGCAGGTTCTTCTCATTTTGTGGGTGGTGAGATGGCTCAGGGAAGGCTTCTCTGAGAACTCAAGGGTGAGCAGATGTGGAGAGTCCTCCAGGGGGAGGACAGGTGCCCAGCAAGATGAATGCTTGGAGGACGGGAAGACAGATGACTTTGTGTTTGGAATACAACCGGTGGCCAGGCCCTTGGTGAGCCTGGGAGGGAGGGGGCACTGGTCTAAAGGGGGGCAGGGAAAGAGAAGTCTGGAGAACAGCTCTCCTCATATACAAGCGAATCTTTTCTGGATCGAGACCGTCTCCAGATGAAACTGTTTCCCTACCCCAACCAAGCAAGCTCTAGAACCAGACTTGAGCAACTCTTTAAAAGAGCTCAACATTTGAAAAGAGTCACCAGAATGGATTTTTTCTGCAAAAAGACAGGCTAGACTTCGTAGCAACTGCAGTCCTTACCTCTACCTGCCCATCTGGCTTGGAATTGCTGCTCCCGGGGCTCCGGGGCGCCTTTGCCAAAGAGTGTCCCTGGGACACTCATCCTGTAGTTCAGACGTGCTTTCACTGTTCTCCAGGGTCCAGCACCCTGCCCGCCTCTCTGAGGATGGAGGGAGGAATCTTTACTACCTCGTCCCTGAAGAGCTCATGAAATGCAACTTGTGCACCTCTTGGGGGGCGGGGTGGGGGGGGGGAGGGAAAGAAAGGAGCCAGGCTGTCACCCAGAGCGCCTGCAGCTTTTACCTTTAATCCTGTGGTCTGTCACATCTGGTCCCCGCCCACCTAGCTCAGCCTTGAACTGCAAAGGGCAGCCCCTGAACCGGCGCTCTCTCCCGCCCTTCCTTTCGCCCGCGGAAGGAAAACAAGCGGCCGGGTTGGGTGCGGAGAGGCGGGAGGGTGGGCGAGTTGTCCAGGCGCGCGCAAGGTGACCCCCGCTCCCAGCGCCCAGCCTGGACGCCAGTCTCCCTGCAGAGCGCGAAGCCCCGCCCCGGGGCGTGTCCTCTTCTATTAGCCCCGCCCCCGGGCGTATCGTCCCGCGGCCAATCTGGGGCGTGTCCTCCCGTGTTGTCCCGCCTCTGGGCGTGTCTTCCTGCCCGCCCCGCCCCCGCCCGAGGGCGTCACGGCCGGCCCCGGCCCGGCCCCGGCCCCGCCCCCGCGCCGCTGCCCTGGGCTTCCTCTTTTCCTTTCCCGCACTCAGCTGCCACTCAGGATCCCGAGGACGCCAGAGGAGGATCCGTCTTCAGGGTCCCCGACTGCAGACGCTGCCATGGCCCCCGTGCTCAGCAAGGACGCGCCGGACATCGAGGTACGGACTGCGCGCTGGCTCCGGGGGGCGGGGGAGGGTCCCCGCGGTGGGGACTCGGAAGGCCCTCCACCACCCCTGAGCCCCCGGAGGAGCGGGAGCCGCGGGAAGCTGGCCTCCGCGGGAGGTCTGCGTGGTGGCTGAGGAGTCCTGTTAGCGGAGGGGGTGGCCTTGGAGCGGGACAGGGTGAGGGGAAGGTCAGGAAGCCGGTCCTGACCTGAGTGGCGTGACTGAAGGGGCACAAGAGTTGCAGACAGACAGGTGGGCTCTGCAGGCCAGCAGCGCCCTCTTCCCAGCAGGCGCCCCGATCCTCCTCGCCCCCACCTGCTTTGGGGACACCTGTCTGCTGCCCCCCGCCCCCCCCCCCCCCCCTCGCGCGCAGGGTCTGTTGCCAGGTGCGGTGCCTGCATAGGGACAGCTGTGTGTGAGCAGCTGGCTGCTCCCTGGCCAGAGCGTGGCTCTGACACAGTTGAGCATTCTTTGAGAACCTGAGAAATGCCAGCAAACGTGTCTTCTCCCCTTGGAACAGGTTTTGCTTTCCCCCTGCGCTCTGTTTGGTGTAAAATGTCATCTTTCTGAATACAAAGCCCCACCTGAAATGGCCATTTCCCGGGAGTTCTCCCGGACCCGAGCTCTGTGTGCGCTGTGAGAAGGCTGAACCGGAAATAGGGCTGCAGGTGCGCACACTCACCCAGCAGCACTCTGAGCGCAGACACTGCTGCTGAGTCCATGGTGGGTTTCTTGGAGACGTTTCTGTATGTGAGTCTCAGACCTGTGTTTGCGCACGTGTGTGTGTGTGTTCTTCAGAAATGACACAGATGTCCTTTCGTCCGCTTTCAGGGGCTTAAGTAAAAGTTTAAAACCACCTGTTGGCAGTGTCGCTGCTTTTGCCCTGTTTTGTCTCTGCTGTGGACGGAAAGAACTTGTTCTTCTGTTTGGAGGGTGGCCCTAGTGTCTTCTCCGGACGCCATACATTGGCTTGAAAACTCCATTTCTGTAACAGGCGCCAAAGTACACCTTGTGGGCTTCTTCGGTTGATTTACTAGTAATTTCTGTCGCAGATAATTTACTTTTTCATGTGGATCAATACAGTATATTTACCCAGTGCCTGTTGATGTGTGCAAAGGGGAAAAGAGACTGGATTGACATCCTAGTTCTTTTTGTTCTTGTTACTTTGACCCTGACCAGATCCCTCTGCCCGCCTCCACCCCCAACGCCCCAGTCAACAGAAGCAAAGTCCCTCACTGTCCAGTGCTGATTCAGAAATAAGAGCGCCAGAGGGCAGCTGACTTTGGCGTTTGACTTTCAAAATGATATGTTATCTGCCTGGCTGATTTCCTTCTCAGTCTCTCTTGTGCTTGAAATCAGTTCTTAGCCACATCACACTAAGGAAAACGATGCCAGTGACACTCATCAGCTGTCTCAGCTGAGACCCTGTAAGAAGTCAGAGCCTCACCCTGGCCTCCATCTGACTTTAAGTCCATGCAGCCGGTTTGCCTGACATTCCTTATGACCTAGAATAGTGGCTCTTCAGCATTTGGGTCGTTCAGATACGCAACACGCTTGAATCAGGGACCTCTCTGCTCATACACCGACCTCACTTTCCCTCAAAGTCAAGCTGTGAGGCAGGAGCTAGAGGACATGAAAGACCCCGGAATCAATCTTTCCAATACAGAAAGTGAAGAAAAACACCTTAAGCCAGGGGAACGTGGTCAAGGGTAGATGCCTCAGCTGTCCTGTTGACTCACCACACAAGTTCACTTTTGTTTGAAGAATCGGAAGAATTAGGAAGACTCGGTGTTGCATCCAGTTCCAGCGCATGCGCTGGGTTTGCGTTCCTTGCATGGATTTATTTAAGCCCGGTGTCTAGAGTTCCATCTGACTGTGACCACCGCTTAGTCTCCAATACGTGGAGACTCGAGTCATCTTGAAAAAAAATTATCGCTATGAAACGGAAAACAAGTCCCCTTGATAAATGTGAAATGAACAGAAGGTGTTGGTGACAACCTGCTGTGACAGCGAGTTAATTTCCCCCCAAAGCTACCTCCCGACCCTCCGGTCTCAGCAACACAGTCAAGACACCTCTCTGTTTGGGAGGGAAAAGGCATTGAGGTGTAAAACGCTGCTCTGGGCAACCCCTCCATGATCTCTAGCCTCCATCCAATATCCCACCAGGGCTGAAAGGTTGGGAGCTTGAGAAACAACCAGAAGGCCAAACCCCAGACTGGAATGTCCCTGAGCGGGAAGAGGGGCCCAGCGGGGGTGCATCAGGAGGTCACAAAGACTAGGCAGCAGGACCCGACTGTATACTCGGAGGCTGTTGTCATTGCAGTCATGCGTGACCATGCATGAGCAGCCCTGTTTTCTCGCAGCCACTTCGGTGTGGTTCTGATCCCGGGATCTAGAGCTCACTGCCTGCGGTTAGGCGTCATTCCACTCCTCCTTACCCATGACTTGAGGCAGGTTTCTCAAGCTACATAATCTGTGGAGTAAGGAAAAATTAGCCAACAACAGTTCACGCCTTGTCAGAGAAAAAGGACAGACCTGTTAGAAAGTAAAAGTCCAGAAACCTATCAGGAAAATCAAAGCCAATCAAATAATTAACATTCTGAAGTTCACCAACAGCAGCTATTTTTTTTTTCCCCCTGAAAGTTAGTTGACTGTGGACTCACTCTTTGAATTCAGCTGAGTTGTGTCAGGGATGACTTTGAACCCAGAGTCTCCTGGAAGGCTCAGGGCTCTCGAGCATGCCACTGTCCTGTCTCCAGCCCTTCCCCTGGCGCCAGCAGAGCCTCCACGGCGCTGGATGCGGTTTGAGTTGGTGATGGGTGTGATAGCAGCATCTTGAAAAGCAAGTCCGAATGATTCTGGAAGTGTCCGCCTTTGTTTGTGGTCTTATTTTCCCTCTCACCGACGTGGGTGACAGGAGAGGTCACTGCAGTGCAGCCAGCCCTGGCGGTGGCTCAGTTGATTGGAGCATCGTCCCCATCAGTCAAGGTTTTCAGGATTGATCTCTAATCAGGGCACGTAACAAAGATGTTTCTTTCTCTCGAAAAATCAATAAAAATTATAAACAATAAGTGAAAGTTCATGCTTTTACATTTTGGTAAACATTTTCAACCAAACTACCTCCCCCTCTGCTGCTCCCACAATCACAAGTCAAGGCCCAGCCCTTGAGTTCTGCTAATGAGTAGTGAGGGGTTGTCAAACTCATTTCAAATGTACCCTGAATGAAGAGGGATTTCAGCTCATTGTCCACAAAATCACAGCGCATTTCCAGACAAATAAAAGCAGTTCCGAATGGCCTATCCTCTGGATTCTAATCGTTGGAGAAGGCCATCGAGAATTTTCTGTGTTTACTAAGGAAATGAGATAAAATGATGGATTTGGAACATGGGACTGCAATGGAAGCAACTTGGAGAGCGTCAGTTTTAAAAGGAGTATGTTGACAAAAGGAAAGACCATGAGTTACAAAGGGTAGAGATGGCGAAAGATTGTTTCAGAATACCCTTTGGCATAGCTGCCTTCGCCCCTAGGGAGGCAAGCGGGTCCTGGATCCGAAGTGGGGAGTAGGATTGAACTTGGCAAGAGCCATGGTCCTTGGTTTACCTGCCCTTGTAAAGTGTTGGTTCCACGTACGAGCAACAGCCTTGTCTTTTATTGGCGAGGCACCAGGAGCGATGGGAGTGCAATCTTGACTTGCGGAGGCTTTTACTTCTTTATTTTTAATTTTAAAACTTCACACCTGTTTTGTGAGGTTCAGCTGCTCTCCCTACTTTAAGCTGCCTCAGGGGTCAAACTTAAAGTGCATCTCCTTTCTGATGAATTCGGGGGGGCAGTAGGCATGTATCTCATGGTGTGATCTGGGGAGTTATTTCATTCCAGGGGTAGGTATCGTTGTTGCTTCAAGGGACTTCACATGTCTATGATTAAGCATGGTCAGAGATATATATTTTAATCCAGTTAAAGAACTCTACCTCCTGTATATGAATTCAGCTGACTGGGTTTAGTAGTAGTTTAATTGGAAGCCCTGAGATTAATGACTAGAGATGAATCTATCACTAGGGAGGTTTTTAGCTCACATCTACTTCATCTTCATCACCGCAGGTTGTGTTGACTGATGGGTTAATTGTAAAAATGTGCTGGAATTCAGTAGCCTCCTTTCTTACATTTTGGAAGAAAAGGCCAGTTTTGGAAAGCTGAACATTTACAAGAAGGAATTCCTAAAAATTCCCAGAAGACCTAGATTCAAGAGCCGGAGGCAAAGGCATGACCTTTAGCAATCCTGCCTTTCCTTCACTGTTTGAATGCAGCGTTTTTACCAAACCTGGGTACAAGCTGGCACACGACCCAAGAAGTGAAAACAGACGCCCCGGTAAGGTAAACCAGGCTGGTTTCTGTGGGAGAACCCTCAGAATTAGCACAATCTTACATTAAAAATTAGGTACCCTAAAATGAAAGACACGAGACTGAAAAAATTTAATTACTAACAAATAAGAAAGAGTCAGAGAGCAGATATGGACCAGGCATTAGTGTGCTGAAGAGGAGATTGAAAAGTAAGGTTTCATTTCTCCACCTCTCGGCCACAGGACACAGCGACCAATACGGCCCCAAACCGTTCAGTCCTTCGCACCGTGAGGAAAGTTCTCCAACACGCAGGCTCTGCTTTGATTCAGAAACATTTAATACGGCATTCTGAGATTATACATTCCTCTGTAACCGGGGTTTAATTTTCCAATGGGCTTGTTTACCTCCTGAACTTCATTTGCTCTTAATCCTCTGTGTGGAGGCAGGAGGCATTCTGGCCTCAAACATCAGAGTGTGGGTGTTCTCAGATACCCCGGGCCAGCCTCAGCGAGGAGATAACTCTTAATAGGATTATGCGATGCGCGTCCCGTGGTTTAGGATACTTACAGCTCCGTAATTAAAATGTTTTACCAGCAGGTACGAAACATCGGCACTTACGTCAACGTATAGCTTTCTTTTTAGGCCCAACAGGCATCTATTGATGTTAGCAATCGGGACTTTTGTAGAAAGTTACTTATTTTGTATTGCACAGCATCAGGTTTTATTCCATGGAGTAAAAAAAAAAAAAAAAAAAAAAAAGGCATTGCATTAAAACAGGCCTGGGTTCAAATCCTAACTCTTATTTTATTGGTTTATTTTTTTAAATCCTCACTCAAGGACATGCTTAGAGAAAGGAAGACAGAGATGAGACACACAGAGAGAAACACTCACCAGTCACCTTCCAGACATTCCCTGATGGGCCCCGCACCTGGGCACACACCCTGAGCGGGAGCGGAACCCGTCGAACAGGCACCTTTTCAGGGCAAGGACGACAACTCAGCCAACTGAGCCGCTCGGGCCAGGACTGACTCTGTTGTTACTGGTGTGAGTGTGGCCAGCCCTCCCCTGGCTGTCCCTTCTCCTCTCTCCTTGGGTTTCAGTTTGAACTGTTCCCTGCAGGAGCTGAACGCGGGAGGGTGACGTTTTGGGAGAGACCTGGAGGTGCAGGGGGCCGGGGGAGGCTCCGCAGAGAGTGGTGGGTAATAAAACCCGGGCGAGGCGAGGCGGGGCGCCATCTGCATAAATCAGGCCTGGCGTTGACATGTAATTTTGCGTGGGTCCCCTGAGAAGTGGCCCTCGGGGCTTCATTATTGATGAAGAGATTTTTCTTCCCAGTGCCCGGTGAGCAGTGCCTCCAGGGGACACGCATAAGCACTCATAATATCAGTTTCCAGGCACCTGGGGGGTGGGGACACAGGCTGTCACTTTAATTATTAGGATCCAGGCAGAGGACAGACACAGCCAAAGCCGGAATTCTTGAATAACAAACACCGTTAGAAGCTAGTGCCCAAAGTTGTCATCGAAACTCGGGTTCCCAACGATCAGGGCGTTCCTTTTCTTGGTCCAACGCCCGCCCCTTCCCAGATGAAAAAAATTACTCATGAGCGAATACAGTGTGTGCAGGTATGCTTAGAAGTCGAGAAAAACTTTATTTGAAGCTAAGACGCTTGCTTAGAGATACCAAAGCTTAGTCCATTTTGTACCAAAACATGAGTTGTTTTTTCTTCTTCTTAATAATTGTGTAGATGTTTCTTTTCAGGAAAGGACAACTTCATATCCCCCCTAAGTGTCATTGAGAATGCTGAGAAATAATCTTCACTAAAGCACTGGTTCACATCCAGTCCCCAAACCAGTCAGAGAACCACCAGAAGAACCAATCCATGCAGTAGAGCAGCAGAGTTGGGGTGAACGCTGGGTGAGCCTTGCCCCCCAGTGTATAGATGGGGATAACTCTGGGCAGACAAGTCCTTTCCAACTGCTCCTTCGCTCCAGTCTCCCACAATCCAGGTGCAGGCGGGGGAGAGTGTCCTGGCTGGGATGGGTCAGGTGTAAGTCAGGTGTAAGTCCAGGCCGGCAGGTTAGAGATGGTGTGTGTGTGTGTCGGGGGGAGGGGGAGATGTGGCTCTTCACACTGGCAGTGTGTTTGCCCCTGCTGCCTGACTTAAAACCGTGGCTCCAGGTGTGGCTCAGTTGCTTGAGTAGCATCCCATGCACCCAAAAGTCGCTGGTTCAATTCCAGGTCTGGGCACATGTGGGCTCAGTCCTCTGGAGGGGGGCGAGCAGGAGGCGGCTGATCAATGGTTTTCTCGCACTGATATTTCTCTCTCTCCCTGCCTCTCACTCTCTCTGAAATCAATCAAAACCTATTTAAACGTAAATAAAAACATACATAAAAACAAGGTCCAGCCCTAACCGGTTTGGCTCAGTGGATGAAGCATCGGCCTGCATACTGAAGAGTCCCAGGTTCGATTCTGGTCAAGGGCATGCACCTCGGTTGTGGGCAGGCCCCCAGTAGGTGTGCAGGAGGCAGCAGATCGGTGTTTCTCTCTCGTTGATGTTTCTATCCCTCTCCCTTCCTCTCTGTAAAAAAATCAATAAAATAAATATAAAAAAGCACACACACAAAAAACATGGTCCAGCCTTACGAGATGTCTCTTTCAGAAACAGGAGGCCAAGGGCATAGAAGGGTGGGAACAGTGAGTTGAAAGTCAGCAGTGACCTGGAGATTAAAACCTACGCAGATGAGCCCCGTTTACGTGGCTGTTTATTCAGACATCACAACACATGGCATGAAAATGAGAACTCCAAGCAGGACAGCAGTGGGCAGTCCTTCAGACGTAAGCTCCTATCCCGCTGCGTGCATGCAGTTTTCTCTGTAAGACATTTCCTGTCACATCTCCCAGGAGTCCTCCATTTGGGAGGGGAGCGAGCCCCCAGAGGCTGCGGTGCCTGGGCCAGGTGGGGCAGTGGACAGAGGTGGTGACAGACCGTCAGTCCTTTCTCATCATGGTGTCACTGAGCAGCCCTGCCCTTTGCCGGGCTCCTTGACTTCTGACAGGACAGATTCTGTACTCGCTGGGGAGAGCAGAAGAAGAAAAGGCAGAGTAGACTGTGAGACTTGACCTGGTTAGGGGGTCCTCTACCTTCCTGTTTTGTTCCCTTTAATCCCCCCATTCGGACGTGTGTGCTGTAAAACGCTGCTTCGCTGGGCTTCCTGATGGAAGGGCGTTTTTGTTGGCATCCACCGTGCAGTAAGGACTGTGATGGGCTAGGAGAGCAAGAATGAGCCACGGTCAAGGTCACCGTTCACTCTGGACCCTTAACACAAATGCCATTACAAGGGTGTGAGCTACAATGGACTTCTATTCACCTTAGCCAGGTGGGCAAACTCATTAGTCAACAGAGCGGCAAACTGCAGCTCATGAGCCACGGTTTGCCCACCACTGGCCTAAGCCTTGCCCCCTTTGCCTCTTCAGTCTTAGACCGTTTGGAATGCATTATCCTACCATGGCAAAGACTTAGAGGCATATATTCCGTAATTACAGTTTGTACTACAATATTCCAAAGATACCCATTTGTCCAGCTCTCAGTTAATCTGGAAACGAAATGCATCAGGAGCCTGTGTGAGTATTTGGTTTTGTAACTTTAAAAAATCTGTACCTCCATGAACACCCATGGCTTATCAGGAGTGGGGAACATCCAAAATTATCAACTTAAAAATCCGACAGGCATTTACTGAACACCCTGAAGGCTTTTGGGGGGGGGGGGGGCAGACCCAGTGATTTCTGGGCCTTGCAATTTTGGAGAAGTACAGTTTTGTTTTGAAAGGCTGTCTGTTTGGATCTCTTGGTTCCCCAGCCCTGGTTTAGGTGAAGATAACCTTTGAGCTTGTTGACTCCCCTTTTACATCAGCTTTTCTGGGAAGATTGAGTTTCACTGACTGGTTATGCAAGTTTTCATGCCATTACTCAAGCTCCCTGGTGCCTTGGGTCACCATGGAAACCAGCTGATTGACGTGGAGCTTGAAAGTTCCTTCTCTCCTGGTTAAGGGAAGGACACTGAAATGCATGATCACCTTGCTGCCCAGGGAATCCTGCAAGATAATCTCCGAATCGCCCCATGGTTTAACAGTGGCATCTTTAAATGTTGTTGACTTTTTATTAGTATAATGCAGTGGTCGGCAAACTGCTGCTCTCAAGCCTCGGTTTGCCGCTCTGTTGACTGATGAGTTTGCCGACCACTGGTATAATGGCCACTCAAAATGGCTTTTCAGGAAGAGTGACGGTGCTCTGCCCAGGGAGGCGCTGGGGAGTGACTCCTTGGGACCTGGGGAGCGGGGGCAGGGAGTCCCCCGATGCTTAGTGGTTGCTGGCTCCTGTTGGGTGGTGAGGTGAGCACGTCCTCCATGCCGAGGATAAGCCCTAAGAAGGTGGAGGTGGGAAGAGGGCCTAACCACCTTTCTCCTCTGCCATTGGAGCTGGTCCCCATGCCGTTGTCTGATCTCCACCTTCTCCATCTTTTCCCAGTGTGTCCAGCAGGACTCCACATTTCATTTATCCAGTGTCACAGTTTTGGCCGTTTTTATTTTTTCTATGTCCCTTTGCCTTCAGTTTTGGAAAAGTACGGTTTGGTTTTGTTTTGTTTTTAAAGGCTATCTCTTTGCGTCTCTGGGTTCCTCCTATGTAGTTTCAAAATGAAACACAACAAATTTCATTTTAGAAAATAAAAGACGTCGTATTTTAAGGTAATGCCTACAGGTGTTTAAGGACTAATTTACAGACGATGTCATCACTCCAAACTTGTTGCTGTGTTTGGGAGTAATTCAACAGACACGGGACACTGCCACCGCCTTGCCCTGTTAGGAGTTGGTTTGCAAGACCACTGTGTCCTGCCCGTTTCAAAACGCTGGCTTCGGCTGGAGCGCAACTTCGGAACCGCCACGTGCTTGCGAGAGACACTGATACGTATATGCACTTAAAACTGGTCAGGTGCTTCATCCGACATGTCACAGTGGGTAACTCAAAGTACTTGAGTCATTTACTGTCCTGCATTTATAGGAGGATTGACTTTCATTTTAATTAACTCCCTTTTTACTTTTTCCAATAAACTGTGTTATGTTTGACGTAACAGATTTTAAGGCAGAAGAAATCTGAGCCCGGCCAGGTGGCTCAGTTGGTTGAGAGTCATCCCAAACCCCAGTAAGGTTGCGGGTTTGATCCCGGGTCAGGGCAAGTCGGAGAGGCAACCAATGGATCTTTCTCTCTCTTTCTCTCTCCCCCCTCTCCAACCTTCCTTCAGTTTTCTAAAATCAATAAAAACACCCCCCCATTGAGGTAAAAACAAAGAAATCTGAGCTGTGTTGTCAAACACATTGTGTCTAGCCCTGCAGGCTCTCCCCATCCTTCACAGGAAACACGGGGCCTGTGTCCACCGCCCACCCTGGCCTCTCAGCGGATCGAGGGTGTGACCAGCAGGAACGTGGCCCACAGAGGCGCCCGTTAGGTGATTACGCAGCAACCTTGTTGCTCCCCATCAGGCTCCCATTAAGTCAGACTCTCCTCCGCGCCAGCACAATGACCTTAATTATCACTCATATCTGTCATCCTCGAGAAAGACGTCGGTCCCTCCGAATACATTCAAGTGCCAGGATGGCTGCTGGACAGTGTGGGGGCTCATCCGGCGCCAGGAAGCGCCTTTTGTCCGACACCTGGAAGTTGTTACGGTTGCTTCTCCCCAAACGGAGCATAATAACGGATTGTTTCCTCGGGCCGTGCCCCGTTTCAGACAAGTCTTCAGAGGAAAATGGCTCTGGTTAGCATGCGCCTTTTACAAAACAGTCTACGAATAAAATAATAAAAGAAATCTCCCTAGACACTGAATGCTACTAATTTGGGGAAATTATTACTCATTACACCTCGATGCCACTGCTTAAAATTTATTTGCCGTATGAATCTGCACAGTGACAGCTGAAGTGTGAGGAGCTTTGTGTGGAAGGTGACGGCGATAATTTACTCATCTCGAGAATGAAGAGTATCTCCATGGCGATGAAACACGCATAATGCTTCAAGGAGTCTTTTAAATGTAGGGATCACGCCATCTTTCCGGGGGGAAATAAAAGAAATCTAGCTTTATCCAACACATCCCCGAGACCCTGAACTTCTGACCTGCTCTGCCTCTCTCTCATTACTCATCCACTTCCTGATCTCTGCTTTCATATATGGCTTCCAATCAGAATTAGGGTCAGAAGAAGATGACATAATGAATAGCATTTTTTATAAGAATACTAGTGACCTGGTGCATGGATTCGTGCACAATGAAAGGGAATTAATTAGAAGAAATATTTTAATATCGCTATTTACACTTTAATAGAAGTGTCAACCAAATTCACGATTGACAGCGACAGATCTAAACACATGTGTGCAGTTGGCACCAGTGAGAGCTTTATATATGTGTGTGTGTGTGTGTGTTTTTTAATTGATTTCAGAGAGGAAGGGAGAGAGAAACATCAATGATGAGAGGGAATCATTGATTGGCTGCCTCCTGCATGCCCCTACTGGGGAATCAAACCTGCAACCGGGGTATGTGCCCCGCCTGGGAACGGAATGGTACATGAACTCCTTCCTGGTTCATAGGCCAACGCTCCACCGCTGACCCACACCAGCGGGCAGAGGAGTGTTTTCGAGTGAAGCTGGTGGTGCTGTGGAGTCCGGAGACTTGGTCCTCACCCCGACGGCCGTTTACGTGGTTGTCCTTTCACCTGACGAGGTCTGTCTGTCAGTGTCCCGCTCTCTGGCTCTGCCACTGAGAGCGCCGTTCAGTTCAGCGCAGCGCAGGCTCCCTTTGTGTCCCGTCCTGTACGAGGCAGTGCGGATCCCGGGTGCGTCCCGCCAGTCACTGCTCAGTGAGCTCCCGGCCTGGCGGGACCGGCAGGCACATCAGCAGAACGTTTTAGACAGGCGTGGGCTTCACTCAAACCCATGATCTAATCACGCGTGTGCCATGTTTTTATGAATCGAAAGTGTTAAGGATGTAATTTCTGTTGTGATGGCAGTAGTGTCACTTGACATTTCTGAGTTGTGAACTCTATTTTTGGTACCAGAGCATCTGTGGCTTCTTCACAATTAAGGCAGAAATCTGAGCTTTTCAGATAAGATGTCTGGATTTAATTCAAATCCAACAATCGAAAGGCGCTTGAAGCGGCTCTGTTTCTCTGTCAGATTTTTTCCCCAGCCTGTATGTCATTTGTAAGATGCCACCCATGTGCAAGCGCTGTGACAGGGCGAACGGGACCCGTTTTCCTGAGCTCCTTCCGCACCCCAACTTTTATTTCGGCCGCGGCCGCTCCCCTGGCAATCACACGTCGGTGTGATTTACTTTTCGTACTCCCCCAGGAACGTTCACCGTCATGGACTCCCGGAGCTTCCTTATCAGCGACTCAAGTGTCACCTCTTTTTCTTCATTTCAACCAGCACCTGATAACCAAGGTGTTCCAGGGAGTCTGCGAGAGCCTGTGGCTGAGAGAGAGGTGACAAACCTTTAAAGTCTGACTCCGGGTCTTGTCTGCGTTGTGATCAGCCCCAAAGCAGAACTAATTTCATTATTTACGTGGGCTGGCAGCCCCCACGTCACACGCGTTAAAGTAAATATGAAGCTAATGCCACTCTTAAGAGTGGTGACTTCCAGTGGAGAGTCTGGGGCCGTCGAGTGGGTTAGAATCTCCATCGCCTTCTGGACAGGTGACTCAGCCTCCCTGTAATTTCTGGTTCCTTCTCTGGAAGCCGGCGATAATACTGAGGGCTTCTGGGATTGTGATGATGCAAACCTTCAGAAAGATGCCCTGGCGTCCTGGTAGCCCCCACAATAAGCAGTCATTCAGTGGAGGAACTTTTAGATAAATAGTTATTTTCAAATCAGAGGCACTAGGTCTAGGAAATTTTGAGAGTTGAACTGTTGTCTTGTTTGAAACACACCCCAGGCTGAGGATCAGCCTTGAAATGAGTAGAATGGTGGGGGAACGGTGCACAGGGTGAGGGGGGGTCGTGCAGGCTGGCTGTGGGGAGTCTGGCGGGAGGGGATCCGCTCTGCAGGGTGAGGGGGGGTCGTGCAGGCTGGCTGTGGGGAGTCTGGCAGCAGGGGATCCGCTCTGCAGGGTGAGGGGAGAGGGTCATGCAGGCTGGCTGTGGGGAGTCTGGTGGCAGGGGATCCGCTCTGCAGAGTGAGGGGGGGGTCATGCAGGCTGGCTGTGGGGAGTCTGGCGGGAGGGGATCCGCTCTGCAGGGTGAGGGGAGGGTCGTGCAGGCTGGCTGTGGGGAGTCTGGCGGCAGGGGATCTGCTCTGCAGGGTGAGGGGGGTCATGCAGGCTGGCTGTGGGGAGTCTGGCGGCAGGGGATCCGCTCTGCAGGGTGAGGGGGGTCATGCAGGCTGGCTGTGGGAGTTGGGGAGTGGCGTACACAGGCCGATGGGCGCACTGTCCCTCTCCTCCGGTGCCCTAGTGGAAAACGCATGCGTGTGCCGAGGAGCACCATTCAGCAGCCAGTCAGTGCAGAGGAAAATGAATCTTTTCTTCCCTCCTTTCCTTTCTTTTCTTTTTCTGTGCTGGCACGACATTTCTACTGATCATTTTTTGAAATGAGTAATTTTCGGTTTAGGATTTTCTGACACCTTGATGGATTTCAAGAAAAATACTAACTTATGCTGATGCGATTCCCCATTTGTCTTTTAAGTGCAGAAGCCAGAGGCTCTCACGTCGACATTCAGATGCTCTCTGGCTCCGAGCATGTCCCCTCCTGCCTGTCTGTCGACGCCTCCCACACCTGGTTGGCCACCAGAGTCATCTGGGGCACCGCGTGCGCCGGATTATGAGGCAGATTGTTAAAGAAGATATGAATGAAAGTGGCTGAAACTAGACAGTAATTGATTTCTTGTCGCGTGAAGGAGTCAGAGGTACCTGGTACAGGGCACGCAGCCCTTTGCCTGTCCACGGGTTCTGTCTTTCCACTCGGAGCCCCCTCCACTCTGTTTCACAGTTCACGTGGGAGTTAGAGCCCCTAAAGGAGGGAAGAAGGGAGTAAAGGAGTGTACCTCTCCCTTTAATGCTGCTTCCTCCAATACCCCCTTAAATACAGCTCCCTGGATGGAGCTTACTTCGGGGAAACGTGAGTGGAGAGGTCACGTGGCCCACATTTCAAAGACTGTTTCCTGTCAGGGTTCCTTAAGAGTTAAGCTGCAGGCGGGAGGGAGTCACCATTTGCCACACTGCAGCGACAGGGAGCGCTTCCATTCTGGGACCCTCAGGGCCCATGGACGGGCTGAGAGCAGTCCCCGACCTCAGGACCGGGCCTCCTGGCTACAGGGTTTGCAGTGGGAACTATGTTAGCCGAGAGAGAGAGAGAGAGAGAGAGAGAGTGAGCGAGAGAGAGAGAGAGCGAGCACGAGCACCGGGTAAGAAATCCAGCAGGACCGGCACCCATTCCCGTGGCCTCTCTCCATGGGCTGGTAGGGGACATGTTTGATCCCCTGGTGATGCTCTTTTTCACTCTCATTTATAGCCACCTTTTCACCTGTTGCCTGCACTTTTTTTTAATAGTCCTGTATGAGGATATTCAGAATTGGCAATGCAGGGGCATGAATGGAATCTAAACTACATTCCCGTTGTCAGTTCCAGCCTGACAGGTGACCCGGCCTGAGGTAGGGAGGTGGGAATTAAGAAAAGAAAGACAAGAAAGTGGGATCGGGATGACTGCAAGCCATCGACAGACTGCAGCAGCTTTATTAACTGTGTGATGCCTTTTATACACAAACACAGACTGGGAGGTCAGTCATGAGGAATGTACTCTATGTTCCTCTTCATCTCTAAGGGAGATAAAGCACAAAGCCAAATTCTCAGTACAGCATATCTCAGTAAGTAGTTACAAATTTTTGGTAAACAACTCAAGGTCACTTGCATTGTGCTGAGGACTAGAAATTGCCATCCAAACAAGTCAGGGAACACTGTGTGGGTGGGGGGCTGATTTTATCAGCCCCTTCAGATGCAAGGACTTTGTCAGCTTACACCTGGTCTCCAACATCCCATCACATACTAAGTGTTAACATGTAGTCAGCACATCCTAAATGCCCCATTCCAGACAGTTTTCTGTACTATCTCATTTAATCCTCAAAACAACCCTATGAGGTAGGTACTATTATTACTAATCACTACGTTATAGTTGAAGTAGAGAGATTGAGAGCTCATATAAACCAGAAAAAAATGGCAGAGCTAAGATCTGAGCCCAAATTCAGTTTCTAACACTATGCAGAGTACTTGGTGAATGTTTCTTAAGAAGGAAGTTACAGGACTTCGGATCGTCAGGGACTTCTGCCTTCACCGACTGTTGAGTAACTGCAATGAGGTAGACTTTGTGGATAAAGGGAAAACTGGCCTTTGAATAGAGCTCGTATCAGGAAAATAAGAGGAAGCTAAACTGTTTGGAAAGGTAATCCAACCCATGTGTATGGAGACCTGAGCCTGGGCCAAGAATGGGTGTGTGCATTGCAAACCAAACCAAACCAAACCAAACCCAAACCCAAACCAAACCCAAACCAAACCAAACCAAACCAAACCAAAGCAAACACAAACCAAACTAAACCAAACCAAACCCAAACCAAACCAACCCAAACACAAACACAAACCAGACCAAACACAAACCAAACCAAACCAAACCCAAACCAAACCAAACCCAACCCAAACCCAACCAAACCCAAACCCAACCAAACCCAAACCAAACCAAACACAAACCAAACCAAACCAAACCAAACACAAACCAAACCAAACCAAACCCAAACCCACACCAAACCCAACCCAAACCAAACCCAAAGCAAACCAAACACAAACCCAAACCAAACACAAACCCAAACCAAACCCAAACCAAACCCAAACCAACCCAAACCAAACCCAAACCAAACCCAAACCAAACCAAACCAAACCAAACACAAACCAAACCAAACCCAAACCAAACCCAAACCAAACCAAACCAACCCAAACCAACCCAAACCAAACCCAAACCAACCCAAACCAACCCAAACCAAACCAAACCAAACCCAAACCAAACCAAACACAAACCAGACCAAACCAAATACAAACCAGACCAAACCCAAACCAAACCCAAACCAACCCAACCCAACCCAACCCAAACCAAACACGACGGAACATGTGGGCCTCCTACAGGACTGCTGAGCCTGGCTGTCCCGTGTGAGACGTGGCGGTGGTTTGTGATCAGGGGCAGGCGCAGGTGCACAGTTCTCTCCTTTTCTGCTGCCGACCCCTCGGGGGGCTGGCCCGTCTGTGTGGATGAGCTGGCCCTGGGAGCAGCACTGCCTCCTCGAATGTCTCCGGTTCCTTAAACCCCCCCACGCCCACGCCCTGGCAAACGGTGTGCCCGGGGCAAGGGCGGGTCATTGCCGACCTCGGGATTTGGAAGCAAGAGACCTTTAGGAGCTTGTTCTCCATTGACCCACGCTGTGAGATTGTCACATTGTTGTCGGAATGAAGCCACCACGGCTGACCAGACGCATCACGCCGTCGGCTTGCTGCCGCCCTGGGAGCTGGGAATGGTCACTGCAGGGAAAGAGGCACAATGACACCATGTTTTACCGAGTGGAGGGACTGAGGCCCAGTTATAGAGCATGAGGAAAGCATGGTCTTCATTTCTTTCCACTTGATGCTGTGGAAAGTGGGTGACTTGCAAAGGACGGCCATTCGCTGCCAAAGGCCAACATGAAGGATCAGTTAAATAAGACGGAATGTCATTGTCAAGTTCGGCTTGCAAACCTGGAACAGCAGCAGGTGGCTGTCCTTTTCATGGCTCCGAATTACAGAGAGGAATGACCAGCATGGACGAGGGACCAGCGTTGACGAGGGAGCGTGGGTTTGCACTTTTGAAGGCGAAGGGGGCTCAGTGGGGCCTCAGGTTGGCATTGTCGAGATTGTGGTGGGAAACAGCCCCTCTGTCTGGGAGAGGACAGGCCAGCCAGGGGACCCCCTGCAGCTGGACTTCAAGCTCCAAGATCCTGAGGTGTCAGTGCTTTCTGGCTCCGACCTCTGCTGCTGCTGGGAGCCAGGCCTGTGGCTGCAGCCGCACCCCCTCCCGCCCTGTGTGGGGAGGGACCCGCAGATGTAGAATTCTGGCCAATTGCCACCCCCCGCCCCTTTCCTGAATGCTGGAGACGGACAGCAACACCGGACCTTGACCTCTTGCATAAACATCTCGGTCCTATTCTGTCACTTCCTCTTCTACATAAACCAAGTAAAATGTTCTCAAATTCCGTTCTGTTTCCAGAATCACCAGTGCATTTTCCCCGCCCTCTCCTCTCCCCCCAGAACATTGTTGTTGTTTTTTATTATATTACTTGAAAGGGATTTGGTAAAGCCACCCTCTGCAAGTAATTTGCCTTTCACCCGAGAGGGTTAACGGGCCTCTGAAAACGCCCGAGTTGTCCAGCGAGGGGACCCGGGACCCTGTGGGCCCCACGCTGGCCTTTCCTTCGGAGGAATGCAATTTGGCGCTCTCCCGCCTCGTCCCGCCAGCTGCTTAGTTATGGACGATATTGACTTTTAGTTTTCAAAAGTCTCGCCTCAGAAAATTGTTTTTAACAGCTCTCAGCCACTCCGCCCTGTGTTTTTATTTTATATCACTTTTCATTGGGGATATTATTAAGTCAAATCCTTGGTAACCGTTCTCCGCAATTCAATTTCTTTTTACCCAAGATCCATTGAATTCGAGTCACTGCCTTTTCGCAAAAGGTTAACCCAATATTTCATGTTATGCTTTCTACTTATGCCGCGCAAAAGAAAAGTCACTGTGATAAGCAGCCGATAAATTGTATTCAGAATGTTTCTTCTCAAAAGTTACATTACTCTGCCCACATAGATAAGCATAATCATTTATCACAATAGGAATTGTGGAAATAAAAACTAAAATAAATGCAGCTGTCTTTCTTGCATGTTACGCAGACATTTTTTCTTTCTTTCTTTCTTTTCCATAAATGTGGGCTACAGAAACCACCTTTGAAAAATGCCATCTCTTTATGTATGTGTGCATTCATGTGAGATTAGAAATGGGCCAAGGTTAAATAACTAGACAAACAAAAACTGCATTTATTTTATATTAAGAAAATGTTTCAATTTTTTGTATAAAAGATTACATTTTTAATATTGGCACTTATTAGTTAATAGGTTGTGTTGGCATTATTTTACCATAAGGAATAAGCCATGTAAAACTCTTAGCTCTATTGTATGTGTGTCATCCAGAAAACACGGCCATCTAAAGAGAGTGTGAAGAAATAACGTGTCTGTTGTCTATAGGAATTACTAAAAATAATTGTCACTAATAGCGGGCTAATCGGGTAAGTTCCAGTGATGTTTATCAGTGTGAATACAGCATACAACACAATCCACTGAAAATAAAATTTAGTGATTATTGCTTTTGGTAACAGCTTTATCAAGAAGTAATTTACATACCACACAATTTTCTCATTTGAAGTATAGAATTCAAAAGCTTTTAATGTATTCATGAGTTTTGCTACCATTACCACAATTAATTTTTGTCACCTCAGAAGAAACCACCTACCCTTTGTTTTGAAAAAAATAAGTATTTATTTTTTAGAGGAAGGGAGAGGGGGAGAGAGAGAGAAACATGAATGAGAGAGAAACATTGATTGGCTGCCTCCTGCACGCCCCCTACTGGGGAACAGGCCCACAACCCGGGCATGCGCCCTGACCAGGAATTGAATGACCTCCTGGTGCATGGGACGATGGCCACCACTGAGCCGCCCGGCAGGGCTAACCTACCTGCACTAGCAGGCACTCCCTGTTTCCCCTGACTCCCCGCCCTGGCAGCCACTCCGCTCTCCCCGACACAGATTGCCTTTTCTAGACATTTTATTTCAACGGACTCATCCGATATGTGGTATTTTATTCCCGGCTTTTCTCAGGTAGCACAATGTTTACCATACTCATCTGTTTTGTTGGTACACTCCCCAAATCTCTTTTCCTTATCGACATCACCTCCATTGTGTTGTGTTTGCGGAACTGCCTTGTATGACTTTAACTCTTATTTCATCGAGGCTTGTTTTGCGGCCACCTCTGAGGTCCAGCCGAGAGACTGTCCTCTGCACACTTGAGAAGAATGTGTGTTCCACGGCTGTAGGTTCGGATAGTGCAGTGTTGTTCAAGTATATTCCTGTAACAGTTTTTAATTCATTTTTCACAGAGACAGAGGAAGGGAGAGGGTGAGGGAGACGGAGGGAGAGAGGGAAGGTAGGGAGGGAGGGAGGGAGGGGGAGAGAGAGAGAGAGAGAGAGAGAGAGATCCATTTGATGGTTCACCTGTTTGTGCACTCATCGGTTGATTCCTGTGTGTGCCCTGACTGGGGATAGAACTCACAACCGTGGCGGAGCCGGACATCTCTCCAACCACTGAGCCGCCTGGCCAGGGCTCAAGCCTATTTCTTCTTTGTTCTTCTGCCTTGAGTCTAGGATTCTTGCTTGACATTTTTTTCCCTTTTAATACTTTTAAAATCTCACCTCACTAGTTCCTGGCAGCTACTACTGTGGGCGAGGAGTCAGCTGGTCGACCCCGGGCGCTCTCCCGGTCAGGAGGAGCCCTTTCTGTCTTCCTCTTCCTCCTCCCAGGATGGTCTTCCGGGGGATGATGTTTAGCATTTTTGCTCCTGGGTCTGTGTGAATCTCTGCATTTATCCCGTGTCACACTTGTCGAGCTTCTGGCTGTAGTATAATGTTTTCTCTGTTTTTAAAGTCAAATGTGGGACGTTCCCAGCCATCGTTACTCTTTATATTTTCACCTCCTTTCTTTCCTCTCCTGGCCATCCCGTGAGTGTTTGGTGCAGCTGACGGCGCCTCACATCTCTTCCAGGCTTTCCTAATGCTTGTCACACTTTCTTCTCTCTGTTCGTCGGTCCGCACAGTTTGCTGCTCTCCGCACAGTTTGCTGCTCTTCTCTTCTGGCAGTTCAGATCTACTACCGAGGCCCTTTAGCAGATTTTCCCTCAGCGAGGGCGTTACCCAATAAAGGATTCCAGGCAGTAAGTTTACTGTGGAATCAGAGTAGCAGAAGGGGAAAGCAACATTTATAGTGTATGTCTGCCTTTGGGTGTGTGGGGGTAATATCAAGATAAAAAATTTTTGATTTATTTTTAATACCGACATATTTACATATGTTTATATCTTGTTTTTACTGTCTTTAGAATATCCTGGCTTTAAATCCTCGAACACAAACTCACGCAGCTCTGCGTTCAACTTCGGCCAAGAAATTAGACAAGAAACATTGGAAAAGAAACCCTGATAAGAACTGCTTTGTAAGTACCCCTGATGTATGATTTCACTCTAAAAAATGATCTCACTTTATGCATTACAAGGCAAGATTTTACATTTACTTAGAAATATACTAAAGTATGAGTAAAGTACAGCTGTGGTTTTTTTAAAAAAAATTTAAAAATATTTTATATTAGAATCATCTCAAAGTGTGTTTAATTTTACTGCTTTAAAAGATCTATGGAAACAGTTCAACATCCTATAAATTTAGTTTGGTGCCCAAATTAATTTTCTTAAAAATCTATAAAATTACTGTTGCTGATGTAATTCAGCTGAAGAAGGGTAAACAAACGTAGAAGCACCTAAAGTGTGCTTTGGGGGAAGGGGAACATGTGAGCGTGAGATGTTTGCTGTGAGCCTGTCACAGAGCATCCCTGTGAGATCCTGAGCTTGCTCATTGTTAGAGCATTATTTAACTGGGCCTGTGGGGAGCCTTCAGGCAGGGACTGTGAAACCATCAATCGGGGTCAAGTACAACCTCGAAGGAAACATTTAACATGCCATCTTTGGGGTTATGCATCTTTGAATTTGTAAGCCAATTTTCATTCAACCTGCTTTCCCAAAATTAATCCCCGCACATTAATTGTCTCAAATTAGCGAGACAATAGTATATGCTTATTTAACGTTAGTTCTCTTGGTATTGTTTTGTGTACTGCCCAATGCAATGATTTCAGTTTATTTTGATGTACTTGTTTCCTTTGTACTTGTACATTTCATGAGGTAGGGAAAATCCATTCAGTGGGAAAGTATGCAACAGTTAAAATTATTTTTGAAACCATTAACAATCTGGAAAAATACTATCTTTATTCATGAAAAAGCATAAAATGTCACTGTGCTTAATAATGATTGTGTGCATTTTTGTGTCTAAGAGGTATCTCAAACTTCACATGTTGAAAATCCAAATTATGATCTTATCTCTAAAACCTGTTCTTCTTGAGGTCATCATTACCTACTCCTTCACTGACAGCAAAAAATTGTCATTTCTCTCACCTTCCCTACTTAATTAGAAGGTCCTTTGGCTTTGCCTTCAGATATATCCAGAATCATTCCCTGTCATCACTTAATCATACCAGCCTTGCTAAGTCACTGCCATTCTCTCTCACCTGGACCACTTCAGTAGCCTTGGCCCAGTTTCCATGCTTCTGCCCTTTCCTGGTAGACTCTTTCTTTCTTATTCTTTCTTCTTATCTATCTACCTACCTACCTACTTACCTATCTATCAGTCATTCATCTATCTATATATCATCTGTCTCTCAATCATTTGTCATCTATCATCTATCTATCTATCTACCTGTCATCTATCATCCATCTATATATCATCTATCAATCATCTATCATCTATCATCTATCTACCTATCATCTATCTATCTACCATCTATCTGTCATCTATCATCTATCTATCTATATCTATCTGTTGATATAGTTTTTCTTTTTTTCCCTAGCTCTAGTCCTACCCCTAACCCTAAGTCGTTTCTTCTTTTTAGATAGAAAAACTTTAATATGGGATCTGGCCATAGAGCCTCTTCTTAATAAAACATCTGAAGAATCCTTTCCAAATTCCCGGCTCAGCATCTGTCAGGGTGTTTCCCACTTTCTCGGAGTTTGCAGTTTCCCCCTAGCTCAGCAAGGCCTTCCCTAGCCGCCCACTGAAAATGCCCAGCCCCTCCGCGCTCTCCACAGTCTCCCTGCTCATTGATGACAGACTCTGCGTTGCACGTACTAATTCGGCTATGGTCTGTCTTTTCCACCAGAGTTGGAGTCCGGGGGCGGCGGAGGGATGGTGGGTTGTGTTTCCCTAACTGTGCCCACACCTTCTAGAAGAGTTGGTGCCCCTGAGGGCTCCGTACTTGTTAGTCTGCTGGGGACCGGTATCCAGAACACTTCATCTTGCACTTGAGTCTCCCTGTGGTGAAAGGGACAACTCAGATTTGTTTCGTTTCACTGAGGAGAAAGACTTTGCGGAAAATGTTAAATGATTCCTTAAGCCCATTACAAATTGCTCAGGGTGGCTTCTAGAATGCTGGTCACGTGACCCTGTGTGTTGTTTCTGGTATATCCCGTGTCCTGAGAAAAGATAAACAGCATCATGTTAAACTAGAGCCACCGAGGTCAGGGAACCAGGGACGGGGCCCGTTGCCACATCCACAGCCGGCGATCTCCCCTCGTCCCGAAGACCGCCTTCCAGAGAGGCCGTTTCCTGCCCGTCTCGACCAGCAGGCATAAGGTTTACCGATTTCCTTTGATTTTCTTTGCTCTTCAGGAAAATCTCCTTTGCTTGGGCTTGGCAGCGGTCTGTGGGTTTGGCTCAGGAATCACTGGCGACCACGTGGCGCGCACGGGGCTGGGGTTCCTTTGAGGAGGTCCCAGGGGCGTTTCCCCGAGACCTTGTCTAACGCTTCCCCGTCTGCCTGTCTTTCTCCTCCCACCCGGGTGCTTGGATCAGCCATGTTCCAGGCACTGGCTGAATGCTGCTCAAAGACGAGTGAAAATTCACCAAGGAATAGTCTGCAGTGATCTGGTGGATACAGACTGGGCGTTCATGAGTTAGAACATAGGCTCTTCTCAGAGCACAGGCATCTGAGCCCTGAAAGTGCGCCTGCAGGAGGCAGTTCTGCATGTTCGCTCTGGAGCGTCTTCCCCTGGCAGTTCAAATCCATCCTCGTGCTAATGGGGGACTCTGATTCAGCGGGGATTTAAGCCGGCGAGTGTGTTTATACTGGTTAATGGAGCACAAAGCACTGATTTCCAGGCTCTCTGAGGCAGGTGTTCCGTAACTGCTGTTTATTTTTGCAATTTCTAAAGAGGTTGAACTGTCCTAATTAATAAATATTTTTGCACTCAGATTTCCATGACTAATTTTTTAAGACCAAAAATATGGTATAAATCAGAAAACATCCTGGGTGAAAATAAAAGGGGAGGCAGGTCAAGGCAGCCCATTGTTAGGTTTTTGAGGATTTTAGTTAATTTGTTCTAAACACTTGGCACTTAGTGGAAGCTCACAGTTAAAGAAGAAAATCCTGTATGGTAAAGAGCCAATAGGCTAATTAGACTGATCGGCAGAGCGACCATCCCAGTGACCTTATGGATGAAGCCGGGGCTGCGAGGGGTTGGGAGGGCTGTGCCTTGCACGAAGTTCGTGCACCAGGCCTCTAGTCAATAAATGAAAGCATAGAAGTTGAAATAGAACAGGGATCCTGAGTCTGAAATCTCCCCCCAGTTAGGCAGATTCAGACTTCGTCCTTTTGAAGTTGGGGTGGGGTCTTCCGTCAGATGAATGCTGACGCGTAACCAGTGGACCTCGCCTGGCAACAAATCTGAGTTGTCCCTTTCACCACAGGGACAGCATTGTGGTCACAGTCTTAAAGCCGGGTATGATTCCCAATGAGAACTAGGGTGAGCTCAGATTCTATGGGAATACAGAGCACACCCTGAATTGGTCCTTGGCATCTGAAATCATCCACTGGCTTCCGCTCCCTGCATCTGCTGTGTGGACCCCGGAGCGCGTCTCCTGAGCGTCTCAGGCCTCAGCTTGACGGCGGAAACAAGCCCCCTCCATGCGGGGCGCTCCGAAAGGAGCGTGTGCGGCGTCACCCCCTCTAGACGGGCCTGCACTGCCGGAGAGAAGACTGCCCGCACGCTGGAAGACTTCAGAGGAGGAGTATTTGCTTGAAATGTGACTTGTACGGTTTCACTGGTGTCCAAGCATTAATGGAAGACCTACTGTGTGCCGGCCACCGTGACAAGTGGTGGGCGAAGGGACACACAGTCGTCTTGCCCTAACCATTCGCCATCATTCACACAGCCATTCAGTTCCATCACCAGGAACCCCTGTCAGAAGAGCCAGCCACCAGAGCCACACCGGAGCCTGTGTCCTGGCCTCCCCGAGGAAACCGAATTGCAGGTGAAAACACGCGGCGGGGGAGAGGAGGAGGAGAGGGTCTGTCCCTCCGGAGTGGACGGTGGAAACCGGGAGGGGTCAAGAGGAGGAGCTGATGCACTTAAGGTGGGAACCAATTTCAGTGCCGAACGGCGAAGAGCAGCGGGCGAGGGGAGGACGCGGGGCCTGGGGACGGCCGCACAGGTGACGGTCGCAGGCGAAGCCAGGAGGGGGGCAGCAGTGCGCTGGACCGGAAAGCCCTGTACTCTGCGTGTTTCGTCCCGGCCCGGGTGCCAGCCCGTGAGGAATGCTGGGGTTCAGGGTTTTAAACAGCGTCAGGCGGCCTCTCTGAAAGGATGAGTTTTCCTGGAGCTCCTTCCCACACTCGAGTGAGAGGCGTTGTCAGAGGCTTATTCTCCGGGGAAACGGAGTAAAACGTTCATTGACGGGCACGAAGGAAAGGGGTGACTCCCGACTTCCGGGGCCGTCTCTGGAAGGTGCCCTTGTTGCGTTTCAGCCCGGATCGCACGTTCTACGGGCCCCGTGACACACGGATCAGACTCCTTCGTAACCGCCCTCGTGTGGCTCTTTTTCAGTTTGAAATTTTTACAACAGTTCAGTGCTGGCTCTCCGCCCCCCCCCCCCCCCCCCCCGCCCCCCAACCAACTTTATTGTCGATCAGAATGGCGAGTGGGGCTGAAGGGACTGCAGGCAGCTTCCCCGGAGTCAGGCACGTTGGTTCCTGCTCTCTGAGCAAGAGGAAGCGCAGGTCCCTTTAAAGCCACTGCTGGGCTTGGAGGGGGTTTCGGACGGGGACCTCGAGCAGCGGGGTGACCTCTCCCCGCGAAGGGCTGGCTGGGAGCGAGCCCCAGAGATCAGCTAATTGGGCTCCATGATTGGTTCTGCCATTTACTGGCTGCGTGACCTGGAGCGAAAGCTTCCTCTCCTTCTGCGTCCATTTCCTCTGCGCGATGAGGGTCACCATAGCCTCTGCCCGACCCAGTTGTTGTTCGGGGTAATGAGTCTGTCTGCCTGCCGTCCTCACAGCGGCTCTGCCTGTCCTTCCGGCCGCGGGGCCCGGGCAGTCTGCCAGCCCGCGGCTCGGCGCTCCTGTGCCCCGGGCGGGGCTCCTGGCGGTGGCTGCCGGGGAGCGGGCCTCGATGGGGAGGACGGGGGAGTGAGCGGGGGGATGTAAGGACGGGAGTGGACGACAGCTTTTCCGTTATTCCGTTACCGCCAGAGGTTTCCTGGCAGCGAAGGGTGTGTGTGTGTGTGTGTGTGTGTGTGAGAGAGAGAGAGAGAGAGAGAGAGAGAGAGAGAGAAAGAGAGAGAGAGAGAGGGAGAAGAGAGAGGGAGGGAGAGGGAGGGGAGAGAGATGGAAAGAAACAGATAATAGATTTTTTTAAATGATAGACAAATACTTTTTATTGATTTCAGAGAGGAAGAGAGAGGGAGGGAGGGAGAGAAACATCACTGATGAGAGAGAATCATGGATCTGTTACTCCCGCATGCCCCCTAGTGGGGATCGAACCCATGACCCAGGCATGTGCCCTTGATCACAAACCCAGGACCCTTGGGTTCGCAGGCTGCTGCTCTGTTCACTGAGCCAAATCGGCAGGGTGAGACACTAGACTTAAAAAATATATGTTTTCATTAATTTTTAGAGAGGATGGGAGAGGGAGAGATAGAAACATCCGTGAGAGAGAAACCCCCACCGAGTGGCTGGCTCCTTCCTGCCCGCCCCCCACTGGGGATTGAGCCCGCAACCTGGGCATGTGCCCTGGCCAGGAATCGAACTTGGTTCACAGGTCAGCGCTCAACCACTGAGCCCCGCCGGCCTGCCAGATACTCGGTTTTTTTGAGCATTTGCTACCTGTAGGCATCAAATTGGAATGAATGATATTCCTGTGATTTATTTTTTTGCCACATTCTGTCCTTTCTCCAAAAAGCTCCCTGCCCAGTCTCGTGCCGTGGGCAGCTCTGCCTTGTGTGGGAGACCCCGCCCTGGTGAGGCAGAGGGCACGGAGGCTGACCCCCCGCTTCCTCTCGGCGCTGACCGCGGCTCATGCCGGCGACGTGCTGGCGCAGGGACGTGGAGACAGGGGTGGGGGGGTGGGGGGGGGCCGGCAATGTGCTGGCGCAGGGACCAGGGACGTGGAGACGGGGGTGGGGGGGTGGGGGGGGGCCGGCAATGTGCTGGCGCAGGGACCAGGGACGTGGAGACAGGGGTGGGGGGGTGGGGGGGGGCCGGCAATGTGCTGGCGCAGGGACCAGGGACGTGGAGACGGGGGGGGGGGGGGGGGGGCAGGCGACGTGGAACCGGACGGATGCGGTGTGTGTACACGGGAATCTGCGCGCAGCCACCGACATTAAACCGGATTGCGGGATGCATCGCAGGTCAGCACGTGCCATGCAATAAAACACGCGTGTGAAGACCACGTCTGTAGACACAGAGCATGTATGTTTCAGAAGATCTTAACGAAGCATTTGCAAACAAGAAATATCTTTGCCTGTGAGAAACAAAACTCTCTGAGCAAAAGAAACCAGCTCCATTGTCTTCAGAGCCGACTTTGGCGACATGATTTCGGTGCCCGGAGCAAACCAGCGCCGGGCTTTGCTGCTTTCCAAATGGGCGTCCGGCTTCCCGCCCGCCCGCCTGTCCAGGCACTGACGGGGTGGGGTGGGGGGGACCCACGTGGGAGGCCCGGCGCCCCAGTGGGCGGATCAGAACGGGGTGAGCGGCGTCAGGGATGTGGTGTCTGTGCACGGCAGTGTGCGCTTCCCACCACCGCCGCCGCCGCGCCTCCCGGCGCCTCCCATGGCCGTGTGTGTGGCCCTTACCAGCCCCTCCTCCCGGTATCCCCCACCCGTTGTCTGCGTCTGGGAGTGTCCGTTTGTTGTTTTGTTGTTCACGTTTCACCTCCCACCTACGAGCGACGTCACGTGGCTCCTGACTTTCCCCTCTGGCATTTCACTTAGCACAGCGGTCGGCAAACCGACTCATGCGTTTGCTGACCCCTGACTTAGCGTGATATTCTCCAGATCTATCCGTGTCGTCTGAAATGGCTGCACTTGCTCTTCCTTACGGCGGAGTGGGATTCCGTGGCGTCTGTGGACCCCGCCTCCGCGCAGGCCTCCGTGGAAGGACGCTCGGCGGCTTCCACGTCTTGGCCACCGTGGAGGCTGCTGCAGTGAACACGGTCCCGTGGGTAGGGCTGCGGCCTTTACCACATGTTACCTGTGGAGCATCATTGCTATCGATTTCAGAGAGGAAGGGAGAGGGGGAGAGAAATAGAAACGCCAGGGATGACTCACTGATCACCTGCCTCCAGGCCCCCTCCTGGGCGCTCACAACCCGGGCATGTGCCCCGTCTGGGAACCAAACCTGACCTGGTTCAGAGGTCAGCACCCACCACGGAGCCACACCTGCTGGGGAAGCATCATTGCTTTTCAACTGATAGAACGGTGATAGACTTCACTCGGAAAAGATGTCGGGGTTCTCTTCTGCGCTGTTTTCCATAAAGTGAGTTGTTCTCTTTTATTACACAATTTTTTTTAAAAAGGACAATGCACTTTTCCCTTTCCTTAGCATATTGGTAAGGAATCATGGGAGCTATAGTTTAAAAAAAAGACATGTATTTAAAAAATCATCATTGATTTGATTTTTAATATATCATTTATAGAGGAACAGATGGTGGAGTTATAGTTACAAACAATGAAATACAAAAATCACCCAGCCTGATGGCTTTTAGCAGGCAATTTGCATGATGAAATTAAGTTGGGGGAAAAATAGGAGACTTAATTCTTTGGATGATATTCCTGGTACTTACCCTCCCCTCCCCATTACAATCCCATGTATTTCTTATCTCTGCTGGTTGCGTAGACCCCTCATATCGTTCCTCATCTCGTTTTCCCTCCCACTCAGTTACTCTGGTATCTGGCGTTGATTTTTTTTTTTAGAGATTTAAAATCAGATTCTGCTGTGAAAACCCATTTGTGTTAAATAATTTATATGAAATAAAAGGACTGTTGAATGAAAGCACAAAATAGTTCATTAAGAAGCATTGTCGACGTGAACAATGTCCTAATAAAGAGGCTTGGCTTCATTTTCATAACTAAGAATTTAGCTAAGCACATCCAAATTTACTCCCTTAATTAATACCTACATTTTAGGTTGAGGAACGGGAAATTGGGACTCTCACCTGCACCTTGCCACTTATGGGAGCGGTGCGGGAGTCTTCCATTCGCACCGTAATTGCCCGGGACCTCAATCAGATATGTAGAAGCCTGCAGCCGTGGCCCGCAGCGTTCGCTGTGCAGACTGAGCGCGCTCGGTGAGGATCCCTTAGAACGCGCAAACCGGAGGCCCCATCATACCCAGCTGAGCTCGGAGAGCGCCCTCCGTTACTCCTGATCGCCAGCCACTGCCTCACGCGCTTGCTCTGTCTTCCTCCCCATGCCCTGCGTCTGTGGATCTAATTTGGTTTATTAGCATGCCGTAATGATGTATAACTTCTCCCCCCCAGTCATCTGCTTCTCGGGCAGGAAATTTCTCAGTGCTCCTGAGGACAGCACCACCGCGGGAGCTTTTGATCTTGTTACAGGAAAGTCGCCCAGTTCAAAATTTGGCAGAGACTCGTGTCCTGAGCAAAGCCTTGTCCTAACCTGGCTGTGGAACCAGGGCCTGTCCGTGCGTTTCCTGTCCCTGTGCACATGGGGCCTGTGCTAGACGTGGCGGCAGACTCCCAGCACGGCAGTCCTCAAATTCCCCCGGGGCCCTGCATTCCTCACGGCGTCACAGCGCTGCGACAACCACGGGCCTGAGTCAGGGCTCAGTTGTGGTGGCTTCGGGTGCGGCTCTCGTCCTTGTGCCAAACCAGGAAGGTGCGAGTCTAGGCTCTGTCAGCTGCTACTCAGGAAGCCATAGGCGAGGTACTGGAACCCCCGACCCTCAGTTTCCACATCTGAGAAAAGGGACGATAATGCCAGCACCGAGCAAGAATTCAGTCGGACTGAGCTATGGAAGGATTTATGGAAGCTCAGAGATTTTTAGGAAATTAATAGACAGAGAAACAACAATCACATGAAATCTACTGAGTCACCAGTACTTCCAAGTTGTTGCTTCAGTCTTAGTCTGTGCTTCCAGATTTTATTAAAAATGAGATTATAGCTTGTATCTCAGTGTCTGAACCTCATGTTCACATAAAATTACACGTACATGTTTCATGTAATCACATGTCATACTACATGCTATTTGAATGCCTTTTGTACCACAGTCATATATATGAAAGGCATTCAAATAACATGTTGGTGTGATATGGGATTACATGGAACGTGTACATGTAAATGTTCAGTCATATGATAATTTACATGTTTAATGCCCTGGAGCTGCAGAGTGGATGCTGTGAAGGCCTTTCACGTAGTGACACATGTCAGCTTATTTTCGGGGCGTGTGTAAGTAACTCTGCCTTCTGTCTGACTTTGGTTATTAGTTAGAAGCCAGTAAAGGAATCAGTTCATTTCAAGTATCGGGGAAATATGAGTCATAATCTCCTGGTGCATAGAAAAGCCTTTAATCTCTCCTTAATTGTTTTCCTCTGAAAACGCTGGTTTTTATTGGAGCTTCTCCCACACAGACATCGAAGGCGCTGACTAATGGTGGCACACCAAGGGTGACATGCTCCTTGCTGTTAGTTACACGACAGTTTCTCTTTTTATACCGATGACAGGAGTAACATTGATTCATGCCCAATTAGGGATAATTGTATAAATTAGTCATTTCCTATAATATAGATTTATGTTAGTGTTTTTTAAATAAGCAATTTAAATGTGTATAATACACACACATATTTACATGTTTGTGTAATGTCGATGTTATTTACATGCTATATACACAGAAAAGGGAACCCCGTTCCGTGTATTTGCTGCCCTGATAACAGAAAATGTAATTGCATTTCACAGGCCAGCCTCCTGTCCCCGCCTTAAAGGACAGACTGTTTTGATTTATTTTATTGTTTTTACTCAATATGACATTTTAAGAGAATACTCACCATCTTTAATATGTTCCTAAACAGAAAGTATTTTCTCATTGTTAAACAGAGAGATGTATGAGACTCCCCCATCTATACTATTTAAAAATGTTTAAAATGCTATCTTTTCTACAATCTCAGTTTCCTACCATTTTATCTTTTTTTTTTTTTAATAATTTTACCATTTATCAGTCTAAAACAATCCTGGGCTTTGCATCTGCCTGGCCGACTCTTTTATTCTTAAATTGTCATGTGATACAGAGGCATGTCCTGTTATTTTGTCATTTTTAAATCTGGAGGATCTTTGTCTTTTAATAGAGAACTGTAACCATTTTACATTTACATTTAATTGGGATATTTGGACTTGTACTTGGATGCTGTCTTAGACCGCACCCTCCCCTCATCACGTCTGTGCGTTCTCTTTAGCAGCTGAGATTTTTATTATTTCTGGACGGATAACTCACGCACTATATTTTGATTCTGTAAGTATGTAATCTTACATTTTATTAACTGACTTCTCTACACAGCCCTTAGATACTGGGGTTAAGACATGGAGTCAGGTTTGTTCACATCGCTGATAAAGGTAGCAGGCTTTCACTTCCTGTCTAACAACCCCTTTGTCATTTTGTTAGGACAAGCTGGTGCTTGACATCTTCTTAGATAGTAAGAAAGGTCTCTTTTAAGAGTAATTTTGAATATTTCAATAAGCTGCATAGGTGAATTGACAGTTATATTAAAAATTGCCTAAAATTTGTTACAGTTTCATTCATTTGTCTTCATTTTTTAAAAAAATATATTTTATTGATTTTTCACAGAGAGGAAGGGAGAGGGATAGAAAGTCAGAAGCATCGATGAGAGAGAAACATCCATCAGCTGCCTCTTGCACGCCACTAATGGGGATGTGCCCGCAGCCAAGGTACATGCCCTTGACCGGAATCGAACCTGGGACCCTTTAGTCCGCAGGCTGACGCTCTATCCACTGAGCCAAACCGGTTTCGGCTATTTGTCTTCATTTTTAATGCTGTACCTTCTCTACACGTAAGAAATAAAAAATGGAGTTCGTTTTTGTTGGAATTCTGACTTGATGTTTTTGGGAGTGATCGGATTGTCAGTTTTCAGCTGTCACTCTGTCCCCCGCGTGTTTTGTGGTCCCTGGGAGGAAATAATGTATGTCGAGGGGAAAAGGCAGAGTTCAGTGTCAGACGTGGGGTGTGGCATGGCCCCGGTCTGCATGTCTGACCGTCAGCTGGAAATCCAGGACCGGTCCTGACGTGGGAGATGAGCCCTGTCATCAGATTTGAGGTGAAAACTACACATGATGGGGTGGGGGTGGTGGCCGTCCCGCCCACTTCTTCCTCTTATTTAATTCTGTTAACTAAAGGGTGACTGTGGTGCTATTTCTTAAAGAGCTCTACACGCTCCGATGAGGACAGAAACACAGACGAGCTGCTGTTTCAGCTACAGTGTTAGTCAGCCGGGAGCAGCACCTTCCCAGGAAGCAGGATGTGGGGGTGACGGTTGGTCCCTGTGCTTTTGAGACGAGGATGCTCATCCCCCCCCCCCCCTCCAGGCGAAGGCTGCCTGCGGGTTCGATAACCGCACACCCTGCTCATGGCTCAGAAGGTCTGCGTGGTCCAGGCCTGGCCCACCTGTCCTGTGTCACTTTCCATGACCTCGTTTTTCACACCTGGGGCCGTCTGTCTTACTTATGTATCACTTATTTTTTCGTTTTCCTTGACATTAGTCAAGCTCCCAGCACCTCCGGGTCTTTGGGATCCCTTTTCCTTCTCTCGCGGCCTTGGCCAGACCTTCCTGGCCCGCTCGGCTCGCCCAGGTCTTCCTATCGCATCACAGGCCTCTTCTTGCCCGAGTGGTCGTGCTGCATGCTGGCGTTGGGCTGGGTGCGGTGCTGTCTGGTACAGAGGCCTTTTAAGTACAGGTTTGTGTCCTCTCCCTCCCCTCAGTTAAAATGTGAGCTTTATGAGGACAGAGAGCTAGGATATTTAGAATAAACTGTAGAAGTATTAATTTTTTTCTCGTAAATCGATACGATTTGCAGGGTAGTATAAGGGGCGTCAAGTTCATGCAAATGGCTCCTGTAGGCAAACGTGATGGGAATCTATTGAAGGCACACACGAGGCAGTGGCTTTTTAAGGAAAGAAAGTGGCTCCCCTTTAATCTGCTGGTGACATGGGCCCCGGCAGCCAGGTGCATGCTGGGACACGTGCCCGGGAGTCAAGTTTGCTTTTCCAGCTTGGCTGGTGGAACCAAGTTCTCCTGCAGCCCCTTCCTGCTGTTCTTGAGGGATTGCCAGAGGTCCCGGGAGTCACCGGTTTGAGCCAGACCAGGGGATTCCTCCAAATCCCCAGAGAGGCCGCCTGGATGCCTGTGCTCTGTTTTGTCTTGTCTTAAAATTGCCTGTCTGCATGGCGTCCGCTTCTCTTAAAGGAAATGATGACCCAGCCCTGCTCACTGTGCTGAGGGGAAGTGAATGACTCACCAGGAGGGAAAACCGCTCCCGCCATTAAACCCTGAGGAGGTCACTGGGTTGAACACCTGGATGGGGAGGTGCCGCTGGTGCAGGAACCCAGAAAGCAGTGTTTTGGGGATCCCGTTCCAAATGGGTTAAGTGCATGGCGCAGGCTGTCTTGCTCCAGCGCTGGGAACAGAGGGGCGTGCAGAGCTCGGGGAGGCCGAGCACGTGCGCATCGAGAGCGAGGAGCACACGGGCTGACGAAGCCGGCGGAGGACGGGCTGTGGCCTGGAGCCCAGTGGACGGGGGGCCACTGACGTGGTTGAGGGTGAAGGGTTCTCCACGAAGAGGACGGCTGGCTGCTGGCCATCGCCGGGCGGCCAGGGCGGGGGGACGGGGGGGGGGGGGGCAGGAGGGGGAGTGGGGGACGGGGACGGGGGGCCCGTGCTGCCGCAGCATCTCACGCAGCTTGAGGGCTTTGGGTCAGAGCTGCAGACGTCAATTCCTTGAGAGGATGTGAGTTCCGTGTTGCGTTTTCTTCTCTGAAGTCTTTTAAACAATATGGATTTTCACTTCACCGCTCTGTCAATAGACAGCAGTGTTCGTCAACCCCACACTTCCTGCGTCCTCAAGGCCCCCCCGTTCAACGGCCCCGCCATCGGACCGAGGAACCGCGCCGAGCAGACCTCGGCGGCAGTGGTCACATTTAAGCGACTTCAGATGCTAATACCCCCACTCACGATAATTGTGATAACAGCTTAGAGAAATTAGTAAGAAGGAAAGCCAGCGCTTTTAATAGTCATGTTTAGTAGACAATCACGACACAAAGTAAGTCCCCGAATTGCAGGATATGTGTATATGTCTGTATGTGATATACATATATGTTATACGTATGGAATTGATTACAGTGTGAAGATATCTGGACTGTTTCAGTAGGTCTTCCAGATGTCTTCTGATAAAAATAATGTATCAGCGAGGGAAGAAATGACCTTGAATTGCAGGGTAGTATAATTTTCCTTGAAAATGTCCATCAAAAATGGTTGTTGTTACATTTTAGGGTGTACATATTTTACCACAATAGAAAAATGTTAATAAATGGCCACTTGAAAATTAAGCGCTGAAAGAATGTGTCTCTTTGCAATTTTTCATGAGGTCCTTGGCAGTTTGGTTTTAGACCTGCTCTCCCATTTATGACCGCGGCCAACTTTATTCTAACAAGATGGCAAGCTAGCTACCAGCTTATCAAGTCCAACTCTCTAATACATTGAATAGAAATATTACTTTCGAATTACGTGAGAAATACATGGCATCATGTACTACTCATGATTATCTTAAAAAAATTAACATGTGCCTCTCGCTGGCCCCTGTGAAGCGAGTCAGGTGGTAAGAATTGCACCAATAAAGCTGCTGCATGCCGGGTGAGGTCTGGCCCTCAGCCCACAGGGAGGATGGCTGACTATGAAGTTTCTCTTTGCTTAATTTTCATATTTATGCAAATATTGTAGTCTCCATGCACTGCGGTTTCCAGTCACTCAGTGACACCCCAGGATGGGTCAGGCACTGTGTACTGCCCTTCTCTGTGGCGTGTGGGCTCAGGTTTGATAAAATTAACAACAAGCATGACCCACAAGTAGCAAACATGGTAAGTCGGGTGAGGAGCAGACGGGCTCATTTTAGTATTAAAAAACTCGAATCGCTTACGCAGGAACCCAACAACCTTCTCCCCTGGCACCGCTTTCGGGCGGCCGGTGGGGTGCTGTGGCCAGGAGCCCGCTGGTGGCAGGAGACTGGTTAAAATGAAGTATTTAGGTCACATACTCATTTCAGCAACATTTAAAAATATCTGTATTTTTTATTTCAGAGGGAAGGGAGAGGGAGCAAGAGAGAGAAACATACATCAATGATAGAGTCATGGATCGGCTGCCTCCTGCGTGCCCTCCACTGGGGAAGGAGCCTGCAACCCGGGCCTGTGGCCTGACCAGGAAGCAAACCGTGACCTCCTGGTGCATGGGTCAATGCTCGACCCCTGAGCCCCACGGCCGGGCTCAGGGACATTTTGTCTGTCCCTGTTAGCCCTCCCACTGGAGATGCCCAGCCCCGAGGGGCAAAGGCCGCTGCCCCGTCCTCGCTTCCCGGTGCATCCAGGCGATGGCCAGACTCGGGCCACCTCGGGGAGCTGCGCCGCATTCCCGCTGCGGGGACGGAGGCTCAGATAAGTGTGTTTTCTGATGACAAGTTAAGCCACTCGTGTTTTATGATGGGATGAAAGGGTCGCTAATCTTCCGGTCAATCTTCTCTCGTCTCCGTGATAATCTCATAAAAGGCCTGGCGCTGGGAACGGGGATGACTGATCTTGCCATTAATTTAAGAACCGATCCTGTAATTTTCATCACACGGAAATTATCTGAGCCTCGCAATCTACATAATCAACTCTCTCCTTTCAATTTTCAAATTTCATTTTCGTCGCGGCGTTTTGGGCACGGACTGACTGTAAATATGCTGTTTCCCTTACAGTTTAGTTTATTTTTGAGCGAGTCGTGCCCGATCTTGTGAGACTTAAGTAGGCCCGATTTCCACATCACTCTGTTAGGGGTGCCGCACCTTCTGCCGGTTTAACCTCGTCCCGGTGTTTAGCCTCTGACACGGCATCATGGTCCCTTCGGGAAGGAAAAGCGGGCCCCCGCTTTCCTGCCGTGGCGTGTGGCACGAAAACCGCACCCACTCCCGTCTGCTTCATTCAGGAGCTCTCAGAGTCCAGTTGTTGGTGCTTCAAACTTCTCAGAAAATCACCGAAACCCATCAAGAAAGACAGCGGCAGCGACAGCGCTGCCTACCAGGCGCAGGGGAGGCAGCGGCTGCGGCTCCCGAGGGAAGGGTCAGGGCCGAGGGGGGCAGAGGAGGGGAGGGGGACAGGCCGGGGGAGGCGGGGTGCAGGGCAGCGTGGACTCCTTCCTCCAGGGGTTTGGCGTCATTTGTGAACGGGGCTGCATCTTCCTCTGATTCATACACTGTCCCTTTAATAATTAAAGACAAAAAGGAAAGTTGGGGCCTGATGCATTCATTCCAAATGGCTGGGACTGAAGGGGCGAAGGGGGCAAGGCTTAGGCGAGCGGAAGTCCGTTGTAGCTCACACCCTTGTAATGGCGTCTGTGTTAATGGTCCAGCGTGAACGGTGGCCTTGACCGTGGCTCATTCTTGCTCTCCTAGCCCATCACAGCCCTTACTGCACGGTGGATGCCAACGAAACGCCCTTCCCTCGGGAAGTCCAGCGAAGCAGCGTTTTACAGCGTTTTACACGTCCGAATGGGGCGATTAAAGGGAACAAAACAGGAAGGTAGAGGACTCCCCCACCCCTGCCCCCAGGTCAAGTCTGTTGGGCTCGATCCCCAGTGGGGGGCGTGCAGGAGGCAGCTGATCAGTGATTCTTGTCATTGATGTTTCTATCACTCTCTTCCTCTCCCTTCCTCTCTGAAATCAACAAAAAAATAAAGAAAAGGAAAATGGATTACAGGTGAAAAGAAAACATTTTTAAAAAATGTTGTTTTTCTCATTGGAAAAAAAAACACCACACTCACACACCCACACACACAGTAAAAGTACAATAAAGCATGCGTGTGTGTGAGCATGGGAAACTGGTGCAGGGTAGTGACTGTGTGTGAGTGGCTAGCATACAGAAGATGTTAGGTTGGGGACAGGGGACTATCCCTTGTTACGTAACTTGGCATATTTTCCAGTTTGACAAGGTTATATATTGTGTCCTTATCAAATAACATTTGAAATTAAAGAAACATTAAACTGGAAAATGCAGCTTCCCTTGTCATCTGCAGAATCTGCGATGTTTCCTTTTTCTGCGTGGCGGCGTGGACTGAAAGGAGAGACACACGGGCCGTTTGCTGCTGACACGTGTGTTTTAAGGACGTTGAGAGAGATCCTGTGTGTTTTGCAGAAGAGAGACTTGTCTGGGGCTGGCTTAACCAGTGAGGAAAGAAGCCTGGTTTCTAAGGCTACCGGCTCATTGCTCAGAAAGTCGGCCGTTCACAAGGACCTGCTGCGGGCTCCGAGTCTTGGCTCCTCGCTCCCTCCCGGGCTAGCACGTTCCCGCCAGCGTTGTGGGCAGCAGGGGTGACAGCGTCCCGCTCAGTAACAATAACCAAACCCCTGTTTACTGGTGACGTCACGAAGCGCACCATCTCCCCACTCGGAGATTTCATGGGGAGGTCGCAGTATTCCGTGAATATGGAAACTGACTGTCGATTATAGCCGACGGACCACATAGCTGTCATGAAGCTCATCACCCGAGAAAATGCACCCTTTCTGTTCATTTGTCTGGGCCCCTTCCCTTCATTCCTTCCAGACTTTTTAAAAAAATATATTTTATTGATTTTTCACAGAGAGGAAGGGAGAGGAATAGAAAGTCAGAAACATCGATGGGAGAGAAACATCGATCAGCTGCCTCCTGCACACCCCCCACTGGGGATGTGCCCGCAGCCAAGGCATATGCCCCCGACCGGAATCGAACCTGGGACCTTTCAGTCTGCAGGCCGACGCTCTGTCCACTGAGCCAAACTGGTTCGGCACCTTCCAGTCATTTCTACAAGGTACTGCATCGGTATCAAAGCACTCAGAGAACTAGAGTTTTTTAAAGATATTTTTTATTGATTTTTTACACAGAGGAAGGGAGAAGGATAGAAAGTCAGAAACATCGATAAGAGAGAAACATCAATCAGCTGCCTCTTGCACACCCCCTACTGGGGATGTGCCCACAACCAAGGTACATGCCCTTGACTGGAATCGAACTTGGGACCTTTCAGTCCACAGGCCGACGCTCTATCCGCTGAGCCAAACCGGTTTTGGCTAGAACTAGAATTTTCACCTGTTGCTTCTAACATGCTTGATGGAGAGTGACTGGCACACGGGCAGCAAGCTTCCTTGGATCACCATCTTCTCTATGGGTGGCGGCCACACACTGGCACACACGGGTGACAGGCCATAGAATTGTACACCTGGAACCTTATGTAACCATGGTAACCACTGCCACCCCCAATAAACTTGATTAAAAAAATAAGGTTTCTGTCTCAGACTTTGGCTTTTATTAGGATGTTGAGCTTATCTCAACATTTCATCTTTTGTTCTACTCTGTTTCACCAGAGAAAATCAAAACACACTTGTAATTTATGATGATTGGGAGGAAGGGAATTTATTTTTGGGCTCGTACCTTCTGAAATGAAGGTCGTATTTTGATAAAGAAGGAAGAAAATCATGGACTGACAGATGATAACACATTTGATACACATTTCAGACACGGATTTTGTGTTTCATGTGCCTCTGGTGTTGACATAAGCGTACCTATACATCTTAGAAGTCTGTTCACATCTACACATCTGTGTGTCTACTATCTGCTGGGTTAGACTTTTATGTCATCAACATTTTGTAAAAATCCATGATCGCATTGAAGTGGTTAGTACCTTAAGATGGAGGGTTCGTGAATGCTGAATTCATACCTTCCATGTTAATCTGCTTAATACTGATACTGAAAATTTTAGAACTGATGATCACTAATTATTCCGGAGACTAGGATTCATTTCATTAGTTCTGAACTTTTGAAATAACTGTCAAGTGTTTTAGGAACCAGAAACAAACATCATATGAGGGGCTTAGGCTGTAATATATTGCTGTGAGGATCATTATTAAGGGGGAAACCGCAGCTGACACTTCCTGATTTATGCACACAATCAGAGACGGGTCCGAGGACTGTGACATAATTATCTTTGTGCTCCCCATTTTTGTAAATCTCTTGACAGAATTTTTAGCTAATTTTAAAATGCCTTCTGAAAATGAGCACTTAAAATTGTTGGGGAAAATTGCACAATTTATTAGCAAGGGTATAATTGTGAACCTTCTGCCTGCTCATTGTGAATCTCACTTAGACAGTAACTCCTGCTCGGCAGCTGGTGCCGAAGACGCCCGTTTATGGGGTCTGAAACAACAGCGTGGAATCTAATTAAAGAGGATTACATGCCAGAGAAAAATTATTAAAAACAGGCTGATAGACAACGGTTAGCAACGCAGACGTCTCTGCCAGCTTCTCTCTTTCGATCCACATTTATGGAAGTCACTGTCAGGGAAAAGCCTTTCTTTCTTCAAAAAAAAAACCAAAAGCATATTAGGAGCCTTTATCTTTTATGACAAAATGATTACTTTCCAGAATTCTAATGTAGCCCAGGAACTTAAATGGTTCTATTAATGTTTGCCCGCAAATGTGAAACACGCATGTCCCTTTAAAGATAAACGACGGAGATGCTGGTTTCGCTTTTCTCTCCGCGCATCCCGCCGGTGCCTCGCGTCCACGCTGCGAGATGGGGAGCCGTGGGCGTGTTCTTCTTCAGAAACAAAAGTCCGTGTATGAATGTGGGTGCTTCCCGAGACGCCCACGTTGCTACTTCACTCTGTCGTGTGTGTGCGGTTAGAACCACGAGGGCTGTGGTCGGCAAACTGCGGCTCTTTGGCCCCTCGACTGTGGCTCTTCCACAAAACACCACGGCCCGGGCGAGTCTGTGTTGAAGAAGTGGCGTCAGAAGAAGTTTAAGTTTAAAAAATGTGGCTCTCCAAAGACATGTCAATCGTCGTCCTGTTGACATTTGGTTCCGTGGACGAACGAGTTTGCCGACCCCTGTGTCAGGGATGGTTAGCCTTCAGCCTCGCATCCACTAAATTCCTCCTTCCTGTCTGACGGGACTCCCTTCGCTTTGAGTGCAGGGGAGTTCATTCCAAACAAGAAAACCGAGACAAAAGGAAATAGATAGCCAGCTTTCAATTATTGCTTTTACATGTATTTTTGTTGATTTCAGAGAGGAAGGGAGAGGGAGAGAGAGAGAGAGACACTGTCGAGGGGGGAGCATCCTGTATCCACTGCCTCCCACTCGCCCCCACGGGGACGTGCCCGCCTGGAAGCACAGCCAGGACGCCTTGGTTCCCGGATTCACCCTCACCCTCGGAGCACACTGGCCGGCGGGGAGGGTGTTTCTAACGGGGTGACAGTTGAGCAGAGACCTGAAGGAGGTGAGGGAGCGAGGCCCGCGGATACTGGTGTGTGTGTGGGGGGGGGGGGGGGGGACATTTCCGGCCGAGGGAACAGCAAGGCGAAGGCCCTGAGGACGGAGTGGGGGTTCGAGTAGACCAGATGCCCAGGTGGGACGCTGGCGGGGCCACCGAGCCCGGGAGCTGGAGGGCAGTGAGACTGGCCGGGTCTCCACGAGCTGGCAGGCTGGCAAACTTCCTGGTGACGCGGATCTCCATCATTTCAGTCGACCTTTGAAAGTCCCCGCCCCATGATCACTGGGTCAGTGAGCAGTGACCACGTCCCGAAATCAGATGGTGAGGTTGGTGCAGGGCCTGGAGACCAGCAGTGCCTCTGTGCACAGGCCGCCCAGGATCTGTTCCAGCAAATAAAGTATTTTTTTTAAAAAAACAAAAAACACCACCACTCATTATGTGCAGAACCCGGCGGCCATTTTGGAATAAGATGTTCAGATTAGAAAGTAAACGCTCTTGTCTGGGTGGCGTGGCTCCGTAGCCGAGCATCAGCCCCCAAACCAGGAGGTCCCAGTTTGACCCCCGGTGAAGGGCACAGGCCCAGGTTGCGGGCTCCGTCCTCAGTAGGAGGCATACAGGAGGCAGCGGACGAACGATACTGTCATTATTGATGTTTCTCTCTCTCTCTTTGCTTTCTCTGAAATAAAAAAAAACATTTTTTTAAAAAGGGAAAAATCTTGAATTTCTTGATCTCCTTTGAATATTGGGATTAATGATCAACAGGTAGGAAGCTGCAGAGTATTTTTTTTATTTTATCTTCTGCTTACCCTGGGGGAGTATCAAAATATTGCACAATTCTTACCATAAATGAGGGTTAAAATATTTCCCAACAACTAGAACTAAAATACATTTTGATTTAAACGTTGAACCTGCGAGATTTATTCTGTCCATTAAAAATATACAGGGATATCGAAAAAGTGCTTTTTAGTTTTCAGTACATTTTCACATCTGTAATCTCAGTTAGCTTTCCCTCCCGACAGCACGTTGAAGGGGGTGCCATTACTTTCACCGTCTTCGTGAAAGTGAGGAAGTAGTTGCAGATGGAGAGGCTGAGAACACATGAGCAGTTCAGCTGCGAAGCTAGAACTCCAAGTTCCTGTCTCCGCATCTCCTGTTTCTTCTGCATTATATCCCATTTCCCTCTGACTCCCGTGATTCTCCTAGACAGGGCCAGATTGTAAGCTGGCCGCCATTAGCGAAATGACATTAGCTAAATATGATTACGTCTTAATGTTCCCTGAAAGGATTAGGCTGGTTAAGACATACTGAAGGGAAAAACAATTATCTATTGAAATATGAATCTCTTGTTTAGAACTGGAAATCGTCTGTTGGTATTAGCAGGATCATCTGGAATTTTAAAAAAAACAAAAACCCAATCTTGTCATTTCTTCCTTGACTTGGAAAGAACTTCAGTGGGACTAGTTTTGAGGGGCCAAAATTGAAGTAAAACATTTCACAGAATGGACTCATTCATTCGTTTTTTTTAAATATATTTTTATTGATTTCAGAGGGGAGTGGAGAGGGAGAGAGAGAGAGAAACCTCAATGATGAGAGTCATTGATCGGCTGCCTCCTGCACACCCCATACTGGGGGCTGATCCTGCAACGTGGACATGTGTCCTGACGGGGAATCGAACCCTGACCTCCTGGTTCATGGGTCGACACTCAACCATTGAGCCACCCTGGCTGGGCAGGCTCATTCAATCTTCAGAGGCACTTCAACCTTAGGATTTTCTAACTACATGAGAGGTAGAGGCAGCACTGTGGCGTTATCTTTTTTCGACATTCCTCACTGCCTAAATAAAACCATTAAACTAATCAATATTCAGTCACCTTAGACTTGTATTAGTATAACTTGGAGTGTGCTATTTTATTTAAATGTCTCCCATTTTAAAAATGTGAATTTATAATTGCCTCCATGGTGATCGTTCCCCGTGGGTCCTTCAGAATATAATGTGCTGCAAATTTGAAATGATCATTAATGCGTGATTAATATGTGGCTGCGATTCTCCCACTGGGCGGGGATGTGCTTGCTAATATCAATTACCTTGTATTGAAATTGTATTTTTTAAAAAAAAAAAAAAAAGAAGAAGAGTTTTTTGGTTTTGGTCCTTAAGCGTTGGTATTCTTAGCAACAGAGTAGGATCTGGTACCTTTTAGATGGATTCTCAATAAATGTTGAATGAATGGCTTCCATCTCTAGCTTGGCAAAGGGCTGGCTTGCACATCCTGCTCTCATTAGTGATTTGAGCTTAAGCATTGTTATCAAACGCCAGTACAATTGGACTGTTGGCCGACCCCTTGCTTCTCGAGGCGGGGGCAGCTGCTTATTTTTGTAACTTGCATTTCCTTGTAGTCTAGGTCCATTGCAGTCATCCTTCCTGAGATAAAAGGGGGTGAGCACAGAGACACATCACCACGGGCGAGTTTCAGGGCGTCCCGTGGCCTCGGAAATCATACGTATCGCTGATGCAGGGTGTCTCGAAAAATGTATGCACACTTAAAGAGCTGATTTCTGTTATATTTTGACAATGAAATATATAGCTTGATAAATGTTTCTGTATAATTATTCAAAATGTGTTTTTGGGTGACACTATATATATGCATACATATTTTTAAGATACTTAATTTTTTAAGAGAAAAGGATCATGATTTTCCTTGTAGGGATCTTGTGGTCAAACATCAAAAATCTTTTTTCATAAAAACTGTATTATTTTACTTTATTATTCACTAGCAGCCCTGCGCGCGAATCCGTGCACCGGTGTAGCTCTCTGTGGGGCCTGGCTGCTCTGTGCCCGCGGCCCAGAGGCCCATCCGAGGCCAGACGCGGAATGCTTGTCTCGTTGCTGTGGTGACGAAGCAAGCATTCGGCCATGCCACTCACGCGGCCCACTCTCAGTGGCCACTCCCCACCCCCACCCTCAGGACTGGGGGCTCCTGCAGGGCTGGGCAGCGCCATCTGTGGCTGTGGGTGCCACCATCTTTGTGACAGAGTGACGGTTAATTTGCATATTACCCTTTTATTAGACAGGATAAGTATCACCAGGAAAACATGAAAAATGTACTTTTTCTACCTCCCTCCGTAAAATTGGACCCGTCAGGACCACGGTGAAGTTCACGGACACGCTTCCTCTCCTTCCTTTCTTTCGTCTCCTTCCACCACTTGTTGCAAACCTTCTATCTGTCCAGCCCACCAAGCGATTTTCATGCATTATTTCATTTAATTCTGCTGACAACGCAAGGCTTCACTCAGAACAAGCTGAGTAAGTAACCTGCATCGGCGTCACGCCGAGCTCTGCAGCCAGAGCCAATCCTGCTCCCTTCGTCTTTTGTTTTCCTTCATCTGAAAGGTGTTGACTCGTTTCGAAGACCTGGTCAGAAGTAGAAAACTCCCAGACACCTCTGGTCCAGCGCGAACCCCGCTCTTCTCACCTGATTGCAGTCAGCGTGGGGTCTGGTCTTATCCGCCTTGATGCCCCTGGTTATGTGTTTAGTGTGATGCCCAGCATGGAGTAGGTTTTTAAGAAAAATTTTTTTTCTGAATTGAAATTTAATCGATTGACCTGAGGTTTTGCTATTAAATAATTTAGAGACTTGGGTTCTAGCGGCTGTTGCATTAACTCTCTGTGACTTGGATGATATGGAACTGAGTTTTCTTATTTATTGAAATTGGTTTTCTGATTTTAAAATTCTAATTAGTGTCTGAAGCTTAGATCCAGTCTGTGTAGTTCCAGTTACTGTGATGATTTCGCAGACAAATGCGGCCCCCTGAAAATGAAGTCGTAGGGGAGTCATGAATTCCCTCATTTAATAGCGCGAGCGGCTACCGTTTCCGCTTCCTCCCGCTCCCCCCGCCGTGACTGTGTCGCGGTGCGGTTGGATCTGTTATTCCCGTGGCGTCTGATCTTGTTTGCATTTCTCCGCACCCCGAGATCTCCTAACGGGTTATTTTGTCTCCAGGTTGCCGTTGATATTCCACTCATTTGTTTTATTAGACTTTCATACGGTCCTTAACGCAGACGAGAGGTGAAACACGATCAGATCTCTCACCGTCGAAACTCGAGACCTTCCCTCAGCCCACGGGGCTTCATTTGGCAGCAGGCCACCCAGACCCGGCCTTTTGATGCTTATGTTCTCGTTTCTGCTTTAATTGCTGCCAAAACCGGAGCCCTTGGGGATTTAATTGCTCATTATATTTGTCACGGTGGTGTCACAGGCCCAAAGAAAGACTGTTGCATGCAAAATATTTATGGGTATTAATTTGGCTTAAACGTGTTATATTGGATTCCTTGTTTCTCTCCAGCACATCTGGAGAGAAAGGAGCCAGAATTCTGCAAGGATCCGTGCCCCCCTTTACTAGTAAGCGGTCCTCTCTCCCGTCTGGTGTCTACACTCAATGATCAGCCAGGCCAGTGCTGGTCAGTGGCCAGGTGTCGACTATGGACCCGGAGGTCGCGGTTCAGTTCCCGGTCAGGGCGCAGGCCCAGACTGCAGGCTCGATCCCCAGCGTGGGGTGTGCAGGAGGCAGGGAACCATGATTCTCAGCATGGATGTTTCTCTCTCTCTCCCTCACCCTTCCTCTCTGACATCAATAAAATATTCTTAAAGAATAAATACATAGATAAGTTTAATGAGCCACCCATTTTTATATTTTAATATAAAATAATCTTAAAAAATAAATACCTAGATGAGCTTCATGAGCCACCCATTTTTATATCTTAATATAAAATATTCTTAAAAAATAAATACCTAGATGAGCTTCATGAGCCACCCATTTTTATATTTTAATATAAAATATTGTTAAAAAATAAATGCCTAGATGAGCTTAATGAGCCCCCCGAGAAGAGGACCCTTCAGAACTGGATCATGTCCACCTTATTCGCCTTCCTCTTCGGAACGGCCTCTGGGAGATTGGGGACTGGGTTCAGATCCCTGCTTGTCCCTTGCTTGCTACATGACCTTGGGCAAGTCCTGGCCACCCCCCCCCCCCCCCCCCGGGCCTGTTTCCTCTTTGGAAGGTAAGGCTATCTGTGCTTCTCATGCAAATTGGATGCAGGAGGCTCCTCGGAAAGTGTCTGCTACACAGTAAGCCCTCAGTGGGGCTGGCTTCCTGCGTCCATCCTCCCAGGCCAGGACACGGGGACATTGGCCACTGTCGCTAACGCGCATCTCCAGTTTCCTCCTAACTGAGGAGGGATGGCGGCCCGAGTTGCAGCAAGTGGAATATCTGGTCCACCGGAAGTTCAGTCTCTTTCACGTTCTTCTGTTTTTCCCGTGTGCCCGGCCGGCCGGCTGGCTCCGAGACGTCCAGGTTCAGAGGTCTGCCTCTCGTCCCAGGTTGATGACTAATCATGATGTTCTGAATATTTCATGCTTGCTAACGGGAGTAGTTCATTCATTCTGTGTGCCTTCTTCCCCTTCTTCGGCCCTCTGCCTTCCCCTTCTTTTCTGCGCAATGCACGCACCGACTGGCCTCTGCAGTCATCCTTATCAAAGGACATTCTGAGCTGCTTGCAAAGTAGGGTTAGGGTTTTGTGGACTCCATTTGTGTTTGCTCCTGATCCTGAGCTGCTGTGTCCGAATCTAGAGCAGGACGCCTTAAATATTTGTTATTTGTGACTTTCTTTTGCTACGGGCATGATTGCGCTAGTCTAGGGAGTAACTTTAAATGGCTAAATTGAGATCTTAAAATTCTCTCTTAATTACAGTAGTGTAATTATCAGGCCATTCCACTGGTGTTAACGTTTATGTCTCACATTTATAATAGCATTGTGGGTCTTAAAGATGATATTCTAACTCAAAACAATTGTTTTTAAATAAAGAAATTCAGATATATAATGTTATGTGGTTTTGTTAATCTCTGATAAATACACCATTTCTAAGGTTTTCTTAAAAATCTAACCATACAAAACAAGAATGTCTTGTCAAGCGATAGATTTATTTCTATTTAAATGAATCCATCCAGCTAAGATTTTATCTACACACACACACACACACGCTCTGTGTATGTGTCCAGAATTGGAGCTTTATTAAAAATATGCCCATAGCAATTAAATAGAAATGTCTATCCCCTTATCTGAGTTATAAACCATCTGTGAGGAAGCATCAAATTAAAGGTAGGTGTTGTTTTCCAAGTGGAAATCCATAAAGGCTATGCAACCTCCCACTTGAAGATTTAAATGTGATGTTACTGGGTCAAAGGGCAAATCTCACTCATTTCTGCAATTTAAAGAACATTATGAACCGGTGAACAAAAATAGATACAGAGGCAAAGAAGCATCCAGCAGATTGTCAAACTGCAGCGGGAAGACAGGGGAGGGTTAAGGGTGGGGGGGCGGATAAGAGATCAACCGAAGGACGTGTATGCGTGCATCTAAGCATAACCAACGGACACAAGACACTGGGGGTTGGGGGGGGGGGTGGGCAGGTGAGGGCATGTGCTGGGGAAAAGAGGAGTTCAATGGGGGAAAAAGGAGACATATGTACTACTATTTGTAATACTTTAAACAATAAAATAAAATTTAAAGAGATTTTAAAGAAATTTAAAGAGACAGCAGGAATACATGTGAACTGCTGGGGTTGGGCTTATAGCAAACCTAGATGCAGAGACATAGTATAATCCACCTCCGAGAAATTACACGTTATTTTCCATTAATGGCTAAATTTGGGGAATGAAAAGAATGAGATTTAGAATCAGAAACTCTGAATTTGAGTACTGTCTCTACCATAGATAGTATCCTATCCTTTGAATACGTTCATGAAAACAATTTGAATTCAATGGAAAATTAGTTGGAATGAATAAACCCAATCAATGAATATTCTTTTCATCTGACATTTTTTTAAGCCGTTGATTCATTTTCAGCCCAAATAATTTACCCATCTTTGCATTTGTAATTGTCTAAATGTCATTCTTTAAAATTAGTCACTATATATAAAGTTCATAATTTTAATTAATAAAGTGTCAAAGTTTAATCAGGTTGTTAGACTTCATTACAGAACTGGATCTTTGGTACAGACTTTTAATAAATAATAAAGTGTTATTTCATTAATATTGGCTGGGAGCTAACATTTATTAAGCCTTTGATACTTTGAACTTCTTATATGCATTCTTTAATTTTAGCTACAGTGACATGTGATTGCATTATGATTTTTTAACCAGAATTCAAACTCTCATCTGAGAACTTTTTATTGCCATGTAATGACACAGCAAAGCAAACAGATCTTAAGCATTTAGTTCCCTGCATTTTCACTCAGTGAATTAAAGGGTATCCCCAAGACCCTCTCGTGCCTCCTGAAGCCATCATCTACCAGTTTCCATCATCTTGATCAGTTTTGCCTATTTTTTAGTAACAGCTTTATTGAGATACTCGAGGCCCAGTGCACACAAAATTTATGCACGGGTAGGGTCCCTGTGATCTCCCTTCCCCCAGCCCCCTGGTCAAACCCCTGGTCAAGGGGACAATTTGCATATGAAGCTTTTATTTATATAGGATAATTCACATTCCATGAAGTTCACTCTTTTAAAAGCTTCTAAGTCAGTTTTTTTCAGTATGGTCACAGAGTTGTGCATGGATCATTAGGAGCACTTTAATCTCTCTGGAACATAACCACATTCCCCTGTGGCAGCTACTGATCTTCTTTCGATCCCTAAAGTCTTGCCTGGACCGAACGTTTCATAGAAATGCAGTCAGACAGTGTGGCCTTTTGTGTCTGTTTTCGAGTCTCATCCATGTTGTAGCAGAACTCCCCTTTTTATGGCCGAATAATATTTTCTTGTATCAGTATATCACTTATGTATGTTCATTTATTACTTGATTGACTTTTGGAATTTTTCTACTCTTTTTTTTTCTTTTATGAATAATCCTATTTTGAACATTTGTGCACACATATCTATGCAGTTGCTATGTTGCTCTAAATCAGGAAATATGAGTTCTTCAAATTTGTACTTTTGCTTTTATAAGGATATTTTGACTCTCCTGGGTCCCTTGTAATTTCATGTGAGTTTTAAGATCATCTGGTCAAAATTTATAAAACTGAAACATGGAAATCCTGGTATTTTGACAGAAATTGCTTTCATATCTTCAGATTGATTTAGACAGTAGTAAGATTTTAACAATATCATGTCTTTTCATCCATGAACATGGGCTATCTTTCCACTTGTTTTCATCTTTTAAAAATTTTAGGTGATGTGTCATTCTTTTGGGCGCCCAAGCCTTATGCTTCTGTGTTAAATTTATTTGGAAGTATTCTCTATTTTTTTATGTTCAGGAATGGAATTGCTTTCTTATTTTCACTTTTGCATGGTTCGCTGTGGCTGCCTGTTTTTGAGCTTCATGTACATGGGGTGGGTTTGCTCTGTCCCTCTCTGTGCTCAGCACCATGGCTGTGCGGTGCGGCCGCGGGACTGCGCCTCCACAGCTTGCTCAGTCTCACTGCCATGACGTTTCCCACGGCATGAACACGCCGTCTTCACGCCTTCCGCCCTGAGGTGCGTGTGCCTGGCGTCCAGTTTGGGGCTCCTCTGAATCGTGGTCCGGTTGCCGTTCTTGCTCCAGGTGGACACGCTGCACATTTGTTCCGTGTTTTCCGGGCGGGAATGGTCAGCTTTGGAAAGGGCTGCCTGCGGATCACTTTTACCAAGTGGTCGCGACAACGTCCGGTCCCAGCAGCAGTGTGGGAGCTGCTTTTTATACTAAAACAGGAGCCCGCTTGGTGCAGTCTATCGTTCTTATTTCAGCCGTTGCCAACATGTGTAGCAGCCTCTCAGTGTTAAGTTGACATCGTCCTCATGACTAATGACGGGAAGCATGTTTGCCTGTTGGTTTTTTTTACAGTTTTTTTTATATTGTTTAAAGTATTACATATATTAGTATATATATCTCCTTCTCCCTCCCCCCGCAATATGTGGATATTCCCTTTCATGTAGTATTTATATAGTCTTTTGCTCACATTCCTTTAAGTTATTGTCTTTTTCCTATTTATTTGTAGGAGTTTTAACTTATGGCTATAAGTAATTTAAATAGTGTGATAATGAGCACAGGTGTACAAAATCGAGCAATCGGCCAGTAGGGACCCTGGAAACAGACCCATATGTGCTGTGACTGACTTTATGGAAAAAGGTGATTCTGAATTACAGTGGGGGAAATGATATTTTGTTTTGTTTTTCAATAAATAGTAATGATTGAATTGATTACCAATGTGCGTGATTTCCTAACTCACACCATATACAGATATGCCATTCCCAGATGGACTGCACAGCCAAATGCGAAATGTAACATAATTAAGATTGGTGAAAAAGAATAGGAAAGCATGTAACCTTGAGGAAGTCAGAGCTTTCACACAAAGGCCACAGAGAGCGCTAAGCATAGAGCTAAGCAGTAAAAACAGGGCCTCGTTAAACTAAGAGATTCCCTTCATGAAAAGTCACTATGGAAAAGTGGAAGCACAAAGGCCTCGAGAGCCGCGCTCTGACTCACGTAAAAAGGACCTGTTACTCAGAATTCAAGTGATTTGGGCTATATTACGATAATTTTCAAGATTTTTATTATGAAAATATGTGTAAGTGTGTGTTAAAAAGAATATTTGCCTCAATTTGGCTGAATTTAAAAATCAAAGTGAAAATAGAAGTACATATATACCCATAGATTTTAAATAAATTAATTCTTAGACATTGAAAATTATTAACATGAATTCTGTAATTTTCTAAAACCCAGCATACCGTGTACAATTTGAGAATACAAAGAACACATTAATGTTTAAAATTTGATTATTTAGTCTTGCTGTTTGTTAAATTTACTAAAACACTAAATTCTATGATTAAATCCAACTAAATTCTATAAAGTCTAAAATGCTAAAAACTCCTAATGATACATTTTTTCAGTCTAAAATTTAACCCTATACATAATGTTTTTAAAACTTACTAGGGTCATGTAAGATTAAGTTTTAAATTAAAAAAAAAACTAAAATTGAAACAATTTTAGAAAATTTAACCCAGGAATGCTAAGAACTTGATATAATGTCACTTAATGATAAGACATATAAATAGACATTTAATATTTGCAGTTGTTATTAAAGGTCTTATACAATTTCAGTTCCAAAATGTGGGAGCCTTTCTTTATTAGATTAGATCTGCGCTGCATCTTTTCATCGTAGTAAGTTCTAATTCATTGAAAACTAAATATTTATCCTAACTTTATTGACTTTCTCTTCTGAATTTAAATTGGCTTTGATAAGCTGGAGATGACTTCAGAGAACTGGTTTTTACTCACTTCTTCCATGTTCTCAATTTTGGAAAATTGGTCAAAAGATTTCTGTCGCAGCTGTATCCGAAGTCGTTTTTATTTGGTTACCGTGGAATTCACACTGTCAATTTTAATGAGTCCTACCCAATTACAGTGGTGTGCCTCTCTTTCAGGAGTCCATCATCAATATAATCAATCCATTTTTCCTAATGGCACGGATATAATTCTTACCTCCGGATGCCGGGGGATTGATGCATTTTTTAATATGTTGCAGGATTGCGAGAAGCTAGAGAATAATTTCGATGACATCAAGCACACGACGCTGGGTGAGCGAGGGGCGCTCCGAGAAGCAATGAGGTAAGGCTGGGTCACCATGGCAACAGGCACAGATGTGGTAAAGAAAAGTCATTCTTCATTATTGGGGGAACAAATGAGTTCATTGCCACCATTCAGCTCCGTTCTCTAAGGTATTAATTTGTCAGTGAGAGACTTCCCTGGAGGCTGTACTTTGGTTTTGAAGCTGCATAAATGTTAAGCCTCAGTGCACAGTAAAAAATGTAAATGTTTAATTTGTTACTTAAAATGCTTAAGGGGTGTCTTGTTTTATATTTATACTGAACTGTGTGATTGAATGGAAATATTGTTCATCTAGATTCTGCCAGTTTGCAACCAAGTAAACAGTACAATGGTGGTCGAACTGAGCAGTATTTCCTCCTAATTAATATTTAATTAAAAAGGAGGTATTTAAAATTTTATATTGCATTAGATGATATCATGGTATTTTAAAACAGATTGACATTTTCACACTATCCTAGAGCACATGGATTCGCTTTTTTTTTTTTTTTCAAAGACAGTGGTCTTCAATGAGCCCGCTGGTGGTTTTCTTCCGGATTTGCACATTACAATTTGTGAATATTTCTTTTAAATTTCTTCCCTCACTTGATGCCTTTTTTTTTTTTTTTTAGCAAGCAGTATTTAAATCCATCTGGTCAGGGTCAAGGAAGGCTTTTTCCTAGACGTTAAAGAAAGGGTGAGGTCTAGAAAACTCATCGTCCATCCAGTGACACCAACTTAGACCGTGTGAGCCGACCCTCCGCGTGGCCACCTCCCGGGTCCCTGGCCCAGAGATGGCCCGTCTCCCCGCGTTTAGCCTGTGGAACAGAAGTGCGTTTTCAGGATGTGTCTTCTTCTGTCCGTGCTCATACTCTCCTCAGAACCTTAAATCAAAGCTAAGCAGCGTCTGGGAGCGGAGGAAGGAGGGCACCGGGCGCTGGCCTGCTCTGTGAGCGCCGGCACACGGCTACCGTACACTCCTCGGCGGGCGGGCTGCCAGCACGGTTACCAGGCAGGCAGCAGGGGAAAGTAATTAAATTTAATAGAAGCTGCCCTCATTTTGAAGCCACTTCTATTTAAAACCACAGGGGGAGGTAATTAAATTTAATGGAAACAGTAGCTTCTACACAAAGATACATGGTACTTCTGCATAGATGATTATGATGTCACGAAAAGAGGAATAATCTATGGCTCGTTCGGATACATCACCAGCTGGAGCGAAGGAGCCTGTTTTATTGTTCAGCGTCTTGTTGGTAAAAGAGTAAAATAAAAAAGGAGGGAAAATGAAACGGGAGGAGGAACAGTGGAGGAGGTGTGTCTGCAGAGGATGTAGGGCTCTCGGGGGGCGGGGGGAGCTGCTGGACGGAGAGGACATGAAGCACCGGGTGAAGCACATCGCCACAGGCTCCGGTCTCCCGGTGGCCGCGTCCTCTCCCACATGGCACAGTTGCACACGGAACATGTTTCTGTGCATGCCTGGTACAATCATGTGCGTAGACAAAGCGTGTGCACAGATACCCATTCCGGGAACTGTGGCTGGTCCCCGCACTTTGTACCCGCTGAGTGGACAGTGCGGGAGACAAAGAGGATCAGGAGCTGAAGGCCACCCCGCAGGAGGGCGGCCACGGGGCGTGGGGCTGGGCGGTGGGGGGGGGGGGGCAGTGGGCGAGGAGCACGGGGCGGGTCTTGTCCAGGAGGGGAGCTGTGAGGAGCATGGGGGGATCTCATCCAGAAGGGGGGCCCCTGATCCGGATACGGGCTCCTGGATGCTGATGCCCGGGGGGGAGGGGCACTTCCTGAGAAACGTTGTGCGGCCGGTCTGTTCCTCAAGCTTCAGACTAAAATGGTGAACAACTTGAGTAGAACCTAGTTGTCTGCTGCTAAAGAAAAAAATAAGGTCATGAATATTTCATGTATGTAACATGGCACAGTACACACACACACACACACACACACTAGAGAGGCCCAATGCACGAAATCTGAGCCCCCTCTACCCCCACAGCCGCCTCTGCCCCTGCCCCTGCCCAGGCCCCTGCCCACTGCGGCTTTGAAGGGAAGGGCATCCGGTCTAATTAGCATATTGTACGTTTACTATTATAGATGTGTACATATGTGTGTGTGCAATAGAAAGCTGTAGCATCATGCACTCGACCGGGTATGTAAGTGATCTCTAACACGATCTTTTAGTGACATAGGAGTTCTCGTCTTGTACTGTCCAGCGGGAAATTCCAGGGGAAAATGTACATTGGAACGTAACGCCCACTAACGTCGGGAGAGCGGAGAGAAGGCGGGAGCGAGACCTAGCACACGGGGGCGACGCCGGGCCATGTGCTGCGGCACTTCTCACGTCGTCGGCTCCACGGGAGCGTCTCAGAATGGTCAGAAAACCGGTGGAGGGAAAGGTGGGAGCGATGGGGAGAAAGGACATGAGTAGTTGGACAAGTGGTAGAAACCGGAGATGAGACTCCAGCTGTGACTTCAGCTCAGCCTGTTTTTAATCTTACTTTTTTTTTTTTTTTTGGTAACGTAGGCTTAAAAGGCCTTATATGGAGAATAGGGGTAACTTAGGAGGTGTGGGGAGCGGCTACAGTGTCTGGACAGGCCCAAGCCTAGGGCCGGTGAGCGGGCACAGTCCTCTCCGGCCACGTGCCAGTCCCCATCTGGAGAGCGGAGCCTCCCAGCACCGTGATAGCCGACAGCTGTGGCTGTGAGCCTGACCCTGTGGTCCGGACACGTGGCCCCGCGTGCCTGCGTGACGTGGGCTTGACAGAGTTCAGGTGCCTGTGGTTGACTAAGACCGAAACCCACGAGGATGGGGTGAACATCTTGACCTCGCCCTCACTTTGCCTCGTGGAATCCGCTGTGAAATAAAGACACGGCTGTAGTCTGTGGCACTGTCACTAGCTCTCCATCCGAGAGGACAGCGTCCCACCCAGACCCAGCTTCACTCTCTTGTCTGTCTTTTCTAATCCTTCACCGCCTCCCCCCGCTCAGGGTCCCCCAACCTGGCTGAGCGGCACATACGGCGCCAACATGGGGCTGAGTGTGCCATGGCCGTGCTGGCCCCCCACGAGGAAAGACTGCGTTGTGATGGATGGCATATTAATACAAGGAAGATGGGAAGCTTTAAAATTTTTGTATACATTATTCTTATTTAATGATGTATAGTGCTTATTTTAGTTTCATTTTTTAAAATAGGTTTTTATTGGCCTCTAGAGAGTGAGGAAAGGAGAGGGAGAAAGAGAAAGAGCATGGATGTGAAACATAGATCAGCTGCCTCCTGCACACCCCCTACTGGGGGTCCAGTCTGCACCCCGGGCCTGTGCCCTGACCTGGCAACCTGTTGGGGCACGAGGTGATGCCCAACCAACCGAGGCTCAGCGGCCAGGCTAGCGTGCTGCTTTGAGGGCGTACCTGACGCGGTGGACTCGACTGGGAAACCTCAGTGCACTCTTAGAATGCAGGGGGGGGGGGGGTGAGGGGGTGGCGAGAGGGGGCGGCACAGGAACGTTTCTCCTCTGAGCTCAGGGTGGTTCCCCGGCCGTGTGGAAATACTGTACAGGATTTATGGAAATGATGAGATAAGAAAAGAGATTTCTCAGGGCAGAAAAAGAATGCATGGTCTCCAGCTTAAGTCTCTGACTACAGTATAATAACAGTGGATTTAGAGGTAAAATTCTCAACTTCTTTTCATCACATGTCCTCCTTATCTCTGCCAGCTCAACCCTGTGGCTGTGCCAGAGTGCTCTGACTCCCGTGTGATGACAGTCGCACCTGTCTCGGCTCTCGGAGTAAATCCCCCACATGGAGGGGAAACCAGGGCCGTTTTTAACACGGCCTCTCCCCCTTTCAGTTCGAGGGGCAAGTCGTGGGCCGAGCGTAGCAGGGCGAGGCAGTGGGAAGGTATCTGAACTAAATAACTTGAGAAGGAGGGAGTTTTAAATTCTGAAAAACAAAGGAACATGGAGAATATAGCTCGTGAAGAAGAAATATTAGCATGCTATGCAAAGCTTTTGGACAATAATAATAGCCAAACACATAGGTTGGTTAGGTTTACGGGCACACCTCTCTGGGGAGAACATACGTGACCTTTCTGGAGTGCAAACATTGCCAGTGAGGGGCGAGTGTATGACGTGCAGAGCCCCACCTGTTGTGGGGGGGGCGCAGATTTAGACGGTGAGTGTAGCATCCAATCTCCAGGACATCACATCTCCTCGTCCCTGGGCTGGGCTGTCACGTGTTAGGAATCCGGCCACTAGATGGCGATGTTGGGTCGCACAGTTCCTTTTCCTGGCTGTTTTTCCTGGTGTAGGTAATAGTCATTCTACCTGCGCCATTAATGCAAAGTTAAAATTTAAAGTATATCTGTTTAAACTTGGACATCGTTTTAAGAGATGCATCCGGTTCTAAATAGGAACTCAAAAGTTTGCGATTGCTTCAATATACTATGAGTTTCTGCACTTCAGACTCGTAGATTGAGAGGCAGAAGGAATGTCTTTACCTAACATTTCATTGAAAACCCAAGGCTTCCGGAGTGAGTCAGAGACATTTGGAGAATGTGTTGTTTTAGTTTCCTGTCTAGATGCACTCGTCTAAAGAGTGGCGTCTTGAGTCTCTCTCCCCTGCAGCACGAGTGGCGCTTGGCCTGTGCAGCATCGGAGCTGAGGCGGTGCGGCTCCCGGCAGTTCGGTGTTGCTTGAGCGGCTTACTGTGTTGGTCGGATGGGGCTTGCATCTCTTGCTAAGCATTGTGGTTAAACTACGGACGCTGGTATTTCTTAAACTGGAGCTTCCACATGACCTGGAGTGAAAGACTGTCTCCATGAGTAATTGTGTCCGTCTGATTCAGACACGAAGATAAGACTACTGTTAGTATCCCATTCAATCTCATTCTGTGGACACCTTTGTGTGTGTGCATATGTCATTTGTGTGTTTGTATATGTACATGTGTATTCTCTACAATCTATCTCTATCATCTCCATCTCTCTTATCTCCATCTCTATCATTTCTATTTCTATCATCTCTATCTTAATCTCTATCTCTATCTATTTCTATGTATCTCTATCTCTATATCTCCATCTCCATCTCCATCTCCATCTCTATCTCTATCATCTCTTTCTGTCATCTCTATCTCTATCTCTATCTCCATGTCCATCTCTATCTCTCTATCTATCTCTATCTCTATATCTCCATCTCCATCTCCATCTCCATCTCCATCTCCATCTCTATCTCTCTAAATATCCCCCTTCCAGTCAAGGAAATCTTGCAAGCGACAGTATCGGAATTTGGAGATCCCACTGTTTTTCAGAATATCCATTAGGGTTATAAAGATTTATGTACAAGAAGGTTCAATGACTTTGTTTCACAACAGTGAAAAGCAGGTGTAGGGGAGGAGAAGGCAGCCTAAGTATTTCTGGCTCCTGAATTAAATACGTTGTCTAAAAGAGGAACATGAGGCCATGAGAACATTGGAAATGACAATTGAAGAAAAATATATGAAAAGTCAATGAACCCAGAAAGTATTAACGAAGTGCTCTCATGAAATCAGGTTGTTTAATGGTATGGAAAGTAAATACATATTTTTAAAATTCAGAATGTGTTATGGAATCCTAACAATGATTATAGGTGAGTTGATGTTTGCAACACATATTTTGTTTTCGAACATAAACGTAAGTTACATTTATCATTGTAAGTGCCCGTGTGTGTGTGTGTGTGTGTGTGTGTGTGTTTGTGTTTTAACTACACGAGTGGCTTGCCTGTGAAATTGGGTTACAAGCAATGTCTTAGCTTCCTGTTTCAATCAGATGCCATGACACTGTCGTCATCATATTTCTCCAAGTTTTCTTTCCCTCAGAGGGTCAGTAGCAGTCTCTGGAGACCACCGCCCCCCAGTAGCAGGTTCCTCTTCTCTTCCGCTCAGAGCACCTCCTGAGTTTATCCTTCCTGTTCTCAAGCAGCAGTTCAGGCCCCGAGTTCAGTCCAGGCCTCCCCCACACGCACAGGGCAGCCCGCCGATACCCTGAGCTCCATGAGGGTCAAGGCCAAAGCAGGCCACCGCTTCTTCTAGGCCAGTGGTCGGCAAACTCATTAGTCAGCAAAGCCAAATATCAACAGTACAACGATTGAAATTTCTTTTGAGAGCCAAATTTTTTAAACTTAAACTTCTTCTAACACCACTTCTTCAACTCACCTAGGCCATGGTATTTTGTGGAAGAGCCAAACTCAGGGGGCCAAAGAGCCACATGTGGCTCACGAGCCGCAGTTTGCCAACCACAGTCCTAGAGTATGATGTTCAACTACCCTCACAAACATTAGAATGCAGCTTAGAAAATACAGTGTGGTCACTGGGAAAATGATTAATCCCATCACAGTCTGTGCCATTTATTTTACTTGGATATATATGTTATGGCGTTAACGTTATGTAGTTTGTGTAATATGAGCATACATGTGCAGATACATTTTACCCATGTGCGTTCATGTGCACACACACACACACACACACACACACACACTGACACAGTGACCTGGGTCACCTGATTACCATATACGTTAGGAACATTACTTTCCTTTTCCTCAGGGGAGAGTGAGAGCAAGATCTGACATTGAGATTCAGATGGGCCAAAGAAAAATTAACGTTTTCACCATTTATGGGGGATGGAGGGTAAGTCTCAGATCAATTCTTACCTAATGTTTAACAAAATGAAATAGATGCTTAGCACTAGTACTTCTGGGTTATGAATGGATTTGGGTAGCAACTGGCATATATGACTTTGGAACATGTTCATTTACAATCTTTTTCTCTACTGTGAACTTTGAGTTTGAACTTGACTGTGAGAGTTATCGATGACATACTTATCAATTGTCAGTTTCGTGCAACAGCAACACAGGTGGTCAGGCACAGTCCAATTCCGTTGCATATTTGTAAAACGCATAATTGTATTCATTAATCTAAGCATTGGTGTATTCAACGTGGTGCCACCTATGTACCAGATAAAAAAGTTTATTTAAAAACAGAAGAAAAAAGAAATCAAATGAGTAACTGCTGCCTTATGACCACTTGATGCATTTAGAATGAGAAAACCAGGAAAGAAAACGCGCTGTTGGCATCAAGGGTGCTTCTGCCCCAAACGGCGGAAATGGCCCTGAGCCAAGGTAAACAAATGTGTGTCTCCTTTAACAGCCAACGACTGTGTGTGGAAGACGAGGAAGTAGGGGACGCAGCACCAGGCCCGCCCCGGAGTGCTCGCCACCGCAGACGTAGACTGTGAATGAGCAGCTAATAGCTAAAATTATTTAGGAGATAAAAATTGGTACTGTGAGGATTAGCTTTAATTTTAAGTATCCATAATTGAAGTGCCACATTATGATTTTAATGTTATGATAATCTTGTTAACAAGCTGTTGTGTATATACTATCATATTTTAATGTAGTTGCGAAGCTTAAGTAAATCATAAAGTAAATTGCTTTTGGAATCAGGCTTTTACAAGTGGAAAATTAGTGGTTTACATGTTTTGAATGCGTATTTTGTAATTATAGTTGGCATTTTCTACAACTTAAGAAGAATAGATGAGGTTGATAGATAGTCCGTTATTGTGTATCAGGACTTTGGGATTTTGTGTGTGTGTTGCTCGCCGTGATTTGGGCTCATTCCACGCATCCTGTGTGATAACAGGTGATTGTACTTTCTTCTGTGAGCGTTCAACATACATGTGCAGTTTAGTAGTTCTTATTTCTCATGGATTAGCACATTGCCTGGAACAGCAGGTTGCTACACTCTCTAGCCCAGTACTTAATAGGTGACTGGGATGTAAACTGCATGTCATCCGTTGGGAGTACTGATTTCTCTTTAGGGAAAACATGCCCACATAGTGGGTAAAGGTAGCCAGGAAGTTAGATCGACTGCCTCTGAGCTGGGTGCTTTCATCCACACAGGGCAGCTGTGACGGTCTAGAGCAGAAGCCGACATGTTAGCTGAAGGCCCGGACAGAAACTGTGTCAGCTTTCTGGCGGAAGGTCTCTGTCGCCGTCGCTCAGTTGTGCTGATGTAATAATGCACCCTCTAGAGTCGCGCACGACCCACAGGTTGAGAACCGCTAGCAGGGTCGCCTAAGACCATCGGAAAACACAGATATTTACATGACGATTCATAACAGTAGCAAAATTACAGTTATAAAGTAGCAACGAAAATAATTTTATGGTTGGGGTCACCACAACATGAGGAACTGTATTAAATGGTCACAGCATTAGAAAGGTGGAGAACCACTGCTCTAGACAGTAAGTCAGCTAATCGCGGGGCAGTGTTGGTGAGGCTGTGTCCTAATAAAGTTTTATTTAAATAAACTGGTGGCCAGCTGGGTTTGTCCTGGTGGTTTAAGAGCATATTTGTCCTAAATCAAAATATGTTTCAAGAAATTTTTGGTACATATATTATGAGCATGTGATTGTCTCTAATAGATTAATACTTAAAAATACTATAGAGCTCTTCCAACTTTATTAGTAAACATTTACTGAACATCATGTCTCCTAACTTCTGAGCTGTTCCTTGTCATTGAATAAGCTACATTTCCTAGATCTCACTCACTCCACTACACAGGCGTGATCCATCATGAAATCACCAGCTAATCGTGAAATCACCAATATGCTGCCAACAAAAGAGATCAGCATCTTTTTGAGGAAACTATTTTATTTTGTTAATCCTTACCCGAGGATATTTCTTCATTGATTTTTGGAGAGAGTGGGAGGGAGGGGGCAGGAGCGATACAGTGATGTGAGAAAGACACATCAGTTGGTTGCCTCCCGCATGTGCTGTGACCAGTCCAGGGATAGAACCTGCAACCAAGATTGGTGTCCTTGACCAGAATTGAACTCTGAAACCTTTTATTCCAAGGCTCCATCCACTGAGAAAAACTGACCAGGGCTATCGGTTATTTTTATAAATGAACTAGAGGCCTGATCCGTGCACCAGTGGGGTCCCTCGGCCTGGCCTGTGGGATTGGGCCAAAACTGTCTCTCTGACATCCCCTGAGGGGTCCTGGATTGTGAGAGGGTGCAGGCCAGGCCAAGGGACCCCACCAGTGCACAATCAGGGCTGGGGACAGACGAGGGAGGTTGGCCAGCCCTTAAGGGACCATGGGAGGGCTCTACGGTGTGTCCAGCCTGTCTTGCTCCATCCCAATCGGCCGGACCCCAGCAGCAAGCTAACTTACTGGTTGAAGGGTCTGCCCCCTAGTGGTCAGTGCACATCATAGTAATTAATTGGGAAAATGATTAATCACAGTCACAGTTGCGAGGCCTTAGCATATCATTAACATATTACACTTTGATTGGTTGAACAGCCAACCGGATGACTGGGCACTTAGCATATTAGGCTTTTATTATATACTAGAGGCTCGATCCACGAAGATTTGTGCAAGAATAGGCCTTTCTTCCTCTGGCCTTTCTGCCTTTGCTCTGGCCAGAGCTGCCTTTGGCCTCTCGCCTTGTCATGTCAATTTGCATATTCCCTCCTTATTGGCTGTGGGCACAACCATCTTTGTCGTGGAGTTCTGGTCAATTTGCATATTCCATCTTTATTAGATAGTACTAGTTAGGATGAAGAGTCATGCTATCCATTTAAAGTCCCTACAGGATACCTGACATCGTTTGGAAAGTATTTACTGTGATGTGTTCTGTGGGCCATTATTTTAACTCCTCTGTAAAGTTTTGTACCCATGGAACTATCTAAGAATTGCTTTCAAGTCAAAAAATTTTGAAATTCAATCAATATTTATTTTATAAACCTTTGAATGATGAATACATATTTTTTCTCTAGTCCACAAAGCAGTTTTCTTAGGATTAACTGAGGTTCCCTCTGGGGTAGTCTGTGCTCTTTCTAAAAGTGCTCGTAATGCTTGCAGCTCACTCTTCCTAATGCCTTCCACGGAGCCCACGGCATTTAGTCTAATTGGGCACATTTTCTAACTTTTAGCCCGCCGGAGCGCTCCCGCTTTAAGAGCCACTACTTTGGCTGGTAGATAAGAGGAAATAATAGTAGTCATTTTATTCGGAGATCCTTCATAACATCAACCTCCGTCAGGTTTCAGTGGAGATGGGTGTTCGTCATTGGGCCACCGCGCTCACATTTGTGGTGGATATTCGGGCTGTGTTTACAAACCAGTTACCCTGCCAGTGTCTCCCACTGCCTCTCAGGAGAGTGCAGAGTAGTTTTTTTTAAGACGGGGAAGAAAAATGATTCACAATAAGGTTAAATTACTTACTGGCATCATATTTGTCATCGTCATATTTTTCCTTCATCTTTCACCTCTTCCTTCCCTCCCTTGGATGTTGTACCTAATTTCACATTCTGTGAGGGGATACTGCTCAAGACATTTCTCACCCAGAGGTAAGAATTGGGTTGAAATCTAAACAGTTTGGATGAAAAAGCTGTTTGGGGAATCAGATTTTTTTTTTAATTTAAATAGTGAAACAAGATTTTTTTTTCACTGTAGAGAAAATTACTAGTTTTGACACATAATTATACGTAAATTATTGCATGTGAATAAACTGTATTAAATAATGTAAGAAGCATTGTGTCACCCAGCGGTCACCAACCTTTCGGACCTCACGGACCACCAGTGTTCCGTGGACCACCGGCTGGCAACGGCTGGTGTAACCGGTGTGAGGCAGCTGCCTCCATTCATTGGAGGCTGCGAATCATCCCTTGAATTGGGTCATTCCACTAGAGGAGGGTGTATTGTTATTGGGTATTAACCCAAAACTTGTCTTGCAGCTTATGTTTATTCAGGATTATTCTGCTCATCTGAAGTTTTTGGAGAATCTTTTTTTTCCCAGTAGTCCCATCAACAATCTGCCCGTTTTTAAGGATCATGAGAAATATTTTTGCTCCACACATTTCTAGAGGCGATGTAGTCATTGTAGAGAGAGATCTTGACTACGTCAATGGTAATAAACACCATTTGCAACCTACAAGGTTAGGAGCAAACATTTCCAGACCTGTGTGAATTATCTCCCGCCTCTGATGATATGTTCCTGTAGCTGCTTATATATGACGAGTACATTGTAACCGACTATACGTGAAAATGATGTATCTTAACAAATTGCCAGCCTGTTTACCTCCATGAATAAATCTCCTTATGCTGTCTTATAGTTTATATCCTCTTAAGTATGTAACATGATACATTCCCTGGAGTTGATTAAATCCAGGCTCTTGTGTTAATAGTGAGATGCTCAGTCTGAAATGCACATTAGGAAAGAGAGCTGTGGTTTGAAACCATGAGTGTGAACACACACCTGCACGCACACAGCACACGCCTTCATCGCAGCGGAATCCCAAGGGAAGAGTTTGCACGCGGCACCACAGGTTCGTGTCCTGGAAGGGACTGCAGTTGCCACGCGTGCTTCCTGCAGACAATAGCAGGCAGCCCCTTCTCTGCTCGAGCTTCGTCCACTCAGCCCGGCGTGGGGCTGCCGCGCAGGGAGGGGCCGGAGGCGGGCTCAGGGAGGCAGGGGAGCGCCCGGGCCCTGCTTTCCCAGCACTGCGCCTCGGCTGCATTTAGGGGGGCCGAGGGGCTCCTTTGCAAGTGCTCAGCTGGAAGCCAGTGGCGCGCACAACATCCCGTAAGTCATTCGCGTGCACTTGTCCGTTTGGATCCTGAGAGAAGAGGACCTCGAGACCAGCAGCGAGGAGCAGCGGGTGATGTGAAAAGTGGGAAAGAGCCCCTGAGGCAGTGGGTGAGGAAGCAGGCACGGTGCCACCAGAAAGGGATGAGCCTGCCAGGTGACAGCGTTTAAGATTTTAGTTTGTGTTTGGTGCTCTTCTGATTTTGATGCAATTCTTGAATATATCCTTAGGTTTTTATTTGTGGCTTGTAATTAGTTTCTTTAATTGAATGACCTCTGTCTTCTTATCTGTGATGGGTAGCCCAGTGGTATTAGGGTTTACAAAGACTATCGATAGGTGATAATCTCAGCGTCTCTTTCCATAAACACTGAATTCTAACCTGCGGTTTGGAAATTATAATTTGGGGAAAGTTGTACCTACTTGCGACATGATTCTGTATTCTAATAGAATTTTTAAAAATTTGTTTGTGGAGTGGAGTGTAATTAAAAATACTGATCTAGCGCTTAACAGGTTTGGCTCAGTGGATAGAGTGTTGGCCTGTAGGCCAAAGGGTCCCAGGTTCGCTTCCGGTCAAGGGCGGTACATACCTTGGTTGTAGGCTCCTCCCAGGCCTGGGCCCTGGTCAGAGTGCCTGCAGGAGGCAATCAGTAGGTGTGTTTCTCTCACGTCGATATTTCTCTCTGTCTCTCCCTCTCTCTTTCACTCTCCCTAAGAATCAATGGGAAAATATCCTCTGGTGAGGATTAACAAAAATAAATAAATAAATAAAATACTGATCTAGGATACAACTTACTGAATTGCAATAATGAAGTTATATTTTATATGCATGTCTCAAATCTCATCTGTGACATCTTAGAGGGTTTGATTAAGAAAGAGGCCTTTGTTGCTGCAGTTAAACTATTATTTAGGTTAATGTTTGTATTTGTGAACCCATAAAATTTTTACATAAGAAGTTAATGCTAGTATAAATGATGTAGTATGAGATCATTGAAACAAAGAGGTATGGACTATTTGTGGAGAAAGCTATTCCTAAACATGGTTCATTCTTTCCAATATTTATTGAGTTCTTCAATATGCAGAGTAACAAGTAGGCACTGGAGATACAATTAAGAGCAAATTTTCATGAGTTTTACCCTCATAGTCTAATGGGAGAAGATGTGGGCATTTATCAAATAAGCACACACGTGTAACATACAATTATTTATAACGAAGGTGACTCTCCAGGGGAGAGGGAGAGTTGCTAATGCTGAGAGGAAGTATTGCGAAATGATAGAATGCTCTGACAAGGCTGAGGTCCTGGAGCTGAGATCTGAAGGAGGGCTGGGAGGCTGGAGGCTGGGGGCGGGAGAGGAGGGCGATATGCCAGTGACAGGCCATTGGGGTGCACAGATTTTTGAACATACGATGCATGAAAGGAACCTCAGCCACCCGAGGCCTCCATGTTCCCACTAATTTACCTGGAGCTCAAGAGAAGTTAGCCCAGCCCGAAATGTGGGCCATTCTCAAATCCTTTGAGATCAGAGCACGTTTGAAATTATCCTTGACTCCCTTTAAAGATATATCCAGAGTCAATCGATAGCTCAACAGGTTATTTTGTGGATATCGAAAAATTGATTCTAAGGTGCCTATGGAGAGGAAAAGACCCAGATTCTCCCCTGTGATATTGAAAGAAAAAAACACAGAGGCCTGACTTTACCCATATACTCTGTAATCAGGATGCTAGTGGAGGTGGAATTGGCAGTGATGGAGTTGGTGGTGGTGGTACAGGTGGTGTTTGTGGTGGAGTTGGTGGTGGTGGAGATGGTGTTGGTGGTGTTGGAGATGGTATTGGTGGTAGTGGAGGTGGTGTTGGTGGTAGTGGGGGTGGAATTGGCAGTGATGGAATCGGTGGTGGTGGAGGTGGTGTTGGTGGTAGAGGTGGTGTTGTTGTTGTTGGTGGTGGTGGTGGTATTGTTGTTGGTGTTTGTGGTGGTGTTGGTGGTGTTGGAGATGGTGTTGGTTGTAGTGGAGGTGGAATTGGCAGTGATGGAGTTGGTGCTGGTGGAGGTGGTGGTGGTGGAAGTGGTGGTGGTGGTGGTGGTGGTGGTGGTGGAGGTGGTATTGTTGTTGGTGTTTGTGGTGGTGTTAGTGGTGTTGGAGATGGTGTTGGTGGTAGTGGAGGTGGAATTGGCAGTGATGGAATCGGTGGTGCTGGAGGTGGTGTTGGTGGTAGAGGTGGTGGTGTTGGTGGTGGTGGCGGTGGTATTGTTGTTGGTGTTTGTGGTGGTGTTAGTGGTGTTGGAGATGGTGTTGGTGGTAGTGGAGGTGGAATTGGCAGTGATGGAGTTGGTGCTGGTAGTAGAGTTGTTGTTGGGGTGGTGGTGATGGGGATGCATATGAGAACTCTGTACTGTCCACTCAGTTTTGCTGTGACTCTGAAACCCAAAAAAAGTGAGGTTTATAAAACACTTCTTTAAATGGTGAAAATATTTGCATAAAAGAAATCACAACATATCCGAATATGTATGCACTTGAATGATAAGCTGACTGACAAAAGCCAGATTTTGGTATGGACCAGGCACAACTACAGGCTGATATTGTTGATGGGGCGCTTCTAGATTTTCACTGTTACAGACTTCAAAACCTTTTCTGTTAGGGCCTAAAATAAAGTCGGTAGGATTTTTCTTTTGAAAGGAAATTTTTTCTCCACATGTGGTGTATCCTTGGGGCTGTTTCCTGTGGACTGGACCAGAATATTTATTCTGCAGTTGTTGGGTGTAGAGTCCTGTGCATGCCGGTTACAGGCAGTTGACAGTGGTGTGTAGACCTTTAAGAGCCTTACTCACTTTTCCTTATGAAAGTGTTCATTATTCTGGAGTGGTTCTTGCCATCTTTAACTATGATTCCGATTGGCTAGATCTCTCTTTCGGGTTCTAACAGTTTGAACGCCCCTCCCCTCCTCTGCCAGCCTTTTAGAGTCTCTTAGGCTCTGTCTTCAGCTCTCCCAACGTCACGGGGCCGGAGCCCTGTGTGCGAGCAGAGAAAGGACGTGTGTTGTCTTCTGAATTTCCCTGTGTTGTCCTGTTAATTTCCCTTCGCTATGCCAAAGGTCACTATTTCTCCTCGGCTTATCGGGAAACATTCTCCCTCCGGGATTTTAATTTGTGTCGTTTCTCTTGCTTTCTGGTATCTCTGATCCCTCGCACATATGCTGTTTGTGGCTTATTTATTTAGCTCTTACCGTGTTTTTGACATGCGGGTCTCGATTGGCTCCTGTGACCCTCCTCCTGCCCAGAGGTGGGCGTCCCCCTCCACCTCCCTTAGCGCCTTGTTTGGATCATCAACGTTACGGGCTGATGGAAGATAAGCGGTTGTGTGTCATTATCGGTTTAAATAAAAACAGATCTTTTTTTTTTTTAATGATTTAGTTTTTGCTTTATTTGTTCTAAGAAGAATGTGTAATCACTGTCTTCTTTTTTCCTGTTTTCTCTGAAATATAGGCATCCGAGGAGCTTTTGTCTCTGGTGCACTCCTCACTGTGCGCATGCCTGTGCTGACATCATCTGTTTCTTCTGTCTTTATAACAGTTTGCTTAAGGGTCTCCTGAGTGTATATGCACTCCCATGTCACCCTCTCGTTTTGAAGATTTTTAAGTTGGTATTTAGAGATTGGAGCTGGGGGGGAGGGAGAGGAAGGCAGGGAGAGATGGAGAGAGACATGAATGTGAGGAGAAGCATAGATTGGATGCCTCCTGCACACCTCCCTCCCCTCGCCCCTACGGGATGGAGGCTGCAGCCCAGGCCTCACCCTGCCCTGGGATGGAATCAGCCAACTCTCGGGGCCCAGGATGACACCCAGCACTGAGCCCGGCTGGGCTGCTGCGCCACCCTCTGGACCAGCAGGCCGAGGTCTGAATGCCTGGGGCTCAGCTGCCCCAAACCGGCCTTTGTTCCTGTGCCTTCTGTGGCTGCCCCCTTCTCAGGGCCTCACTTTGGCCATCACTGGAACCGACTCTAATTGTTTGTAACCTCCTCAACCCTGTGAGCCTTATTTTTCAAAACGGGTTTTTCCAATTTATACTTCACTTAGGAGAAATAGAGATAGGCCATTGCTTATCCATCATCAAAAAAGTATTGATCTTCCTCCTCCCATCTCCCCTCCCCAAAACCAAGCTGGTATAAGTTCTGGTTACCACACAATTAAAGGAAATAATTCACTACTTTATGGGAGTTAGTTATTAATCGGTCAAGTTGAACAGAGGCAGTGAAGGGTGGCTTGGTGCTAACAGCTCAGTTCAGGGCTCAGCAGTGAAGGTTTCCCAATCCTCAGAGACAAAGCTAACTTAGTTTTAATTGCGCTTTCTGTACGACCACTTAGGCGCTTCCCTTTCTGAAGTGTCTGTTTGTACGAGTAGAATCCACAGCCTGTTATCTTCTCATTCCTTCATTCCCTCCTCTTCCCCGGGGGAGCGCCTGGTGCGGGGAACGGGCTACACTCGGGTGAACAGAATCGAATGAGGCCCACCCCGGTGTCGAGACAAACACCAGAGAGATGCTCTCGGGATGGATGATGTCAGAGAGCCGCTGCAGGATGCGTCTAATTAAGGTTTTATGAAATAAATGCATTTCTTGTTCTTAATGAATCCGTGTAACATGGTAAAATCAGGGCAGCCTGACCAGCGGTTTCCAGGACAGTCTCAGGACATTGGACCCTAGGATGTAATTTCCAAGATGGTGTGTCGATCCTATTTCTCACCACTGTGATGCTCGCCAGTGCGTCTATTCCAGAAGAAATCGGGCAGGAGTTTTGTGTGGCATAGAATCTTTTGGCATCTTTATAATCTGATCTTTAGCACACGCTGATAATACTTAAAGACAAGGTGTAATTTACATAAAACTCCAAATTAGATGTCACATCTCATTATATATGTTCTCCTTTTCCTTCAGAATTGTCTGCATTCAACGACTACGAGGGTCTGGAAAAATAACTTTCCACAGATAACACTTTGCTTTCCCCTAAATGGAATGTGATCAGGCTTTTCATTGCTCGCTAGAAATGAAATTGCATTGCTATTAGGCACAATTGTTCATAAAGCGACTCCTGCTTAAAACCCGTTTAAATGAATGCTTGTTACTTCACTGACAAAATAAATTCATTAGAAGTTATTTTTACTTTAAAGATGGGCTGTAGCATGTAGAAGCCAGAGAGAGAGAGGGGGGTGGAGGGGGCAGGCGAGTGAAGCGTTTTCTGAGGATCCCTTTTCATCCTTCGGTGAAGGTGTTAACACTTTTGTAAGGTTCTTCATTTGGACAGAACTAGCCATGGAACACGTGATAACATATAAGCATCATGGAGCATCAGCCTACATGACAGGCCCCAGACTGCAAGGCCACATTGTTTTCAAGGAGATTTTGCTTTTCAATCATCAGGAGAGGAAAAAACAGTAACTTGGTGATATTTGAATAGTAAGACATAGGCTGTTTTTTTTCTCTTTTTAATTCGGAGAAGGCCCACTTGTCAGGACCCTCCTCAGCTCTCCACTTCCGAGCAGCAGCACGTGACCGGTCATTGGCAGCCAATGAGTGCCCGCGTTTCCATGGTCAGAGATCAGACTCGGTCACGTCATCGGGAACGATGGCTGGCGTCATCGCTTCCGAACCCCCTTTCTGATGGGAGCCTTTCCCGCGCTTTTGCCGTCCGGTTCTATCCTGGGTGTGAAATGGTAGCTCAGAAACTCTCTACAGGGAGATGCGGAAAACAGCGAGACTGCGCGGTAACTCCGCGACAGATTAGGAAGCAGAGGACTTCCTGCAGGGCGGCCCAATTACTAAATAGTAAGACAGGAACACCGCACAATGAGGAGCCATCCTTCTATCTGTTGCAGGGAGTTTGGCACAGCAGGGGCCGTGCTCCTGTGGCTGGCGCCTCAGACCTGCAGTGCGGGTGTAATTGCAAACGGAAGTTGTGTGGAAGGCCTCATATCTGAGCTAATAACCTGAGCCCCAGAAATGAGATAATTATACAGCATTTAATAAATTTAATTTGCTTTTATTGTGATCATCTCATACCCTGGGTTTGAGAAAACAGTGTGTCTGTTTGAAAAGATTAATGAACTTGGATATTGAAGACGCCTTGGATACCGAGAGCCAAACTTCCAATCATATGAGTGCTGTTTGTTCTTTTTTTTTTTTTTTTTTTTTTTTTTTTTTTTTTGCCTGAATCAGGTTCTTGCAGAGGTCTGTTTATTCTTTGACTATTTCTTGATGAGACAATTCTGTTTAGTTTCTTGAAAAAAAATGTGACTGGTTGTATAAACTTAACAATCATCATCATGACCAAAAAATGTTGTCAGTTTCAAGAGAACGCTTGAAAAAAATAACCTGAAATCATTTCAGAGCCACACCTTGGACTGTAGCGTGAGAGGGAAATGTGTTCGTTACATGGCTCTGTAGAAATTTGAAACGTATTTATATAAGTGGCGAGAGGTCTCGCTCGGCCTGTGTGGCTCAGTGGCTGAGCGTCAGCCTCTGAACCAGGAGGTCATGGTTCCATTCCTGGTCAGGGCGCGTGCCCAGGTTGTGTGCTCCGTCCCCAGCAGAGGGCGTGCAGGAGGCTGCCTGGCAATGATATTCTGTCATCATTTATGTTTCTCTCTCTCCTTCTCCTTTCCTTTCTCTGAAATCAATATATACATTTTTAAATTATATATACATATACGTGTGTGTGTGTGTGTGTGTGTGGTTTAAAATGGCAAGAGATCTAGGTTTCAGCCAAAACAGAAAGACAGGAAGGTAAGTAGCAAAGTGCAGACATCTCCACTGAAGAGAGCGGGGCCCAAAGTCAGGGTCCCCGACAGGAAGTCATGGAAGCGGAGAGCCAGGGCCTGGGCAACACCAACCCCCGAGGACTGTGCCGGGCCGCCCACAGGACAGTGGCACTTGGAGGCGTAGAACTGGCAGAGGCCCGGGTTCCTTGCATTTTCTCACGCAGGTTCCACTGGGGCAGGGTGGCCGCCTGCGTGCAGACTTGCTCAGCGGCCCTTGGGAGCAGGTGCGCTGTGCCGTCTGCGAGGGTGCGTCCAGCCAACAGCTCTTCGTCCGCCCCCTGACATCTTGGCAGTTCCTACTCAGGCGGGAGAAAGATGGGTCTTAATTGAGGCTTCTGTTCACATGTTCATCATTAAAAAGTTTTCACAGCCTCAGAGAAGTCACCAGGCGCCAGCTGTCGGAGCTCTGCTGCAGGCAGCACTAAACGCATCCTGGAGGCATCCCACGGCCGCACTGGGGACCTGTGGCCCGTGAGGCCCACGCTCCGGCGGCACGCCCACCTGCCCTTGGCAAGGCACAGGCTCAGCGCACACACCGGTGCGTTTTAGTCATTTTACTTATTTTTAATGTATTTTTACATTTATTTCAGAGCGGAAGGGAGAGGGGGAGAGAGGGAAACATCAGTGATGGGAGAGAATCACGGATCAGCTGCCTCCTGCACGCCCCACACTGGGGACCGAGCCCGCAGCCCCGGAATGGAACCTTGACCGTCTAGGTCCATGCTCAACCACTGAGCCACGCTCAACCCCTGAGCCCCGCCGGCCAGGCTGCTCTGTGCATTAGATAGAAGCTTTCACCTGTATAATCAGCTTGCTGCTGACCACGTTACTGCCAAGCATCCCTTGTCTGTGGCAGCATCCTGCTGTTACCAAGGAAACAGCGGATGGCCAACGTGGGCAGCATTGCCTCAGATTAACTTCACAGTTATCAGGGTAGAGGGGACAGCAGTGACGTGAGCTACTGTGGGATTACCGTGGTTCCCACGGAGTGAGAGTGTAATGGTCACTCCTGTGGTGACGAAGCACATGATGCACATTGCCACTTCCCCCCCCCCTCTCTCTTTCTCTCCCCTCCATCCCACTGTGATGTTTCCTTCTTCCATCTGCTCAGAATCTCCCTGGCACCTTTTCTCAGGGAACAAGCTAGGGTCATTTTTGTATTGACATTAAGAGTTACAATGAGTTGGGACGAAAACGTATTTAAGCCATGACCACAGTTAGGATTACTTACATCAGAAATACATAAGGACTGAAAATCCAGATATTGCTAGTGTAATTGAGGGGATATATGCAATGCACAATTCGTGTGGGATGAGCAATTGCAATCTTATTCTCATCAACATTAAATCTATGTATTGCATAGAGGGACCCATTTAATGTGATTGAAGACACTGAAGAAAGGCAAATGGTGCCTAGTTAGCTGTGTGATTTGACACAAGCAAAGCCAGTTCCTTCAGCCTCAGTACTTCCACCTGTGAAGCGGGGATGGGGATGCTCTGCCTGATAGAATGGATATGCAGATGAAGAGCGATGCTTGTGAAAGTGAATTTTAAATGGCACAGCACGTAAGAGTTGTACGATGTTAGTTAGAGTCTTCAATGAGGGCATCTCTTAATAAAACACTGTTCTGGTTAGTAGGCAGAAACGTATAGAAGCACTTGAAAATTTTAATAGTATCACAAGAAGGATCTTTTATTAGAATGAGAAATAGCAGTTTCTTATATTTGGGGTACAACAAAATAAGACATGTAATCACTGTAATATAACAGTAATTTTAATAATGAATTTCCTCAGAGGATGAGTTTTATTATTGAATATGTTACATGAAAGTTAAGCACTGAAACATAAAGGTATGTACAATATGCTCATTATAAAAAAAACTACAGTGATGAATGTATGTCAAAAATTAAATTGTTAAGATAAAGGTAAAAGTATAAAAATAAAAGTCAAATTTATGTAGGAGTCTTTGCTCTGATTCTTTGCTGTAATATAGGCTATGGTCTTCATTTTTTACTAGAGGCCGGGTGCATGGATTTGTGCACTGGTGGGGTCCCTCAACCTGGCCTGTGCCCTCTCGTAATCCGGGACCCTCTGGGGGATGTTGGACTGCCTGTTTCAGCCTGATCCCTGCAGGCCAGGCCAGGGGACCTCATGAGTACACAAATACAAGCACTGGTCCTCTGGTATGCAAATAAAATCATTGGTTAATCTCTTCCCAACCTCTCTTCCCCCACCTTCCCTCTGAGATTCATCAGTCTGTTCCATGTTTCCATGCCTGTGCATTGAGCATCTGCCCCCTGATGGTTAGTGTGTGTCCTAGCTACCAGTCAAACAGTCAGTTGGCCAATCACTTAGGTTTATATATATATATAGATTTGGTTGGTCTTCTTTTAAATATATTTTATATATTCTGTTATGGCCCACATATGACTTCCAGTTAACATTTCCTACTAAATGTTCAATAGTTGATTGCAGATCCATTTAGTATTGCAGCGCTATAAGTTACCCACTCCTAGTACTGAGAACCCTGATGCCTGATGGAATAAAGTAACTGCAAGCCACTTGTTGCAGTAGACACCTCTGAGGCATGAATGAATGAGTGAATGAATGGTGAACATGTAATAAGCTACCTCCCTTTGATGAATATCCTTTTAGAGAGGATAGATGACAAATAGAAATATTTTCTCCCCTATAATTTTACACTATCCATTAAAAATCTATCTGTATATACATGTATGTATATACAGATATATATGTATATACAGATATATATGTATATATAGATGTGTGTGTGTGTGTGTGTGTGTGTGTGTGTGTGTGTGGATTTCAGAGATGAAGGGACAGGCACACTGGCTGGGCTATGCTACCCATTTTGAAGTCGCCCACACTGGTAACTGACCAGAGAAGCTCGACATTAACGGAGCTTTCCGCTCATGTCAGTCCTCAGCACTGTTCTCTCAGCGTTTTAATGACACTGTGTGTGTGGGGGGGGGGGGGGGGCGGGTGACAGCTGGGGGTTAGCTTCATCCTTGGTAAAGCGGAGAGGCTGTGAGGACACGGGGGCTGACGCAGGCCCCGGAGCTCTGTTCCCTCTGGGAGATGGAGGAGGTGCTGCGACTCCATTGGTGTCAGGCACTGTCTGTGATTAAGCTCCGCTTCCCGCCCGCTCCTTTTTTGTGGCCAATGGGCGTGCAGCAAACTGGTTAACTGCGGCATCTTCACTCCGTCCAGTCCTGTGACTATGTTCAGGAGAGGTCAGCAGAGCAAGACTCTCTCTGGCTTAGAGCTATTAAGAAGCATGAATCTGTTCCCTCTTTTTTTGTACATTTATAACTTTTTAAATAACGTTTTGAAATTATCATCTTAAACCCAAAATAGGACAAACGCTGTGCTTCCTAGAGCAATTGAGAATTGAGATCTTGCAGGGAACCCCTCCCCCCCAACCACCACCTTTTTCCCCATTACTCACTCCTAGCCCAGTGGTGGGCAAACTCATGAGTCAACAGAACCAAATGTCAACAGTACAACGATTGAAATTTCTCTTGAGAGCCAAAATTTTAAAACTTAAACTTCTCCTAACACCACTTCAAAATAGACTCGCCCAGGCCGTGGTCTTTTGTGGAAGAGCCACACTCAAGGGGCCAAAGAGCCGAATGTGGCTTGAGAGCTGCCGTATGCCTAGCCCATACTCTCATGTCCTTGTCTTTCCTCACAACTTAAAAGATAAATCTAATAAAATATTAGTGCGGCTGAGTATTTTTAAAATATTTTTTATCGATTTCAGATGAGAAGGGAGTGGGAGAGAGATATATAAACATCAATGATGAGAGGGAATCATTGATCGACTGCCTCCTACACACCCCCTACTAGGGATCGAGCCTACAACCTGGGCATGTGCCCTTGATCAGAATCGAACCCAGGACCCTTCAGTGCCTCTTGAGAAACTGGATTCGACTGAGCTGTTATACTCAGTACTGTGTATACCATGTGCATTCAACTCTTATTTAGATGCACTTGGGATGAACCAACTGCCTCTGGCCTAACTGATGTGTAAATATCAATAAAGAAGCTGTAAGCTCAATGGAGTAACGTATCCATTTATAAAATATATTACAGTAATTTATTTTCCGATTGCAGCTTATTCTAAAGCCGAGGAGGACATATGACCACGTGATAATTGCACATCACCTTTCATCGTGCCCGTAAATATGATTAATTTACCTATTGATTTTTTCACCCCCAACTGAACGCTCTGAGCTGGACAGAACGTCCTCCGGAGTGACCCCACTCTTCCCAGGAGGAGTGACCCCCCTGAGGGCGGCCGTTAGGAGAATTTTTAGTGAAGAGGAGATGTAAGGAAGGTAACAAATTCTGCCCAAACGCTGGGAGAACTCGGGAAACAGTCACCCTTGTCTTCCTCTCCTGCCTGTGCTGACCCGCATCGGGCCGTTCCTGTGGAAACATCAGCCAGAGGGCCCAGAGGAAGCACACCTGGTGCCTGCGTGCACACGCCGTGCTCCCCTCGGAAACGCCTGGTTCTGAGAAAACGCCTCTCTCCCGGGCTCACTCGTCCCTGTGGGCGGCGTACACCCTTTCGGGGTCGTCAAGAAGAACGTGCAGGGAGAACGCTAAGCACCACTCCGCTTGTGCAGCTGGAGCCACCCTCCGCCCGTGACTCTCTTCTTTGTCCTTTCCTTCTTTTTAATGGAATTTATTGGGGGGCATTGGTTAACAAAGGGACGCAGGTTTCCGGTGTACAATGTGTAAACACCACCTGCATAATGTGTTGTGTGTTCACCGCCCAAAGTCAGGTCTCCTTCCGTCACCGTTCATCCCCCCTCCCCTCCTCCCCCGCCCCACCCCGTCTCTCTGTAGTCACCATGCTGCTGGCTGGCTGTGGGTGCACAGCGTGGCTGTGCAGTCGTCAGAGTAGCCCGGGTTCCAGGGGGAGGGAACAGGGTCCGAGTGCCCACGGGGGGAGCAGCGAGAGGCGGGCGCACTGCTGTGCCCTGTGGGATAAAGTCCCAGCGCCCACACTGCAGTCACTACCTCGGCCTCCCCCCCGCCCCCCCCCCCCCCCCGTTCCCCGCGGTGGCCAGCTCTCCTGGGGAGGACCCGTCTCCACCCCGAGCTGTGCGGCCGGCGAGCCCGCTGCCCTGTCCGGTGACGGAGACGCCGTCATGCAGCCTGTGCTCCAGCGCTGACAGGAACACCTGTTTTCAGAAGAGGACCCGGGAGAGGAGTGACTCTATTTTTGCATCCTCACCCCAGCATATTTCTCTTTCTGAGAGAGGGAGGATGGAAGCGAGAGAAACATCCACGTGAGAAACAGCTATCCGTTAACCTCCCAGATGCACCCAGACCAGGGATCCAACCAGCAGCCTAGGTATGTGCCTGACCGGACTCGAACCCACAACCTCGTGGTGGTACAGGCCATGGTCCAACCCACGGAGGCAACGGCCAGGGCTTAGCTCCATTTTGAAAAGCCTCCTCATTCCCATCGCTTTACTCAACTGAAATTTAGTTCAGGATTTCCCCTAAGACTTTAGCTTTTTATTTTTTAAAAGAATCTTTATTGTGTGAAAGTGTTACACACGTCCCTGTCCCCCGTGCCCCCTCCTGGCCTGCCCCGCTCCCAGACTTGGCGGCCCTGTTGTCCGTGTCCCTGCGTGATGTGCAGGCGTGCAGGCCACTGCCTGGTCCCCCCCCCCCAACCCCCCACCTCACCCTCCTCCTGAGGCCCCGCAGCCTTTGTTTGCTTCCGGGGAGGACGTCAGGAAAATTGCAGATGGCTTGTTATTTTTGCATCTTACACTCGTCTCTGCCAGGAACCCTTATTTAAAGGGTCTGCTTTCTCTGCAGGGGGTGACATTGAATCTTGCCAGCAGCGCCCCCCCCCCCCCAGCTGGCAGGGACCCTGGCCGGGGAGACCACCGTTGTTTGGACAGAACTAGGAGCGCAGGCCAGCGGCTGCCACGTGGCTTCCCGGACCCCCCTTCTTCCCAGCACGTGGCTGTGACAGCCTCTCCCACTGTTCGGGGTGCAGGTCTCGTTTCCACTCCCCGAGACCCCCAGGCCGTTGGTGGCCTATTGCAGCGCTGTGTCCAAGTATGTTCCCACCCCAGTCCTCTTGGGACCTGCGGCCGGGAGGGGAGGTTCACTTCCCCCCCGAGTTCGGGGATTATCTGTGTGCACATACACCCGGCCATTTTCCCAGTCTTTTCTGCAGTTGAACAGAATGTTCAGTTTTTCTCATTACTTTTGTGGGGAGACTAGAAGGCCCCATGCAGATTTTAAGGACTGCTCTTAGTGTACAGCGACTGCTGTACTCCCCCTCAACACACCCCAAGCCAGGGAATTATAGTGACCCCTGTACTTCCCCCCCCAGACCCCAAGCCAGGGAATTACAGCGACCGGTGTACCCCCCCCCCTGAAGCCAGGGAATTACAGCGACCGGTGTACCCCCCCCCCCTGAAGCCAGGGAATTACAGCGACCGGTGTACCCCCCCCCTGAAGCCAAGGAAAAAAGCACAACTTATGAAGCCGGGATGAAGTAGTCTAGACGACAGGAACATTCATGCAAAAAAGATTGACACAGTCGCTCCCCCCCCCCCCCCCCAGCAGTCTACTAGCCATAGCATTTAGCTCCATGCAAACTCTTGCAGGTCTATGCTACATTTTAACAAGCTTTGCCTTTGCACATTTTTGTTATTTTTAAATCAAACAAACGAAGCGATGACTGCTTGTTGCCATGAGAGCATGAATGAACTCCTTGGCCTTGCCATGTGCGGAGGGAGGGCGCCTCAGAATCCACTCCTCAGCCGAGACCGGGCGCTCAGGGTGACGCTGGGGGGTGACCCGTGTCCACTCCAGGGGCCCTCAGAGGGGCTGCAGAGCGGCTGACCACAGGGTGCCCTTGGCAGGGCGGCCTGTCCCCTGGAACCGGTACCCAAGGGAGGGGACTATGGGATGGGTGCTGTTGGTTATGAACGCAATCATCTCTGACAGATGGTGGTTTCAAATGAGAACATTACAGGCATCCAAAGTGGACCAGGCACATTTTATCGTCTCGCTTTCTTTAAACACACACACCACACACACACAACATACACATACATCACACACACACCACATATACAAACACACACACCACATACACCACACACACAACATACACCACACACCACACACACACACCACATACACACACGTCATACACCACACACACACACACCACACACACCACTCACACTACATACACACATACACCACACACACACTACACACACATCACACACACCACACACACAACATACACACACACCACATACACACAACATACACACATACACACATACACACGCATCATACACCACACACACACACACCACACACACCACTCACACTACATACACACATACACCACACACACACTACACACACACCACATACACACAACATACACACATACACACATACACACGCATCATACACCACACACACACCACTCACACTACACACACACACCACACACACACCACATACGCACATACATGTACCATGTACACACACCACACCACACACACCACATATACACCACATACACACACCACATACACACACACCACATACACACACACCACATACACACCACACACACACCACACACAACACACCCACCATACACACCACACACACCACACACAACATACACACACACACCATATACACACACACCACATACACACACACCACATACACACCACACACACACCACACACAACACACCCACCATACACACCACACACAGCACACACACAGCACACATAACACACACACCATACACACCACACACACACCACACATAACACAGACACCATACACACCACACACACCAACCACCAAGTGTGCCAAGTTTGGTAAAGGTTTAACTAAACGTGTAGAAAAATAATGCAGTGCTTTCTGAAAAAAATTTCTTTGTTCTTCTCAGATAAGATTTAAATGCCGTCCATCCTTTGTGACTGTCTTGAGTATTTGGGGGAAATGTTGAGTCTTTTCTTTTTAACATGGCCGAGGCACATGATGGGCAGTGAGGACTGGGGAGGCGTGGCCCCCAGGAGCAGCGGCCTGTGGAGAGGTCTCCGGCTTCACCAGCGCCCCACCTGCGGGTGTTCAGGGCAAATTCCGGTGCAGGGAGCCGCTGGTGTCCGGCTGCTGCCGCTTAGGGAGCCGCTGTGGCAGCGTGCGGCCGGGAGAGCCCTGGCTGTGGGCGTCCCTGCCTGAATGGGAGGTTTGCATCACAGGATGGGTGTGAGCAGTGTGTCTGATGCCTTTGTAAAATGCTCTGAATACATGTTCAAATGGGTGCATGTGTGGCCTAGCGGGCTGCTCCAAGGTTGCAGCCCCCAGGATCCATGCCGTCCAGGGCACGTCCCTCAGGTGCAGGCGCCACCCCGGGGCCCAGTCAGGGTGCATGTGCAGAAGGCGACCAGCTGACATCTCTCCCTCCCATCGGTGTCTCTCTCTCCCATCGGTGTCTCTCCCTCCCATCGGTGTCTCTCTCTCTCCCATCCATGTCTCTCTCCCATGATGTCTCTCCCTTCCCATTGATATGTGTCTCTTTCTCTCCCATCACTATATCTTTCTCTCCCATCAATGTCTCTCTCTCCCATTGGTGTTTCTCCCTCCCATCGGTGTCTCTCTCTCCCATCACTGTCTCTCCCTCATCGATGTCTCTCTCTCCCCCATCCATGTCTCTCTCTTCCATTGGTGTTTCTCTCTCCCATCGATGTCTCTCCCCCATCCATGTCTCTCTCTCCCATCAATGTCTCTCTCTCCCATCACTGTTTCTCTCTCCCAACGGTGTCTCTCTCTCTCCCATCGAAGTCTCTCTCACTCCCATCACTGTCTCTCCCCCATCGATGTCTCTCTCTCCCCCATCCATGTCTCTCTCTTCCATTGGTGTTTCTCTCTCCCATCGATGTCTCTCCCCCATCCATGTCTCTCTCTCCCATCCATGTCTCTCTCTCCCATCACTGTCTCTCCCCCATCGGTGTCTCTCTCTCTCCCATCACTGTCTCTCCCCCATCGGTGTGTCTCCCATCACTGTATCTCTCCCCCATCGGTGTGTCTCCCATCACTGTTTCTCTCTCCCATCGATGTCTCTCCCCCATCCATGTCTCTCTCTCCCATTGATGTCTCTCTCTCCCCCATCCATGTATCTCTCTCCCCCATCCATGTCTCTCTCTCCCATCGATGTCTCTCTCTCCCCCATCCATGTCTCTCTCTCCCATCACTGTCTCTCCCCCATCGGTGCCCCCCCATGCCCTCGGGAAGAGTGGGAAAGCATCCCCCGGTGCGGTTCACAACCCCCACAACTGAGTAACGGCCAAGCGACACAGCGCGGCTCCGGGCTGCGGGCGGGGCTGGGGGAGGAAGGCCGGTCCTCCCCGGGAAGAGCCTTAGACACGGTCCCTGGTGCCGGTGACCGGGCTGGGCCGTCACCGGGGAAACGGTTCCGGACGCGGCGGCGGTGGGGGCTTCGGGGAGGAGGATGGAGTCCGGTGCCGCCAGGTCCCCGCCGCCTCCCGCAGGTTCCGGGCCCGCCGGCTGGGGGCGCCGGCGGGGACCGCCCTCGGGAGGCCGGCGTGTCTGGCTCCGATCGATCGGCCACGAAGTGTCCCCCGTGTCTGTCCGCCGACATGGCCGCCCACAGGCAGCACCGCCAGGGCTCCCCTCCTCTGGGTTCGCCTTCCTGGTCCCCGCCCCCGTGCTCCACTGGCTGAGCCCTCGCGGCAGAAAGTTCCAGAAGCGAACAGCTCCCGCGTGCCTACATAGTGGCGCGTGCACCTCCAGGAGCCGCGGGACCAACTCTCGCGAGACCTTCTCGAGGTGCGAGGCGGATGCTGCCCGAGCCCCTCCGGCGCCATCTTGTGTCAGCGTGGCGGTGGCGGCTGTCGGGGTGCAGGCCTCCCGGGGGTGCCTCACAGTTGCCCCCAAAAGTGCAAGAGGAGCCGCTGGCGGCTCGGACGCCCCGGGGGGCCGCCCAGGCCTCTGCGCCCCGTGGAGGTGAGAGCCGCGCCGGGAGGTGCTGACGGACGGACAGACGGACAGACACCGGGACGAAGGCCGCTCACAGGACCAGGTGTGTGCGGGGAGCACGGCCATGGCCCTGTCTGCGGGCCCCCCCGGACCCCGCACCGTGTCCCCCCGTCCCTTCCCCGAGCCCCACATAGTGTCCCACTCCCGTCCCTGGGCCCCACATCGTGTCCCCCCGTCCCTTCCCCGAGCCCCGCACCGTGTCTCCCCTGTCCCCACCTTGGACCCCGCCCCGTGTCCCCCCCTCCCGTCCCCTCCCCGGACCCCGCACCGTGTCCTCAGGACGAGGCTGAGCCCAGGGCAGCCCCGCGGCAGGGCGCTCCTCTCGGACCCGGTTACTGTCACATCCCGCCGGGCACGTGGCTTTGTGCATCGGCTGCTTTTGTTGGTTCGACTTGACTCGGCCTCAGAAACGGAGACATTGCACAGTGGCTGCCGGTGGCCGCCCGAACCCCACCTCAGTGAGAGCCCCCATCCTCCCCCATCGTGGGGTTCCTTTCTGAGTGAATTAACCGCTGTTGTGTTCAGTGAGAACCACCCAGAATGCATTGAGAATGCCAGGTCTTTTTTTTTTTTCTTCTCTTAAGTATATCGAAGGGACATGTTTTCAGAGAGGAAGAGAGAGGGAGAGAAACATCATTGATGGGAGAGAATCACGGATCGGCTGCCTGCTGCACGTCCCCCACTGGGGATGGAGCCCGCAACCCCGGCTGTGCCCTGACCGGGCATCGAACCCTGACCTCCTGGTTCCTAGGTCGATGCTCACCCCCTGAGCCAGGCCGGCCGGCAGACCCCCATGTCTGGAAGACAGTGGCTTAGTCTGATAGAATTGTCCATATTTACATTTTTCTCGGAGCTCTCTGAGACTTGTTTATTTTGCTGCTGTTCTGTAAAGAGCTGCTTCATCTACTCCCCAGAGCTTTCTGCCAGGCGGACTTGGTACTTTCAACTGTTGGTGTAAAAGCAGAAAAGGGTTTTATTTGCAGTGCGAGAGGAATTAAAGAAGGAAGGGAGAAAGCCAGCATGGCCCCTCCCTTCGGCGGCTTCATTGCTGAGTGAGGATCTTGATCCCGGGGACTGGGTGCCCGTTTTGCTTCTGTTCGTGGTCCCCCTCCGGGTGCACAGGCCTAACCTCTCAGGGACAGAAATTCAAATGCAGAGTTGATGGTGTCTCGAAAATGAAGGAGGATAATATGTCAGGCAGTGTCGGCTCTACACTCTGTGTAAGGTTTCCGCTCTGAACCTGCTTCTCCTGTGTCCCTCTGTTGCCATGGAAACCGTTTTATTACAAGTAGGAGGGGTTGTGTGGGAAACCTGCTGCTTCCTGTTACAGGGAGATGGGGTCAGGCTGGGAATTCAGGATGAAGACCCATCTTCAGGCAGGAGCAGCCCTCCCTGGATGCTTTGTCATTTGCATCTCCTCCGGCCACCCCCCCCCCTTCCTTCTCCCCTCTTGTCTCTCTCTTCTGTGTGTGACTGCTCACCTGAGGATGTTTTCCCGTTGGTCTTCAGAGAGGGGCCGGGGGGAGACACAAAGAGAGAAACGTCCATGTGGGAGAGACACATTGATTGGTTACCTCCCTCACTCTGCCCTAACCAGGGCGGGGGATCGAGCCTCCAACCCAGGGAGGTGCCCCTGACTGGTATCAAACCGGGGGCCCTTCAGTCCGAGGGCCAGCATTCCATCCACTGCGCCACACCGGCCAGGGCTGCTGCGTTCCCTCTTCCCCGGCTCTGGCCCTGGGAGCCGCGCCTTCATGTTCCTGCCTGAAGGTGGAACAGTGCAGATCTTCTGGCGGGTCGATGTAGTATCTGGGGTAACACCTCTCCCCGCACCCTCCATCCAGTGAGGAAAGCACATCTGATGTTTCCTGGGCTCTGCGTCAGCTTTACAGAAATACTACTTTTAAAAATAACAATTCAGATCCATGCAGAACTGGGCCATGGGGTGCTTTGTCCTGTTGAAAAGGACAGTACCTCCTGTCAAGACTATCCGAACATTATTTTGTCAAAATCGGAGTTTTTTTATTTTATTGTGTTTTTATGTTCAACAGCCTTGATTCTAGACACAAAAGGGAGAGTTAGAGAAAGAAAGAGATATGCGCGAGAGACACGTCGACTAGTTGCCTCCTGCACGTGCCCCAAACAGGGTTGGGGGTCAAACCTGCACTCCACGTATGTGTCCGTGACCGGAATCAAACCTGTGACCCTTTGGTGTGGGGGCCCCGCGCTCTAACCAGGGGGCAGCACTGGGCAGGACTGCTTGTGTTCCTTTAAGGCTGTGGTGTGTGTTCCCCTGGAATAGCGCCCCCGCCTCTGCCGACTTCACCTGTCATTGGAAGCATTTTGCCAATTGAGCGACCAGGTCTTTGAAGCTGAAGGCTTGAGGGTAGTTGTGCACTGCGTGTGACAAGTGGCATGTTTCCTGTCTGGCTTCCTTTCCGTTAAAGGAGGTTGTTTTTTGTTTTGTTTTCATTTGGTGGAGTGCTCCTTGCTTGGGAGAGCTTGGAGTGTGCCTCCTTCCGAGCCGCCAGCTGCCACCGTGTGTTCGAGAAGGGCCCTGGTCCCTCCCCACGGCGGTAGCAGGTGCCGGGGCTCGGCGGCGCCGCGGCGGCGCTCCCTGTTCCAGATGTCCCCATTGTGATCCGCACGCGAGGGCTCTCTGGATTAAAACTCGGGCGAGCAGCAAATCTGTAATTACACTGAGCAATATGTCAATGCACACATTCCTTTTTTTTTTTTTTTTAGTTTCTGTTCCTTTGCCCATAAACTTTAAACAAGAATGGAAAACGCAAGTGAATTGTCAGCTGATGTCCTTAACAGGACAGTGCCCATGACTTTATCGTGTTCTTAATTCGCCAGCTCCTCATTTGTCTCCATTCAGGAGCTAACTAACCTCCACCGAGCAGTTCATTGAAATACTTTTGCTTCTAATTCTACACAAAGCGGGCATGAAGGTGCAGCACAATGAGTTAGTCATGTTTTTCCCCGCTTCTAAGACATCCCTGGTTGAAAAACTGCTTTTGGCGAAGAATACGACTGCGTTACATGTAGTTATAAAATATAACTCGATTTTAGAGGCTTTGTTGAATTAAAACACGTGGAAATTGAGGTATATCAGTAGCCATTAGATATCGGGCCCCCCATAAACGTTCGATATCTCTAGGCGTTGTCTCTAATCGTTATGATAATTGTGTGAGGAAGACATTTTCAGTCCCAGTGTGTAAATGGCAAACCTCTAGTTTGTCCTGCAGATGAGGCAGTAAGTCAGGCCCTGCAGCTGCTGACAGTGAGAGCCGGGCCTGGCGGTGCAGCTTCCCGAGCCTGTATCTCCCCACAGCTCCGGGTGTGGACGTGAAAGTGAGAGCAAACGGTCCTACAGGCCAGCGTGGAATAGGCAGAGCGAAACCGCGCAGCCAGAGCGATGGGGCGCAGAGTGCACACCGCTGCTTCCAGCCCCGGCCAGTGCGCACCACCGTGGCTACCGCAGCGCAGGAAGAGAGCCCATTACACGCATGAATCACGGGGCCCACGGAGAAAACGGAACCAGCTATTGGGTCAAAGTTCCCTGTTCTCTGAACAGTAGAAATTTTTACTCTGCTCGTTCATAGAGGCGCTTCGTTTTGTAGTCACAATATTGGATAGCAGTATTTGGGGGGAGGGGGCTTCTTTTAAATTCCACATAGTTGTGAATGTATTCAGGTACACAGTCTTTTCTTAATTTTATTGTCTCTTTCCCCTATAGTTCCTTCTGATCAGAGCCACTGACTTGTTGAGGGGTGTATGCCATGTTAGACCCAAGAAGGGGCAGATACTCTGGATGTGCCTTCTAACGGTGTAATTGGAAGATAGACGCAATGTTTTCAGTCCAGTGCCGGTGTGTTATGTCCTGGCCTCTCAGATTTAACAACAGTCATCTCGTGCCATCAACCTCATCACGTTCTTCAAAACCTAAAAATAGTCCCTCCAATAAGGCCCTCCCCGCAGGCAGCTTTCAATAGAACTTGTCATTTTACTGACTTTGCAAGTCAGGTGACTTCCATACTTTATGGTCACATATTCCTGGCAAGAATTTATTTTTAAAACAGAGTTTTCTGAGAACTGAGGTGTAAGGAGAATTGTCATAAGGTGGCAGTGGGTTTCGGTGATAAGTGTCACTTTATGGAGAGGGAGTCCCTTAGCCAGTGTGGAGCTGTGCATAAAAATTTCCTGGCGCCCCCCCCCCCCCCACCAGCTGGCATGGCTCAGTTGGTTGAGCGTCATCCTTGCACTGAGGTCACTGGTTCGACTCGCATCCAGGGCACATGCTCAGGTTTGTGCTCAATCCCCAGTAGAGGCATGGAGGAGGCAGCCAATAGATGTTTCTGTCCCTATATTTTCCTCTCTCAAGTCCATGAGAACCTTAAAAAAATAATTGAATCTAAGGTTTTCTGAAGGAAAATTGAGCAGCTATTTCTTAGTGCATGTGTAGAAAATGGTCAGAGATGCTTCTCTGAGTTTTAATAGTGCTAACGCCAGAGATGGTTGGGGAGTCGATTTATTGAGGGCCTCACTTCTCTGTGGAGGGACCTTTCTTTTCCTCTGGGTCTGGGCGGTGACCGAGCAGCGAGAGGCAGTGCTTGCGCCCGCGCCGCTGGTCTGGCTGTGAGCAGCAGTGAGGAGCTCACTTCCATGTTTCAAGAAACATGTTCTAGGTGCTAGTCCTGTTAAATGTTAAGTGTCATAATTATAACTTTCATCTCAGTGGTATTGAATGCAGGAGGTTTCGGACATGGTTTAATTAACAGCATTCGTCTGTGGAGAACTGATAGAAAGAATTTCAGCTTTTTAATGAAATGGACCAAGTTTAATTTCCTGCCTTCCCACGCCTTACCTTGGACACATTGAGCCCGTTCCTTTGCCTCCAGGAGCTTTCTTTGTGTTAATCATTTGTAGATAATCACAATACTTATAGAATAAGGCTATTGAAAGACGCTGAAATGATGTTCTTGGTGTGCTTGCTTACTAAACTTCAAGGTATTTTGTTAGTCATTGCTACAGTCACAGAAAATATTGGACCTGTTTCTAAGTATCTGCTGATGGGACCATCCTTTAAGAGGAGAATATGAGGGTGTTTGGTCACATGATTATATGACACATAATTGCTCTGTAACCATGGCAGCCAAGCTAGAGCAACAACAGGGAGACAAAAGCATGTCTTGCTCAGTGCCCATCATCTCTCCACGGCTAAACATTTTTCACTCCCTGCCAGTGCTCTGCATGTGCAGGAGGCCACTGGGCCGTGAGGACATCACAGCTCTCCTAAAATAAAACTCCACTTGGCTCGAAGGGTAAAACTGGCTAAGAAATCAGGGGACCTGGGGTCTAGCCTGAGTTCTGTCGTGAGCCTGGCTGGGAATGGGCCAGATACTAAGTGAAAAACTCCTGTCATGGGGGTGAGTTGTGCCCGACACTCTTTTAATTATGGGGTGCTAGCACTGTACACACCTGGGTGTAGAGTGAATGCCTGACGCATCTAAGACTCCTGCCCTCGATTCCCCAGGTCTCCTCTCTCCCGGTTTTCCTCTCCTTTCTTTATCAGCTCTCTTCTTCTCTCAGTTACTTTTTAACGTAAATTTAACCCTCTATCTTTTATACTCTCTTCCTTTCATGCCTTTTCCTTCGTTCTCAACATTGTCCCCTCTTTTTTCTTCTTTCGGAGTCTCCCTTTCCTGCCTTTTCCTCATTCTTCCCGGCTTGCTCAAAAGATTGTCAACAATGTTCTTCTATTATTTTTTAAACATAGTGATGGTATTTTTACTTTATTCTCATTGTAAATTAATAAACTATGTAGTAGCTATTAGTACAAACAATTATGAACTGACTGGGAAAAAAACAAAATCCTTCAGGCTGTCTTCACACACAATAAAGGCATGCTAATTAGCTGGTATGCAGCTTTGTTTTCTGAGAGAAATATGATTCCTAATAGATGTTGAGATGAATATTGAGAATTTTAATATCCTATTTGGATTTTTCAATCCTCATTTCAAGCTCCCTGGAATACATCCAAGTAATCAAATTAATAAATCATAATAATTTAAAATATGCATTGCCTTTTTATACGACACATTCTACTGCTGTGCAGAACCCTATTAACAAACAAGAGGGATTATTCAAGTCAGTTCAACAAAGTTGAGCTCCCACTATGTGTGAACAACTAGGCCAGGGGCCAGAATATATTATTGGACATGATAGTTAAGGTCCTTTCTTTTTCTTCTCTTGACACTGGAGTCCAGAGGAGGAACAGGTCAGTTTTGAGGGAGATAATGAAGCAATCCAGTGGGAGATGCGTAGTAGTTGGGCTTTTGGCACCGAGAAGACAGCTGAAGGGGTTAATAGACGAGCAGAGGAGCTCCAGCAATGTAAAGACAATGTGAGACGTCCATAGCGGGCTTCAGCTGTGCCTGCTCCTCTTTGTTTCCTCTGTGGTCCATTGAGGCATTTCAGTTGTTCTTTACATTGCCTCTTTACTGTTAATATTAAATAGTAGAGGCCCAGTGCACAAAATTCATGCACGGGTAGGGTCCCTAGGCCTGGCCGGTGATCCGAGCCAATATCTGGGGCAACTGGCAGGGTGATCCAGGGGCCCTGCTGACACCTGCCTTGGCTGGCCGGCACTGCCCACTCACCAGCCCTGCCTCCCACTGCTGCCACAGGTCACCTCTCTCTGCTGGCACCTTGGAGGCAACTGATGGGGCGATCTGGGGTCAGTGCTGCCCACTTGCTGTCCAGCCCTGCCCTCCAGGCAGGACAACCAGGGGTTCCCCTGCTGGCCCTGGACTTGGCTGGCCTTGGGCCTGCAGGCTGGGGGCAGCCCCTGCATTGATCGTCTGCCCTTTGTTGGTCAGTGTGCATCATAGCAACCAGTTGTTTCAACAGTTGTTCCGCTGTTTGGTCTATTTGCATATTAGGCTTTTATTATATAAGATTGGGTTGGGGGGAGAAAGGGAGAGGGATCGAGAGAAATAAGACCATATGTTTGACATGAAGATAAGATTCAAATTAAGATTGTATAATGCCATTTTAGCCAGAATTTTTAGAGGATTAGTAAAATTTAGTTCTAATCTACACTAGATTCCTGGCCCTTTTTCCTTTCCTTTCAGGCACCCTCAGTAAGGGACTTAGATTCAGCCTCATGTCCCACTTTGTTCCAAACTCTTGCTCATCTGCTTCTCACTCTGATACCCCTTTCCATTCTCTGTATGTCAGCATCATTATTTTTTAAGACCCAGGTCACAAGCCACTCTCCATGGGATAGTTCCCACCATGACGTCATCCTTTCTTTACGCTTGCCGAGCACGTGGTGCATCCTTTTAATTGGTCACGTCTTATAGTCAAGGGCTGGGAGTCTGACGATGTGGTTACCGTGTCAAGTCACAGGCCACATTTGGAACCCTGGTGCTTAGTATGTTGTCACATGGTAGGTACTGAGAAAAGGCCTGATAAATAAATGTGTGTTTATTACTGAAACAGATGAGTTAGATTAGAATCATGTCTTTTCTTAATAACATCTCACTGTAGGAATGTGAGCTAAATATATATATATATATACACACACACACTGTAGGAATGTGAGCTCAATACACACACACACACACACACACACACACATATATATATACACACATGTACATATGCATATATATGTGATTATAGACAATGGCAATACAATAAAAAATTTCCATGTCTTACAAATATTCATGTAAAACAAAATGTACTAAAAAAATCAGTGTGTAATGGTTTCCACACAATATTAACAGAAAATATAGTTCCTGGCTTGCCTTCTCAGAGAAGTACACCAGTGTTATTTTGAATGAAAGCTACTTTTCACTGCTAGATAACTTGATGGCCAGAAGGGAAAGAAAATATCAGAGTTGGAGGTTGCAGCCATGTGGATAAATTTGTTGGATTACCTCAGAGTAGATGAGCAAACTATTAAAAGCCAAATGGACAATAAAGACACACACGAAAGTCAGGATCATAGCAATTTTAAGAAGCATAGACATAGGATCGGGGAGAAAGGCAGGACGAGAGGAAGAAAGAATGTGGTCAGACGAGTCGGCCACAGATGCATGGCATTTTAGGGCCTTAGGAGAATTAGCGACATGACTATCAGTCCAGCCCAGGTTCACGTCGGTGGGCTTTAGAGATGCTGGTGGACAGCCAGGGCGGCAGGGCAGGAAAACCCAGGCAGCCCAGGTGAGGTGGGGTGGGGTGAGCACAGCCAGCAGAACATAGATGTGTGCAGTGTGCGTAGCCCAACTGGTGTGGCTCAGTGGTTGAGGGAAGACCTATGAACCAGGAGGTCATGGTTTCATTCCCAGTTCAGGCACATGTCTGGGTTGCAGGCTTGATCCCCATTAGGGGGCGTGCAGGAAGCAGCCAATCAATGATTCTCATCATTGATGTTTCTATCTCTTTCTCCCTCTCACTTCCTCTCTGTAAATGAAAACAAATATATATTTTTTAAAAAGTGTGTCCAGTACAGTATGTACATTGTTGAATTCTCATGACTTTCAGGTATGGTCTCATTTCACAGAAGGAAAAAGTTAGACATAGAAAAGTTAGGCAATTCGCATAGGCCCGAGCCTCCAAGTAGCAGTGACAAGATATTAACCCGTATTTTAACCCAAGATATCCCCACACAGGTATTCTTTTGATTATTCTGTGGTATAATTTCTGGGAAGGGGGTTGACATTTCCTCTGCAGGTGTAGCTGGCACGACAGGAGAGAAGAAATGGGTGGAGGAAGCCAGGGCCCCCTTACAAATAGAATTAAGTGGATTTTCTAAGGGCTTCATCCAAAATTAAACCAGGCTGCCAGGAAATACCGAGTGGAGAAATTGGACACATTTCGTACCATCATCACTTACTGAAGCTGAACATTTTTGGACGAGGTCAGGGTTGTCAGATATTTTACCATTTTTATTGCTGTGGGTTGGAGTTCTTCACATTCTTCACATTGCTTTTCAAATGAGGATTTCTCCCCTGCTCCTGGGATTTTAAGAGAGGTGCATCTCACTATTAGGTTCAGACTGTGTTCCCTGTCTTAAAAGATTGATTTCTCTCCTTTTCAAGGAAATGTTCAGTGTTTTACATTTTAATTTTTTTTCTCTCATGATCTAATATTTGAGAAACTGACTGGGTTCAAACTATGTTCCATTTTTGAAAGGCTTATTTCTCTCCTTTTCAAGGAAATGTTCAGAGATGTACATTTTAAGGTATTTTTGCTCACGCGATCTCCTAACATTTGAGAAACACGTGCAGAGGATGCGGGATCATGGTCCATTTATGTTAGAAGACACTTTGGAGACCCGCTAATCACAACCCTGTTCCTAAAAGACAAAGAAGCCAAGGCCTCATCTGGTGATTGGATTTCATCAGGGTTTTATAGTCTGTCAAGAACAGAACAGGAGTCTGGCTGGTGTAGCACAGTGGTTGAGCCTTGACTTATGAACCAGGAGGTCACGGTTCGATTCCTGGTCAGGGCACAGGCCCAGGTTGCAGGCTGGATCCATCCCCAGTGGGGAACATGCAGGAAGCAGCCGATCCATGATTCTCTCTCCTCATTGATGTTTCTCTCTCTCCCTCTCCCTTCCTCTCAGAAAGCAGAAAGCTCTCTGTGTCCAGGGTTCTTTCCATGCACAGGAGAGTTTATCTTGAGGTGTCCTTTCCCCATGGCTGGATCGCTTTGTGATGGGCGGTGTCTGTAAAGGAGATAGTCAAGTGTTCCTTTTTCTCGGGCAGGGTGCATCATGGGAATTCAGTTGTACAAACAAAGGAAGAGGTTAGTGCCTGAGCGGTCTTTTTGGCATTCATTTGGGAAGGCTACTTGGAAAATGATCATTCCCCCCCGCCCCGAGATGTTATATAATCTACATTCCTATGGAATCTGCAGCAAAACTTCGTAAACATTGTAAATGTTTCCAAGGGAAGCAGATGTATGTGAGATGCCTGTGTTTTTTTTTTCATGGCTGCATCATAAATACTTTATATATACTGTGTTTAATACTGAGTTATAGCTCTCCAAATTGCTTTTAAATATATGGAAAGGGGAAAGTCTTAACAAGGCAAAAATATTCCTATTTGTAGTAATGGGAAGTAAATTACCTTGTAAAAATTCTAATTTTCCCCAGATAGGAATAATATAAACCTCCAAATTCGGAAAGTGCACAGCCCTCTCTTCATTATTATTATTGTGCATTTGTTTATTCAACACACATTTGTTGAGCACCTGCAGGAAATACAGACCGGATCAGCTGGCTCCTCTTCCCTGTCAGCCTCCCCAGCCCTCCTGCTTCAGGCTCCTGGCTTTTCCTCAGAGTCTCACTCTGAGCCTCCTGCCCCTCCTGGCATCTGTACACCTGTTTTCTCTGCCTGCTCCTCCCCTCCTTCCCTTCCCTCCCCTCTCCTCTCCTCCTCTTCTCCTCCTCCTCCATGTTTGCCCTGGCTGGGGGACTCCCCTGGTCCCAGCTCTGTGCTATCATAATTTATCTTCCTCCACCCTGAGATGTTCACTTGTTGTTGTTTTTATTGTTTCATAGCAATTGGCAGGCTCGAATAGTCAAGAAAAATGAAGTCCATCATGCCGTTAACAATGCCAGGAATTTCACGCAGGCATGAGACTTCCAGTTCAGCCTGCCTGGCAATGTTCAGAATGAGAATTGCCTGTAAACACAGTGCCTGTTACAACCCCCAAACCTCGTGACTCTGTCCTGTGATGTATATGCCTTCTCTTCATATTTTAGAGTCTGCCTTACTCACTGTGTTAACGCTCCCTAACCTGCACCGCTTCAGATTGTGGAAAGAGAAAGAAACCAGCAGGCACAGTCCCCATCTCCTCCCGCTCTATGACAGTGAGGGCTGAGTTCACTGAAGAAAAAAGTAAAAGCTTTGAGCTCACTGAAGAAAAAAGTAAAAGCTTTAAGGTTTGCACAGTGACACGTCTATCAGTGACTAAACCCACCACTTTTAAGTTTTGGACATATTAACTGTGAAAGCCGTAAGAGGAAAAAACAGTGCAAATTTGCATAGAACATTTTAAAAAGTATATTCATGATATGAGGAAGAAGTTTAAAACAAGGGAAATAACTTACTTTATAACTTGTTTATTTGTTTTCTTAACCCTGAGCTACAGAAGAGACTGTACCTGTTTCACTAGCTGGCATTTTCCCGGGCCTCACACCTGAAATGGAATTCAGACGCGTGTTTGTTGAATGAACGAATGTCCTCCTGGGACCCACCAGCCACTTGAGGATACCCTTAGTTAAAAAAGGGTTCCAGTATAGTGTGAGAATGTGGGGGTACAAAGAAGTTAATAACCTTTGGGGAGGCGTGGAGCAAGGCTTCTCAGGAAATGCTCCCCCCCTCGGGGGGCAGGGTCCTGAGGTTCCTCGGGGTTCACCAGATGGCGAGTGTGAGAGGGGACTCATGCATTTGTACTGAGGAGAGTACAAGAGCACAGGCAGGAAAAGGGAAACAATATATAGTCTGTTTAACTGACAATGCTGTGTCTGTATCAGCATTCCCCAATTAATCCGAGGGCCGTCGTCCATGGAACAGTTCAGCACCTCGGAGAGAGGATGTGTGCGCCCTGTAACTGGACTGCGACAGATTCATGTCCACCTGGCATCAAAGCTGTTTCCTCTCGGTGGGTTGTTCTGAGAAGTTCATCTTTTAAAGTATATGTCTGTGCATAGACACAGACCACAGCATGGTGATGACAGGAGGGGAAGGGGGTGGGAGGTAGAAGGGCAAAGGGGTGTAAATGGTAATGGAGGGAGACTTGACTTGGGATGGTGAACTCACATTACAATATACAGATGTGTTCTAGGATTGTACCCCTGAAACCTGTGTAATGTTATTAACCAGTGTCACCGGAATAAATTTAATAAGAGTAAATATATATACATATATATATATGTATGTGTATATATGTATATGTGTATTGTGTGCATATATATGTGTATATATATGTATATCTCAAGAAGATGGGACATTTTCCAGCTTCAGTGAAATGGTAGTGCATAAGAAAAATTTACTCTCCAAAATTATTTTCAAAAATAAGTTTCTCTTTCTGTTTAAAGTAGCAAATTTGGATGTCTCATCATCTGAAATGCATTCACATGTTGGAAACTTACCCATTTTACATTGGGAAGTAAAGGAGGCAGCCAGCCTGTGTCCAAGAACTTCCGTGAGAGGAGATTTATCTCCTACACCCACCCCCACCTGCACCCCCACCACCACACGCTGGGCTCCAGGGCCTCCTGTCAGGGCCCCCATGTACAGTCACCCACAGTCACTGTCTGGCACAGACTTGGGGGCTGCCGCAGTCCCGTAAGGGCTGTTAGCAGCGGACTGAGGGAGGGGGGCTGGGAGAAATGAGGCGATGTGGCCCAGGCCCTGCTCCCTGAGGTGCCCTGGGCGGGGCCTGCTTGGAGCTCAGCTTGTTCCGCTGCTGCTTTTTTTACCAACTGTGGTTGCACACAGTGCCCACGTGCTACATGCTTATTTCTCATGATCGCTGATGCAGACACTTTTTCTTTTATCTGAAACGCTGTGACATCCCTCTCGCATTCCGCACACCCCCTTGCTCTGGCTCGGAAGATGGAGACATTCTCACACGTGTCCTGGTTCTCGTTTATTGAGCAGCTGCTACGGCCTGACATGGCTGTCTGGGCTTGTCTTTTTTTAAATATATTTTATTGATTTTTTTACAGAGAGGAAGGGAGAGGGGCTTGTCTTAATGAGGCCTTCAATGTCCCCGTTACCCGTGTGGTCATCGTCGTTTACAGCCGATTGTCCTTCCCAGCAGCCACTGGCACACAGCGCTCATTCATGCCGCCGTGTTCACACGGACCAGATAATAAATAAAACGTGTGACTCACGCCGAGATTTACATGATTGAGCACACGCTCTGTGGCAGGCGGTACGTGCTGTTCCCCATGTATTAATTTATTTGATCCTCTCTAGGATGATACGGTGCCTGGCCTATACTTGGCAAGTGAAGCAGGGAAGCTGGACACTGAGAGTGTAAAGAACCTTTCCAAGATCACAAAGCGATTTGAATCAGAATCCATCACACTGCTGTCGCTGCTGGCACTGGGTGTGATGGACCTGCTGTACGGGGTGGGGGGAAAGGAGAGAGGTGGGTGACCTGTTTGCAGTGGGGGTGACTGAGTGCTGTTGGGCAGAGAGCTCTGTGCTACTCCAGTGGGTGGTAATCAATACTCTTAGTCACCGAGGCTCAGTATTTCCGTCAAGCCCCGTGTGACTTGGCCTGAATACACCCCCCCCACACACACACACACCCTAAGAAACACACGCATGCTTTGTATCTTTATCACCCTCGTTGGCACTGAAGATAGAAGATGAAGAGAAGATGGGGGCACCTCTAGACTCAGGGTGCATCTGTCCATCTCTCATCTGTTCCGTACCTGAGAATGTGTGTTCATTTCTATGACTTCTTCACTGTGAGCTTTTTTTTTTAAATAGTTTTGTTGATTTCAGAGAGGAAATGAGAGAAAGAAAGAGAGAGAGGAACATCAGTGATGAAAGTAATTCACTGATCGGCTGCCTCTAGCACGCCCCACACTGGGCATGTGCCCTGACCGGGAATCAAACTGTGACCTCCTGGTTCATAGGTCAACGCTGAACCACGGAGCCACACCGGCCAGGCTTCATGGTGAGCTTCCTAAGGGCAGACCCTGTCTTCTGTCCTGCGCATCTTGGTTTCCAGCACCTGGCCAGGCCCCCAGCCAGGACATGCTCTTTGGATGTCAGTTGATGAAAAAGGGGGAAGGAATGCAAGGACCAAAGGGCAAAGGAAATAACGCGTTAGCATTTCACAGGTCACAAACACGCGAGTTCTAGGCCCACCCTGTGGGAACCCCTTTCATTTCCTGTGTGATTCAGGGTCCCCAGTTCAGGGTTAGGGTTTCTGGAGGAGGCCGCACACAAATGAATAGAGACTTAGAAAAACATTAATTTGGGAAATGAGGGCCAGGCAGTAATCCAACTCTAGTGGGAGAACTACTGCTCGCTCTGGCTTTACCTTCCCTTTTATTAAGAGTAAGGTCATAAAATACACCTGTCTCCCCCGGGCAGGAAATATCAATAAAAGCCAATCAGTGAATCTACGTGGGATAACAGGTGGGGGCTGCTTCAACCACCAACATCCAGTGATTAGCTCCGACCCTTTAGAGCAATTAAGATTGACCAGCCCTCCAGATTTCCTGTCCACGGCTCTCCGTCATTAAAACAATGATCAGCTTCCGGCACCACCCCTCACCTCTTCACCTGCCTTTCTTACATTAGCCTGTCACGATGGCAGCAGCATTGTGTTGTAATGCATTTCATTAGAAGCCTTGTCGATGGAATTGCCCTTTTTAAAAGTATATATATGACTTTCCCTGCGCTTCTTTATTTTTCTGTTTTTAGAGTGTCATAAAAAGCGGATGACTGTGCTCAAGATATTACTTCTGAACATTGTGTCCTTTGGCTTCTAAGCTAATTTTATTTTTTTCCAAAAGCCTTCTGATAGCAATCAGAGCATCATCCCATTAGTTCATCTTCCCAAGCAGTGTTATTGCCTGAAACCTGGTCCGTCTTCAGATGTGGCTTAAATGGAGAAGATTAAACATTTATACTCTTATCTGTTTTCTTTCATGGTCATTAATTTCCTGAAATTCCTGCATATTCGTCATGTGCAGGGCGGGCCGGCATTGCCTCGAGCAGTAAATGCCCATGGACCGAAACGGGGTCCGAGTCTTCCTGTCAGAACCCGGAGGGAAGCAGAGGGGCCTGAACAACAGCTTCAGGTCTGGGCTGACCGACTTTTTTGCCACAAGATACAGGTTCCAAGTGCTAAATCGTGACACTTGTTTGAGACTGCGTCATGATTATCGACGTGGCCTGTTTTCATTGCATCTCTCATGACTCACATCTGTGCTATTTCCACTGGTTGTTTCTTCTTGTTTTTGTTTTGTCTGCCTGGCATTTCTCCTGGCAAGCTTGATCTTAATTATTTGTGTAGGTCATTATGTCCAGGAAGATGCCTGGTAAGAAGAGCGAGAGAAGCTCCCTCAGTGACCGAACCGGCTGGCCAGAACCCCTCCCATCAAGCAGGAAAATGTCAGGGTCAGAGATGGGTTATGCTAAAAAGGCAGCCAGGATTGTATAAAATTAAAAAAATGTGCAGAACACATTATTCTTTATCTTGAGGTAATCAAGATAGATTTAGATAAGTAAAATAATGAATTTTTAACTTGAAATTTAATTTCGTTTAAATGTGGGTGTGTGGGGGGTTACTTTTTACTTCAAAAAATGGGGAAGTGGCATCCGTTTCATGGAGTAAAACCTGTAGACACTCAGGGCTCCACGTATTGGGGCGTTCCCCCAGCAGGAACTCCAGCTGGCGATCACTGCGAATCTGTGCTGTCAGCACCCAAACTATTGCAACCCCTGCTGCACACCCGAGAAAAACAGGGTGGGCCGAGACCTGTCTCCCAGGGAGGGAGCCTGGCGTCTTCACATCACCATCTCCCCGGGGGTCAGCGCCTCCTCCCTCCCCAGCACAGACTCGGCCCAGGAGCATTTCAGTAAATCACTTTACACGGAATTGTTTCTCCTCCGCCAGAACATTTACAGAAATAAGGTGCGGGTACATTTCTTCCTTTCTGAAGTCTGATATCGGCCCATGTTCTCTTACCATTTTAAGGCCAAGTACTTTCCTACACTGTTCTTTACTATAATCAGTGACTCCCATCCCCCTAACCCCCACCCCCTTGCTCTGGCTGGCGCGTCTCAGTGGTTAGAATGTTGGCCTGCCGACTGAATGGTCACAGGTTCGATTCCCGGTCAAGGGCACCTACTGGGTTGTGGTTCACTCCAAGCCCTGAGTGGGGCGCGTGCGGGAGGCAACGAATCGATGTGTCTCTCTCTCTCTCACTGATGTTTCTCTCTCTGTGTGTCTCTCCCCCGCCCCTACCCCTTCCCTCCCTTTCACTCTCTCTGAAAAGCAATGGGAAAAAATACCTTGGGTGAGAATTTGCAAACATAAATGAGTAAATGACAGTGAGTCCCTATGCTCCGTGCTGGCACTGACTCTGTTTCTTTGGCCAGAGCTGACCCTCTGCTCTGTGGCCACCAGCTCCTCAGAAGTCTGTTCTATGCTCATCCTACTCAAACTGTGACCTGGACCCTTTGAAAGACTGTAGGAGCTTTGGGGGGAGAGGAAAAGAATGGGGTGTTGTGGTTTTCTTTCACCGGGTCAGTTCGAATGACCCAAGTCAAACAATAAAAATTCCACAGAATAATGTGATTTTAGTTGCCAGCCACATCCACATCTTGTCTTTTCTTTTTTAATTACATGTCATACTTGCTCATTGCAAAAGAATGTAGGTAGTATAGCATTCTATAAAGTCAAATCTATCCAAAATCTTTTCTACATGCCGTTAAGTAGGTTTACAGATTTACACAAACATTATTTCTTTCATAACCAGCATATGCCATAAATCCAGGATGATATGGTGATAAATAGCCTTTTGTATGGCTTATCTATTCGATTCTGTGTCTCTGTTTCATCTTTATTAGAAACAAGATAAAAATCTCTACGTCAGGATTGCTATGATATTACTTCTGAAACTTCAGAAACTGCCTGCAAGAAGTCATAAACTAGACAGCTTTTGAGTTTTGAAATTTGCTGGAAAATTGACTCTTAGTACCCCAATGACTGATCTGTATCCCTTTTCTCAATGCCCTTCCTCACGGGGCATCACTGACATGAAGATAAACATACAACAGGTGTTCCTACATTCCAAGAGGTAACTTGCACAGCATATGGAGATGCTGCAAAGAAACCACATCTTCTCTCTTCAGACTCCGGACGGATTCTCGATGTAAATCAGAGGCATTCTGACACCGCCGGGGAATGGTGCGGTGAGTGAGATTACTGCGGAGCAGGAAAGCTGTTGCAGAAGCCGTCAGCCCGGTCCCCTGCACCCCTCCAAGGGCTGTAAGGGATCAAAAGTAGAGGGAGCGTCCTGGAGCAGCTGGTCAGAACGGAAGGGGCGCCACGTGGTGCCCAGCAGCCGTGGCTGGCGCAGAAAAAACCACATGTGGCTGTTGTGGTTCAACTAGAAACGGTAGGGTGGACTGCAGATAGATGCATGGAGAACTTGGGTTTTTTGAGAATGGCTACATGCTAACTGGACTCTGCCGATCTTTGTAACTGGTCTTGTTATATGTGTATAAGCACTCCAGTTACAATGGTTTATGAAGTACAGGCCTTTTATCAGTTATTAGAAAGACCATATGTGTACATAGGCAGCACGTTTTGTCAGGGGGAAATGTGACCCTCCTCTGGAGGGTAAGAAATACCTTGTTACCATCTCACCAGGTGAGACGTTGAAAGGGGAAGGGAGCATGTGCCTGACATGGGCCTTCAATGTGCAGAAGTGCAGGAGGTTCTGGCAGAGCGGGTATGAAGGAAAGCCTGTTTTAATTTACTGGTTGCATCCTTTAGGCACTTAGGGATACACCCTTAATAATTCTCTGACACAGACTATAGAAAGGTTGTAGGAACCTCATTTGCTTGTTTAATATGTTTTTATTGATTTTAGAGAGAAAGGGAGAGGGGGAGAGAAACATTGATAGGAGAAATATCTATTGGCTGCCTCCTGCACACCCCCTACTGTGCAACCCAGGCCTGTGCTCTGACCAAGGAATGGAACTGGTGACCTTTTGGTGCATGGGACAAAGCTCGGCCAACTGAGTGCCACTGGTCAGGGCTAGAGATGTTCTTCAACTGCACTTCATTCCTAGACTCTGAGCGAGATCACCCAGCAAAACACTGTGACCATTGCTTGTGTGAAGTGTGCACTGTTTTAAATGCCGTTTCTTTTGCGGTGTCTCAAAGTGTCCACAGGTGAAGGGAAATTACTAGTAAATAGCTCTATTGAAAAATTATGTTTTGATGCTAAGCAGATGCATATTAAAGGTCATAAACATGAACATCATGTTGAAGTGTTTGAAAGGCAGAATGGTGCACAACATAAAAAATGCAGTGACTTTTAATGATGTTGCTGCAGCTTTCTAGCCCAGCAGATGTGGAAGCCGGGCCAAGACGCACATCAGAAATATTCAAAGTTAGTTCCAAATACCCCCCAAGCTAGAAAGAACCAGTGTCACAGAGAAGCGAGGAGAGTTATGGAAGCTGCGAATGGCTCTTTTTTGTTGTTGGTATTATTGACTAGAGGCCCAGTGTATGGGTATGTGCACCAATGGGGCCCTCAGCCTGGCCTACACCCCCTCACAATCTGGGGATATTGGACTGCTGGTTTTGGCCAATCCCTACAGGCCAGGCCAAGGGACCCCACTGGTGCACAAATCCATGCACCATACCTCTAGTATGCATATAAGATCTTTGGTTAATCCCTTCCTGTCCTCCCCTCTCTACCCTTCCCTCTGTGATTCATCAGTCTGTTCCATGTTTCCATGCATGTGTGTCGAGCATCTGCCCCATGGTGGTCAGTGTGTGCCAAAGCTATCTGTCAAATGGTTGAATGGTTACTTACAGTAATACAGTGTGAAGTTTTAAGGTTTCTATATATAGACTAGAGGCCCATGCACAACATTCCTGTACTTGGGGTCCCTCAACCTGGTCTGCACCCCCTCACAGTCTGGGAGCCCTTAGAGGATGCCTGACTGACAGGCCCACTCCCTGGGAGGCGTGGGACTAAACCAGCAGTCAGACATCCTTAGGCTCCCCTGGAGGTGGGAGAAGCTCCTGCCTCCACCATTCCAATGCCCAGCCACAAGCCCTATGGGAGTGCACTGAACAGCAGGGGGCAGCTCCTGCTTGAACGTATGCCCCCTGGTGGTCAGTGTGTGTCATAGCGACTGTTCTTCTGCTGTTTGGTTGATTTGCATATTAGCCTTTTATTATATAAGATAGTATTACAGATGCCTCCCATTTCCTCCTCTTATTTCCCCTCCTCCTAGCTCTTACCAACTCCCTCCCTCAGGTCTTCACTCTCCTGTTGCCTGAGTCCATGGGCTATCCCTGTAAGTTCTTTGTTTTATCTCTTCTCATCCCCCTAACACCACATTAGAGTATGTCAGTCTGTTTCATGTCTCCATACTTTGGGTTTTATCTTGTTAGTCAATTCATTTTGTTTATTAGATTCCACAGAAAGTGATATCATGTGATATTTGTCTTTCTTAGCTTGGCTTATTTCACTTAGTGTAATAGCGTCCATGTCCATCTATGCTGTCCTAAAGGGTAAGAGGCTCTTCTTTTTTTTAAATTGCATAGTATTCCATGGTGTAAATGTCCCACAGCTTTTTATCTGCTCCTCTACTGATGGGCACTTGGGCTGTTTCCAGACTCAGAATGGCTTTTGACTATTGAACGTATTAGGACACTGTGTTATTTCCATTCCTTTGTGTTTTAAAGAGACCAACCATCTTTATTGGGCCTTTTATGTATGACAGGATCTGGCTACAGGGGGCCAAGTGGGGAACTCAGACACATGGGTGAAACTTCTGACCTCCCTGCCTCTAGTCACTCTCCTTCCCTCACACTGGATGCTCACATCTGGTCGAGTTCCAGAGAAATGTTGCTGAGTTGGGGGAAGACATTGGACTACATAGTTATATACATGGTGATTTTAGGATGAGGAAGTTAGCCCCTACACCCAAATGCTACCTCTCACACACCAACGATCTGAGGAAATGCATCAATATGAGGAAAACATTTTAATTTTTAATGCAGGTACTAACTTGCCCAGTTTGATTACATGCAGACTAATATAGATTAGTAGAGGCCCAGTGCATGAAATTTGTACACTGTATGGTCCATAGGCCTAGCTGGCGATTGGGGCCTTCCAGCTGCTGGCTGAGGCCTTCCTTTGTTTCACACCACCCCCTGGTGGTCAGCACACATCATAGTGAGTGATCGGTCTCCAGGTGGAACTCCCACAGGGACTATTTGCATATTAGGCTTTTACACATGTAGATAGTTTTATGAGCAGGGCTGACTTGATGTAACCAAAGTCTAGCAAAACAAAAAACCAAGAAAATACAGTGTGAAGTTTTAAGGTTTTCAAATAGATTTTATGATTTTTTTTAACCGAAAAATTCTTATTTAAACACATGGGTTAGAAAACTCTTTAGCAAGCATAGGCTACAATTCCAGCATCACAATAAAAGACCCAGGCACCTGCTCCAGACATGTGAGGGAGGGAGTGCGGGCGTTCCTCCTCACTCCTCGCTCATCCTCTGGGTGTCGTGCTGTGGAGTAACCTGCGCGGCCTGCTGGCATTTGGGCAGAGGCCTCCTGGCCCTTGTTCCCTAGAGGAAGATTCTCGATCCATATGTCTCCAATGTTTTTTGTCCCGTAAGCAGCGGTACTAACATTTCATACAAATTTTTTAATGGTCACACTGAATCATGAAGAATAACACCATTAAGGACTCTCTATTTTGCTTTTAATAAAATCCATTGTGATGCTCTTTATTCATGATGGAAATGAGAAAAGTTTATCACGAGTGAAAAATCTAAGATGTTTCATTGCTCTCAAACATAATCTAATATATGCTTCTCTTCGTATAAATGTAATTATTTGGGGATTAAAATATTACATCATGGTTTATCTGAATTAACTCTCCCCCTTTGCGACCTATTTAAAAATAAACTATCTTGTAACAGTGACATTGAGGCATATAAGGGGAATTAAACGATGAAAGATAAAGAAAAGAGTAATTTAAATGTTACTTTGAGGGAAAAAATGTATGTGGAACTGTGGTTTACAATAATTGTTGACATATTCCCCTAAGTACAGTGCCTGCGATTATTCACCGTATCAGTCATTTAGAGCAATTTGGGTAATAACAGTCTGACATACATTTCTGCAATTTTATTTACACCATTTGCCTCCATCGTGGTGATGCGGTATCCGATCAGGTGCCGTAAATGCACTCCGTAATACCTATTATGGCGTGGTCAAAGTATAATTTATTGTCAAATAGAAAAATAGGTCAACAGGAATGTCACTGGATGATCAACCCCCACCACGTTTAATAAAACATCTCGCTGGCGTGCATGCCCGCGCCGCGGTTGCTGTTCTATTAGGACTACCTGGCTCCGGCGGAGGTGTAATTACGGAGCCGTCAGAGTGATAAGTGGGATTAATGGCAGCCCCATGCACTTTAGGGCTGCCGTGTGCTCAGAGAATTGCAAGACGGTATTATTATCAGAGTCAGCCGATTCCCGGCATATTCATGGCACCGAAGGAAAAAAAAAAAAAAGGATGCTGCAATTCAGGCCTGCTTCGCCCTGCCTCATTAACATCTGACATTTCCAACAGCTGTTATTTGTGAACTAGCTCCATAATAAAAGGAGAATTATTTGGTAAAGAGGCTTAATAACTACAACTAAAAACCTTCGCCTTGTGTCAGGGCTGCTGGGGTGAATCTGTTTGGGTCGAATGTAAGATTTTTCTGGAAGCCTAGAAAAACCCACACTGGACTCTAATGTGAGGCATTCATACTGCTGACATTACAACTTTATTTTGCAATTGCCTTATTATTCAAGTTGGGTGGGAGGGGTGGTGGAGGAAGGCAGAAAACATGTGACTTCATTAGGGAGGACTCGGCTCCATATATCTGTTTGCTGTATTTCTACTCAATGACAGGTATTTAAAAAGCTGTTGAAGTTACTTTAAAAAAATTAATTAGAAGGTATTTAAGATGGCATCCGATTGGCTGCATTTTCAGCTCTTTTATTTTTTATTTTTAAAATTTTTAAAAATATTTTATTGATTTTTTACAGAGCAGAAGGGAGAGGGATAGAAAGTCAGAAACATTAATGAGAGAGAGACATCGATCAGCTGCCTCTTGCACGTCCCCTACCGGGGATGTGCCTGCAGTCAAGGTACATGCCCTTGCCAGAATCGAACCTGGGACCCTTCAGTCCGCAGTCCGACCCTCTATCCACTCAGCCAAACCGGTCTCGGCCAGCTCTCTTATTTTATTGCATCCCAGGACATCTTTTCAAATCACTGTTAGTGCTCAGCGCATCACCACACGCGAAGGCGACGCGAGTATCATCTCACGCTGGCGTCGCAGGCCGAGTGGCCCCTGTGTCAGGCTCTCTCTGCATTGTTGTACACCGTACACTGCTGATCACGCTTTCAAGAAATTCTTCTTGAACTTAGTGACATTGGTTTAGGGTGAAAATCCTAAGTCTGAGAAGATAGGGATTCTAACACATGATAGATGCGAATCTTAACAATGGCATTTAGAGACAGGACAGAGAGAGGTTTAATGACTCCGTCTCGGAGAGGACAATTGGTTATGAAAAGCCTTCGGTACTCATTGTGTAGAATTTAATTTAGAGAGAAGGCTGAGGGCACAGGCGAGAGAAAGGAGATCAGATGTAGAAACAAGATATTAATTAGGGCCGAGAAGCCGGCTCAGCTAATGAAGAGGACGCTTCCACTCACAATAGGAGGACACGGAGGCCAGCATTGTTCTCGCCGAGAGAGGACCCCAGGTCTGTGCCCAGGGAAGAGGGTAGACAGTGAGTGGGGGTCACCTTTGTCAGTGGAGCCACGGAGACTCATTCTCAGGATTCTGGTCTCCTACAGATGTGACAGGGTGATAGCTTACGTTTTAGATCCCTGGTCCAATTTTTCCCTACTCCCCCGCTCCCTGTGTGCCAGACCACATTCCACTGGTTCACCTACCCATCATGCTCTATGCTCAGGTTCTTGTCGTGAGTGACCCTGAACTCTAAATCCACCCTCCTTCATGTTCCTAATGCCCACCGATTCTTTTTCTTAAATATGTTTTTATTGATTTCAGAGAGGAAAGGAGAGGGGGAAATAGAAACATCAGAGATGAGAGAGAATCATTGCTCAGCTGTCTCCTGCACGCCCTGCACTGTGGATCGAGCCCGCAAACCCAGGATGTGCTCTGATGAGGATAGAACTGTAACTTTCTGGTTCATAGGTTGAAGCTTAACCAGTGAGCCACGCCAGATGGGCTCGTTAACTATTTAAGAAAAGAGTGAGTAAATGAGCAAGCTGGCATTACAGACCGTTCTACCCAATTTCAGTCCGATTCCCAGGTACACCCCTCAGCCTGGCGAGGGGCTCCTCTGTGGACCCTGTGGTATAGGTCAGCTTCCCGGATGGCTCAGAGGCACAGATTCTGAGATAAGTTGGGTGTGCGGGAGATTTGGCTGACCACCAACCTCTGTCCAAGAGAGAAGGGATGGGGATTGGGCGGACAGAGCCACAGCCCAGCCTGCAGTGGACCTCTGCGGACCTGTTCCCCAAGTTAGGGCAAGGCCTGGACCTCTGACCCCTCACTGGCCTGTAATGGCACACGGCCTGCCTCGGACAAGGGACTTGATCTTGGCCGAGCCTGTTCTCTCTAGCCCAGGGCACAGCCCTCGCAGGAATAGAAGCCTCGGTGGAAGGAGGTGGCTGTGGGCCATGTACCCAGGCAGCTGCCACAAAGCCCAGTTGCCATATGGACAGCATGTGGGTGAGAGGCATCAGAAAATCGTACAGGGAGGATGGCGAAAGCCAAAGAAAAAGGGGGTGAGGAGAGGGGTGGGAGGGGGTTAAGGGAGGAACGTTCCCTCTGCTTTGTGTGATGATTGTGATGCACAGGCAGACAGAACTTACATCCTAAACATTGCATCCTCCAGGGTTACTTGCGTCGTAAGGGAGCAAAACAAGATTGATTTGGTCAATGAGTGAATGATGGGTCTTTATGCTGTTGTTAATCTGCACCCATTGATTTTTAGAGAAAGTGGAAGGGAGGGGAGAGAGAGCAAGTGAGAGACACGTTTATTAGTTGCTTCTCGAACGTGTCCCAACCAGGCTGGGGGTCAGGTTTGAGCCCTTGACCAGACTCGAACCTGTAACCCTTCAGTTGGAAGGCCGACACTCTGATCACTGAGCCAGACGGGCTGGGGCCGAATGACGGATCTTAAATAAGCCGGAACCTCCAAAACTCTGAGGAGGAACAAGGAGAGCAGGGTGGTTGTCAGCCTGCTACTTTCTACCTCTCCGCAGGTGCAAGCAAGGGGAAGAGTATGTTTACTTTCTTGCTTAAGAAGATTCTAAAAGTGGTTCAGTTTTATTTGTCCTTCCTGTTCACCCACGCTGGCTGGGGGTAGGCTAGAGGATAAGAGAATATATCTCAGTTCCTTGGTGATTTCTCTAACCAGTTGTTTGGCTTCCAGATGCCTCAAGTGTGCAGACGCCCCGTGTCAGAAGAGCTGCCCAACGAATCTGGATATCAAGTCCTTCATCACCAGCATCGCCAACAAGGTAAACTCAGACCTAGGTCTGCAGAGGCATTGATCCAGATCTCGGTGGCCTGCGACGAAGGCATAACGTGTACCTCAATAGTTTGGTGAAAGATTGAAAATGTGGTGTCTATAGGTGTGCGGAAACGTGGCGCCCGTCATTAATTAGCCCCTTCCACGCCGTGATAGATGCGTGTGAAAATGCACACTGTTGCTTATGGTCTTAAAGATTAGTGCATGCTGAAAGGAATGATTGTCTAGAGTAGGTGTTCACTGACTCGATAGACTCAAGGTAGGCGTGCTCACTGCTTGCAGGTGGGAGCTGTTCCGACCAGCACAGCAGGCTTCTGATTGGGAGATACGTTTGTTTTAGAGTCTGGCACACGGAGAATCAGCAAAGGGTTGGGATGGACTCTCCATTCTGCTAACGTTCAGGCATTTGTCTAAGAGGTGGAGTAAGTCAGAGAGGCTGGAGAGCTGCAAACAAATATCCTCCACCACAGACAAGCACAGTGTAGAAAACGGCAGGAGTAGGACAAAGGAGTTTGATCTCTAAGTGTTTTGTTTTTTAAATCAATGTAAGGCTAAGGCCAGTTTTCACCCAGGAAGCCATGGTGGGTTGATTGAATGATTAATTAATAGCACCTTTTGTTGTACCTTATCCTTTAATGATGGCCACTCCTGGAGGAAGTCTTCCATGAGGACTCAAAGGATCCTGTCCACAGGCTACACTCATGGTCTAAAGGCTACAAACCCCTGTGTGCGGCCCACAGCCTTGTCAGAGCTAAAGATCATTTTTCAATATGTCAATTAGTTTTTAAAGATCATTTAGGAGAAAAATAATACATTTATATAACTGTAGGATTTCAAAAGAATTATTAATGAGGCTGTTACTGGGGTAAAGGTCAGGGTATTAACCTACATCATCTGATTTATTGGGATTTGATATCTAGGTGGACTTTTTATTTTGACCTCTTAGAATGAATGCAGGAAAAACTATCTCTTTACTTTTTTAAAAAATATATTTTTTATTGATTTCAGAGAGGAAGGGAGATGGAGAGAAACATCAGTGATGAGAGAAAATCATTGATGCCGCCTCCCTCAGTCTGCCATGTCTTCTCGGGGCAGGGTTGTGGGCCGTTGTCTCTGCACTGGAAGCTCGCCTTCAGAGTCGCCAGGCTGGGCAGGCTGGGCTGTATTTCTTGCTTGTTTTTCTTTGGGCAAAAAGCAGTCCTTCATAGAAGAATGCCTGAGGTCAATCTATAAAGGCAGGGGTGGGGGGTGTCACTGCTTTTAAAGAGGTTTCCTTGTTTGCTTTATTTTAAACAATGAAGCTTTCTTTTGTTGTTAAAAAAGGGGGGGTTGATTTTTCCACTGTTTTGCATATTTAATAGAATCTCTGTGCTTTTGCATGCCTTTTATATCTAGATAAATAAATGTAATATACACGTAAGAGAAAAGCTTGACTACATGACTCAGTGTGAGATGGCAGAGTCTTTAGCACAGATCCCTCAAGAAAGTAACCGGCAGGATTTATTGTTATTGTTGTAAGTATCATAATACTTGTAAGAAGCTTCTGAAAAATAGGACAGAAAGATCTGCCATATCAGATAGTGAAATTCCCTGTAAAGCCACTCTATCAAAACAATGAGGTGCTGGTAGAGGCATACACATTTTGGAACAGATGAAAGTTTGTGGATAGAACCAAGTAAATATGAGAACAAATACTAGTATATAATGAAGAGGACATTTCAATGCCTTTGCAGATAATAGGTTCTTTGAAACGTGGCTCTGGTATAATTTTGACTTTACCTTTGGATCCTCGGCCAGGCCATCTAACAAAAGTCAGATGGATTATACTTCCCCTATAAAAAGAAACATAGGTGAGGATAATTTGGAAGCTCTAAACTAAGTGAGAGCAAATTTTGTGGTACACATTTTAAAATGTATTTTTAACATAACTAACCAAACATGAAACAAAGTGAAAAATTTTTTGCCGTGCATGTGTAAGGCTAACTGGTAACTTCTCTGTTAATTAAGAGTTTCTGAAAATGTGAACGAGATTATTAAGCCAACCCAGGCTATGCAAGGGCAAAAGTTATGAACATCATAGAAGAGGTGATACAAGTGATTAATAATGACATTAGAGATCGCTCCTTTCATATTACTAAAAAATAGGTCAGTCAGAGGATGGGACACCGGTTTCTTCTCATCTGATTGTTGAAGTTAAAAAGTTTAGCCCCAATCAGTTTGGCTCAGTGGATAGAGTGTCGGACTGCGGCCTGAAAGGTCCCAGGTTCGATTCTGGTCAAGGGCATGTACCTTGGTTGTGGGTACATCCCCAAGTGGGAGGTGTGCAGGAGACAGCTGATTGATGTTTCTCTCTCATTGATGTTTCTAACTCTCTATCCTTCTCCCTTCCTCTCTGTAAAAAACCAATAAAATATATATTTTTATTTTTATTTATTTATTTATTTTTTATCTTTATTGTTCAGTTTATTAATTACATTGTTTCCCCGTTTTATCCCCCTATAGCTCCCCTCCACCCTGTACCTATCCCACCCTCCACCCTCCCCTCCCCCTCCCCACTGTCCTCTCCCATTGTTGCAAGATTTTTGTCCAGTCTCTTGCTGTACTTCCCACAACCCTTTTCTCCCCAAGAATTGTCAGTTCATTCCCTCTCTATGTCCATGTCTCTGTTATATTCACCAGTTTATCCTATTCAACAGCCTATCAATTCACTTGATTTTTATGTTCATTTGTTGATAGATGTGTATTTGTTGTTCATAATTTATATTTTTACCTTTTTCTTCTTCCTCTACTTAAAGAATATCTTTCAGCATTTCATATAATGTTGGTTTGGTGGTGATGAACTCCTTTAGCTTTTTCTTATCTGCGAAGCACTTCATCTGACCTTCAATTCTGAATGTTAGCTTTGCTGGATAGAGTAATCTTGGTTGTAGATTCTTGCTGTTCATCACTTTGAATATTTCTTGCCACTCCCGTCTGGCCTGCATCGTTTCTGTTGAGAAATCCACTGACAGTCGTATGGGTACTCCCTTATAGGTAACCAACTGTTTCTCTCTTGCTGCTTTTATTATTCTCTCTTTGTCTTTTGCTCTTGGAATTTTAATTATGATGTGCCTTGGTGTGGTCCTCTTAGGGTTCCTATATATTGGGGTTTGGTGCACTTCTTGGACTCCTAACTCAATTTCTTTCACCAGGTGTGGGAAGTTTTCAGTCACTATTTCTTCAAATAGGTTTTCATTGTCTTGGTCTCTCTCTTTTTCTGGCACCCCTATAATTCGGATGTTGGTATGCTTGAGGTTGTCCCAGAGGCCCCTTACACTATTTTCAATTTTTTGGATTCTTTTGGTTTCTTCCTTTTTCAGCTGAGTGGATTTTACCTCTTTGTATTTCAAATCTTTAACTTGGTTCTTGGGGTGCTCCAGAGCACTTTTAGGTCTTTGTATAATATTTTTTATTTCAGTCAGTGTATGCTTAATTTCTGGTTGGTCCTTTTTCATATCCTTGAGAGTCTCCTTTATATCTTTGAGGGTCTCCTTCATTTCCTTGTAGGACTCATTCAGTTCCACGTTGGTCTTGATCATTTCCTTGCAGGTCTCGTTTGTATCCTTGAGGGTCTTGTTCATTTCCTTGTAGGACTCATTCATTTCTACATTGGTCTTGATCATTTCCTTTGTGGTCTTGCTTATTTTCTTATAGGGCTCGACCTTGAAAAACCCTATAACCGTGGTTTTGAATTACATGTCCAGTCGTTTTTATTCCTCCATTTCTTTCACATCTGATTTCTTTCCATGTCGCTGCATGGTAGCTGCTTCCCTGAGTTGGTCAGTTAGCTTTGTGTGGTAGACTTCCTACTAGGGACAGTGGCTCAGCCTCCCCGGTTACCTGAGGTGGATATGGGTTGCACAGTTTTGCTGAAGTTAAACTCAGTTAATCGTTGTTAGCACTTGGAGGGTTGACCTCCAGGCCAATTGTCTGTGAAGCTCAGCTGTGCTCAGGTTGGATGGGCGGAGTCTCCAGGCCAAGCAGACAGCGTTAGCTCCGCCCTATGCGGCACTGGGAACTCTGTGCTGGGGGCAATGGCTACCAGCACCTCTGAGAGAGAGCCGCTGCCGAGCTCCACCGGCTTCCGGGGAATTCAGACTCTCCCAAAATAAGTCTGCATGTGCAATGTCTCACCCAGGGTCGTAAAACAAAGCAGTCTGACGGTTTTCCGAATGAGAGAGCGGGTCGCAGAGTGCTCTCTGCGCCGTCACGCAGCCGAGCTGTTCGCGAAAGCTGCCTTCTCCACAAGCCGGCAGACCCGGCAGCACCCAAGCTTCGGCGTGCCCTCCCACTGTCCAGTTTTCACCCCGTGTGATAGTGGGTTCCCTGGACTTCGCCCAGAGCTGGAGAATCAGTCCAGTGGGACGTCTTTGTCTCCCCGTTTGAGAAAACTGGCCGGTTTTCAGCCGCCTGCCCTCTCCGCTGGCACGCACTCCAAACCTCTCTCCACGCAAATCTTTCAATGCTGTTCGCTGCCGCTCCTCCGAGTCACAGTGTCTTATCTTCACTTTTATTTGTGGAATTTTCACTCGGCGAGCTTTCTGGTGATTCTGGAAGGTATTTGTCCTTTCGTTAAGTTGTAGTATTAAAATTGCTGAGTATGACGGCAAGATAGGTGTTTTACCTATGCCGCCACCTTAGTTCCCCTAAAATATATATTTTTAAAGAAGTTCAGTAACCTTCCATGCCATTCAGTAGGAAGAAAACAGGAAGTCTCATACTGTGGGAAAATGCTTGACTACTGCAAACATTTATATACTGTTGTGCCAGAAATGCTTTATTATTTGTCCTTCCGAGAGAAATAAAAGTACCACCATGTAATAGCCTACGCACAGGAGTAGTGATTGTAGCAATTGTAGGATTGTTTTGAAATAGCAGAAAACTCGAGACAACTAGAGTGCCCATCATTTAAAAAAATTGCCAACTCTGTTACACTGTATTTTGTAGAATGTTATGTCTATGTTTTAGAAATGCATTGCTGTTATAGTTATTGATCTAGAAGTATATCCTTATTAAGTGAAGAAGCATAAGCAGCATCTTAATATGAATAGCATGGCACTCTCTTTAGAAAAAATTCCAACTTATATGTAAGCTGAACATGGACTAGAAGGATTTAATTAAACTTAATCTCCTTCATTGATTGAGGTTGAGGGAGAGGAGGAGAGAAGTTATTAGCATGTTTCTTATAAATCTCCATATTATTTTACTTCTACAATGAGCATGTCTATTTCTAGTAAAAATACATCAAAATTTAATAGTGAATTAAAATCGAGCCCAAAGGTTACAGAGTAACATTCGACAGGCCCTATGCTAATTTTTTATTTTGGTATCGAGTGAGGGAAAGATTTGGATTTTTTCTCCCCAAATGACTAATTGTTCCAAATTGTTTGTATGTAGCATATTTTCCACTATTCTGAAATGCCACATTTGTCATATATTTAACTCTGTATTTGTGTAGGGCAGTGGTCAGCAAACTCATTAGTCAACAGAGCCAAATATCGACAATACAGTGATTCAAATTTCTTTGGAGAGCCAAATTTTTTTAACTTCTTCTAATGCCACTTCTTCAACATAGACTCACCCAGGCCGTGGTATTTTGTGGAAGAGCCACACTCAAGGGGCCAAAGAGCTGCATGTGGCTCGCGAGCCGCCGTTTGCTGACCACAGGTGTAGGTCTGTTTCCAAACCATCTGTTTACCCTGTCGATCTGTCTCTGATGGGTCTACAGTGTTTTTATTCCTTCTCTGGGTCATGTACATTATCAGTAAGTGAGGACATTTCGCAGATATTGTACTTATTTTCCGAATACCCTAACTTTTCTCTGTGTGTACAACTAGTTTTACAAAATGGAATAAAAAAGTTTTACAAAATAATTATGGATCACTGTGTTCAGACCATGATAAAATATTAATTTACAATTATCAATGCAAGTGTAAGCTCATTTTTGCCTCATTTGTCAGCTGATACAACATTAACTGAATTTTTCAGAATTCAACCTTTAACTTTAATCTATAACTTCCTAATGTTGAATCTGGCAAATGGTAGGATACTAAATTTACTCATTTCAAAACAAAGGGCTGGCATCTTATTTTCCAAATGCCCAATTTTCCTAATGTGTTGTGGGGAAGAAGATAGATGAATGTACACTGTCTACTGAATCATTAATGCTTAGCAAAATCTATCTCGTTTCTGTTTTGTGAAACATGCCTTTGGGCCTTTAAAAGATTACATTTTTACTTTTAGTTCCAGCCAATACAGAGTGTGATGGTAACTGCTTTTCTTCATATTGGCTTCCAAAGAGGAACATTTAGTTCTGGAAAACTTTCTATAACTCACAAATTGTTAGTCAAGCCATTATAAAATTTAAGCGATATAAAAACTAAAGGTAACAGCAGTAGAACTAAAGGAGAGAGGTGTTCATTGTGTATCAGTTTCATTTGAAACCAGTAATAACACATTGTGGTTGTATGTCTGTGTATGGACACATTTAAATATATACCTTTGTAAATATTTTTGAAAATGGAAACTATGCTTAAAATACAATATTTTATGGTCCATATTTGCATTAATTTACATAATTAAACTTTTTTTCTTTAGTGTCATCAAGACAAAGAATAATTGGTACAAACACATAGCATCCTAGTTGGAATAGTTTTAATGTTAATAAGTAAAAGTCAACGGAACAGAAGCTAGACAAATGAAGTTGTAATCTAACTGGCCACCTCATTGTGTGAAATAAAAATTTCGAACCCAGCAAGGCTATCTGACTTGTCAAGGTCATGGAACCACTTGGTAACATAATGGAATGTTTGAAACCTTGTCCAATGTGCTTCTGCCTGCCTCACACTGCACTATCTGTACGAATACTTGATCTATACTCCGAGTTATTATTCAGATATGATGCCCTAAATAAGTAACCCAGGTGCTATTCGTGGGAATTTTCTAAGTGCTATTCACATCCTTTTCAATTTTTTTTATTTGTTTGTTTTAAATATATTTTATGTATTGATTTCAGAGCAGAAGGGCGAAGGAGAGAGAGAGATAGAAACATCAATGATCAGAATCACTGATTCGTTACCTCCTGCACCCCCCTACACTGGAATCAAGCTCACAACCCAGGCTTGTGCCTTAGCTGGGACTGAACTGTAGCCTCCTGGCTCATAGGTCGGTGACACTCGGCTACTCAGTCACACTAGCCTGGCCTATTAACACCTCGAATGGTGGACTAAGAGTGTAACTTCATCATAAAAACTGCAGCTTTGTGTTTTGAAAATGACTTTGATAAATCTAAGAGTGTTAACTTAATATCATCAAAACTAATTCTAATTTTGAAACGAGTAATGGGTTTAAATTAGTATCCATGTCAGAGAGACTGCTCTAATACATCTATTTGTAGCCACTGTGCAAACAGTGTCCGACAGCTGTCATCAGCTCTAATGTCATAACATAGTATGCTACACACCACAACACCCTGACAGTTAGGACAGCTCTCATTCTCATCAGGAAGTAGTCTGATTTATTTTTTTTGAATACAAGAAAATAGGAGTGTTCAGTTTTAGCCTAGCATGAACAGCATAAATAAGGAAATTCTGAGCTTATTCAGTAACTAGAGGCCCGGTGCATGAAACTTCATGCACTGGAGGGGGGGGTCCCTCAGCCTGGCCTGTCCCCCTCACAGTCTGGGAGCCCTCAGGGGTGGGAAGAGACCCCCATCACTCCTCTGCTACTGCCACTCCTGGCAGCACAGGCCTCAGCCAGCCCTGGTTATCTGAGCCTTGGGCAGCCCTGGACAGCTGGACAGCCACCATTTGAGGCTTGCCTATGCCTCAGGAGTTGGCTGGGCAGCTGCCATCTGAATCTTGCCTGCGCCTCCTGCCAGCCCTGGGTGGCTAGGGGGCTGAGGGTGGGTCAGCCACTCTGTGCACCTGCCACCCCCCGCCCCAGGCTGGGCTGAAAGGACTGGGGGACTCTGGCCGGGCTGAGGGGACTGGACACCACCATCTAGTGGCTGTAAGTGCCGCCAACTTTGTGATGGTGTGATGGTCAATTTGCGTATTCCCACTTTATCAGATAGGATTATCTTATACGTATAGGCTTGCTTCAAGTCTTGTTTGGGGTCAGGTTATTTGGGGTAAGGTTGTCTTGAGCTCTTTCTCACCTTTGGTTTATAATTTTGCTATTACATGTATTTGTTATTGGGAATATAAACTTATTTTTTAATTAAATATAATGTATTTTAAATTAAATCAGAGAGGGAGTAATTCTCCATTCTCTCCTGAGCAACCAGTAACATGTGATGTTGCTTTGTTTTCAGTATCACATCTTCCAGAAGAGAGAGAGATGAAATTTAATAACACATCCAGACGCTAAATTTCTGCTTCAAAATCCTAGACCCCAAATGCCCCATTAGTATGTGTTCATTTTTGTCTGCTCAGGTAAAAATAATAATAGTTAAGTCATAATTCTGGTTACCTTTTAGAAAGATACAATTAGTTGAGTTTTTGAAATATATTTTCATTGATTTCAGTGAGGCAGGCAGAGGGAGAGGGAAACATTAATGACGAGAATGATGAGAGAGAATCATGCATCAGTTGCCTCCTTCACCCCCCCTGCTGGGGATCAAGCTGAGGCCTCCTGGTTCCTGGGTCTCCGCTCAGCCTCTGAGCCACAGTGGTCACGCAAAAGTGAAAGGTTGTCTTAAAACAACCTGCACAAACGGCCCATGTTTTATACCTTACAGCATGGTTTGAAAACCCCAGCGAGTAATAGAGAAATTAACAAGTTAGTGGACAGGGGTACATTAAATGCCTGTTCTTTTGAGTTGATATATACAAAACAAACATAACCAACATTTTTTTTCTTTTGCCTTTCCAGTTTTGGTTTAGCAAAGGGGTACAGTTCCTCAAGATTTATGCATAAAATAACTTCACACAGATCAGACACAGGTTTACCCACCTAACAGGGTCCTGCCCATTTTCCTTCACAGTGGAAGACAATACTTGGGACTGATTGAATAGCATGGAGACGCCAGCTGAAGTGGTTCTGAGTTTTCTAGAAGGAGCCAGCTGGGCATCTCTGAAGTGCCCTTCTTAATTTAAATGTGATGGCCTTTACTTTTAGACAGGCGTGAGAGCTCACAGCCCAGGAGTGAGACCTCTTGCTTAGGAGGGGACTTGGGGAACCGGCCCACTTACTAGGAGAGGGAAGAATTCGTATTGATTTTGACGGGGTCCGGGCAGAGTTGATGAGTGCTCCCTTTCTTGTGGGTCTCTGCGCCTCTGACTCGGAGCACACAGATCCCCATGCAGTGAGGTCTCTTCACGCTGGCTTGTGAGGGGGTGGTGAAGGCTCAGCCATGGTTACGCGTGTCTCTGTTCTGTGGCATGGCGATGCTTTCCTTCTTGAGCTGCCATCCTGTCTTCTCTACACTCCTGTCATTTCACTTGTTTCTGAGAATTTCCACATTATCTGTACAATAATCTTTTAATATACATATTATTCATTTCAGAGAAGAAGGGCGAGGGAGATAGAAACATCATTGATGAGAGAGAATCATTGATTGGCTGCCTCCTGCATGCTCCTTACTGGGGATCCAGCCCACAACCCAGGCCTGTGCCCTTGACTGAAATCCAACCTGGGACCCTTCAGTCCCAGGCTGACACTGTCCACTGAGCAGAACCAGCCAGGGCGTCTGTACATTAGTCTTCCTGGCTGTTCCCTTAACACTGACACCTTCCTGTGAAAAAGGGCCAGAACCCACCCACCCCTCAGCTTGGTAGTGGGGATTCTCCGTAACGAGGTGCACACACTTTTCCCGCTGTGTCCAGGATCGTCACTTCCCAGGTGAGAGAATGGACTGACGGAGCCAGATGGCCACGTGATGACACTGAGAAGTTTTCCGAGAACTCTGAATGTCATTGCCTCTCATCGCAGCCTGTCACCCCAGGATCGTTTTCATGGCCACCCCTGCCACGCTGACTCTGCACCACAGTCTGACTCGACTTCTTCCCTCTGATGCTGGCGTCTCAGTGTCAGGGAGCAGGCATTTGACATTTCCAGAAATTGCTGTGGTGCTTTTTATTTATGAGGCATTCAGTCATTCTTGCTAATTTTTAAAAATTTCATGGGCTCTGACAATGTTATTTCGGTGTAAGGTTAGACTTGGACTCACAGTGTTGACGAATCACTAACCGGTTTCATTGTCAGTGATCTGCTGTCCTTAGGGGTGTGACAAACGCTGGAGTCTCGGCTCATTCCTGGGCCTCCACAGGTCAGACATACCGCTTTGAGCCCCAGCTCTGCCGGTTGCATGCGGTGTGATCCTTTGGCAAATTGTGTAACCTTTCCACCTGGGAACCGTGTTTCTAAGTTTCACTCCACAACACATTCCCCCGACGTGTTCAGAAAATGTGTGCTGAAGAACCCTTCTCGTGTGTCAGACATGTCTTGGTTGCTAAGGAGACACATTGACTATGACAAATGCAAGTTAAGTCATTTCGAATGCTGTTAAAAGTATGCATTAAAGTCTATTTTTAAATGTTATTCCATTGCAGAATGTCAGTTTGATTCTTTTAAAACAGATTTTAGTATTCTGGTTATGTTTTGCATTGTTTCATTTATTTGGTTTGCCTTTCCTTGCCTGAATTGTCATCAAGATTATTTTAAAGTCTTTTTCTCCTAACTTCAATGTCTGGATCACCTGGCTCTGCCTCATTTACCTCTTATTTTCTCAGATCATGAGGCATGTAATTGTCTCTTCTCGGGCCTAAAGGTTTTTTTTTATTGAGTGCTATAGGTAAGCTGAGTGGGGATAAAGAATAAATAGAAAGGCGTGGCAGAGTGGTGGGAATGCACCGAAGTGTCAATAAGTAGTAAAGGTCATTGTTGTTTATCATCAGTAGTCTATAGTCTCTAGTAATTTGTATTTATGCTGGAAGTTAGTCACACAAGCCAAGTGTGTGGCTTCAAAGACCTTTACAAGGATTTCAAACAAAGCCAGAGGTGAAACAAATGCATGAGCTTCATATTGTTAAGTACATTCCACAATCTCTTTTTAAAACTATATTCTTATTGCAGTTTTATATTTCAGAAAATGTGAAGATTGTGCAGAGAATTCCCATATGCATCTGCACGCAGTTTCCCTTATTAACATTCATATTTTAGTATGTTTGTTGCCATTACTGAAACATTATCATTAAGTCTATAATTTCTTCAGATGTTGTTTTTACCTAGTCCTCCTTTTCTGGTCTAGGATTTTGTCCAGAATAACACAGTACATGGACTTCTCCTGTCTCCTTAGGGTTCTCTTGACTGATAACAGTTTTTTTCAAATTATCCGTATTTTTTTATGTACTTGGCAGTTTTGAGGATTACTGGTCAGGTCTAAATCTTCCTTGGATGAGGGGAAAAATGGCCCCCAAATATTAAACTTGTTATTTTTGTTCTTTATTTAGTAAACAAAGACATAGCTGTGCCATTTTTTGACAAGTTGGGTCCCACGGCCTCTGGATGCAGTGGGTGGGTTCGGAGCGGCTGGTGACAGCCAGGTGTGGGGGGAGTGGGGAGCAGCTGTCAGGTCTGGTCCAGGAGGGCCTGTGTAATGGTGTGGTCTGCCCCTTTGGGGTTCTTTTTTTTTAATTTTACAAAAGCTTATTTGAGCTATGTGGGGGGACATAGGAGACTTGGTTGGACAGTTTGTAAGGAGGAAAATTCTGAAAAAGGAGCCCGCCCTATTTATAGGAATTTTCCTCCTTACAAACTTGGGAACCAGGTCTCTGAGCTAGGAAGTGCTTAATCCAGTTTCCCTGCAGACGTCAGGGGAATCACGAGAAAGAGGCCCCACCTGCTTCTAATCCAGTTGACTGGAGGATAACCTAATGTAACTGGGGGGTTTTTGTGTGTTTTTTAGGTTCTAAGGTTTAGGTTTTGCCAGGCCGACACGGCTCAGTGGTTGAATGTTGGCCGTGTGAGCCAGGAAGTCAGGGTTCGGTTCCTGGACGGGGCACATGCCTTGGTTGCCAGTTCAAGCCCCAGTGTGGGGCGTGCAGGAAGCAGCCGATCCATGTTTCTCTCTCATCATTGATGTTTCTCTCTCTCTCTTCCTCTCCCTTCTTCTCTGAAATCAATAAAAATATATTAAAAAAAGATTTAGCTTTTAAGTTTGTACAAGCAATCTACCTCATTACCACAGTTGGAAAAGAAAATAACTTAGGGCAGGCTTTAACTAGATGCCTTGTAAAGAAAATGATTACAGAACTCATTTAAACTTCAGTTCTCCAAAATGGATGAGTTGATCATTTACACATCTGCTCTATACTGAATACTCCTGGATGTTGCTTCCTCTGCGGGTTATTCCTGATGGGAATCAGTGTGACTGAAAGCTTTTCATCTTTCATGTCTTGATCTCCAGCTCAATTGCCTCACAGAATAGGCCGTAATCTGAGTGTTGAAGGCACGCTGGTCCAGCATAACTTTTATCTTCTTTTGGCAGAACTATTACGGAGCTGCCAAGATGATTTTCTCGGACAACCCCCTGGGCCTGACCTGTGGGATGGTGTGCCCGACCTCGGATCTGTGTGTGGGCGGCTGCAATCTGTACGCCACGGAGGAGGGGCCCATCAACATCGGCGGGCTGCAGCAGTTCGCCACGGAGGTGAGCCAGGCAGTGCTTTCTCCCTCTGCCAGCGGGAACCGGAAAGGAGCTCGATCATCATCAGTGCTTGGTTGATATCCAAAGCCGTTAGTGTGATAACACAGCCAAACTGTGTGTTTTGTGCCCCCGACAGTATTTTTATCCCACAACTTGACTATAAAAAAACACACACGAAATTTCATAAAACCATATGCCAGATGAATCGCAGCCCCAGAAGGTTAATAAAATACTTGGGCTAAAAGTTGCATACATTAGAGGATCGGAGAGTAGAATGCATTCATTAACTTACATCGGAGTGTTTGACTGTGGGCCCCGCCACGAAAGGGCGGTCTCGCTTAAGGGATTCTTTCCCCGGGAACTCCCTTTAGTCTTCACAGCTTGAGGAAGCACGCCATATTCCTTGGCAATATCGTGTAAGTAACGGAGGTCAGGGAATCCCCACAAACACCCCGAAGCCTATTCGTCAGCATTAGGTTTTGTGAACTTGCGGATTTGAAGGCGGAGACAGCGAGAGCATGTTCACTGGTGACTGTGTGAGTGCGGGCCACCTTCCTCTGTTCAGAACCTTGGTCAGTGACCGCCTCCCTGGTCCCCTCTGCTCTCTGGGCTGCTTGGGAGTCGGCGACCCGGCCCGCTCCCGTGTATCATCGGGAGGATCAGCTTCTTCGGAGGCTCCAGAAAGACTTTGTAACCCTGGGGCCCAGTTTGCTAAAAGGCCAAAGTAAATGCCTGTCAGGCCTGGCGTTTTCATTAATGCCTTCCCTCTCAGCTCCGTCAACCTCGCCTCACACACTCTCTCCTGGAGGACCAACCCGATATCCCTGCAGCTTAAGTCTCCCTTCGCTCCCGGTGATAAATCAGGGTTATTCCCCCCACCTCTGACAGGTTAATTCCGGGGAAGGCTCCTGGGGATGAGAAAATAGAAACAATTGGAGGTGGTGAGTCCTTGCAATAAATTCTGGGCTTTAATTTCTTTTGTTACCGAGGAGTGCACTGGGCACTGGGTGGCCCTGACCAGTGTGAGGCGGGGCTTTTAACCCAAGAGCAACCTTTGCTGGTGGAGAAGAGTCCCTTGCATTTGCCACAGGTTTCTTTGGGGACCATGGTCTCTTCATTAAACCAGGGCGAGCTTGCAAGGAGGCAGTAAGCAAAAGGTCACACAATATGCATACAAACTAACATCGCTTTCCAAAACAAAACGAGTTGAAATAATATGGTTAGGTTTCCTGTGCCCTGGGAGAGGAGAGAGAGAGAGAGAAGGCACTCCTCTGAGAACTCCCCTTGGTTTTAATGAGAGCCCCCCAGCCCTTTCCAAAGCAGAGTCTGTTTATTTAGAACAGCACAGGTTAGGACGGCATTCGGTGCATTTCCAACTTCATCTCACTGTGTTCTGTGTGATTGTAGCTTCAAATATGGCTATGAAACCATTAAATAAAACTCTCCCGGGGAAATTATGTGGGAGAGCTTTCCATCCATTCTTTTAAGTTCATCGCTTAGGGCAAGTTATTCTAGAAAGCTCTGTCTTCTCTAAGTCAGAGGGTGGTTTGCTTAAACTTACCCACCTGTCAACAGTGTTGTGAAGACAAGCAGAACACACACGAGGTGCTAATGTGCTGCCCACGAGAAGGAAAAGGATAATGTGCAAAATGCTACCATTCTTTCAAACTATTGATGTGAGCATTAGGCCAAAGCAGAACATGATGCAGATAGGTTGCCTTGTTGGTTGTCTGATAAAACAGGGATTGATGTTTGACCTTTCAAGAAATCTAAATCTGTTTTTTTCAACCAAATTAAGTAAAGGTTAGGAGAGCAGACTAAAATAGTGTGATATTTTCAAAATTGTTTTCCCCGTAACTTTAAAGAAATGATTTTTAAAATATCAACTCTGTAGTCTGCCATTTTTGGTTAAACCTATTCCTTACACTTTTCCATTGGAACTTGGGTAGGCGACTTGGAGGGACTGTGGTGGAAAAATACGAGTGGCACAGAGATGGCCCTTGTGTGTGTGTGTGTGTGTGTACACACGTGCGGTCATTTTATTCAGTCCTTTGCTGGCTGCACAGCTGCAGTGACCTCGCTCAGACACACTCGTGTGCCTTTAGGACACACGTCCCCGGCCTGGTCCCGCCTCTGAGGAAGGCACTTTCCTCTCACTCAGTGAGGCCTGTGGCTTCTGTAAGATCATTGGGCACTAATAACACTAATACTGATAATGTGGTTTGGATTTTCTCATCCATCTCATGGGGGTTTTGAAATGTCTCTGCTCAAGTGTAACCCTTGAGATTTCTATGTTAACGTGGGTTGGCGTACTTCATTCAATTTGTAAGAAATCGTGTATTTATCACATTTAACCGGCCAATTCCATTCTCATTGCCTCTCACATGAAACTAATGAATTGTTGCAAAAGGAGGATGAAATGAGAATGGATCTTTCTGCCTGTTTCCCTAAAGTTTGAAAAGATAACTCTGAGTGGATTGTTAGCCGCATGCCAAATCCATTTTCTCCTGCTGACGTTACTGAGTGAGGGAGGCAATGGAGGGAAACTAAAATTAAAATTCCAGGGCTCTACCATTTGACTTGAAATGTTAAAGTTAAGTTCAGAGGATCGGTATTAAAATTGCTGTATCAATTAGGCACTTTTAGGAATACATTAGATTTTGATATTTAAGAGTAGTATTTGTTTTTTGCAATAAATATTCTATGAGATTATTAATATATTTTTATTGATTTCAGAGAGAAAGGGGAAAAGAGAGAGAGGGGAGAGAGAGAGAGAGAGAGAGAGAGAGAGAGAGAGAGAGAGAACATCAATGATGGGAGAAAGTCACTGATTGGCTGCCTCCTGCATGCCCCACACTGGGGATCGAGCCCACAACCCAGGCATGAATCCAGTCATTGACCTCCCAGTTCATAGGTCGATGCTCAGCCATTTAGCCACACTGGTCGGGCGGTGAGATTATTTTAATACCCATTGAACATGCTCCTTGTGTGGCATGACTTGTTGACACTGTACTTCTAGTTTCGTTTCTATTCTTTTAGTTAAGCATGGAACTGACCCATGAAATTGCAGACCCCTCAGGGGGCTCACTGAGAAGAGAACTCCTTTCTAGGTGTTCTGTTATTGTATGTCTCAGTGCTTTTCAGTGTTCTTTCTCTCTCGACATGCCCACTCCTTGTCCCACCATTGCACGCTACTTACCCACCATTGTAGACTACGTGCATTTATTCCTGTATTTTATTAAGTGAATGTGGTTCACATTCACTTAATCAGTACTCATAATATAGTAAAAATATAGCATTGTAGTTTAAACAGCCAGGCCTCATGCGACTACGTGAAAGAACATTTAACAGTTACTTAAAAGACACCAGCACTTACAGTTTGCTTCAGTGCTACAATAAATAGTTTGAAAAATTTTGAGTGAAGAATGAACATGCTTACTTATTACTTTGTAACCATTTTACTAGAAAAAAAAATACTTATACCTTATCCTTTTGTACCAGGGAGGTCACGAGAAGCCTTCCATGTTTGCCTTCCACAAGCATATTCAGGAAATTGTAGAAATAGCTATACTAACACATCCTAGAGTACTGCATGTCCTCTCTCCAGGAATGTATTTTTGTAGTACATTCCCATCTATTATAGAGAAGTGGAGACAAAGAAAAAAACAAACGTGTACAGTCCTCAAGTGAAAACCAGTTATCAAAACACAAAGCAAGCCAGTGTAGGTGCACTGAAATGTGAGCTTGGATAGGCTCCTGCTGTAATTGGTCCTCGGGTTGCTTTGTAAATAAGATGACCGGACTCTTTGGAGAGGACTTTGCTAATCATGAACCCAGGCAGCGGGCGCACACCAGACCGTCCCAGGCAGACGGGCCGGGTGCACACCAGCACACCACTGGGTAGGGATTCGGGGAATCAAACCAGCATTGATGGAGCATCGAGGAGGTCCCAGCATCGTGAGCTGCTTCTGAACTATGGGCCTGAGACAGGCTCCTCAGCCGGTAATAAAAGCCAGCATCTGAAATGCCGTCGCCACAGTGGTACAGCGTGTGCTCACATCATCACCTTCGTCCATTTGTGTCAGTTGGTGCTGGAGGTGATTAGACCTCCGTGCGAAGGAAAAGCGCAGGCAGGGCCGTGCAGCTGCCATCGATGACAGCGGCACAGGACGTCCTTGCATTCCTGAGAGAGCTCACTCTGCAGTGTGAAGAAGCACCCGGGAGACGTCAAGGAGGTGATGGCTCGTTTTTTCCATTTGGACATGAATAAACGAAGGATAAAAAAATCACAGTTAGCACACTCCTGTTGTCCTGGAGGGTGGCAGGCACATAGAACGTGACGATCCTCGATGAGAATCGCCTGTAGGTAAGCACGCTCGTCTCCATCTCATGTGTAGGGAGCAGGAGGCCCCGTGAAGGTTGTTAACTTCCACCAGCTTGCACCCACAAGGGCAGGTCTGGAGCACAAAGCCAGTGCTCCCTTTGTGTGATGTCACAGACACGCACTGGCCCTGGTAATGTCACAAGTCACCTGTGCCAGCTCAAAGTGAGCCAGGTCTGCTGGCTGCAGGTGCCCAGTATCCCACCTGGAGACGCAGCCCCAGGTGCCCTGGCCACCGTGCATCAGCCTGTGAGCGACGAAGCACCTGCAATGAAACAGGTTGTGTAAGATGAACATGGATGATGCATGTTACCAAAATGCTTGTCTTCTTTTTCTGGTTCCTTTCAGACCGCCAAAGAATGGTCACACATGCACCCAGTTGCCAGGTGTGGTGGGGCCCCAGACGATGAACGGTGGTTCATTTACAAAGCGTTACAGAGAAGCACTCACCTGCACAATTAAAATCAGCCTTGAAGGGGTCGCTGCCACAAGAGCAGCCGAAGTCTGTAGCTAAGGTTTCATTTTACTGTAAGAGGCCAGGGCCTGGCTTTGGGGTGGCCGGGCTACAAGCCCTTGTAGGAAGCAGTCTGGCATGTTTATGAAGCAGTTTGACCAGCTGACCAATCAGATCTATCCACTCATGTGTCAGAAACTAAGATGCATTGCCATGAGAATGAATGATAACCAGTATTTGTCACTAATGCCTTTTACGGGTCATTTAGAAATAGGACTGTTGTTCCATTCATGACACCTCACACTTGTCAGTTGCCCCAAATCTGCATGGTCTCTGAATAAAATCTCTCCATACTGCTGTTTAACACACACACACACACACACACACACACACACACACACACACTGCTGTTTAACACACACATACACACATACTGCTGTTTAACACTCACACACACACACACACACACACACACACACACACAGGAGTACTTCTGGGAGAAGGTATTCGTTAAGCAGTCATAAAATGGACAGTGTGTCCCCTGGTGAAATGCTCCTCTCCGGATATCACTGCAAGTCATCTCTATTAAGGGGTGATTTGTGTCTCTCCTTTCAGTCTCAATGCGATGATGAATAGAAAGGAATCTTGATAAATTTCACTAAATATCTGATGTTTTTCTCCAAAAATGTTTAGAAATCTATTAAAAATACTCAGTGCTGGCACAAGGCTGATAATCAAACCATGGGACTGAATGAAGTGCTAGCTGGTTTCCATCATAATATTTTAGGTTGTTTTAAAATTAACATATGTGTACCTGGTGCTTTATATAAGGACTCATTTCAGAGATTTGAGGCAATAATGTTGAAAATGACCCACATTGCATGATGGTTGGGATTATTTGCTATTGGGCATTTTTTTACTCTGATGGACACCTTGCAGTTTAGAATGATGGACTCTTATCGATTTGATTCTGAGCAACTTAAAAACGTGCACTTTCCTAAGTCTGTTTTATGAATAGTAGTCATATAAAGTGATGACACTGTATCAGTATGAATCCCATGTAAGAGGCATGGTGCTCTGAGTGTTTGGCTCCCAAGTGTAATGATAAGAGGAATATAATAAGTCCACAATAAAAATTAATAGCTGAAGCTGAAGGGAGATAGAAACCATTTGGGCCAGAAATGGGATAGAAGCATTCAGTGGTGAGCAAAGGACTCGGGCCTCTCTCTGCTGGGCTCCATATCACAGCCAGGGCTGAGGGGCATCTGACCCAACTTGTCACCTTGTTGGGCCAATACAACTTCTAAGAAAATGCACTGTTATTTCTATTAAAACCACAAATGCACCGGCCTGTGTGGCTCAGGGTTTCAGCGTCCACCTGAGACCCGGGAGGTCAGGGTTCAATTCCCAGTTAGGACACATGTCCGGTTGTGGGCTCCATCCCGTGCGGGGCCTGCAGCAGGCTGCTGATAAATGACTCTCTCTCATCACTGATGTTTTTATCTCTCCCTCTGAAATCAATAAAAATATCTATCCATCTATCTGCCTAAGTGACCGTTATAACCAAATGACGGCAACAGTTGGAACGACTGATCAACCAGTCACTGTGAGAGGGAAGGATGGGGGGACGGGAGGAGGCGGGGAACCGCCCATGTTGTGGCGCTGACACGGCATTGGCACCTGGCATCTGTTCCTTCCACGCCTGGCCTGGCCTGATGACTGTCACCTCCTTTCCTGGCCCTGCCAGGGCCTTTGGGCCCCAGGCTGGGACAGGGAACTGGTGGTGGACATGGCCCTTTCCCCAGGGGGGCTGAGGGCTGGCTCCTTCTTTGGGGACCAGGGGCCAACCTCCTGTGCCCCATCCCTCTGCTCAGCCAGCTAAACTCCTGCAGTCCCTCCCCTCTCTGTGTCTTTCCCCCTGGCCAGGCCTGGGGATCTCACCAATGCATCAATGCGTGCACCAGGCTTCTAGTATTAAATAAAAATACACTTACATCTGGAACATTAAAACAATGCTTGAGGATGTAAATGTTTGTTTAAAAATTGTAACCACGATAATTGGTTTCTCCGTAGGTGTTCAAAGCAATGAACATACCCCAAATCAGGGACCCGTCTCTGCCTCCCCCAGAAGAGATGCCAGAAGCCTATTCAGCAAAGATTGCTCTTTTTGGTGCCGGCCCTGCAAGTATAAGTTGTGCCTCCTTCTTGGCTCGATTAGGCTACTCGGACATCACGATATTTGAAAAACAAGAATACGTTGGCGGTTTAAGGTAAGGCCTGCATTGTAGTATCCGCTCTCGTGGGGGTAAATCAGTTAATGAATATTGTGGGTTCATAATTATAATCAAACTCCAGGCACACAGATGGTATTTTAAATGTGCTTTTCCCAAACGCTCACATTCTGATTTTGTTATTCAGTTTGAATTTGCAGTTGGCTTTAAGCAATATTTACTTCGACATTCCTCTGTCTCATTCTGTGACTTTAAGAGAAATCTCTGTAAAATATCTTATGGGTAGAGGAACCAATCACATGAAAACTGATGTCATCCCTGTGAGTCTGTCCTCGCGTGGAGACACGTCTGAGCTTACGGACACTGGAGCAGAGAAAGCCCGGCTGCTGGGCCATTGGGCAGTCCATGGTGTTGAGGAGGGGCACATTGTCCTGCTCACATGTTTTCAGTTTAGTCTCTCATGTTTTGCATTTGATTAAGGTAGCATCTACTAAAGATGTTTCATTTTCCTGTACATCCACACAGTTGATCTCATAAATGCCATAAATATAAAAAATAGTGTTTGATAGTAACCGGTATGATTATTGTGTTATCAAGATTCAGTCACGTGGAAATGGAAAATGTTCATTTGTATCAGTGATTTTCAGATATTCGAGCCGAGTCTGAAAATTGGATGGAGTTTCCGTTATTTAAAATACACGGAGCTCTGGAGTGGAGGGAGATTGCATTTATGATCATAAAGAGGAAAACTTTATTATAAGTAGGAAGTGAATATTGCTTAAAATATTTGGTGTAAAAATGAGAAAATATTTGGGCATTAAGTTAATAATGTTACTCAATTTATTGTCATTTTCCCTAAATCTTGCATCAGAAAATCATGAATTGTGATATAAACCATTTTGCATATCTGTTGCTATACTTAGCATTTAAGTTTTGATGGCTACTGAACTATTTTTTAAACAACACATTTTTCATATTTAATAACCACAAAAAATGAATTTAATTAAGCTATGGCTAAAATGCATGCTCATGTTTTTTTATGTTTTATGATACCAAAAACATATGTCAGTAAATGTATACATTTCAATATTGCTCAAATAATTTGCTAAAACAGAGATAAACTTGCATTAATGTAAAACTATTTGACTGAATCATCACACAAAAATATTACACAATAAGAAGACTGGTAAACATAGGTATGAAGAATAAGCTGAAGAAAAAATAACCAATTGCCAAGAAATAATTATTTTCTTATATAGACGTTTTGCCACTACGAGTTTTAAGGGATTACACATATTTTACAAACTTCTTTATGTTCCAGAAAGTAAAATACCCAATATATTATTTTGCCGGAATGCATTAGACTATCTTTTATAATGCCATTTTACTGCAAGTTTATTAATTAGGAGAAACATAATGTATTAGCAAGATATGTAAGCATTGTACGTTTTTTCAATTATACACATCAATGAATACATGAGCTAATTTAAAAAATATGAATGTAACTGTGGTATACCCTAGTAGACTAGGAAAAATCTTTTTGCCCTTAATTGCATTTGCACAAGCCTAAAATGGAACAAGCCCAGTTTGTGAATTATTCTGTGTTGACGATTTTGGTAGATGATCATGGTTGTTAGCATCTTTCTCTCTCTCTGAGCTCAAATGCAGGAGAGACAGGTCTACATCATAGAAATCGACACCAAACTTGTGTTTTCATAGATTTGCTGGACATTGTCAAGTGGGACAGATTTTCCTGGCTTCGTGACCAAACATGTTATTTTTAAAAATTCTTTCTTCATTTATTTTCCTCCCTTTGCCTTCGTGTCTTCCCGGCAGCTGGGAACAGTGCGGAGTGCTTAATGGCTCTCCTTGGACCATCGCCGGGCAGTCACTCTTACAGGATTACACACAGCGACACTGGAATTCGGCCTGAACCACAGCCACAACACGTTTCCCTTCATTTATTTTCTCACTTACTGATGTCTTTCATCCTCTTGTCCCTTCAAAGTGGCTAAAAAAGATTCGATTAGTTTCGTATTTGAAATCAATTGCTTAAAGAGGCGATGCCAGGTTTTATCTTTCCTTTTCCTTTTCATCCAAATAGATTCTTTTCTCCCCGGTAAATTGAGATCCTAACTGCACTGCCTTGCAGGAAATCACTCGAGCTGGTGAGGGAGACCCAATCCCCACTAGATTGAACACAACCAACTGCTTATTTGTGATGCCAGGGCAGCAAATGTGCAAGACAATCAGGAGAGCTGCTTTCCTCCACTGCTGCTTCCATTTCCCTCCCCCGCCTCCCCAGGACGTGAGTTTAAAAGCATTGAAGGGCTTGCTGTTACCATGACAAAGATAAAGGTGGTGTCAACACTTTCAGGGTCCATGCGCCTGTGCACTTCCTGACTTCATCTTTTACTTATAAAAGCGAACGCCTGTGTGATCAGGACCAAATCCAGCTACCTCCTGTTAGAATCTCCCCTTCCACTGCTATCCGAGGACACACTTGCAGGGGCGATCCTCACGCATTGATTCGTTTCACGAATGTACTGAGCTCTGTGCTTAGTGTTGCCTGCAGAGCTGTGGGCCATGTGAGGGGCCAGCATCTAACTGGCTTGCATGCCTCCTTCAGTTCTCAGAATTATACTTTGTGCCCGGCTGGTATGCTCAGTGGTTGAGAGTCAACCTATGAACCAGGAGGTCATGGTTTGATTTCCATTCAGGGCACATGCCCAGGTTTTGGGCTCTATTCACAGTGGTGGGCATGCAGGAGGCAGCTGATCCATGATTCTCTCTCAGCATTGATGTTTCTATCTCTGTCCCTCTCTCTTACTCTCTGAAATCAATTAAGTTATTTTTAAAGAAAAAATTTATACTTTCTGCTTGCTCAGTTTCCTCCCACTCAGATGGGTCTGTCCTCCTTCCTTGTCACTGTTCTTTGAGAGCGATTTCTTTGTGAAGAACTATTTTTCCTTTTATAATTTTCCATACTACAGGTCCAGTGCACAAAATTCATGCAAGGGTAGGGCCCCTAGGACTAGCTGGCGATCAGGACCAATCAGGACCTTCCAGCTGCCAGCTGGGCCCTCCCTTCCCTGGCTGCTGGCGCCGCCAGGGCCTTCCTTCTTCCGCACCACCCTCTGGTGGTCAGCGCATGTCATAGCGAGTGATTGGTCTCTCATTCGAACTCCTGCAGGGACAATTTGCATACTAGGCTTTTCGATATTATAGATAGATACTTATACTGAGATCCCATACAAATCCCTGGTGGGGCTGCGTCAGCCTCCCAGTGTATTTGCCTATGCGTGGAGCCTTACCTGGCTGTGGCTGCTTTATTTGGCCTGGATTCTTTATTCACGGCCCCCTGTTTTCTCTAAACTGTCCTGAATCTGAGGATCTTCATCAGACCGTAATTTCCGTTCATTTTCATATGACTCTACTATGCCTTTCAGGACAGGGAATCTGGCCCTCGCTGGTTTGGCTCAGTGGATAGAATATCATCTCAGCTCCCACAATGATACAGTGTCGTTACTTATACAACTACTATTCACAAAACATACTTAGAAAAGTGTACATATTTTTTTAAGTTGCTCAGACTCAAATCAATGACAGTCCATCATTCTAAACTGCAGGGTGCCCACAAGAGTAGAAAAATACCCAATAGCAAATAATCCTAACCCTCATGCAATTTTGGCCAATTTCAACGTTATTGCCTCAAATCTCCAAAATGTATTTTTATATTTTAAAGCTCTAGACACAAATAAATTACTTTAAAACAAAATAAAATATTGTGATGAAAACCATCTATCAGGTTGAGGAGTCCCGGGTTCATTTCCAGTCAAGGGCACGTATCTCCGTTTTAGACTTGACCCCTGGCTTTGCGTCAGGGCACACTTGGGAGGCAACCAATCAATGTGTCTCTCTCACATTGATGTTTCTCTCTCTCTCGCTCTCTCCTCCTCCATTCCCATTCTCTTAAAAATCAATGGAACGATATCCTTGGGTGAGGATTCACAACAAGAATAACAACAAAATAAGACAGGCTATCTGTTGGATTTCCACATTTAATCTACAGTGTGTGAAAACCCTTTTGCTTAGCCCTGTGGTCAGCAAACTGTGACTCTCGAGCCACATGCGGCTCTTTGGCCCCTTGAGTGTGGGTCTTCCACAAAATACCATGGCCTGACTGAGTCTGTTTTGAAGAAGTGGCATTAAAAGAAGTTTAAGTCTAAAAAATTTGGCTCTCAAAAGAAATTTCGATCATTGTCCTGTTGATATTTGGCTCTGTGGACTGATAAGGTTGCCAACCACTGCTCTAGCCTCTTAGGTTCCATGGCTGGGCCTGTGGAGTAACTGGATTTATGGACACCTGTATTGGGCATGGAGGTGGGAGAACTCAGTGATGAGTCCCTCAGGTGGGGGAGGTGTCAGACTTGAGGCTTGTGTGGCTTGTTGACAGAGAACAGTGAAGTAGAGGAGAAGTGACAAGACCAGATGAAAGGGGTTGGGGGCGGCATCCTGTGGGAAAGTGGCTGAGAGAGAGAAGGTCCCGGGAGGACAGGGTCAGTGAGGTTTGTGGTGCAGATCCCTCCCGGTGCCCTCTGGTGCAGATCCGTGTCCAGACTTGTTGGGTATGCAGAGTTTGCCCTTCCTGGCTCGGAAAGGGAGACGCACCCGTGCGAATGTGTGTTCTGCCTGTAGACAGAGAAGCAGGCAGGGGGCTTTCCAGACTGTGCCTCTGCTTCTCGCCTGCCTTCAGCTGAAGACAGTCCCGTGTCAGCTCGGGCTCTGGGAGTGGAACGTGCGGACAGATGTTCAGAGCGCCGTGAGGGCGTGCGAAGGCCGTGGTGGTCCGAGTCACAGGTTAGCTGGAGGTTCTTCTCCCGGACGGAGACCCAGAGTCCTTCTCACTGGAGTCTTGCAGCATCCTCACCGGTCAGACGGCTCCGTTAGTAACTGCATTTCCTGTGGCTCGGGGCACGGTGCCTTGCCTTGCTGATGGTTTGTTGTAGAGAAATTGATTGAATAATCGAGTTGGTAAGCCTGAGGAAAAGGCTGCATGTGTGCCTTAGAAGATGGCTTTGGGCACCCAGGGGTTTCCTCTCCAGCACTTACTTATTCACCTTACACTTTAATCTCCATCTGACCTGGACTGGCTCTCTCATTACAGGCACTACATCCCTTCGTAGTTATCTGTTTCTGGAACTTTTCCCACCAGCATGAGAGCTTATTGGTAAAATTCACCATCAAATCCCAGTTGCTAACACTGTGCCTGGTGCTCTGTACATGCTTGTTAAATGACAAGATAAATGAATAAATAATATTCATGGACTCATATAGCCTACTCATTATTGTAAAACACTGGAAAGTTAATTTTGCTTTGCTTTTATAACTCCTAAGTTATTATAGCATAGAATGATTATACTTCATACATAGTTTTCCTTGTTGTTGTGTGGCGGTGAAGGGCAGACAGAAAGCCAGCACTGACATCACTTATTCATGACTGTGTCCCTCAGGGATGCTTATTTCTCTCAGAGAAGATGGGTTTGCTACAGGAATGTCCTCCAGGCCACACAGAACTAAGCCTGCCCACAGACCTGGACACGAACAAGCTCAAACAGCGATTTCAACCTCTCTCAGCTCAGGGCACACACAAACTAACTTCTAAAATTCTGCAGCACACCAAAAAGTATATCTTTTGTTGATCCGACACCCCCCCCCAAAAAAAAAGGGTAAAATTCTGATTCATTCATACCAGATAGCTATTGTACCAGATAGCTGTTGGTCATTTTTTCATTTGGGAATTTATGAGAAAAGAAGCCAGTGCCCCAATTAAATAGTCAGGCATCACATGTTTTAAACATGCTTGCAGCATGTGTTGAAACAGCTCAGCTAGAGGAATCTTGATAGAATATATATGAATGTACATATATGTATGATGTTAAACATGATCTATTCTTTCAACTCATTTTTGGTATTTAGCATTGCATTTTTTAGGAATTTATTATATAATTACTAGAGGCCCGATGCATGAAATTTGTGCACAGGTAGGGTCTGTAGGCCTGGCTGGCAATCTGGGCCAATGGGGCCTTCTGGCTGCTGGCCGGACCTCCCTTTGTTCCTCACTGCCCTGTGGTGGTCAGCACAGGTTATAGCAAGTGATCAGTCTCCCTGTTGAACTTTTATATTGGGCTTTTCTATATAGATAGATTAATAGACCATAAAATTAATAGTTTTAGAAATGCTTTTTACCAATTATCTATTTATCTATTTATCTATATATCTATTTCCCATAATTTACACTTATTTTTCATATCACTTTCTACTCTATCTACTGTAGTCCCTATAATATTTTAATATTTTATCCTGTATATGGAAATGTAGACTGTAGTCCCTATAATATTTTATCCTATATGTGAAAATGTGGAAGCCCCCACTGGTCTCATGTTCTGTGAAATGCAAACACCCTTCAAAGAGATAGTTAGTCCTGTAATATTGGTCAGAAAGACATGCTGCGTTTTTAAGATTGATGGTTTTTCAACAGGTGCTTCTTTTTCTTGTTTCTCTTTCTCTTGCAGCACTTCTGAGATCCCCCAGTTCCGGCTGCCCTATGACGTGGTGAACTTTGAGGTGGAGCTGATGAAGGACCTGGGTGTGAAGGTAAAGGAGAGACAGCACATGGCTGTTGTTCAGAGAGAAAGGCGGGGGCCCCTCAGCCGCTCTGAGCAGCAAATGCCACATGTTTGGGGAAGAACAATTAAAAGCGCTCCGGCAGCAGCAGCAGCAGCCCGCCTTGCTCAGGGCATTTGTCTGTCTGCCTGTCTGAAGGCCACCAGCCTGGAAAAGGGCGATCGATAGCGCTCATCTGGCACGCCCGCGCGTGATTAATTGTCTGTGAGACACAGATTCCTCAATTGCTTCAGGGGTTCAGTGTGGAGAATGGAAGGGCTTGGGTTCTTTAATCAGGCTTTTGTTTTGTTTTTCTGTTTTCATGCAACTTCCATGCACTCAGCCATTCGTATTTCACAACATGGAACATCATTTCTTAGAGGCTCGTTTTATTTATTCTCTGCATCATGCCAGCGTGCCCATGTGATCATGCTTTCTCAACATGTGAGCAGGAGATCCGTGGGGAACAGCTCTGTCTTCCTCATTGTTTTGTGGAATAAATATTGTGGCGTTCCCTTAAAGATGGTCAAAAAGTTAACGCATTGTAGGCTTAACATAGAGCTTTAGGAACTCCTTTTTTTTTAGCCTTGAGTTCTGTACTTTTTAATTTCTCTAGGTTGAATAATAAAACCATTTCAAGTTATTCATTTCTCTTGGAAGAGATCCTGTGGGCATCCATGTGTTCCTGTTACTCTTGTGATTATTTTCCTTGAGTAATTGCAGTTTTGTTTTTCTCTGTTACGCAGACTTGTTCAGGATAATATTTTTCTTTGCTTCTGCATTCTTATAACATTCAAATTTTTATTTTTTTACTTTACATGAGCAGCAAGATAGGCAATTTCTAATTTATCAAGTCCACTCTCAAGTGATTTCCCATCATAAGTCTATTTCCAATAAAATAAACTACTTTCTTTCTTGAGAAGAACTAGCCTCTCGGCTATTCCATTTGACGGAGCAGATCTCGCGTGAGACTCTGCCGACCGATCTGTCGTCAGGCGACGGAACGGAGTCTGTGATGTGTGTGCCGGGCGCTGGGCCTCATTTCAGGCCCCGTGCTCTCCTTGGTCATCTTGCAGTTCCGACTGGGTGGGATGTGACCATTTTTGTCTCATAGTGTTTATGATATTTCTAATGGCTTTACGTTTTAAAGCTAAAAATATAAATCTGCATAAAGCTCTTGCATTTTTTGAAATATGTTTTAAACATGTATAGTTGCCATTTCTCAGAATAGGGTGAGAGGATTCTGTTTTGATTTAACTTAATTTGTAATTGCCAGGCGCTTCCTCTGCTTCCTGATTTGAGTAGAAAGACCTCCCGGTCTCTTTCTGGATGAGCTCTCTTCATTGTCTTGTTTTCCATTGCTGTTGCTGGAAGCAAGCATTTCCGTGACAATAGGATGCTATTGGGAACTCATAAAGTCTTATCAATATCTGCATGGGAAGGAGAGAAACGTGCAGTAATAGTTGACAAAATAATTGGTGTTTCTAAAAACAGCCAAATATCTTAAAAATTCTTCCAGCTGATCTCCTGCCTCAGAGATTCTGGAAGCATTTTATCTCTTCAGCAGACCTCCCATCAGAGACGTGTGGAGAACATGAGAACATGTACCCTTGTCTCCTGTGTATTTTTATAGTGTATTGCACAGTTTATTCACCAACAAAGTTCCCCTCCAAAAGCACTTATAAATCTTAATCTTACTATTTAAAAAAAATTATCTTCATTGTTGAAAGTATTACAGATGTCCCCCTTTTTCCCCCGTTAACCCCTCTACCCCCAACCTACCTCTCCTCAGCCTTCACCGCACTAGTGTCCGTGTCCAGGGCTATGCATATAGGCATCTGAGTTCGCAGGCTAATCTTGCCACCCCTGAACGTTATTCTCAGTGTGACTGCCTTTGTGGATGGGTAAAGGAAGTTGTCCTCAAGTTTAGAGTGGAGCGTAGATGGAGTTTTGCGTCAGACATTATATGCAGCCCGTGTGTTGGATGAGCAATAACTTACGCCGAAAATGAAGTGGAAGGAATTTTATTCTGAATTTGGCTAAGATGCTTGAGTGCCCAGTCATGTGTCACTAAAGCCATCTGAGAAGCTATAATGTAGTTTGTAATCTACATCTATGAATACCAAGGTGGCAAAACATTACGAACATCAGAGTGCAGGGACTCAAGGAACAAAACCATGATCTGCGTGCCCACGGGGGTTTCTGACGCTGTGTCTGTGTAACCCGTAATGCGGGGGGTTCAGAGCAGCAGCCCCGCAATGTTTTTATGTGTGCCGCTTCATTTTACTTTATTGTGAATCCTCACCCGAGGATATTTTTTCCATTGATTTTTAGAGAGAGTGGAAGAGAGGGAAAGATACAAACATCAATGTGAAAGAAACACATTGATTGGTTGCCTCCTGCACATGCCCCAACCATGGGCCAAGCAGGGGAGGAGACTGCAACCAAGGTATGTGCCCTTGACTGGAATTGAACCTTGGACCTTCTGGTCTGCAGACTGACGTTCTATCCACTTAGCCAAACCAGCCAGGGCAGGTCTGCCATTTAGAGTTCTATTCCAGCGCACTGCTCCTGCCCCCATGGGTTATGCATGTCAAGTCCTTTGGTTAATCTCTTCCCGCCTCCCTCCTGCCTTTATGTGAGGGTGACTTCACTGGACAAGGTCAGCGTTGGGTGTTTCCCGGTGAGGCCTGGGAGGAGGCACACGCTGGCTCTGTGGTCTCTGGCCCGGGATGTTAGCCAGGCTCTGTTTCTTGCCTGGCCCCTGGAGGCCCCGTCTGTCTGCCGGTGTCGATGACAAACCTGTGTCTGATGTCCTTGAAACGTGTGGTCGTTCCCTCTCCCTGAGGGACAGTCACCTGCAAGCAGCCACAGCTCCCCGTGAAGGACTGGGTGGTCACTGCAGTGGCTGTGTGCAGGGTCCTTTTCCTCGGACCCGGCCACCTCTGCCATCAGCAGGTTTCAGACCTGAAAACTGGCTCCTGTCTGGGAACTGAACAAACGGCTGTGGCCTTTAATGGAGGTGACGCCTCTCTGCTTCCTGCCTTTCCTCATCTTCCCTGGACAGTGCTCCCTATCGCGCCCAGCCCTTCTTTAAAAGGCCCGATTGAAGTGCTACCACCTCTTTATTCTCCTCTCTCTGACCTCCGCCACAATGAATCTCTCCGTCCTGTGCTCCCCCAGACCTTGCCGGTCCCACTGTTCTATGTTAGACTTGTTTATGTGCATCTTCTGCACAGATCTTTACACTCTGAGACAGAAACTGTCTCATTTGTCATTTTGTCATTGAGAGTGCCCCCACATGGTGCTTTAACATATTAATTAAGCTATGGAAATTCACCCACATGGCTTTAAATACACTAGCTTTTATCCTTGTTACTTTTATTAAAAGGCGAAAGAAATGCATTTAGTCCTTAAGTAAAACGTGTTAGTGTTCCTCTTCTAACAAACATATTTCCACACATTTGGAATATATATATGTATGTGTATGTGTGTATATGTGTGTGTGTGTGTGTGTGCGTGTGTATCTCCAATTCCTGTTCGTGTTGATGTTGAAGATCAATATTTTAGTAATCAGCTCATCGTTCAGTGGTTCAGAGTTGACCTGTGAACCAGGAGGTCACCGGTTCAATTCCTGGTCAGGACACAGGCCCGGGTTTCAGGCTGGATTCCCAGTGTGGGGTGTGCAGGAGGCAGCTGATCCATGATTCTCTCTCACCATTGATGTTTCTCTCTCTTTCCCTCTCCCTCCCTCTCTGAAATCAACTAAAATACATTTTTAAAAACGTATCTCATTAATCAAAATTCAGAGCGTCATCATTCGCATCTTGTTTCTTACAGATAATCTGTGGCAGAAGCCTTTCAGTGAATGACATGACTCTCCACACTCTGAGGGCAGAGGGCTACAAAGCTGCTTTCATTGGCATTGGTGAGTAGCTTGCTTTTAAATACTGTTTTTGTCATATTTTTAAATTTTTCCTGACAGGATCCAGAGTAACTGCTTTCAGACATGTCCATGGTCAGAGTTGTGTCTGCTCAGAGAAGCGCAGGCGGAAATGAGTGGAGAATATTTTGTAGTAAATGTGCTGTCTCCACTTGGTTAGGGACGACCATTGCGAGGCCATGTCTGCCTTCCCGGTCTCTCCCCGCCATCGTCACCAGCCGCATCTCCAGGAAGTGAAATGTTTCCAGGTGCGGCCACAGGAACAGCGCTTGGGCTTAGAGAGATTGAGACTCTCCAGCTCTCTCTCTGATAAAACAAATAATGGACAGAAGTGACTTGTCTTCCTGCTCTATTCCTTTTTTTTTCTTTTCTTTTAAGATTCCCTAACGATTATTCGTATCTGGCTGACTTTTACGGCTGCGTATCCATAAGTTTGGAAGCCACACGGCCGATGCATGGCCGCTAAGGTCGTCCACGGGTCAGACAGTCCCACCTTTTGCCAACACTTCCCAGGGAGGTCTAGTTTTCTGACATTGCTCTGTCCCCTCATTGTTCGCTGAGGGGCCAGAGAAAACAGTGGGCTCAATTCCGTCTTCGTCTCGTGAACTCTGTCTTCCTCCTCTCGTGGGACGGGCCTGTGGGGAGTCGGTGGCCCACAAATGGAAGAGGCCATCCTGCTGTCTTTTGGTTGGTCTGTCTCTTCCTCCGTTCACACACTGCGAGTATCAGTCTCTGAGTGACAAATCTACACGGAGGCGACAGCTGTACCTTCTCCCAGCTGATCACATGCTGAGCCCTATTGTAGGGTCAGGGCCTGTCCATTGCCTAGCCCAGTGGTCAGCAAACTGCAGCTCATGAGCCACATGTAGCTCTGTGGCCCCTTGAGAGTGGCTCTTCCACAAAATACCACGGCCTGGGCGAGTCTGTTTTGAAGAAGTAGCATTAGAAGAAGCTTAAGTTTAAAAAATTTGCCTCTCAAAAGAAATGTCAGTCCTTGTACTGTTGATATTTGGCTCTCTTGACTAATGAGTTTGCCGACCACCGGCTTAGCCTTTCCAGAAGGAGGTCATCAGGAATGTTTCTCAGCCCGCTACTCAGTTCTCTTATCCAGACGCCAGGCCCTCTCTTTCTAGATCATTGCTCCCAAGTCTAAGGCCATTTCTGTCCCTCTCTTTGTTTCTATGAAAAATTAAAGAGAGAAAAAGTAAGTTCTCACTATTTTCTAGCTTCCGGATGTCTGCAAGGACCCTCCTTTCTTTCAGAAGCTAGAGTGCCCTGGTCCTCACTATTTCCCGTGTTAACCTTTATTTCACTACAGTAGCCATCCTGTGGATCAGGGACAGGAGCAGGGAGAGGTCTTCTTTTTCCCCACGTTCCACGTTTAGAGGCATTAGAGCGACTGCGGTTTTACTTTTCAACTTGATGGTTGAGTGGAGGATTTCACATAAATGAGACAAGTGTCCATCCAGTCTGTTGTGCTGGTATCTGCAGCATGAGACCAGTGATTGCTGTTGCTCTGCACAAGCACCCGCTCAGACATGCTCGGTGAGTAGTAACTGGAGAAGTTAGCCAGGCTATAGGTCTGATATATGGGTGATGTTTCCAAGTAGTTATTGGAAATTCACCATTGTGGTTTCCTACCGCAGTCCTGTATTGGAGGTGTGTTTTCCATTAGTGGAATGGTGTGGGGAGGGCAGTTTTGTGTATTTCTCTGAACGTTAGCTACAGAGCGGCTCTGTACTGAAGAGACAGGAGCCAAGTAAATAGCCAGCAGGTAAAACAGCTCCACCTCAGCGGCACAAGAAGCAAATACAACTCACGTTTGGGATCATGATATGGATTGTCGCTCAGAGTGTTTCGGCTGCAACGTTACCTTCCGCCTGTAAGAATCGATAGCGGTCCTGTTTTCCCCCTTTCATTTCGTTCCATTATGTCCGCTTTCATAAGTTATTTGATCTTGCGACATCCTGGCACGATGCTCCATTTGACGGGCACCGCGGTGCGAGCGCAGCATTGAACATGCAGAGACCTTTCCCGTTGATGCCGCTGCTCATTTTCCTGCTGGGAGCTGAATCTTTTGACATTTGCTATAGTGACGAGTAGAATGCAGTTATGTTCTAGTTCAGTATTTGATAGGATATGAATATATACAAGAAAGTTTCTTGGATGTCAAAAAAGAAAAAGAAGAAGAAAAAAGAGTCTGTGTGTAGAAGACAGGGAGCCTCCTTCTCCAGGAATTGTTTCTGTGACATGTCATGGCAGGTGGGAGTCTCACATCCTTCCTGCCCTTGCACATCAGTCTTGCTTCTGTTGTGATGAAACTTCACGTGCTGTTTCCTCTCCCCTCTCCCCCTCCTTTCAGAGATGTCTGCTTTGCAAAGGGATTGTGATTTAGGACACAGGTGTGGCCACTTTAAGGAAGTGGCTTAAACAAAATACTCATTTAGTTCTCTGTCATCTAACTGTGAACCATGCTCAGTGCCTGATATAATAAAAGAGTAACATGCAAATTGACCGTAACCCTGCTACGCTACCAGCCAATCAGGAGCAGGGAGCGTGGCCAGCAGACAGGGGATGTAGACAGGGGGTGTGGACAGGGGGCATGGCCAGCAGACAGGGGGTGTGGCCAGAAGACAGGGGCGTGACCAGCAGACAGGAGCACAGCCAGCAGGGGCATGGCCACAGTGCCATGTAAGCAAGCATCATGCTATAAGCTCTGCCCACACAGTACTTAAGGGCTGCGAGATCCCTCCTTACAGTTACTGAATCACATGCAAATGAGCGCCTGGGGCACCTTGGGCAATGAGTGCCAGGTACGAGGCAGGGCTATGAGCCAAGCGGCAGTTTGGGTCCACGCCCCCATCCCAGCACCTATGATGGAGCATGTGGATACCCTGGTGGCCGCCACTGTGTGAGGCCCAGGGATCCCTGCATGCCCCCCAGCCCAGCACCCACGATGCGGGGGAGGGGGCTGGCTGCCAGTCTCTGGGGTGTGTGGAGACCCTGGTGGCCACCACTGGCTGCAGAAAGTTCACAGTCTTCTTGGTTTGTGCATCACTACCAGAAGCAGACATTAAGTGTGGGAAGCACCAAGAATGCTGGGAAATGTAGTTCTGGTGGCAGACGCAGGGGGTGTGGCCAGCAGGACAGGAGGTGAGGTTGGCGAGGCCTGCAAGGGCTTAGCCATGGTGCAGTGTGCACTCCCCAGGCCGGGGGCCCCTCAGAGGGGCGGGGCAAGCTGTCTGCGGGGTGTGCTGCAAGTCCAGTAAGGTCACCCTTTCCCCAAGCACCATGCACACTCCAAGGCTCCCCTCCTGCTCTGGCCAGGATCGGAGCCGGGAGCCTTCCAACCACAGCGCCCACCAGCCAGGCGCTCCAGCTTCTGGGAAAGCTGAGGAAGGCACGCATCTTTAGTTTCTCAGCTCTTGCTCTCTCCCCAGGAGGCTGGGGAGAACATATTTGGCAAAGTTCTTTAAGCCACGGTGGTCAGAGTAGTGAAACTCAACCAGGCAAGCACATAGAGGGGTGGGGGCCCTTTCTGGCCCTGGGGTTAGGCTGCATGCCCTGTGGTCCTATGTGCCTGTGGCTGCGGCCGGCCTGAGTGAAGCTGGCCCAGGTCCTGGGTGCCTATAGCTGGCCAGAGGGAGGGAAGCGTGGGTCCCAAGTGTGGGGCAAGGCAGAGGCGATTAGGAGCAATCAGGCCAGCAGGGGAGCACTTAGGGGCGATCAGGCAGGTAGGCAGAGGTGGTTAGGGGTGATCAGGCAGGCAGAGGGGTTAGGGGTGGTCAGTCAGGCAGGCCATGAGCAGTTAGGAGCCAGTGTTCCTAGATTTCGAGAGGGATATCCAACTGCCAACAGTCAGACATCTCTGGCTGCCAATAGCCAGACATCCCCGAAGGGGTCCCTGATTGGAAAGGGTGTAGACTGGGCTGAGGGAACCCCCCCTCCGTGCATGAATTTCATGCACCGGGCCACTAAGTGTGTGTGTGTGTGTGTGTGTGTGTGTGTGTGTGTGTGTGTGTTTGTGTGTGTGTATTGATTTCAGAGAGAAGGAGAGAGAGACAGAACTATCAATAATGAGAAAGAATCATGGATCGGCTGCCTCCTGCACACCTGCTATTGGGGATTGAGCCCCCAACCCGGGTATGTGCTCTTGACCGGGAATCAAACTGACTTCCTGGTTCATAGGTCGATACTCAACCACTGAGGCACACCATCTGGGCAGTGTGTGATTTTTATTTTTGGCCCGTAGGTGATCACTCTGGCCACATTGCTCCTAACAGAATGGGATATAGGGGAGGGAGCCCTTTTCTTTTAAAGTTCATTACCCAGACATTGCCTAGGTCACGTCTGTTTTTATCTCACTGTCTCCAGCCTGGTCCCTTAAACATGCTTCATAGCAAAGGGTGTTGGAAAATACGCCTCTAGCTGACACATGCCCCTATTAAACTTATATTACTACAGGAGGAGAGGCTGGGAGATAAATAGAGAGGACAGCAGGGAAGGTCTTCACCATAGCTCTGCATCAGTCTTGGTATTGGCACCTGAGTTTCTTCCTGAGAGAGAGCGGTGACGCGCTCGATAACAGCAGAGGGTTTGCTGATTGAACTGAGTGCTTGCATGTTGGTCAGACAGGTCCCGTAATGAGAACGGAGTGTTGTGTCTTTCAGTAGTTGGAAGGAAATGCCGTATTGCAGATCTCTCATGTTTATAATCACCATCCTTCTACGTTAGTTTAAGAGAACAAGTCTTCGTTACTAAATAGGATTTATTACAGTTAGCTTAACAAATCCATTGCCTCATTAGGAGTGTGCTCTCACGATTTCTGACTTGTAACACACTGCAGACCAGTAGTTTCATTGCTAGCTTTACCCAGTGGCCAGATAAGTTTCTATTGAATGAGCACAAATAACACTTTACATAAATGTGAAAGGCACGCTTTAAAATTAAGTGCCCGCATTTTGAAGTTATTTATTTCATGTTCTTACAAGCTACTATCTTTTTAAACTATGGTACTTGTTAAAACACTGTGTAATATGAAGCGAGAATCCTCGTGACCCATCCGCAATGTGTAAATATTGAGTGCTGCTGAAAGTCAATCACTTGTAGATTCTCCTCTTCCTCCTCCTCCTTCTCCTCCTCAACCTCTTCCCCCTCCTCCTCCTCCCCTCCCTCCTCCTCCTTTCCTTCCTCCTCCTCCTCCTCCTCCTCCTCCCCTTCTTCTTCCTTCTCCTCCTCCTCCTCCTCCTCCCCCCCTTCTTCTTCCTCTTCTTCCTCCTGTTCCTCCTCCTCCTCCTCTTCCTCCTCTTCCTCCTCCTCCTCTTCCTCCTCCCCCCTCCTCTTCCCCCTCCTCCTCCCCTCCCTCCTCCTCCTCTTCCTCCTCCTCCCCTCCTCCTCCTCCTCCTCTTCCTCCTTCCCTTCTTCCTCCTCCTCCTCCTCTTCCTTTCCTCCTCCTTCTCTGCTTCCTCCTTCTTCTCCTTTTCCTCCTCCTCCTCTTCCTCCTCTTCTTCCTCCTCCTCCTCTTCCTCCTCTTTCTTCTTCCTCCTCCTCCTCTTCCTCCTTCTCCTTCCTCTTCTCCTTTTTTTGTAGCTAAGGCTAAAGAAATGATCTCAGTGTGTATAAATCATGATGAGACACAAAAGGTTTTATTTTATCTCTTTGCCCAAATGAGATTTAATTTTTTCCAAGAGGAATAAGGATAAGTGAAAGAAAATTCTGTGTCTTATTCAAAATAGATTCTGTTGTTTGGAGACAATTGGGATTTTTTTTAAGACTCTAAAATTTGGTACTTTTATGGCAATAATAGCCCAGCAGAGTCTGACAGTGTCCGTGCTCAGAGGCAGAGTGAGAACATCGTGTGTAAAACGGCTTTTCCGAGAACTGGATGGTTCTCTTGGGTTGGTATTGCAGTCAATATAATGAACTGCAGCCACCATTTCGTTATTTTATTTTATTTTACAAAAATGAACACAAAAGGATAAATATCAAAGTGTGTGACTCATGGCTAGGCTAAGAGCTGATTTGTGAAGAATGTTTTCCAGTCATGTGTGCATTTGTTTCGGTGTGTGTTCACACATGCATGCTGCATAATATGAAACATGTATTTTTGAATGTGTCTTAGTAGTCAGCATTTGAAAGCCACCGCTGTATTTTATAAAGACCTGAGATACCAGTAGCCTTTTCCCCATAGTGTGCCAACGCCTGTCAGTAGCTGCGGAATGAATGGAATGAATTAAGTAAACATGGAATGATTGCAGGTTCCAGGCTCTGTGCTAACATTAAACAGAGAAACAGAGATGGGTTCAGTTTTCAGTTGCATTTTAATTTCAGGGATGGAGGGTTGACCCCTTCATTTCTGCTTCAAAGGAGCTCATTTTCTTTATCTTTTCTGATGGTCCATTTTCTGCTCAATTTTAATGTAGTTTCTATGATTAACTCTTAAGGTGACCCTTGAGGTGGATATTCTTAACTATTTTGTGTGTACGAAGATTAATATGAAAAAATAGTAAATAGCAATGTAAACATAGAAAGTGAATTTTATGGAGAAGGTAGGAAACGTGACCAATGCAGATCTCCATATTTGCACATGTAAAAACGGCTGGGGACCCTGACTCAGAGCCAGCAAGTTATCTGGAGACGGCTGGCTGCATCAGGCAGCAGCTTAAGGGCCCCGTAGGTGGGACTGCCACGCCTTCTAAGTGCCGGGATGAGTTGTCATGAACGATGAGCCTCACTTTCCCATTGTTGCCACCAGTTGGCTTTCCTTGGTTACCATCAGAAAAGAGTATGTTTAAACTGTGATAATTCCCAAATATTACAACAGCTGAAGAAGAGATAATTACAATTGAGAAAATCCATTGAGAGATTGTGGTATTAAATGTGCTACAGTGTGGCCTTTATTTAAATCTCTGGTGTCTTCTTGAAGCCATAATTCTTCCCTGTAAAAGTTATTCTTAATTAGCTTCTTAATCAGGAGTTTCTAACTTGTACATAACCAACTATGCTGCGCACTTACTAAGAAGAACATGGGATACGGATTTTAGGCCGTTCTTTTTACTTCTGTCTACAGACAAACACTAAGGCCGTTTGGGGATCATGCACAATTCCGAATAGATCATTTTAAAATAATAAACCTGACTTAATGTCAAGCAAAGGGGGAAAAAGGGAGGGAAGGCTACGAATATTTTGCCAATCTACTTTTTAAAAATGTGTAATATTGTCTAATCTGGTGTCACTTAGAAGTACTCGGGCATAATTGTGAGATGGCTTCCAAGACATCCGAACAGAGAGAAATAGAATTCCAGCTGAGAGTTCATTAAATCATCACTAATGAGCCCTCGTAAGGCCCCCAGGAGACAGACTAGATGGAGGGCAATTCTTCTTTGATCTTACCAGCATACCTAGAGGACGTGCATCTTCATCTGCAGAGTCAGGTGAGGGGGGCTAGTCACGTTTACAAGCGCAGGAAGGGGAAGAAGGAGAGGATCTAAGGAACTATTGGCTGTCTCTATTTGTTTATTTACTTATTTAATACATTTTATTGATTTCAGAGAGGAAGGGAGAGGGAGAGAGAGACAGAGAGAGAAACATCAGTGATGAGACAGAATCATTGATCAGCTGCCTCCTGCATGCCCCCTACTGGGGATTGAGCCCCCAACCTGAGCCTGTGCTCGGACCAGGAATCGGACTGTGACCTCCTGGTTTGTAGGCTGATGCTCAACCCCTGAGCCACGCCGGCCAGGCTTGGCTGTGTGTCTCTCCGAAAGCACCTGAATTAATGGGCCTGGATCGTTTGAGCCATATCGTGAAGCTATACAGGTAAATCCACCGTGAAGACCTGTACATCTCCATGTTGTGATTTCAGGTTCTCCGAGCTGATACTGCTTCCTAAATAGTTTGATTAGAGCCGGAGGCAGTGCTAGTCAGGTCAGTAAGTACCCTGGTCCCTCTGAGGGTTGTCTTTGTTGCTCAGAATCGCTCTGCTTTCTCTTAGCTATACTCTCTGAAAGGTGTATCCAAAGCCGTGTGCCTTCCTGGGGGCACGCCCATGTGAATGTTTAAAGACATGGCTAACATAGGCAGACCTGTGATTTTTGTTCATTTCCTCAGGTATAATGTTTTAACTTTTTAATCCTCAGTCAACAAGTACATATTTGATGTCATAGTTAAAGAAAAACAAAAATGCATCTATGAATTAAAAACACAGGAGGAATGAAGTGAGCACTGAAATCCTTTTTCTCTAAACTGATCGGCAGTTCTAAGGTGCATCTTAGAAATTGTGATTAATGATTAGTTTTATAAGTTCTCATCAGTTTCTGATCAGTTAAGAAAGCAACATAGACACACAATAAAAACCTTTTCTGCTTCTAGGCTAGGACTTGATCTATAAAAATCTTTATAACTTTTGCTTCTAATTTATTGTTCTCTCTCTCTCCCTCTTCCTCTCAAAGCTTCCTCATAAATTGTAACAGTTGGGACCTATTAATTCAGCCAGGAGGTAGGAGAGAGCCCTTCACACCACAGTTCCTCATATTCCCAGTGCTCAGGAAGGTAAACTGGGCATTCTTCTGAGATATATCCTTAAATTATTATGCCAGTGTGTGTGTGTATCACTTCAATATAAAAGACAAGATGTTTGTTATGAGTAAAGTTAAAGACTATTGACAAAGGATTAGGGAGACATGAAAGAGAGATGCATGCAACTAGATACTAAATAAGAAAAATATTGAGGTTAGTGAGTAGAGTTTGTGATTTTTTTTCTTATTCTTTAAAAAACTACTCATTCCAGAAGATGGTTTTTAAATTGATTTTAGAGACAGAGGAAGAGAGAGAGGAACATCGATGGTGGAAGAAAAAGGAATAAAATAATGCATTTCGTGCAGCAGGGGGAAGAAGAAGGATGATTCCTTTCCTGAATGTTGGCTTTACTGCTTATTTGTAATTAAAACAGCAGTAATATCTCTTGGAACTTCTTACAGTGATGCCAGTGATTATTTGTTAAATGGATATTCTAGGAGCCCTGCAAAGTTATTATCCCTTTAAGCATAAAAACGTCAAACCAACACAAAGCTGGTTTGAGCCAGTTCCTCCAGCTATGAGTTATACTCAGGTTGTAATTAATTGCTTTGAAAAGGAGTTAATTCTATCAGGTCATTGAATAACCCCGTTAGTAAGTTATTATGACAAACATATCATTTGCAGAAATATCAGAACAGTAGCATTTTAGCAATTTGTAGTCCCTAGCAACAGCCTCATTCTGCTGAAGCATAGTGATAGAAGCAGCCTCATGCTGTTTGAGACGGTTACTATTAGGGAAGAGGCAGGCATTTTGTATGTTGAAAACTGAAGGTGAATTCATCTCTGAGCATATCATGGTCTGTTGCTGTAGCTTTGTAGCCTGGGCTCCTGTGAAAATTGGATCGCCATACGACCATACAATACATGGACAGTGAGCTGGGAACGGAAGAAATGGTGGCAAATGAGACAAAAGATACACAAGAACAGACTCCGTGTGTGAGAAACTGCAAGAAGGGGGCCTGGCTTGGCCTTCCTTTGGAAGCCCCAGCTCTTTCCCAATGTGCCTTGGTTCGCTATACAGAGTCTAGATCAGCCACGAAGCATGGTGTGATGGGAAAAACGGGCAAGTGGAAAGAAGTCATGTTTGCTCATTTGAGGAATGAGGGGATTCATTTTGAGCTAAGCCTGTAGGCAGTAGTTGAGGAGAAAAGTTCTGACTTCTGCCAACGACTTAATTAGCCATATGTTGAGGAACAACAGTTCCATCGATATGGTGTGGAAAATACTTCTCATTATGGATTGATCTTTCTAAACTATAATTATCCAGAGAAACAGATAACCGAAGAATGGCCATCGCTGGCTATGTGCAGCCAATCCACCCACACGCCAAAGCACACACTGAATTCTGAAGTGTCAAATTATCACTGGAATCTTTCGCCAAATCTCAATTATATCAGAACTATGTATTCATTCTACAAGTGTTCTATACTAGAAATAAAAACCTAGATCTCACCCAGCTGGCGTGGCTCAGTGGCTGAGCCTTGACCTATGAACTAGGAGGTCACCTGCCTGGATTGTGGGCTGTGTCTCCAGGAGGAGGTGTGCAGGAGGCAGTCCATCCACAATTAGCTCTCATCATTGATGTTCTATTTCCCCCTCTTCTTTCCTCTCTGAAATCACTAAGAATATATATATGTGTATATATATATATATATATATATATATATATATATATATAAACTTTCCAGATCTTTCTAATTCTCAGTGATCTTAACAATTTTTACCCTAACCATTCCTTGCGTGTGAAATTATGGAGACAGTGAATTTAGGAACTGGAAGCTCTGGGTTAGAGAGACTTGGGTGTAATCCCACTGTGTGTCTGACTAGCTGTGTGCCTGGATTCGATTTACCCACTCACTGTTCAGTTTTCTTATCTGTTGAGGAGACGATAATCTGCCTTTCAGGGGTCACTTTCATGATTGAGTTAATTCAGTGCAATGCCCTGTGCCCAGACACAGTGGTTGTTAGTATAATCTCATCAAATTAAGGATTTTCCTGACAAGAAATATTTGTGGATATTAGGTTAATAAAAAAATCATTTTACATAGGAAAAGAAAGAAATGAAATAAAGTCAAGGTTTGACAAATAAACTGTACGCAGTCAAAATGAGAACTTCTCAAATGAATTGGCAGGATCGGGAGAAAATAGCCACATATGCAGGGTGGGGTGAAAGTAGGTTTACAGTTGTTCCCATGGAAAATAATACACTAATGAGCACCACCCACATGAATTCTGTGGTTCATGCACTCACAGCTGTAAACTGACTTTTGCCCCCACTCTGTATATATACTAGGTTACCGGTTAATAATGGCATGTTTTATAATAAAAGAAAACACAATAATTTCAAGAGAAACATCAAAGTGCTTTATTCAAAGTAATGTCCATAGCTAGCTACACATTTCCCTCATCTTTCAGGTAATTTGTGGATGCCATCCCAATAGAAATTTTCTTGTTTTGAGGCAAACCATTCAGAGACTCATTTATTTTTCCACTTCTTCGTACATTTTGAAATGCTGCTCAGAAAGTGCGTGTGCCATTGATCAGAACACGTGGTCATCTGAAGGAGCAGGGCCTGGTGAATATTGCGGGTGGGTTAATACTCCCCAGGCAAATATTTTAACATGGCTTTAACTGGTTTTGAAGTGTGTGATGGTGCATCATCATGAAGCAAAATTACTTTGCCATGTCTTCTGGTCCATTCTGGTTGTTTCACGATCAAAGCGTGATTCAAATTATTTGTTGTTAGTAGTTATCAGTATTAACAGTTTCACCGGGTTTTAGAAGCTCTTAATATACCACACCTTCCTGATCCCACCAAACTCAGAGCATTGTCTTCTTTCTGAAGCAATTTGGCCTTACAGTCGATGTTGATGGTTGACCTGGATCAACCCATGATTTTGTGCATTTGGGATTCTCAAAATAAATCCACTTTTCATCACAAGTCACAATTCAATGCAAAAGACTTTGTTTCGTGCTATTGAAGTAATATTTTACTGATGACTTTTTGGTTTTCCATTTGTCTTTTGTTCAGTTGATGTGGCACCATTTTCCTTCCTTTAAAATCGTTTCCATTGCTTGTAAATGATCAGAAATGGTTTGCTGAGCAATGTTTAATCTTTTTGCAAGGATTTCGGTGAACCAGCATGACACCGTCTCAGTTTCCTTGGTGATTGAGATCTTGGTTGCCAGTCTTGGGCCTGGATGGGGAGTTAGGCAAAAAGCAGCTCACAGAGGGCCTGCTTAGCATGCTCGGGAGCGCAGGCCGTGAGTGTAGTGCATCTGAGACCGATAGAAAGGTGTTAGGTACCAGAGTCTCTGGATAGAAGATGAATTTCAGAGTAACGACACTGGACTTCGGAGAAGACGTAGGGAAGAAATGATTAGAGCTTAAACTTGGGCAAAGGCCAAGTAAAATAATCTGTATTAGTTTAAACGCTTCGGTCTTTTTCCTTATGGTTTAAAATCATACATCTTAATGAGAACATCAGGAAATAAGTGACCACTTAATAAATAGCTATTACCATTACACGGTCTTTTACTTCTAAATTCCTATCACTTTGGTTGTTAATGGTATATTACTCTCTGTGTACATAGGATAAAACCTGACATTATCATAACAGTCCAATGATTATTTTCAACCAAGTTTAGCTCTATTATCCCAGCATCAGCATTATTGAAAGGATATATTTTGTTCAGCATTTGCAAGTTACATGAGATTATTCCTATAATTGGTTTGAAAGCATTTTTCTCATATTTATTTCCTTGAATATTAAAGCTCATTAGGAAATGTATATTTAGATATGTAGAGAAGATTAATTTATAAAACTAAAAGTAAACATAACTAATTGAAATGCTTAATAGAGCATTCACAGGAATTGAATTCTGGGATAACCGAACAAGATGTTTTCTGAGTCTTACCCTTGTGGCTTGTTTGATGCAAACTGCAGGCTCTCTCTGTAGAATAAAACAAATAGAATCTTAGGACAGGAGCAAGCGACTAAATATTTTTTTAGGTGTGGTCCTGTAGTATATTTCAATACTTAGCTGGCCTTGAAAACAGTTTTATGTTTTTGTGTGAACCTTGAAAAAGCCTAGCAGTTATTCAGGGATCACTGTCCTGAGCCAGGTTTGTAGTTAGACAGTCTGGAGAACAGTGATGTCCACGGACCATCTGAGGAGAATTAGGAAACAGCAAGCCGTCAGTAGTCCCCAAGAGCTAGCTATACGATACATAGATTTCTAATTAGAATGGATCATCGAGGTTATCTTACCAGTTATCCGCTCTCACTATGAAGAGAAAAATGCAGTGCAGACGGATTTTTCCTTTGTTAGGAAGACACCTTTGATCGGGTGTCTGACCATGCAGGATGGATCTGGTCACTGACATGCCATGGATGAACATGGAAGCCAGCGGCTTCCTCAGTGGCGGCCGCAGGATGTGTAGTCATTTCTCGGCAGGAGCCCCAAAGCTGGCGAAGAAGTGATTTGGGTTCATGGGACATTTGCCTCGAGAAATATTGACAACTCCCAAAGTCACAAGACTGAGGCAGGTCACGGATGAGACTGCCATGCTGGCATGGAGAAGTGTCACGTGGAAATACAAATTTCAATCCTCCGGAAAGTCTGGTAAGCGAGGACCGGCAGACAGCGGCGCCCGGTTTGGTCTGCCCTGTGTCTTGCTCACAGCTGTGCTAATGGAGCATCCAAGGTGCTAAGGTATACAGGTATGCAACAGGCTTAACAGATGACAACCGAATTGGATATCAAGCTCAAGTTCATGCCCAGAAAGTAGACCCAGGAAGGAAAAGTCACACCTACAAGTTCATGTCCTCATTCTAGTCAACCTTTTTAAAGGAAACTAGAAAAGTCCCCAAGTATTCACACAAATCGAGATATGAAAATTCTTATTCTTATAATGAGTCCAGTGAGATGTCCATCTGAAAATGTCAGGCGATGCAAGCTGATCCTGACCTTATTTTAGTCGCAATTCCTGTCCTGAATTGCGACTAAAATAAAAGCAACAGGGTTTTCAAATGTCAGCCACTCAGAAGAGAAGAGGCTGGGAGGGGAGATAACAGGGGTGCTTTACCCAGGCAGGCCTCGCACCCTGAATCTGGCCCGGACCAAGGAGGAGTCCCGTGACCTGAGGTGTACTACCCAGTCTACCTGGAGGTTCAAGGCTCCTCACTCCAGCGAGCCGTCAGTGCCCCTTCAGCTGCCTGAAAAATACATTTCTAATGGGAACGTACCAGTGATGTTATCCTACAGATTGACTGGGAGAGAGGGCCACATCCCCCTGTAGCTTTCAGCACCATACTGTGGGGATGGGGGTGAAGGAGAAGAAATAGAACTGATAGAGAAAAAAGTATGTGTGGGGACGGGGGATGGACCTCATGAAATGTAAAGACAGGAAAATACCAGGGTCCTTCTAAGAAATTGGAATCCTGATGCTAAAGTCAACCTTTACCCATTTCCATCATTTTATTCAGTTATTTGTATTTTTAATACCTGTTGTTGGTCCAGGCACTGTGCTGGTCACTGGAGATTAATGATCATTTTAGGAGTCCTCTCTCCCCAGAGCAGCACATCAGCTTGTGAGGGAGTGGACAGTCCCTGCTCAAGTGCAGAGGGTGGACAGAGAAGGTATCTCATGGCGGGCTGAGGGCTGGGCCTTCCCCTCGAGGGCGGGGCTCCGTTAGAGAAGGCGAACCGAGCCCATGATGGGAAGGAAGGGGGATCCCATGACACGAACTGGGTAGGAACCAGGACGGATTTGAAAACTGAGACTAATACAGCGTGGTGTGATCCTGAGATGCTTGCTGATGGTGACAGGGTCAGGAGTGAGTGAAGGATGGCAGGTCACACTGGAGGTTAGGACGGTCCTGGAGTTTGGGTTGTCCCAGAGGCCGAGAAGTATAGAATTTCGGGGCTGATGTCCTCAGGGTGCTGCCCAGTCCCTGGTGCTCACTCAGGAGAGTCACAGTGCTCCTTGGTCGGTTCGCTGAGACACGTGATGTCACCTGTGAGATCCGGTCACATACTTTTCACACGGCTTTCTTCAGTGACTGGAGGTCCCTCCGCTCTGCATGGGGAAAGTGATGCTGCCCAAACTCCCATCGTCTTCACTGTAAATGGACGGGCCAGGGGCCAGGGGCAGGAATAGCTCTTAGAGCCACACCGTCACGGGAGAGGGCTCATGCCTGACCCCTGGCGATCTCGTTAATGATGAGGTCTGCATAAACATTTTCCTTATGCTTGATTGCATAGTGCAGGAACTCCTTGTGAGATAAGATCTGACGATTGTTGGCTTCCCGTTCTTATGGTTTAGTATTTGTTAGGCAAAAGGGACACGTCACACTAGTGTTTTTGACGAGGGAATGGTCAATGGTGGCTGGAATTCGGTGTTGGCCGCTACAGGTGTTTCTCTGTATCACCGGGCGATTTTAAGGCGGTAAAAGATGCAGTTTATATCCGAGAGTATTTGCCGAGGTCCTAAGACTGTTATGGGGCATCTCCAGTGACTCATGATCCATACGATCATCTATCTTGTATTGCAAGTTGATCCATTTTCTCTCATCCATTTCCTTAGAGAAGAGAAAAAATGGGTAACGATTTCGCATTTGTCTCTAAATGTGCTCCCATTTCTTTTTGTGGCTTAAAAAATCACTGCAGACAGACAAATTGCCCTTCATTATCTTCTGAAATAAATGAAATAGCTGTAGCTAAAATTATGAAAAGTATGTTTCTGTGCCTATGTTCTAGAAATTTCGTGAGCTAAATATATTGGTAGGAATGCAGCTTACCCCATACCTGTATTATTTTCGTGGCTCTAATGTCACATGGATGTTATGACTGCATGCATTTGCCATTTTAGGCATCCAGCTGACTTAGCTCAGGATGGAGCAATATAGAATTCAAATAATGTACCGAGTGCCATTGAAAGGTTTTGCTGGAAAGTCTGTGATGCTGGAGGAGGTGTCATGATTCTAAAATCCGAGAAGCGAGTTGTGTGGGGCTCGGGACTCAGCCGTGAGTGAGCGCGGGATCCCGGAGTGAGCGCCTCCCTGTTTACGGCGAGGCCCTGATGGGGACTGATAGCGGTTGATTAACGAGCGGCGGCCTGCGGCAGGGAGCGCATCTGCGAGCTGTGATTTATGGCTTCCCAGGTACTGGAGGCACCCGGTATCTCTCGGATGTAAGTGTGCGCGCCCGAATAAAATAAATGAGATCAACATGTGAGGAATGAAAACACATTACTTGTAAAGGAGGTGTCACGCGCCGGCATTTTCGCTCAAGTACACTTTGTCACGGGGGCTTCATGCCACTCGGAATACAAATCACTTAACTGGTTCGCACAGCCGCCTCGGTTGGGGTTCTGGCATCCATCATCCAAGATGTCAATGAGGGTGACACTTAATGGGGTGTGACAGCCCCTCAATGTTCACATTTCGCACCATCTAAGGCTATTAAAGTTGCGCATATGTTTTACGGATAAAGATGAATATATTGTGGGTGCTTAAAACAGCAGCCCCCAAACAGAGACCAGGTTCGATGTCCCGAGGTCTTCATTGAACGCTCATCAAATACTCTGACTTGAGGGTTTTCACCACCCCCGTATGGCAAGGCATTTGTATAATCTATCATTGTAGGATTGGACAATTCTTAGTTATAGGATGAATGCGAACGCAAAGATGGAAACGGTGCTATAGGATGTTGGAGCTCTTGTGCGCCTACACATACACCTTGAAGCATTCACTCTTGCCCAGGGAAAAATCATGCTTTTTCTATCAATGTCATTGCCGTATATTTCACATATGCTAAGTGATTATTTTCGGAAAGGGAGCCATGAGCCTGGCCAGTGTAGCTGAGCCGAGTGTTGTTGACCCTGAACCAGGAGGTCACGGTCCGACTCCTCATGGTCAGGGCACAGGCCCGGGTTCCGTCCGGCTCGACCCCCAGTGTGGGGGGTGCAGGAGGCAGCCGACCCAAGATTCTCTCTCATTGATGTGTCTACCTCTCTCTCCCTCTCCCTTCCTCTCTGAAATCAATTAAAAAAATAATGTAAGACTCAGAATTCTTTCAAGTTATTAGTAACCTGATAGTAAGTCAGAATGGGTGAAGCCTGACCGAAAACAATGTGAAAGGAAGCAGCTCAGCAGGAGAGGCAGCCGCTGAGGCCTCCTCCTGTGTGTGCGAGGTGCTCCCCGAAAGGGATCTTGGCAAAGTTGAGTGTGGGAACTCTGTGAGCCTACGCTGGATTTAAAAATAATAATAATAGCCGCCACCATAAGCAGGCTGCATGCGATGAAGGAAAATGTGTTTCTGAAAACTGTTCTGGAACTTTATCACTGCATGCATAATTTTTCGTGGATGAGAAACTGAAGCGGGGTGTCCCTTGGGACTGCGGCAGCCTGAGGACTGACAGAAACTAAATCCTCCTGAACATGTCGCTGAGTGACTTAGGAAATGACAAGGCTGGGAAAGGAAATGGTATCCGTGGCGATTTCGCTCATGTTCTCCTCAACCTTCTGTGTGCGTCCCAGCCCAGCTCCGGACCTCCAGGGCCGGGGGTCAGATGGTACCTACATCACAGATCCCGTAGTGGAACAGTGTGAGAGGCGATGTGATGATGAAAGGGGCTGTGAGGGGGCACTCCAGAGGGTCTCTCGTGAGTGGGGGCAGGCAGGGTCCCACAAGCTGAGCTGGGAGAGATGCTAGGTGGCCGGGTTGGTGGGGGTAGAAGTGGGGAAATTGTGCAGAAAGCGGGCGTTAGTAATAATAATACCGAAGATGGTGCGCATTCTGCTCCTCTGGGGAGCACAGATCTCTGCCTGTCACAGTCCCTCAGCCTCTCTCCTACCCCTCACTTTCTCTCTTCTCCAGCGTGGCTGTGGCTGAGGCCTAGAAATAAGGGTTTTTTACTCACTGTTTTCCTCATTGCTTGGAATGGTTTACTGAGACTACTATTTAAATGAAAGATGGTGGTACTTGTCTGTCAGGGAGACTGTTCCAATGCGATGGTCTTATGTTTTCAAAATTTTGACTCCACTGAAATGTCAAAAAATCTGAAGACCACCCTTTCATTGCCAAATAGAACTACAGGATTAACTGCGTTGTGATTGGGTTGAAATGCATTGCTGTTTTCAGTCACAGAAACACTGAAAGTAGACAGAGAGACCTGGTTAAGTCACATATCCTTGTAATGAGAACAAGAAATCTGAGGGCGATCCAGTCACGCTGACAGGAAGGATTTCTGTACTCTTCCTGTTGGCCAGCATTGCTAACCTTCCCGGTCAGGAACAGTTCCCTCACCTTTTCTTTGCGCTTCCTAAGTCTGGTTTGAAGGGGAAATTGCTCGCTTGTCCTGAGAGCTCCCCATATGCCTGAGCACAGTCCCCGAACAGCCGTCTCCCACTGACTAATTCCGGTTCCAGTTAGAGACTGAGCCCCGCCCCCCCGATTGAACCGAGCCAGGTCGGCCAACACCGGAAACACAAGCCTCCTAGATTTAGAAGTTTCCTCAGAACTCCTTGCTAAGTTGTCAAATATTAATATAGCCTAACAGCCTTAACATCAAAGGACATGCTGAGATATGTTCTCCTCCCTAATTATGTAGGTGTGACATATGTAAAACAAAACGGAGATCCAGGGCATGCTTAGGAGGCTCTAATAAGAATTCAGAGTAAGCAGAGGGTGCTGGCTTCCGGTTTTCTCTCTGTCCTGAAAACGCGCCACCCACTGGGCAGGTCACACCCCTCCCCGGTCCCAAACGCAGGGTGATCTGAGGATGACAAGCGATGGCCCAACCCTGGCTGGTGTTGCTTGTGGTTCGGGCACCAGCCCACCCACTGAAGGGTCTCGGGATTGACGGCCTGTCCGGGGCCTGTACCTGGGCTGCGGTTCCCGCCCCACCCTCAGTTGGGCCTGACGTAACTGGGCCACCTATGCCCCAAACTTGGATCCACGTTCCACATCCCACGCTGAGAGAGAGCAGCACACATCGCAGAAAAGGAATAAAGATGACCCTGAAACAGCAGAAACATGCGAACCCTGGTTCCTCACAGAAGAAATGCAAATTAACCCTCCGCCCAGGTATCGATGGGGCCGTGCGGGAACAGGCCCCGGCGCAGCGCGTGTGTGAGATCACCCGCCCGCTCGTGGGAAACTGTTACACGCGTGCAGGCATGTGTCTGCCGGCCTGCCAACAGCAGAGCTGTGCCCTGTGCCAAATACCAGGAGAAACCCAAAGTCCAAGAGAGACCGGCTAACAAGCACAAAATGGATGCGCTCTGCTTCCACTCTAGAGCACGAGGAGCCCGAACACCACAGAAGACCTTTAACGCTGGCGGGGACGTCGCTCTGAGGTGGTTGGTCACAGGAAAGGAGCTGCTATCAACAGCCCATGTTGTCATTTGTGCAGAAACAGGTGCGACGTAGCATGTCCACGTGTCTCTCCGAACAACATCGCACAGAGCGATCCGGGAGCTTCAGGCGGGAGAGAGCGGGAAGGGAGATTCCCACACTGGGCTGTGCAGCTTCCCCGAGAGCCCTGAGCACGCCCTGCACGTGACGGACCCTTACAGCGTTTTCCTGGGGAGACAGGTGGCCCACAGGTGGGGTGTCTCCCCGTGTCCTGCGTCCCCTCTGTCGTGCACCTGGCGGAGCTGGGCAGCTCGAGCCCGGCTGCTGCGGGGAGGAAGGGGGTGGAAAGCCACGAGGAGAGGGTTTAACGTGACCTTTCCGTTCCCTCAAATCGCACATTCCCTCTTGCACTTAGAGGTGGGGGAGCCTGAGACTCCAGTTCAAATCCTCCCCCTTTTGTGGACTCTGAGGACCAGTAAACACTGCCAGTGTTTGCGCTGTGTTCTCAGCAGCGAACCTCAGAGCCCCGTGCCTGCTCAGGCCAAGGGGGTTTGCAGCAAACGCAGAAAATGGGTCTTCTCAGCTCAGGGGCACTGGGAGGCGCTGTGCAGAGAAGGGGCCTTTTTTGGTTAATCCTCACCCGTGGCTGTTTTTCCACTGATTTTCAGGGAGAGTAGAAGAGAGGGGGAAAAACAGAAATATTGATGTAAGAGAAACGTGTCAATTGGTTGCCTCCTGCACACGCCCTGACCAGGGCCCAGGCCAGGACGGAGCCTGGAACTGAGGAACATGCCCTTGACCAAATCAAATCTGGGATCCTTCGGGTCCCAGGACGACGCTCTATCCACTGAGCACACTGGCCAGGGTGAGAAGTAGCCTTCTTCATTCCCTGGTGGCAGGACACTCGTTTATATCTTTGTTCATCTCTATCCCCTGCTTTCCTCGACACCTTCTGATGTGCTGATTGGACATGTGCCAGGAGTCTAATCCTCTGGGCCACAGACCTTGACCAGATTCCCTCCACGGATGGCCTGGAGCGCCTGGGTGGGTAGGTCAGAGGTCAGCACCTGTGGTGGGTATGCAGCCCTGTCCGGTCAGGTGTATCGGATGAAGGACATTTGGATTTTCCCAGTGGGCGGCTGGGGACAGACTCGGCTGTCTCACCTGTCTTGTGTCCCATCCCCATGTCAGCCACAGCCATGCCCTTATTGTGAGCTAGATGCAGTCCCCGTCCTTGCTGGACAGGAAAGTGAGGCCTGGGCTCTGTGATGAGCGTGTCCAGGGGAGCAGCTCAGGCCCTGGAGCCGGAGTCACAGAGTCCGGTATGAGCCGCACTGCCTGATGTCACTGCACCGGCCTCCGTGGCTTGTCAGTGAACCTGACCATTTAGTTCTCCAGGGAAATTGTCCCCGTGTCGTGCCTCACAGGAAGGGTCCGGGCTGAAGGCAGAGGCAGCTGTGGCCGGCTGGCGCCAGCTCTGTCTGCCAGCTCTAGGTCTCCAGGGAGCCTCTCCCGGGCCTGGGCCATGGGAGACTCAGACATCTCCTGCAGGAAACAACATGCAAACAGAAGCGCTCTTCAGACACCGCTCAACGCGACACAGGACAGGGACGTCCTCGTTCCCGCTTTAGGAATTTCTTAAAAACCAGTGAAAGGCCGGCCGGCGTGGCCCAGTGGTTGAGTGTTGACCTACGAACCAGGTGGTCACAGTTCAGTTCCCATTCAGAGCACAGGCCTGGGGGTCGTGCAGTGCAGGAGGCAGCCCATCCATGATTCTCTCTCATTGCCGATATTTCTACCCCTCTCCCTCTCCCTTCCCCTCTGAAATAAATAAGAATATATTTTAAAAATAACAAAGTGTAGTCTTCACACCCTGCAAGTCACTCCCTAACCTGACTTCCTTCATCTATGTGAATGCGCTGAGGAGCTGTCAAGTGGATAAGCAGATTAGGTAGATGTGTTCTCTGATGACCAGGGGACCTGGGGTGGCTTTGGTCTTCAGTCTCAGGGCCGCCATGTGTCAGGTGGGTCGGTCGAGCGGAGTAAGAACCAGCTTTTACATGGCGGTTGGCCTCTGGGCTTGCGGACTGCTAAGCGTGGTCTGGGTCGCATTCATGTGTTCGAGGGTCTAATACTTTCTAGCTCATCTTGAGCCTCCTGTGGCTTTTTGCATTAATGATGAGCTCACTGGAATCGGGGTATAGACGGGAACCTTATTCCCGGTTGCCTACCAGGTGTATGGGATTGCGTATGTGCACCCCGGGAACTCGAGGGCCCGGCTTTGCGGAGGTCTGCGAGACGGCCGCCGGGCCTCAGGGAGGCCGTCAGTGATTGGACAGAGCACACCACTTCACTGATCACTAGAAAGGGAGACTCTTTTTAAAACCTTCAGAAAATTAGACCGTTTCTTACTTATATTTTAAAAAATGCACAGTGCTTGCCACTTCTTTTTCCCCCAAAATTGATAGCAGAGGTAAGAAAAAGATAGCCTGGGAGGCAACCACCAAATGTACATGCCCAAAAACAGCAGTTAATTTTAAGTGCCAGGCAGTAATTTTGTTCAGTGTCTGAGCCACGGCAATAGATAACAGCAGGTAATAGAATATTATTATTAACTTAATACATGCATTTATTTTACAACAATGGCATTACCAATAAGGGGGAAGGAGTAAGTATTTATTGAATGTTTATATACACCAATCACTTCTTTTTAAATCACTGTAGCTATCCCGAGGATAGGCGGGCTTATTCTCGTGTCATAAATGGGGAGACCAGGATTAAATGATGTAAAATCTTTATCAACACCCCAAAATCAGCCAGTAGGTGAGAGACCTCCCAGGCACCCAGCGTCCGTGTTCTTTCTGCCTCACCCACAGGTTGCAGACAGACATTGCCTTAAGACACAGCCCTGGAGTCACATCCAGTGGCTGTTCTCTGGAGAAAAGTATGTGCTCACAGGTCACAGCGCATGTATTGAGTCATTCGGATGTCGTCTCCCATGGGAGGGCTATGCCTTACACGGGATTCGGGGCTTCGTCCTTAGTTCTTGAGCCAAGAGCCGTCTGAGCTGCTTTGCTCCTGTCGTCAATAATGAAGATTTGATACGAAAAGGCCTGGCCTTTTATGAGGACGCATCTCCCAGGTGACCAGCAGTCCGGCCGGGTCCCCACACCTGCCGGGGCTCGCCCGCCTCGCTGTGCCAGGCACGGCTCCCCGGGAAGGTTCTGAGCCGGGACAGGGGAGTGGTTCATAAGGCAGAGGGCGACATCCCACGCCTGTGCCCCTCCCTTCCCCAGGCCTGGCCGGCGGACAGGGCCCCGGAGCGGGACATCCTCCCCGGGGGGGGTTCTGTCTGTAATGCTCTCTCTGCCTTCCAGCCGCAAACCAGTGCTCCAAGCCTGAGAGCAAGGAGGAGGGCCCGCAGCCCTTCCCTGGGAATCCCACTGAGATTCAGTGCAGCCCGGCCGGCGCGGCTCAGTGGTGAGCGTCGACCTCTGAACCACAAGGTCACAGTTCGATTTCCAGTCAGTCGACCCCCAGTGTGGGGCGTGCAGGAGGCAGCTGACCAGTGATTCCCTCTCATCGCTGATCGCTCTCCCTCTCTCTCTCTCTCTCTCTCTCTCTCTCTCTCTCTCTCCCCCCTCCCCACCCTCTCTCTCTCTCTCTCTCACCCCTGCCTCCCTCCCTCCCTCCTTCCCTCCATCCCTCTCTGAAACCAATAAAAATTACCCAAAAAATTCTGTGAATCTCATTATGTCCAGCTTTGGAGCAAGTAGGACACATCTGTATACCTGTGTGTCTATGGTAGTGTGGCTGACTGTACAGGCATTTACCTGTGACTGAGTCTCCCCGGAGCCGGCAGGTGGTTCACCGGAGCAGAGCCACGCTGGGCGGGAGGCGGCCCTGAGCACAGAGCCGGCGCTCCTCAGGCTGTCAGAGCGCCGTGCCCCTCTTCGGTGCCGAGTACGTGCGACTTCGGCTGAACTCGGAGCGGGCCTTAAGGGTGTTTCCCTGAACTGCAGTATGGCAGCCAGCCAGGACACATTTAGCCTAAGCCAGCTGACGGCCTGCTAACGAGCTAGTGATTGATGACCGCAGCTTCCTGATGAAAAGTCCGGCACGGGGGGGAGGCATTGCCGGCGTTTTGCACTCCGCTCCCCGTTATGTGACTTATTTTTACAGCAGAAGGAGTTTCATGGGCTCATGCGTGGGCGCTCTTGGCATTACTTTTCCGTTACTGTTGAGCAGCAGCAGGGAATTTTACAAGTCCAACCCTGTGGATATTTATGTATTATTCAAATCTCAATTTCAATGGGGTCTTTAAAAATTATTTTTTAAAAACCTGGAACTGTATCACCCATAAAATGCTCCAATATTCTTCCTGTGTATCCTTTCAGTGTTATGGTTTCTCTGAATTTTTTATTCCTCTACTGTGTTATAAAGATCTCTCCACAAATTTCTCTCCCCATTCTCATAATGTTAGAGGACTGTTGACCTTTCAGACACATAGGCAGCGGGATATTTCTGCAGCACAGGGAGTTTACTTGTGAACAACACAGAATTGCATTTTGGGACATGTGGTCTAATGGTGAACCACATGCAAGTCCAGAGAGCAAAGGAGAGGAATGGTCTTTTAGAGGAAAGGGCCCCTCTCCCCCAGAGGTTGTTGTCAACAAAGAGTTCACTGGAGGAAACTGGAAGTTTGAAGTGTAGTGACTTTTCATTGGCTGAGCGGTTGCCAGGCAAAGAGAAGATCCTCCTCCTTCCAGCTGGAGTAGAAAAACAACTCCCTGTTGGAGATGGAGAGTAGTCTCTTCCCCTTTGGAGTAACTGACAGTGAATGAGAGGGCCTGAGAGCTCCCCCTACAGGCCCTCCCAACCCCAGCTTAAATGAGGTTTCTGTTTGTTAATCTTCATATAGCAGATATTCATCCAAAATTGCAAACTGTGCTTCAAGAAAATTCTGTTTTCCATTCTTCTTACATTTCAGTGGTGTGTCCTTTTTCCTGAATAACATACAGAAAAAAAATTATTTCACATTTTTATACATAAAACTCCTTTGACTTAGTTTTGAGTAGAACGTTTCACAGAAGCACCTTTGTTTGTTTTTGATACATTTATTGTTTGACACATGTGCTCTCTGGCCCATTGTCAACATAAATCATGTCTCAGGTTGGCTTCACAGAAGTGCTTATGGTTGCAACATGCCACTTTCTGGAACAACCACTCGAGTGGCCTCGTGACCTGGGATCCGTGGAGCAAGGCCCAAGATTGACATCTCACCTTCATGACTCCCGCTTGTGGAAGAGCCAGGAGCAGACAGGCTTTGTGGGGAGTGACAGGGGGAAACAAGCTGTACTCTGAGCCGGCTTGATGGGGGCGTGCTGGGCTTGCAGGCTTGCCCGTCAGAAGACAGCCCATGACAGCCCATGCCCTCAGGGGCCTGCATCCGCTACTGCCTTGGGCTTGGACTGACCCTGGGCGTGTCCCAGACTCCTGATCCCAGTCTCATCACTAGAGCAGCTCGATGACAGTGTGAGGTGACAGGGACCACCTTCTGTGTCCCCATAACCCACGCTGGGTGGTTTCTGCGAATGAGAATTAATAAGCCGCTCCCAGAGGCCTGGGCATACTTGGCTTCTGTGCTTTTCTTTTCCCAAGGACTTCTAATTCTTCAATTATTTAAGTTAGTAGAGAACTGAGCACAAAATACATGGAGACAGAGGTGTCTCGGTGTCCCCGGGAGGTCAGGCTTATCTGTTGAAGGCGTTGACGGGTCCCCCAAGGACAGGCCTGTGCCAGGCGATGTCCCGCCACTGTAGTTGTCCCCCCCACACCCCCACTCCCTGCTCCCATGACAGAACACAGCAGCATCCGTGTGGCACCGAGTGGAAGGCTTGTGCCTCTCCTGGAGAACTCGTCTTTTTAATACGCCGTTCACCGCTCAACCACCAAACCACCGTCTCTCAGTGGAGAGAGAGAGACTGTGATTTCCCGGGAAAAGTTTCTGCTAGCGAAAACGTGACCTGGGATGAATTATTTACACCTGGAGAAGAAAGACTTGCTAAGCCAGCGCTCCAGCCAACACTTGCTCGGAACAGCTTGAAGCTGATGAAACGCAGAGCTCGGAGGAGCGGAGGAGCAGCGGTGCAGGGCCTTGTTAGCGCCGAGCTGCAGGGGAGACGGCCGGGCTCAGAGGCAGAGGGGGCCCCGCAGGAAGGAGGTGAGGAAGCAGGAATATGAGGCTGCAAAGTGTGTGTGTGGGGGGGGGGGGGTGCAGAGTCTGGAAGGAACTCAGGAAACAAACACTGCACAAAACAAGCAAGAGCAAGGAGGGGGATGGGGAAAGAAAGAAAATGGACAGGAACCCTTTGGATGAAACACTGTGAAATATCACATACGAAAAAGTCACACTTGTTTTCCATAATGTTTTGTAGCCTCTTTCTGTCGGTTTATTCCATTCTCAGAGCCATGGGGGATGGAGTTTTATTGCCCCCATTTTTCAGGTGAAGGGGGAGGTTCTAAAGCCCTGCACCCATGAGAGTGTTTGGATCCCCATCTCCAGCTCCCGTTCCTGGTCTTGGCTGGACACATGGACTGAGGACGGAGATCGCTAGCGTTTCCCAGACGTGTCTGCCTTTTGGGATGTGTGGACACTTCACATGTGACGATCAGAAATGGTCTCTCTGAGGAGACTCACTGGAGTGACTGGATTATGTGAGGATGTTAGTGTTGCTAACTTGAAAGTTTCTGATAAAACATAGCTGTGTCGCCTGGCTGAAATGGCTCAGTGGTTGAGCATCGACCTATGAACCAGGAAGTCAAGGTTCGATTCCATTCAGTGCGCACACACCTGGGTTACAGGCTCAGTCCCCAGTAGGGGGGATTCTGTCTCATCATTGATATTTCTCTCCCTATCTCCCTCTCCCTTCCTCTCTCTGAAATCGATAAACACATATTTTTAAATATGACTGTGTCCCACTTCGGTAAGGGACCAGCAGTATGAGATGGCGGGGGGGTGGGGGGGGTACCAGAGGAAGAGTGCCTCCCGCACAGCCTTCCCCCAGTGACCCGACTGGGCCTTCTGACGGCTCCAGAGCCCCGAGCAGACCTGAGCTCTCTCCAGGTTCTCCTCCCGTCCTTCTGACAGCCAACACACGGCATGGAAGACATGCTGGGCCTGGGCCTTCTCACTGCGTGAGGCCGGCACCGCAGCTGGCACAGGTTGGCCTCTGTTGGCCTTTGGTGTTGGGAAACAGCGGAGAGCTGTGGCGTTGCCCAGGAGCCCCCACTTGTTTTCCCGTCATGTGGAGTCACCAAAAGCGCAGGCGCAGGGGAGTGCGGGCACTGGACCACTCACTCCAATTAAACTGAGATTACAACCGTCTTAAGGAATTTGAAGGCGCTGGATATTTGCATGCGTTTCCCCATGCCTCATCATCGTTTCCTCGTGGAGTTATATTGGTATCATTGACATTTTAAATAATTACAACATTGACTAGCGCTTCAAACACTTGTCCTGTTGCTTTGTTTCAACAAACATGGAGGCAGTGCGCGTTAATGCAAGCAGCCGGGCGCAGTGGGGAATGTGAACTCACTCCTTTGCAGATACTAGTGTGTCCCCTGCTGTCTTAGCTGCTCAGACCTCGCTTTGCCCTGGCGGTGGTCTCCACAGCCAAGAGGCAGCTTTCTCACTGACTCTGACGGGACCAGGGAGAAACGGAAACCCTTCCCCCCTGGTCTGCCACCGCCAGAGCCGAGCGGAGCTTACGGTCCATGTTCCGTGTGTCCCTGTGACAGCGAGGCAGCCCCGTCCCCCGGACTCTGAGTGAGACCTGGCTGGTGGTTACAAATGGGGCAGGTTGACTGGTTGGTGCAGTCCCCATACCTCCGTTGTCTGCAGCCTTGGTAAATAGACATAGTCCCCTGAAGTCATCACGTCGCTGTTGGCCATTAACCTTTCTACACATGGATGGGGCCAGCGTCGTGCAGGATAGTTTGCCAAACCGACTTCTGTGACTTCATCTCCTGGTTCTGGTGCAGAAAATGGGGCCCTTAACTGAGCACCGTGTGTGTGTGCTCCATCCTGCCCCATCTGCATAGGTAAGAACTGGCCAGGGTCACATATGGAAGGGAGGCAGAGACAGAAAGAAGGAAAGAATTTTATACCCTTAATTGTATTTATTTTTAAAATATGGCTTTATTGATTTCAGAGAGGAAAGGAGAGAGAGAGAGAGAGAGAGAGGCATCAGTTTTGAGAGAGTCATGGATCGGCTGCCTCCCGCATGCCCCACACTGGGGATGGAGCCAGCAAACCAGGCATGGGCCCTGACCGAGAATCGAACCGTGACCTCCTGGTTCCTAGGTCAGCACTCAACCACTGAGCCATTCTGGCTGGGTTATAGCCTTCATTTGAGAACAAATCTGTGCTCTAGTAAACAGGAACTTTAATGCAGCAGCAGAACATTCATTCTCTGGGCTTTCTTTTGTCCATAGCATTAAACACTGAAATGGCAAATGATGGTGATTATGTCTAGTATTGTACACACCATTCACCCAGGAGGGATATTTTTTTCTTTTTGTGTGAACCAGCTCTCCACTCGCTGTGTCCCTGCAGTTATTGGAGCACTTGGTAATTGGAGCTGATATGTGGGGGAGAGAGCTATTAGTATTTGTGATTCTTAGGTTTACGACATGGCTGTGCATGCACATCTTAGTTTGAGCCCATCCACGTTATTAGGACAAATAGTAACTGAACAACAGTAAGTGTCCCAGGTACCCGTACTGTCCCCGGGCACTGAAGGATAATCAGCCCTATCTTGTCTCAGAGATAATATTTTGAATAAGAATTTTCTTCTTAGAATAATTTTCAATCTCATTATTCTGAAATTACATGGAGATCCTTGGATAGTAGAGAAAGGATGACTGGTTCAGGTCACATATGCAGGGAGCCTGCTTTTATGATGCTGAGAAAAGTGAAAAATGAACAAGTGAAAGCTGCATGGACCATTGCGAGGTGGGCTGCCATTTACTGAACACATCCTGTGTGCCAGGCGGAAGAGAAGACAGGGAGGGAGAGGAAGTCAGGGGCTTATCTTTAAAAATTCACAGACAACAAATTAAGAATTTAGTCTGGCCAGTGTTGCTCAGTGGTTCAGCATCAACCTGGGAACCGGGAGGTCACAGTTCTTTCCCGGTCGGGGCACAGGCCTGGGTGGTGGGCATGAGGCCCAGCAGGGGGCGAGCAGGAGGCACCGACCCATGATTCTCTCTCACCACGGATGTTTCTCTCTCCCTCTCCCTTCCCCTCTCACATCAATAAAAATATATTTTTTAAAAATAAGAAAACGTCGCAGTTAGAAACAGGACTCTTGCTGGAAAAGTGACATGTGGCTTTGTCTCGCCCTGGACTGTGTCGGGTGTCAAAGTTCACGTGTGTGGGAAAGAAGCCAGAGCTAAAGCACAGCCTTGTCAGCGCTGGGGCTGGCCGGGCGGCGGGGCAGAAGCAGCGAACGCTCTCGCCGTCTGTAATTGGTCCTGGGGTTTTGGAGGCCATTTTTCATGTAATCATGAAAGCTGAAATGAAAGCAGTATTAAAGCCGACATTAAAGATATCATTTGCTGCCTAGTAAACGATGTATGCTTTATAACCCCATTAAGGATGCTACCTTCCTTAATTTTCGCAGACCCGGAGACTTGCAGGGAGGCGCCTATTAACTGCCGCGATAATGTTCCTAAATCTTCATAATTTTAAATGAGAAACACTTGAGCTGTTTCCCAGCCACACGGGGAGAATCCTTCCCATCCGTAAAGGCTTATCTTACCATTAACCCCTTCGCTGGAGCGGTGTGGAGAGCCAGGTGTAAGGCACTAATTCTTTCTGCATCGGTGCTAATAGCTGGTGTCTCAGGCCCGCCGGTGAGAGGATTGAAAGCACCGCGTCAGGCCAGCGCCGGCCTTTTGGAGATTAATCCTCGTCAGAGCAACCTAGCACGGACGTGTTGCTTGATTTCTGTTTATTGATCAGGTGCTTCCTGTTCCTTTTATCACGTGAAGTGAAACTCCCCCGGGAAGAGACTGGATCCCAGTGCCTGCCCGGGCTGGATCCAGAATGCAGCGCGGGGACCTTGGTCTCCTTTGACCTTCTCTGCTAGTACACGCCCTCTCCAGGCAGGTTGTCCAGGAGATCTGTGGACTTGGGACACGCCCTCAATATCCGGCATTCTGTCCCAAATAATAGATGAGCCACTCACGCTCCTCCTAATCAGACAGTGCTCCGAAGTCATGCTGACAGTAAAGCTCTGGAAATATTTGCTTCTGTTTGTTAGAAACTCGGATTGAGGAGCCGGTGGAAAAAAGTAAGAACTGAAGCAGGGAGGCTTGGCACAGACAGACACCACTCCATGTGGGGCTGGGGGACGGGAAGAGATAAACCAAAGAGCCTGTATGTTTAGAGGCAGAGCTCATGGACACGGGCAGTGGGAAGGTGAAGACTTGGGGAGAAATGGGAGACATCTGTAATACTAGTAACAATAAAAAAATACATTAAAAAGCAGAATAGATTCTCTCAGGTTTTGTTATATATTTTGAAAGAGGAGAGGGATCATATGTTCATGTCTTCTCATTTCTCAGACACTCCCTGCCCTCCCCCTCCCCGCTGCTCCCCAGCGTGTGGCCCTGTGAGCACAGGAAATACCTCCAGCCTCTCATCCTCACCTTCGCTTTACTGTGGCCGCATCCCGGCAGCGACAGTCCTGCACTGAGTGACCAGCAGGGCCTGGGCACAGACCCGTCCCGGGTGGTCAGCCACGAGGGCCTTGGTGGTGAGCGCGCTGAGGGGCTGACACGTCGCCTGGCGTGGTGGCTGGCTCATCCCTGAGTGCCGGGTCTTGAACCACCGGATGGTGCAGCCAGTGGACCCTTAGTTCTAATTTCTCACAAGAAGTTGGGGAGAGTGGGAGGTCTGAACAGCAGGGAAGATGAGAGGCCATTCCACTTGGGGCAGCTCTGCCTGCTGGTCCTGGGACTGGTTCTGACTGTGCGAGGGGCCAGGGGCTCATCTTGCTTTTGGATAAAGCTGCTAGAACACTCCGTGTATTATTAACAAATCCTTCTAAAACCCACACAGAGCCCGGCCGGTCTGACTCAGAGGTTGAGCGTCAACCCAGGAACCAGGAGGTCACCGGTTTGATTCCCAGTCAAGAGCACATGCCTGGGTTTGGGTTCGATCCCCAGTAGGGGGCGTGCAGGAGGCAGCTGATCAGTGATTCTCATCATTGATGTTTCTAGCTCTCTTTCCCTCTCCCTTCGTCTCTCTGAAATCAGTAAAAACATATTTTAAAAAATAAATAAAATGCACATGTATCACACAGATAGGTAAGTAGGTAGATAGAGGTCGACCTTCCTCATGGACTGTGATGTGAATGTGTGTGCACATGTAACATATCTCACCCCCACACCCCCCACACTCACAGTCTGCCCTCAGTTCACGCGAGTTGCACCTCCCAAAGTTCTGTATGTAAGTTGGCATTTACAGTAGCATATTGGTAGCAATTTTTAAAAAGAAATCAGAGATCTGGTATTTTTCAGATATCTAAAGGAAGTGTTTTCAGTTCTCTAAAAACTCCCCTGAAGGGCGAGTGTTCTCAAACTATCCCCCTGAATCGGGCTCCCAGCCTCCCATCCCTGCAACCTGCCTGCAGTCCGTCTGGGCGGGCTGGGCTCGGCCGCCTGCTGGTCCGCGTGGCTCTGGGAGCTTCTGCTTGGACGGCAGCCCTCGGGGCACCTCTCCACTGACCCCCTGACTAGGTCTGACATTATTATTATTATTTTTTACCATTTAAGAATGGAGCACATTCCTGGTTCCTTTCTCATTGTACCTCTAAATTTAGCCTGGTCTTACCTGCGGGGGGGAAATGAATGAGTAGTTTTATTACCTTCATAGAGCAGCTCATTAAAACTGAAGAACATTGAGTGTATATGGAACAAGGCATGGGACTGGACTGGCCCACTGGACAGGTGAAAGGTTACTATCTTTTAAAACCAATGTACGTTTTAACTGTCTGAGTGACATTCATTGTAAGAGACAGAGGGGCCTGGCTCCGGGCTCCGGGCTCGAGCGTCCACCTATGAACCAGAAGATCACAGCTCGATTGCTAGTCCGGGCACAGGCCCGCTACCGGCTCCATCCCCAGTAGGGGGTGCCGGCGGCAGCTGAGCCGTGATTTTCCTCTCTCATTGGTGTTCCTACCTCTCCCTCCATTTCCCTTCCGCTCCCTGCTTCCTGGTGAGCGGCGGTCGTGCTGCCTGTTGGCAGGGCCCGGAGCAGGGAGCAGGGAGGGCCCGGGAGGGAGGAGAGAGCAGATTCCCTCCTGGAATGCCAGCCGAATCAAACCTCTCCTCCCACGGATGAACTATCCTCTCTTCCAAGATGAATCCCGAAGCAGGAGTCTGCCCTCTTTATTCATGGTCAGCAGATTAACATTGATCACCGGCCACACAGGGGAGCCGCCTCGGGCGGACAGCTCAATGCCGGTAACTAGGACGGGGCTCGCCTCCGGTCCCCCTAACTGTGCACTTACGCGTTACCAATGGGATCGATGCCGGGTCATCCCGGGCTGCGGGCAGCAGTGTGACTGACCATGTTTGCTGTGGGGTTTTTTAAAGGATGATGCTGAGAGTCCCGAGAGCCGCGGGAGCAGGTATACGATTAAATTTGACAAATGAAGATGTATGCTTGCTTGCTTTTTTTTTTTTTGGAGCTGGCAAAACCCTTCACGTGGAAATAATGAATGAAAATGTGATGGTTGATTTGCTGTAGGCCCAATGACTTGCTATGGAAGAAGGAAAAAGAACACTTTAATTATTACCCTTTCATCACACGGAGCTGATGGTAGGGCCGCCAGTGTAGATGGGGCCGAAAGGAACACCTTTCACAGGCATCAGGCAGATGAAAGCAGGCGTCGTTTACTTACAATCGTCTGAAAATGGAGCGTAGGTGGGAGGATGTGTGAATAATTACCTACTACTCTTCAAAGCATGTTGGTGTTTTTTTTTCTTTCTTGTGAATAAAAAACTACTGTGTTAACATTCAGAAAATTTAAAGTACCGCCGATCACTATATGCTAAATTTCCAAAAGGCTGGGCTAAGCTTCTTGTTACTCCCCGGTAATGGAGATGTATATGCTCTCCTAAATATATATTTCACGGAACAGAGGAAGAAACACTGTCTGTAAGAGTTTTTCCTGGATTAAATCTGGCTTTGGCGCTAATTCGCTATGAGAGTTTAGAACGCTTATTTTCCTGCCTCAGACCTCATCTGAAAATGGCCGTAAAGGTACCTGATCGGGCCCGGCCCGGCTGGAGTGGGTCCGGTGGTTGGTTGAGTACAGCCTGGTCCCGAAAGGCTGGTTGTTCAGTTCCCGGGCAGGGCACGTGTCTGGGTGGTGGGTTTGATCCCCAGTCAGGGAGCATATGGAAGTCAACCGATCCGTGCTTCTCTCTTACATTTATATTCTCCCCTAATTCAGAGCTTCAGTTTTGACAAAAATCTTAGCCTGTGAAGGAAGCCCTTCTAAAGGTTGAGTTTATTCAAACAGACATCGAGACCATGTGGTTCTCTTCTCCTGTGTCCCACAGTCCGCATCTTAGTGAGTGCCCTCGTCCCCCTGCAGTTACTGGAATGGGGGGAGAAGGTGAACACGCATCTCTGGGAAATCTAGACACAGCTTCAAATGCTCTGTATAGCGTTTCTTGGAAGCATTAGCAATTTATTCAGAGTTTGCATCTTATTTATCAGTGTCTTCATAACTGTCTTCATGTAAGCATCATACTTGAAATGACTTCTCTCTGGTGGCAATGTCGCCCCAGGAGGGTAAACTGTGTTTATATGGAGGTCGTAGGCACGTCCTGCCCTGTGTGTGAGTGGAGGTGCCCAGGATCCCAGGTGGGGAGCAGGTGAGTGCTCCTGTTTCATCCGAATCCTTGCAGCAGCCCTGCCATGGCCTCTTGCCGCCTTCATTCCCACTGCCTGCCTCTGTCCGTGCCACCACGCCCACCGATGTGCCCTTGTTGGCATTCAGAGCTGATCTGTCACCTCCCTGCAGGGTCTTCCCAGTGTGACATTCACTCTCCTCAGGGTGACCTGCAGGGCCTATGTCACCTGCCCACCTGTGCCCTCCTGTCTGCTCCCCAGACCACGCCCCAGGTCCAGGGGTTGAACTCTCACCCTGTCCTGCCTTTGCACTCCCTTCCCCTTCTTCCCCCACTGGGAGCACTCCCTCTAGAGACTCAGCGTGGTGTGGCTGTCAGCCGGCCGTGTGACTGGAGGTTGGATGCTGGACTGTGTCCTTCTGTCAGGGAATGAACCTGCTGTTTCTGACTTTCTGATCACATATCCTGGGAGCTATGCATCTACGTATTGCCAGCACCTAGTGTGTTAGCTGGCACATAGTAGGCACTCAATGAATATGAGAGAAGAATCAGTGAAATAAAGCAAGCATTGAGGTTCGTATTCCCAACTGATTGTAATTGTAATCTAACATTCACAGCGGGGCCCTTCCGGTGTGCTCTGTGGTTGGCATGTCGGCCCACACACCAAAAAGGTGTGGATTGGATTCCCCGCCAGGGCGCACGCCTAGACTGCCCGGTGGATCCCTGGTTGGGGTGCATATGGGAAGCAATCTGTGGATATTTCTCACATCGATGTTTAATCTCTCTCTCTCTCTTCTCCTTTCACTAAAATCAATAAACATATTTAATCCTTGGGTAAGAATTAAAAAAAAATCACAGCTGGACCAAATCTGAAAGTGCAACATGATAAACTATATATTTATTTGGCATTTTTTGGTAATGAAATTTCAGAACTGGATATGTTACAATTGTACATTGTACCAGGTTTTATGTGCTCGTATTTAAAGAAATTTTAACTGGCACCAAGTTTAAATAAATTATCTGTGGTTTTGTCATTGTTATGGTTGTTGTTATGGTGTTTTATACTAAAATTGTGTTAAAAATCAAGGAAGAAGGTACAAGTGTAAAAGTAATAGGATTTTTAAAAGTTTAAAATACATAAAAGCTAACTCATTTATTAGCATTTGTCATACACCCGTCACTGGGCTAAGCAATTATCACATTATTGAGATATATTATCTCATGAATCTCCCTGTGAGGCAGGTTTTATAGATAAGGAAATGGAAACTCAAAATTTAAATAACTGATTATGCAAGGTTACACAGCTGATCTACGGTGGATTGGTGACAGGAACACAGGTGCCTCTGATGTCAAACTCGGGCCTTCCCTTCCCCCAGGGCTAGTGTAGGTACACATTCTCACAAAGACGAGCGTTGGTGCTCGGTGAGAGTGACTGACAGGTGTGGATAATTGCCTCGCATTGTGGCGTTTGTGACCACACTGTCTGAACTTGGAATGGCATCTGGATAAGAGGGACAGTGTAACGGATTTAATCTTGGTGAGTGTGACTCTTTAACCCACTTGTGAGGACGGCTCTTACAGAATGTAATGCAAAGTATAACCCCTCTATGGACACAGCCAATACCATGCATGCATGTACAAAGATACATGTTTCTTAGAGTCTTGGGTTTCTTGAAGAAGCCAGGTCAGGTTCAGGCTCTGCTTCTAGATGATCTGCCTGTTTGGTAGATGAACACACAGGTTCTAGAAGGTCAGCTACATGGTTCTGAAATTGTTGACCACGGCTGCCCATCAGGAATGGCTTTGGGAAAGTGACTACTTTGTGGAATTTTATGGATTCCATGAAAAGTATTCTCATTTCAAGACTCGTAACTCAGCAAAAAGTCAATAATACTAAATACATTCTTTCCAATTATATTTAAGCATGGGACTAATTATTTTTATATCACACGTTAGAAGCCTGATGCATGAAATTTATACAAGAGTAGACCTTTTTTCCCCCAGCTGCCAGCACTGGCTTCCCTCTGCTTCCCAGGACCCACGCCTCCCTCATAGCCCCGGCTTCATCCGGAAGGTTGTCTGGAAGGGTATTGAGTCTAATTAGCATATTATGCTTTTATTATTATAGTTGTTTTTGAAGTAATCTATTAAGATAAGTTTTATGCTAAAATTTATAGAATTACAGTAGTGATTTAGTGTAAGGGGATTGGCACAGAAATGTGTCACTTGACTCTAAGAAGAAAATGCCTAATTAAAATGAAATGACACTGAATTGTGAATATCATTTCAAGATGAAAGACCTATATGGTATGGTAGCATAACCAATATCTGTGATTACAAGTTGCTTTTTCTGCCTGTGAAATTAAGTAATTACAACAATATAGAGCTGTAGTATGTTTACTTGTCCCAATAATAGTTCCATAAAGAAATATGTTTTTGTGACTCTTCCATTTTTACTTTATTTTTTAATATATTTTTATTGATTTTAGAGAGAAAGGGAGAGGGAGATAGAAACATCAATGAGGAAAGAATATCATTGATCAGCTGCCTCCTGCTACCCTCTACTGATGATCGAGCTCACAACCTGGGCATGTGCCCTGACCTGGAATCAAACCCTGACTTCCTAGTTCATAGGTCGATGGTTCAACCACTGAGCCACTCCCGTGGGACTAACTCTTCTATTTTCAAAGATGAAGAAACGGAGGTTTAACGTTGAGTAACTTGAGCATGAACTTGTAGAGAAAAGCTATAAGTACCAGACTCGGAGTCCATTAGAGGTTGTCTGACCGTGAGCCAAGGTGCTGTGCATTACCTCTCTGAGGTGCCTGGTGAGAATCCAGGGATGAGAGAGCAAAATCTAGTGGCCAGGGAGTCTCCAGTTACATGGGGTGCCCCGTCTGTGTTTGAGAGCTGCCCCTTGCTTCCGCAGGCTCACGTTGTCTCACTGCAGAGTCTGAGGCCAGACGTCAGAGGAGTAGTTCAGACCCATGGCCCACACCCTTCCTTGCCTTGGTGTCACCTCTTCACACTCCAGGACTGGAGCTGAGAGTAGCATGGCTTTCCAGGGACCCATTTAAGTGCATGACCTAAGCGCATGCTATGTTAAACATGACTGCCCAGCCCGGCCAGTGTTGCTCAGTGGTGAGCATCAACCAATGAACCAGGAGGTCACAGATTCCCGGTCAGGGCACATGCCCAGTTTCGGGTTGGATCCCCAATGGAGGGCGTGCAGGAGGTAGCCGATCCATGATTCTCTCTTATCATTGATGTTTTTGTCTCTCTCTCCCTCTCCATTCTTCTCTGAAATCAATAAAAATATACTTAAATGCACATTATGTTAACAACTATAGCCTCAAGTGGTTGATGTGCAGAACACTTCAGGCTCACAACGGAGCAGTGAAAGTCTGGAGGACAGTGGCACAGAGGGGCCTGCAGGTGCCTGCAGTTAGACTACATCTGAGTAAAGGATGGAGATGTATGATTTTTAAAAATACCTCTGAGAAAGTAAGGGTCCAACCCGCTGAGCGTGCTGCGCGTTTGCTGGTGGTGAACGTATCAGAAATGCCCCCGAGACCCCGTTCCTGCAGGGCCTCCGCTGCCCGGACCTGTGTTCATGGCCGCACCGCATGCCTCTCCCGTTGGGCCCTGCACAGACCCCGCGTTTAGGTGGCGGGCGGAGGGGGTTTCCGTTACGGATGTGGATGGAGATAAGTGTTTTAATTACTTTTTTAGTGTCTGTGCTTTTGTATTTGTCTCTCCTCTTCCCTTTTATTTCCTGCTGTTGAGATTATGGCCTCATCGCCACAGCAGGTGGCAGTGGCAAATTTGTTTTCTTTGCAAGCCTGGGAGATTTATTTTGTAATAGAACTGTTCCTTTTTAGTCTTTTATTATTAATGATTTCTTTACTTTGGCATATAGTATACGTACAGTCCTAAGTAGTCATTTCCTAGCGCCATCTAAGAATTCCGATCATTAAGGAAAAAACCTTTGCCTCAGGCGTATTGTTTGATTTTTATTTTGTTTTATTTTTTGCTTCACAATGTGAGGATTAAAATGTAAGGAAATTGCTTTATAGTAAAAGCCAGATGAAAATGAGAAACAGAGAAAAGAGAAGGAAGGGGAATAAAGAAAAGAGAAGTGGTCCAAGAGATAAATCATACCTTACAAGTAATACCTGGTAAATAAGTAGACGTTGTTGACAGTTATAGGAAAATATGTTGATACAGCTTTACTGAAAGAGGGATTTGTAAGATCTTAAATGTTTATAGTAAAATTAAATTTTAATTGTTAAAATAATTTCTGCTCGTTATAACAATATTAGAATATTACAAAAGTGGAAAGAGAAATATCTCTTTTTTTAGTCCAAGATTATGTCATGTCGGTTGTTTTCTTTGCCCCTTTATATAGAAAGAACAACAGATAAGAAGGTCCCTGCACATACAAATTGTTTATGGGGAAAGTAAAATGCACTCGAGGACATGTGGCCCGTGTTGGAGTCCTTGGGCGTCATTTTATTAATTAAAATGAAGGTTCTTTTTCCCCCATATGTAAAGGCGGTAACCCGACAGAACCGGAAAGGGAGAGGGAGTCACATTCTCATGTTGTCGCTGTGGCCTGCGGGATGTTCACTGAGAGGTGAACAAGCTTCCAGGATTGTAACGACGACGCTCCGTGTATTCCATACGTGTGACACTGCTTGACACGCTTTCTTAACATGTCTATATAGTTGTCACCTGTACACGCTCCACATCGGAACCCTGAGTTAGGTTCTCACTCGCAGTTACGTGAGCCCATCTCATGGGCGTGGTGGGGCTTGTGCAGATTCTCTACAGGGAGTTGTGACCATGACCTGAAGTACATTTTTGCCTGAACTTTGTGGGAATTACCACCTTTGGTCATTCTATTCCCTTCCTCAAGGCTCTTTAAAAAGGTATCAGACATCTTACAAATTCAGTACAAGAGGGCCTTCCCTCAGCATCTGTCAGGTTTTCAGAATGGCCAAGTGCCCAGCACTTCTCTCGGTTCTGGACTCCACTTGTTGTATGTACCGTATGTCATGGGGGCAATCTGGTTTGAGATGGTGCTCCCGTTCACAGCGTTGTCATCTGGCTGTGCTCTAACCAGCTGCGTGCTGCACACCGTGAGTGCGTGTGGTCACGCTGAGAGAGGAAGGGGGCGGCAGTTACACGAAACAGGTGTGTAACGGGGATTGACAGATTGGTGGCGAGAATGCTGTTGTGATGCACGGTGATCTGGTTTCACGTGTGTTGTGGGGAGTCGCTGCATTCTTTCTGGATTCGGTCCCAACTCTCAGGACCAAGTGTGCTTGCCGGCAGGGGGATGGCAGGGAAACGTGGGGAGTTTTATTGCGAAAAGAAGCACAATAGGGCCCATCGATCTCTTTCTAGTCAATATATAGATCCTAGGAGTACAGCCCATCTGGCATTGTTGTCCCTTGGAAATAAGATGTAAGTCCTCTGGGTCATATGCGTGATCTTTAAGTGACAGGTGACGAGCTTTGTAACCCGCTGTGCACTGTGCATGTTAGACCCTCAGGGGAGCGTATTCCTTCTCTGCTGTGACGCCATGTGTCTGGGCTGGGCACAGGAAAAGCCTGCCTTTCCCAGATATTAATTAAATACATATATTAATAGGTACACACATCTATGATTTTATACCTACATTTACACATCTGCAAACACCCATTTAAAGGGCTTCCTGTGATCCATTCCAGTGACTTTTGTCTTTGACAGTGTTTCCTATGACTCTCTTTATCGTGTGAGTCTTTATGTTGCATCATTTTTACATTTTGTCCAAGACAGTGATAATGACTGACATTTGGAGCTTACTTTAGACTTACCAGATGGAGCGCTTTTGTGCGCACAAATCTTTCTAAGTTTCAGATCATCCCCTGCATCAGGCAGGCTTCTTCCTCCCAGAATCAAGGAGTTGGCTCGTCAGCATGGTGCGTAACTCTGCCCAAGTACAACTGGAGAGGGAGATCGAGAGATGGACTCCTGGTCAGTCTCTGAGGCAAGACGTTCCTGGACTCCACCTTAAACAACCCAGTGAACGTGACCCGGTCCTCACCTCGCCACCCGCCTGGCCTTGAGGCTCCCGTGCTTTGAGGCTGTTGAATTCTGTGGCCCAGATGAGGGCAGAGTGCCTTCGGCTGGACACAGCCTCTGAGTGAAGCCGAAGATGCCAAGTTTCATGGACTCTCACGCACCTGTCCAGCACCAACCACTTCGAGGGGTGACAACAGCCACTGTGCATCATGGGTGAGGTGCATGTTTAACGTACGGCTCTCCAGATGTGTCATTTCAGCATTGAACCAAGGCTTGTAGGGAGAGGATGCAAATGAAAGGAAACATTCGCTCCACATACATTGTTCTCATTTCATTCTCCCAACAACACTCCAGCGAGGCAGCAGCCGCTCCGGCGGAATAATTGACTCGCCCAAGGTCGCGGGAGAAGTAGAATTTTAATGCAGGAAGTCTGACCTCCAAGGTTTCCTTCTGATTCCATATACGCCGGTTACAAATCGTTATAGAAATAAGCCAGTCGGCAGGAAGGTATCTTTAAAAGATTAAGTGAACAGAAATAAAGAGAAAGAACGGTCACAGACATCGCATTAACAGAGTCGCAGGTGCCTGGCTGGGGTCACAGCCTCGTGTCCCTCCATGCGTTTGTTTCATGAGCCTCTCTGTCATCTTCGGCCTGCACCACCGGTCCCAGTCCAGGTGTAGGCCCTGAGGCTGAGGTCACGTGACAGACTTTCTTCTTCGAGGAGAAAGTGAAATCCCAGATATGAAACTTCTTCAAAAAGTGAGAAATGCAGGACTCTCACCACTGACTGCGTTTGCCTGTGCTCAGCCAGGGCCCTGGAGGGGAGCGACCTGCCCAGTGGGTTCTGTCTCCTGACATCTTGTGGGAGAGATGCCAAGGTCTGGTGTGCCTGAGGGGGGCTCCGTGCCCCTGCTGTGAGCCACCAGCCTTCAGGGGTGCCATCCTCTCCACCTCCCCATGCGCCCTGGGGCCTCCCCAGCACAGGTCTATGCCAGCACTGTCTCTCCCACGGTGGCTCACATGGATGCCACCAAGAATGAGCGCCAGTGCACCGGTGCTCACTAAATTCAGTTAACACCGAGGAGGTGACCTGGTAAAAGAACATGAGCAGATAATCCAAAATCTGAGAGATGCCCAGATGCCCCCTCGAAAGGCTCTGGAGATGCAGCTCACTCCTCCTGTTACTCCCGAGACAGGGCACGCCACAGAGTCTGTACTCTCTTGTTCTGTTCATTGACGTGTGCACAGCTTAGTGACTCACCAGTAACATGAGCACAAAGAATGTCGTGTGCACATTGCCATTCTTTTATTTTAATATATATTTTTATTGATTTCAGAGAGGAGAGGAGAGGGAGAGAGAGATAAAAGCATCAATGATGAGAATCATTGACTGGCTGCCTCCTGCACACCCCACACTGGGGATCGAGCCCGCAACCTAAGCACGTGCTTTGACCAGGAATTGAACCATGACCTGCTGTTCATAGGTTGGTGCCCAACCACTGAGTCACGACGGCCGGGCCACACCACTTTTTTTTATTCTGTAGTTGTTGCAGAGGGGGAGGTGTTTGGGAAACATCGCAGAGATGCATATTTCAAAGAGCATCAAGCAGTGTGAGGTATTGAGTAGCCATTGAAATGGGTTTGTTCAGCCATTTATAATAATGAGTTTTTAAATGCAACAGATTCTCTAGCTGGTTCAGCTCAGTGGCTAGGACGTCAAAGGGTCCAAGGCTCAATTCTGGTCAAGGGCGCCTGCCCAGGGTTGCAGGCTGGATCCCCAGTGGAGGGTATACAGGAGGCACAGCCAATCAATGATTCTCATCATTGATGTTTCTATGTCTCCCTCTCTCTCCCTCTCTGAAATCAATAAAAATATATTTTAAATGCAACAGATATCATTTCAGGTGGCTTAACATGAATGAATAAAAGTCAATCCTATTGGATAAAAAAAAGAAAAGAAAGTAACCAGCAAATCATTAAAGGGATGCCCGCACAAAGGGGAACATTCCAGAAAGAGTTGTACCAGGGAGAAGAATCACAAAACAGAGCTACAGCAGAGGCAGCAGCCAGCCTTCCTTCTGCCCTGGCGGGAAGCTGGCCACACACATTGTGGGCTGGGTGCGCATCCATGGCCGTAGAGCAGCACTGAGCACTGCGTGTGGAATGGTTCGTTCGTTTCTTTATTTTTAATTATGTTTATTGATTTCAGAGAGGAAGGGAGAGGGAGAAACATCCATGATGAGAGAGAATCATGCATAGATCAGCTGCCTCCTGTACGCCCCTTACTGGGGATGGAGCCCCCAACCTGGGCACGTGTCCTGACCGGGAATGGAACCATGGCCTCCTGGTTCATAGGTCAATGGTTCATAGGTCAATGCTCAACCCCTGAGCCCCGCCGGCTGGGCTGGAGTGGTTCGTTTAGACACCACTCATTATGTAGCGTCACATCATAACGGGGCTCACTAGTCGTCCCAACCTTACACATGCGAAGGGCACGGACTGTCCAGGTCGGAAACGGGCTCCGCTCCCCGCTGCCCGTGGTCCTCTGCGGGCCTCCCTCCTCCGGGGCCTCAGCTCCCTCACTCCCGGCATGCGGGGCACACTGTCAGTTGTGCGCAGAGTTGTTGTGAGAATTAAATGAATTGTGTATTTTTTTAAAATCATCAATAGGCCACACATTTGGAACATTATCTACAATGTATGATCAATAAATGTTCAATTAGATTTCTGTCACCTCAGCAGAATTTTGTTCATTTCTGTTCTTTTTGGAGAAGTTGAAAATGATCATTTGTCGCTGGTTCTTACAGAGGTGTTCCTTTGTGTGAATGCGCCCTGAGCACCAGTCTCAGTGTCTGTGCAAGAGGAACAAAGACGCTCCTTGGATTTCATGAAAGACAAGAAAAAACAGGCTCCATGCCGATCGGTTGCGTTTGTCAAATCTGTGTCAGTTCCTCTTCATTCATAAACCTCCTTCTTCCCACTGAAAAGTGAATTAAGAAGTCATTTCAGTGTCATTTTGAAATCATCCTGGTGTAGACACAGGCCTTATTTATTAATACGCCTCCTCCTCTCGGGGAAATCTGCCTTTGATCGATGGGTATTTGCAAGTTTCATTATCTTTCATAGTTCACTCTCAGAAGCTTCATTTGTCTTTCTGTGTAGCCCTTTGTTTAATTTGCCAAAGTTTAGTACTTTACTCTGATTTAAGCTTTATTCTTTCCTTGACACAAGATGTGAAATTTGAAAAAAAAATGATAAAAATTCAGCTACTTCTGTCTCTCTGTTCTTTCTTTTTGCATTAACCATTTTTGCACATTAAAACTTTATTTGCATGTCTTAGTGCTTCCTTAGGATAAATTCAAAACTGTTTTCTAGAAATTGAGCTCTAATCTCTGTGTCTATCAGAAGACTATAACAATCCATCTCTACCCTTGCCACGAAATAGAATTCTCTTAAACCCTTTGTGTGTTAGAAGAGTGGAAATCAGATCACAGTCTTAATTCATAGTTCTTAAATTACTTAGTTAAAATGTTTGGTGCTTATAAGGTGTTTATATTTTTTTCTTATACCAATTTTTGTTGTTCTTTGTTTATGACTCTGTTGAAAAGCTAATGTTCTATCTTAAAATTGAGAAACTTCTTTATAAAGACATTTTATTTGTTAAAATATTCTCCTGGTGAATTATTTGCCTTTTAATTTGCTTACAATATTTTTCAGTATAGAAGTAGCTGAATTTTTATGCTCAAATATATTTTTTTCTTTTATTGCTTTTGTCTTTTTTTTTTTTAAGATTTCCCATATTCAGGAACTATTCAAATGTGTATCAATAAATTCTTTTAGTTTTTGTGATTAGTTTTTTATATTTAACACTTTAACACATCACAACTTATTTTTATTTATGCCATGAGGAAAGAACATACCCTGATCCCAGCCATTGTGGCTTGGTGGTTGAGCATCGACCTATGAACCGGGAGGTCATGGTTTGATTCCCAGTCAGGGCACAGGCCCAGGTTTCGGGCTCCATCCCCGGTGGGGGGCGTGCAGGAGGCAGCTGATCAATGATTCTTTCTCATCATTGATGTTTCTCTCTCTCCCTTTCCCTTGCTCTCTGAAATCAACAACAAAAAATTTTTAAGAAAGAATATAAGCTGTTGTCCCCTGAACATTGCATGCACATGTGCACCCATGCTCTGTGTGTGGTTATGTGTATGGAGGGGTGATGTCTGATGGGTGCCTCGTTTTATATTAAAGGTCTCCCCTGAGGTCTGTTACATGGTAGTGTGAGCATTGTGTCATGTGGATTTGCTTATAGATGTTTCCCCTCTAAGAACCACCTGACTTTAATGATGGCAGCTTTCTACGTTTTAACTGCCTGATAGGAAACAGTTTTTCCTCCTACTGATGACATGTTATACTTGTTTATTCTCAGGTTTGCCAGAACCCAACCAAGATCACGTCTTCCAAGGCCTGACGCAGGAGCAGGGCTTCTATACATCCAAGGACTTTTTGCCTCTTGTCGCCAAAGGCAGTAAAGCAGGTAACACATAGCGTCTTCCGTTCCTGACATGGTCGGATGGGTTAGAATTGGTATCAGGTCCAGGCTCGGTAGGATGTTGTGTAACCTGGTCTTTCATAACACTCATCCGAAGAAGGGGTGGGGGTGATGTCCCCATTTGCCAGTCTAGCTGTGTGCCCTCAGGCAGGCGTCCCTGGAGGAGGCTCACTCTTGCGGGCAGCCTGAGCTGCCTCCAGAGACACTGCTTCTGAGTGAGAGTGGGAAACAAACTGGAACATGTTCTCAGAAGGAGTGGCAGGGACTTCAGTTTGGATACGAGTGCATTTACTCTCTTTGTTTGAAATTGGACAACTGGTTGTATCCAAGCCGGCAGAAAGGTGGTCTCTCCCAGAGCAGCGAATGTATGGAGTTAAAGGAAAACACTGCTAGCCGCCCTGGGGCGGTCATCCTGAGCTCACGAACAACCTGCGGCTTGGCTTTATCTGGGCTGGAGTAGTGTCTTAATGATGGAGAGGCTGGCATGTCTTCTCCAAACACAACTCCTGTCAACCCTGTGAACATACACACTTTTTTCTGAAACATTTTTATTGATTTCAGAGAAGAATGGAGAAGGAGAAAGAGACAGAAACATCAATGTTGGTAGAGAAACATGGATTGGCTGCCTCCTATACGCCCCACGCTGGGGATGGAGCCCATAGCCCAGGCATGTGCCCTGTCTGGGAACTGAAACATGACATCCTGGTTCATAGGTCGATGCTTAACCACTGAGCCCTGCCTGCTGGGCAAGAATGTATACTTTTAAAGACTATTCTGGCATCTGATTGCATGTAGAAAAGATAAGAGCTTACATTTTCTCCAAACAGGTATTTTAAAGCCACATCTTTTTCTGTAGATTACTTTGTGGACGTTGGCCCCTAAAGATGTGTACCGCCCCTTCCTCCTTCCAAACAAGCAGGATGTACATGTGACGGAGCTGCTTTCTAAAGGAAGGGTGTGGCTCTCATGAGCTTATTTGAGAATTGCAGGAGCCGGGATGTGATCCCAGATAGACTCTTCCAGGCGCATCGATTATTATGTTTATGGCAATTACAGGCCATGCCGTCCAAGACACCATTTCGGAAATTATAGTAATTTATCTTATCAGCAGTTGTATTTAATCCGATAATACAGGCCTCTCGAGACAGAGCGAGCACCTGCATTTTACCATTTTACACGAATTTCCGTTGGGACATCAAATCTTCATTCATATTGGTGCTCTTGAGAAATGCACACAAAAATTCATCATTTCCCTTTATTGCTCATTCCTATTAAAAGAAACAGAAAAATGGTCAACCGGAGGAAATTTTATTTTAACTCTTTAAAAAAATAAAAAAAACAGTTTCAGAAGTTCTTCAGTTGCATAAAGAGCACTTACAGCGTGCTCATTTTTAGTGTTCAGAGTTTCCTGAATGGTAGCATGTAGTGGATCTGTTTGCCAGAAGTCTCACCACGTCATGGCTGAGTCACATACACGCAGGACATGCCGTGGGTGTGGGCCCAGGAGTGAGCAGCACTCCCTTTTCTTCTAACAACAATTAACGACGACACGAGAAAAACACAGGCCACCCCTTGCCAAGAGAGCTCTCATCCATTCCGGCTTGTTAGGACCTGTGTCCCCCGAAATGGGTTGCAAGCTATCCCAAAAGGAAAAGGGAGGCTCAGGTACCGACCAGGAAATTTCGTGAGCCTTTTTATTTTATATATAGTTGTTGATGTCAGAGAGGAAGGGAGAGGGAGAGAGATAGAAACATCAGTGATCAGTAATGAGGGAGAATGATGGGTCGGCTGCGTCCTGCAGGCCTCCTACTAGGGATGGAGCCCACAACCCAGGCCTGTCCCCTGACAGAGAATCAAACCATGACCTCCCGGTTCATAGGTGTCGCTCAACCACTGAGCCCTGCCGGCCAGGCTATGAGCCTGTTTTTAAAATGAGAATACAGCTGTTTTCCAATAAAGCAGAATAATTCGATGGGTCACTCCATCTGCTGTCCAGGGCTCCGAGGACAGGCGTGTTTTGAGCTGTCTTGCAACAGCAGTTTCTCCGCCTAAAAACGTTAAAAACGTTTCCTTCCCTCGCCAGGAATGTGCGCCTGCCGCGCTCCGCTGCCATCCCTCCGGGGGGCGGTGATTGTGCTCGGGGCGGGGGACACGGCCTTCGACTGCGCCACCTCGGCCCTGCGCTGCGGCGCCCGCCGCGTGTTCCTCGTCTTCCGGAAAGGCTTCGCTAACATCAGAGCCGTCCCCGAGGAGGTACGCGGAGCGAACCAGGGGGGCGGGCCGGAATGGGGGGCTTGTCAGGCAGCAGACTGGGGAGAGGAGAGGAGACTGTCCCTTCTGCGAGGCTGCCTTCTTCCCATGTTCCTGCGAGTGGGGAATGCAAAGGTTCCCGTTTTGGACTAAGCGTGGTTGTTTTCCTAACTCATACGGTCAGTATCCCCCACAGTGACCCCTGCTGAGCTCTCCGGATCCCCCACAAGAGGTGCCCCATGCAGTGTGTGGCTGCTGGAGAATGCTGTCGTTAGAGACGCTCAGACTTTCCCAGGAGCCACGGTGCCCGCCGCCTTCAGAGGGCTTGGTGGTCCTGTCCGCTCGCTCTGCTGGGAAGACTACCGAGCAAAGACACGTTTATTTTTCAGAGTCTCGTACAAGCATTTTTAGGTTCATAATTAGTTCAGACTGAAAAGCGCCTCATTCTTAGAGGAGCCTGGTGGCTACGCCTGGGCGAGGCCTGGGCTGGATGCAGCCACCGCGGGCCTCTCCAATTTTTGCGCTGTGAGAGCAGGCAGTCCCGCACGAAGGTGTTAGTTCTGAGAGCGAGAGCCCAAGGTCTTTAGAGGAAGATGAATCGCTCGTTGTACCCAAATCCGCACGATGGATTTGATTTGCCGCGGAATGCCCAAGCATATTTGGAGTCTCTGTACGAGGCAAGAATTATAACTGTAGTCAACAGGCGATTTGTCTCATGGGGAGTGACCGCTGTGGTGATTAATCTTATGAGACCCTCAGAGTCACTGCTGGCTTCTGGCTGAGCCTCACGGGTCGCCGTCCTCTCTGCACTGGACTCCGTCCAGTCTCCCCTTTGACAGCTGTGAGTTGTTACAAAAGCCAGGGACCACACACAGCCAAGGCCGTCACACACACACACACACACACACACACACACACACAACATTGGATCCCCATGGCTTTGAGGGATGGAGCTGGGAGGTGCTGCCTTTCTCTAACAAGGGTCCCCGGGCTCCCCTTTGCATCAGAACCACCTGGAGGCATTAGCAACAGAGCGTGCTGGGTTCTGACTCAGGTTCTGACTCAGGTTCTGACTCAGTGGATCTGTGTGAGCCCGAGAACGTGCGTTTTGAGTGAGTGTCCTGGTGGGCGGTCATGGCCGCTGCTGCTCTGCCTGCCATCCACACCCGGTCCAGCGGCCTCACTAGCGCCCCGCAGCGGCTGTGAGGGGCTCGCTCCGTCTTCCTTAGGATAGCCGCGTCCCTGCTGCCGGGCGGAGGCTTGATCCCAGGAGGGCAGGGAGCATCTCACGTAGGGACGGAACTCAGACCCCGGCCGTCTCCGCCCCAGGCAGCCTCACACACAGGCTAAGCAGGATGCTGCTGACAAACTCACTCCTTGGCCTGGTCCTGAGGGAGCCCGGCCCATCGTGAGCGCCATCTGCAAAGACTAGGGGAAATCTGCTAATAATTCCCTCCAGTGCTTTCCCGCACGCTGAACAAGGGAGATTACAGTTCACAGGATAACAGAATCCCCCAAATGCAGGTATTAAGAGCTGCAGTTAGATCAGACAGGACTTCCAGAAAGCTCCAGGCCTGGGGGATCCCCAGGAGGAGGAGGAGGTCAGGATGCGCAGCCCTGCGGCGTAGAGAGTGGTTGAGGGAGGCGGGGAAGGGCTTTGTAGTTCCCGTTAGTTACCACCGAGAGGATATGAACAAAATCACTTTAATAGCTCAGCCCCACACACGAAGGGTTGTATAAGAACCTATTGTTCACATATTCTACTTCCCGAGCAACCAGACAAGACCCATCTTTAATTCCACCCTAATCCGCATGGGCTTCCAGACCTCTCCCTGTGCCCCAGGCTGCGCCGTTCCCTTTGCTGAAATGGCACCTGGTGAAGGTGGATTTGTCTGCTTCCATAGAGGTTAACGTTCAGAAGGCCAACGGTTGTGATCACGACTGCTCCTTTCATGAGCTAATAATAAAAACAACAGTTCCAGATTGCCTGGTCTGTTACTCGGGAATATCTTCATCGGTTAAGGCAACTCTAAAATAGTTAGCACATCTTTTTAAAAATATATTTTTATTGATTTCAGAGAGGAGGGGAGAGGGAGTGAAAGAGAAACATCAATGATGAGAGAGAAACATTGATCGGCTGCCTCCTGCATGCCCCACACTGAGGATCCAGCCCCACAACCCAGGCCTGTGCCCCTTGATCCCGTGTCCTCCTGATTCACAGCAGGTGTCCCTGGGACATCACCCACAGCAGGTGCCCCTGGGACATCACCCACAGCAGGTGCCCCTGGGACATTACCCACAGCAGGTGGTCCTGGCCCAGCCACATTTAGGCTCTCATCGTCTGCATCGTGCTGGCTGCACGTGCATTTTCCCACCAGTCACAGTGCTTGTCTGTCTTCACTTAATGATAGGAGCTAGGAAGCTGGGGCTATTTTTAGCCAATAACCTGTCTGAGCTGGCAAGTTTAATTTGTCTTGGTAAGGCACTGCTCCTCATGGCTCCTTGCACATCGTCACTGGCATGTGCAGTGGGGATCTGCGGGGAGAATGATGGGAGGCCTGTCAGCAGGCTGGATTCAAAGATACCTGTGAACAAACACAAACAGACACACATATGTCCCAAGGGCCCAGCGTTAATGAACGGTCCTGGGGACTCTCTGGGACTAAGACAGGAAGTACACCTTCGGTGCTTGATGATGACATGAATGTTAGAATCTTTTAAAATAGTTTTTATTGATTTCAGAGATCCAGGGAGAGGGAGAGGGAGAGAGGGAAACATCAGTGATGAGAATCAGGGACCGGCTGCCTCTGGCACACCCCACGCTGGAGATGGAGCCTGCAGCCCGGCTGTGCCCTGACTGGGAATCGGACTGCGCCCTCCTGGCTCAGAGGTCCACGCTCAGCTGGCCTGGTTTTGGGTTCTCTCACTAGAGTTTAGAGGCTGTGTGTCTTTCGCCTACATGTGACCTCACTGAAAACTGTCATGTTCTTAATTATGGCAAATGAAGTTGCTGCATCATTTCCACAGTACGATGCCTGTAATATTAATCAGATCAAATCATCCCGTTACATAAAGTTAATCACTGAAATGGTGATCGTGATGGCATGCTGGAGCACTCTACTTTTATGCCACTCTGCACTGGCCACAGAGCTTCCATGAACATGGAGGTACATATCCAAGCTAAGAAGGATTTTTTTCTCCATTTCCTCTCACGTTATTAAGTAGCAAGTGGATTCATTGAACATCAAAAATGGATGTTCCTCTTGTGTTCCTCTGAGTTGTTACTGACGGAGCCAAGGACGAGCGGTGTGTTCATTTGGTTAATGCACCGGCTATCTGTCCGGAGGACAGATGCCATCAAACAAATGAATAAGTATGTGCACTGTGGAGCCCGGCTGAGTGGTTCAGTGTTGAGTGCTACCTGGGAACCAGGGGGTCACGGTTTGATTCCCCGTCAGGGCACAGGCCGGGGTAGCAGGCGATCCATGCCTCTCTCATCATTAATGTTTCTCTCTCTCTCCCTTCCTCTCTGACACCAACAAAAATATATATTTAAAAAACATGTGTGCCATGGACACGAGTTTGTACAGAAATCTCATGGAGGCTGAGCATTTGTGGGCATGTCAAGTATTAGGTTTTCAAAAGCACTGGCCCTGGTTTTCTGTCCGCATGAGGCTCAGACTCTTCCTCGTTTGGAACCTCGCGCCCAGCCCCTCTGCCTCCCTTTCAGCATCCTCCTGAGACTCCCCCTGTTAGCCTCCTGTTTGATAAAGAATTCTCCACCTACTAGTTATGATCACACTGACAAAGGCCTGAACTCCCCTCCTCTCCCCCCCAAAAAAAAACAGTAAAGAGGAAAATGAGCAAACAAGCTCTTACTTGCATTCTGTCCTATGAACATCCGTGATGGGCGTGATAACAACAAAAACGAGGGCGCGCGCCTCAGGCTGGAGGAGGATGTGAGGGGGAGACGGGCTTTCTTCAAGAGGGCGTGCTAGTGTCTCATGATTACCCGGCCACTGCTTCTCTCCCACCGTGAGAAACTCCTCTCCAGCCCACCGAGGCCCTTAGGCTGCGTTCTCCGCCCAAGCTCTGGTCCTGTGTCCTTGGCACGGACGAGCCCACCCACGGGCTTACATGTGTGCACCATGTGATCACCAGCAGGACTGAGAAGAGATGCAACCTGCAGACCTGAGAGCAGCAGAGACCAGGCTACTCTAGTCAGGGACCACACACACACACACACCCCGTAGGGCTGGCACACGGTGCCTCCGGCCATAGAAGCCCCTTGTAGTGCCATGGCCTCTAAGCCCCGCAGGGCAGCTCCAGTTCAGGACCCTCCCAGGTCAGTGAGCTGGAAAATGAAAAGAGCAGACACCTGGATCTCCGCTTTGGCGATAGAAAGTTCACCTTGGTTCATTCATTCATTGTTGTTAATCCTCACTGTTGTTAACCAGAGGAGGAGATTTTCCCACTGACTCTTAGAGTGGGAGGGAGAGGGGGAGAGGGAGAGACAGAGAAACATCAATGGGAGAGACACATATCGATTGGTTGCCTCCTGCGCCTGCCCCAACCAGGGCCAGGGATCCAGCTTGCAACCAAGGCACATGCCCTTGACCAGAATGGAACCCGGGATCCTGCAGTCCACAGGCCGAGGCCCTGTCCACTGAGCCAAGTGGGTCAGGGCTCATGTTGACTTAAATGCCTCCGCTGCAGGCGGCACCAGGAGAGTGACGCAGCAAGTGTGCCACATAGAAGAAGCATGTTCACATGCTTTCCCTGTTCTGCTCCCTTTAGGTGGAGCTCGCCAAGGAAGAGAAGTGTGAATTCCTGCCCTTCCTGTCCCCGAGGAAGGTCCTGCTCAAAGGCGGGAGGATTGTGGGCATGCAGCTGGTGCGGACAGAGCAGGACGAGGCCGGGGCCTGGCATGAGGACGAGGAGCAGCAGGTGCAGCTGAAAGCCGACGTGGTCATCAGCGCCTTCGGGTCCGTCCTGAGTGACCCTCAAGGTACAGAGGCGGGCGGCGGGCAGGCGGGCGAGGCCGTTGTCTGTTCTGGTGGCGCCACCGTGGCTCCCAGCTCCTTCCAGGGGCTGTGGCGGTTTGCTTGTTTTTTTACTCGGACATTTATTTCCTTCTTCTGGTAGGAAATGCCAGCAATCTTGATTGAAGAGGCTTAGAAATAGCATTTAATGTGTATTATGCAGGATTATTTTTAGAGGGGGGATTGGAAAAGAACATTCACCTTATATTTAAGCCGATAATCAAAGTAAGTATTTCATTTTGTTCAAACGTTTGCCTTGTTATTCTGAAAGAAGGGCTTTCTCAGCCAGGCGGCGCGGCTCAGTGGTTGAACGTCTACCCATGAACCAGGAAGTCACTGTTCGGTCCCCAGTCAGGGCGCATGCCTGGGTTGGAGGTGCCATCCCCAGGGTGGAGCGCACAGGAGGCAGCCAATCCACGATTCTCTCCCCTCATCGATGTTTCTGTCTCTCCCTCTCTCTTCCTCTCTCTCTAAAATCGGTGCTGGGGGAGATCAACCAAAGGACTTGTGTGCATGCATATGAGCATAACCAATGAATGAAAGACACTGGGGCGGGGAGGGGGGCAGGTGGGGACATGTGCTGGGGAGTAAGGGAGGCTGGGGGGAGGATATTAGGGGGGGAAGGAAAACATGTACTACTATTAAATATAAGTTATACTGCAAAAAAATCAATAAAAATATATTAAAAAATAAAATCAATAAAACAAAACATTTTTAAGTAATAAGAGAAAATAAAGGACTGCTTTCTCTTCAGTCAGACCTAGAATGAGACAGTGTGAGAGCTGTTGTAAGAGCCATCTTCAGTGATTCCAATGAAAGACGGTATAATAAATGAGCAGAAACAGAGTTTGTGGAGAACACTGTCCTCCTGTCCAGCCACCACTGGAAGCACCAATTAGGAAGCTTGTACTTGGCTCTTTTCCTCGAGGAGGAAGGGAAAAAGGCCCTAATGTAGTGTGAGAGGAGGAAGTGGTCTTTGTAGCATTCCAGCCCAACGGGAGGCACCGGTAGAGACCATTCTGTGTCATGTTTCCCACACGTAGTGTCTGTAGCCACGGACCGTGGGAGCCCCTGCCCTTTTCAGAGCCTTCGCCTCTGACACACACCGGAGAGGTGATGGCTAACACTCTCATTTGCGGAAAGCAGCATAAAAGAAAGACATTTCTCTCCATCAGAGACTCATTAAGAACAATAGCCGCCCTTGCCGGTTTGGCTCAGTGGATAGAGCGTCAGCCTGCGGACTGAAGGGTCCCAGGTTCGATTCCGGTCAAGGGCACAGGCCTGGGTTGCAGGCTCGATCCCCCACTAGGGATATGCAGAAGGCAGCCAATCAGTGGTTCTCTCTCATCATTTATGTTCCTATCTCTTCCTTTCCTTTCCTCTCTGGAATCAATAAAAATATATCAGAAGTCTAAATAAAAGTTATTTAAAAAAATAACAATAACCAAAAAAAACCTAGCTCTGTCCGTGACTTCCTGAGCTGAAAGACTCTTGTTTCTGAGGCAGAAGAGACACTTGCATGCAAAAGTGTGAAACAGATAAGGGAGACGCCAACAGGCCACGGGATAGCGTATCTGCAAGACATCATGCATCTCAGTATCTGGAAGCTTCCAGATACTTAATGCCGTCCAGATGAATGTTTTCAAGTAGCCGGACGATGGCCTGGGCTTGTCACTTCTCATCGGGATGTCTCTGTGACACGTAGGCACCGGCACAGCGTGGTTTGTTGGTTCATTGACTGGGTTCGGGGAGAAAAGCGGGAGCAGTGAGCACATTGCATTCTGCTCTCCAGAAACTCGGCCGCTGCTTCCCGCTCTCCACATTACCGAACCAGAGCAAAAGCCGAGTCCAGTTTAGTCAGCAAGTCTCTTGGCGGTGCGCCTGTCAATCATTTAGCTCGCCCGTTTTCTGGACTCTTCCCTTGACGGCTCCTTCCCCACGCCCACCACGGGTAGAGGCGAGGCCCCCATGGCACAGGGTTATCTGTTCACTAACTTCCGAGGTCCTGCTACCCCAGGCACTGGCGTGCTTCTGAGGATAAAGCAGCAAAGTGGCAAACGCAAGCCTTGCCTCCAGGAATGGATGCAGGGGAGACACCCAGTTTCCATCGATTGTGGGGGTGGGGGGTGGGACGGGGGGGAATTAGATGCTGGGGAAGCACCCAGCACAGTCTGGCCATCCAGAGAGGCCTCCGGAGGAAGCAGGTTGGCACTGAGTTCGGAGGAGGCGGGGTAGCCAGGTGGAGAGGGGGTGGAGGGAGGGAGCAGCGGGGAAATTATGCAGCTTGCTCAGCACACACTGTTAGATTCAGCAGGCATTTTGCAGTCACTTTAAAAGCTCTATTAGGGAAGAGAAAAAAGCCTGTCTTTAGAACATTGTCAACAGCCTCCTTAATTCATGCACGCTCTCCTCTTTGTAAACGAAGAGCTGCGCCTCCCATTTTATTGCTGAAATGGGACTTTTCAGTGTGGGATTTCTAGTGCATTGTCTCCCTCTGCTCAGTGGAGTGGGCGTTTCTGGGGTCCGGCCAGGGGATGGGCGCAGGCACGGAGGGATGAGATGAGTGAGTGTGAGCGTCTGTGGCTGTCAGACCCGCAGAGGCTCATGGCAGAAGCAGGCATGGAAATACACACACGTTGCCACATGGTGAGCTAATCAGAGGGCACGTCTGGACTGGGTTTCACAGATGAAGTAGGAGTTTCTCTCCTGGAAGAATTGTCATGCCCCAGAGTCTGAGCTGACACATGGCCCCGTGCAAGCAGAGAGAGGTGAGGAGTTCTGTGTGGCTGGAACAGATGCTGGAGGTCAGACTGGGTAGAACAGTGGAGAGATGAGGGGGCAGGAGGTGTGGCTGTACATGTGTGTGGGCTCTGAGACGTGCATGCTGAGCTTGGGGTTTTGAGTTACTCCCACTAGGAAGTTTGAATACAGGAGCGGTTTTTGGTGTTCATGAGACCATTGTGGTAGGTGTCGGTTTTCCTTCTCTGCTTGGGTGTCAAGCCTTTGTAAGGGTCTTCCAATAGTCAGAGATCAGCCCTGGCTGGTTTGGCTCAGTGGATAGAGCATAGTCCTGCGGAAAGAAAGGTCCCAGGTTCGATTCCGGTCAAGGTCACATGCCTGGGTTATGGGCTCGATCCCCAGCGGGGGACGTGCAAGAGGCAGCCAATCAATGATTCCCTGTCATCATTGATGTTTCTGTCTCTCTCTCCCTCTCCCTCCCTCTCTGAAATCAATAAAAACATATTTTAAAAAAATTAGAGATCAGAAAGCAGAACAGCACCTTCGAGGTGGTTCCCTGAGAAGGCAGGTGTGGTGCAGGGCTGAACCAGGGAGAGCAGCGCAGCCACTCACAGGTGTGACCGGCCTGTGCCCAGGGGCGGCTCTCTGGCCATGGGCAGGGTAAGGGTGTGTTGTGTGCACCTGTCTCTCCTTCCAGAGTCACTCGTTGGCCTTGCTCAGTTCTGCTCTTTTCTTTTTTAAACATTTTTTATTGATTTCAGAGAGGAAGGGATGGGGAGAGAGAAACATGGATGATGAGAATCATTGATCAGCTGCCGCCTGCACACCCCTTACTGGGGATCGAGCCTGCACTCCAGGCACGTGCCCTGACAGGGAATCAACCCCCTGGTTCACAGGTTGATGCTCAACCACTGAGCACTGCTGGCCGGGCTCTCATTTCTGCTCTTTGTGGGAAGGCGAGGAGGATACGAGAGCCAGCGTGAGGGTGATGCCATGGCTGCCCACCTGGAAGGAGACCCAGGCGTGGACCGAGCAGGTGCTCTGCATGTGCTGGAAAAGACAGAAATGGCATTCATGAAACCAGTGAAGAGACTGTTTCTGTCCGTTTAAACAGTTAACTGTCACATGTCCGAAGCGGAAACCATCCCCACACGCCACCCATATTTTGAATGTAATGGCATCTATAGGTGCTTATGGCATACAAAGGGTTAAGTGGCTCATGGTGAAGGTTCAGATGCAGGCAGAGGAGGGAACACTATGGAAGAACATTCGGAATCAAAACACACTTGTTACGGGGGAGCCTCAGGACTGGGTCTTCGGTGTGGTCAGAGGTGGGCCGGTGAGTGTCGGGATGGGTCTGGGTAGATGTCCCTGTTCAGGTGGAACCTGTGGAGGCAGCAGTAGGACAGGTCCTGGGAGGGGGCGATGCGCTGCACCTGGATTGGTCAGTCCATCCGACAGCGACAGCTGGCACTGGGGCGGGAACTCCGAAGACTTGGAGGGTCGGAAGCAGACACTGGGAAGCGTTCCCTGTCTCTCTGTCTTTCCCACCACAGCCTGGCGCCTCTGCCTGGCTGTTCATTTAGTCAGTGAGTGAAAGCCATGATCCCCTTGAGTTTTTAACTTCCTAAAGGTCTGAGAAATGGGCCTTCCTTCCGGAAACCCAGGAGCCCCTCCCCCAGGGTGAGCTGCTCCTCCTCCGATGGAAACGCATCAAGGCCAGGGTGGCTCGGTGGTCCCTTAGGCTCCCATCCCATTTCCTGACGCCCAAGGAGTAAAACGTGCGTGAGTCCCGTGTGTCGGCCGGCCCCGTGTTGAGAATTAACCCTTTGTAGGCCTTTCTGTACATCGCCTCGCCTCTCACTACATGTGGGGCAAGAACCGTTCTCAGGAGTCCGATGGAAGACTGTACAGATGCTCTTCAAAACTGCCCCACAAACAGGTCAGATCCTCTTTTTGGGCTGAAAGATGTTTCCCCTTCCTGTTACAAACTACCCTGCGTCGAGTGAGGGTGAAGTGGTGGAACCCAGTCCTATCCGGCATTTCTGCAGCAGCACCCCCACAAGAAGGGTCTCTGCAGGGCTGTTCTTTGATGTTACTTGGAAAGGGGGGAGAGGATGAGGAGGGAGGTTCTACTGATAACAGTGTTGAAAGTGAGTTGGCCCTCGCCAGTTTGACTCAGTGGATAGAGTGTTGGTCTGGGGACCAAAGGGTCCCAGGTTCGATTCCCGTCAAGAGCACATGCCCGGGTTGCTGGCTCAGTCCCCAGTAAGGGGCGTGGAGGAGGCGGCCCACAAGTGGTTCTCTCCCATCATTGATGTTTCTATCTCTCTCCCTCTCCCTTCCTCTCTGACATCAGTAAAAATATTTTTAAAAAGGCAAGTGAGTTGGCATCAACAGCACATCACTTACAACTCCCTGGGACATCCCCTAGAGCACAGCGTGCTGATTCTATAATTATTTTTCCTCCTCTGCTGGCTGCGGGCACAGGTGTGTTTCCCCAGTGGTAGCTCTGCGGAGCCTTCCCTTATCTTGACTTTTCAGGTTTCACCGGTGGTTGATAGCATGTGCATTCTTGCAGGGAGATGTGGGTAGATCCGTCGTTTTCCCATCAAATCAAAGGTTACATACAAGCAGCAGAGCAGTGGCATGTTCTGAGAGCTGCTGGGGAAAGAGGATAGAAAATGGACAAAGAAGTAGCATCATTGTTTCAGAGAAGGAAAATCAGGAAACAGAGCCGATGTCGTCAGCCTGGAGGGGCAGCACGGGTGCCTGGGCTCTGTTGACCGAGGCCCATCGCCTTTGTCTCTGGGACATGAGTTAGCGTACCGTGTTCCCGCCATGTACAAACAAGGCACAGAGCCTAGGAAACCGTCACAACCATGGCGTCAACTGTATGCTGATGTCCTAGGGAATGAGTGTTTTTTTATTTTTTTTTAATATATTTTACTGATTTTTCAAAGAGAGGAAAGGAGAGGGATAGAAAGTCAGAAACATCGATGAGAGGGGAACATCGATCAGCTGCCTCTTGCACACCCCCTGCTGGGGATGTGCCCGCAGTCATGGTACAAGCCCTTGACCGGAATCGAACCTGGAACCTTTCAATCCGCAGGCTGACGCTCTATCCACTGAGCCAAACCGGTTTCCGCGGGGAATGAGTGTTTGTATGTGGATTGCACATTCTTTTAATTGTTTGCATTTGTGTTCTTGACTCACAGCACAAGAGCAATGAGCCCTATGCCTGTTTAAGATGGTCTTTGGTTACATTCGACATTGACCTCTGTAGATGTGTGTTATAACTGTATAAGTTGAAAAATTACATCTGTCCCCGACATATGGAAGCTACAGTGCACTAGGCAGCCCAGGTCTCTACTATCCCTGGAGGTCCCTCCAAGCTTTGTGTGGTCTAGTGTTCTCCAGGGCCAGCCCTGTCCCTGTGCTAGCCATACTTCTCCTATTTTTAAAAATGTGTCTTCATTGTTCAAAGTATTTCAGATGTCCCCTTATTTTCCCATTGACCCCTTCTAGCCCTGCCCTCAGGCCCTCACCACCCTATTGTCTGTGCCCCTGGGTTATGCATATCTGCACACCTGTTCTTTGGTTGATCTCTTCCTACCCACCCATAAAGGAGCTCTTCAAAAAATTTTTCTTTTTAATGATGTATTTTTTTTATTTCAGAGAGGAAGAGAAAGGGATAGAGAGAGAGAAACATCAGTGATGAGAGAGAATCATTGATAGGCTGCCTTTTTGCATGCCCAGACCTGTGCCCTGACTGGGAATTAAGCCACAACCTCCTGGTTCATAGGTTGATGCTCAGCCCCCGAGCCAGGCCCACCAGGCGGAAGCTGTGGTCCTGATGCGTGCGTTTGCTTCTGCACAAACCTGGTGAAAAGCAACGCTGCCGCGGGTCTGAAGCCTGCACGGAAGGATGCCTGCAGCCGATCGACAAGGGAAAGGAAAAAAGCCCTAAGATGGATATCAGAAAATAACATTAATGAGCTGCTAAAGCTAAAATTACAGGAACTTATGAAATTGGTTAAACATAAAAACCATTAAACTGTTTACTGAAGCTTCACAGATATACTGCAGCTAATGAGCATTCTGCTGTTTAAATAAGCCCAAATTGAACACACATTCCACGGGCACATAATTAGTCATGGCAGTCAGACTCACGTGGGCTTGCTTTTAAAGCTCTATTTAGGGAATCTTTTCCATTTGATTTATTTTGTTAATTAAAATATTTTTCAGTATTCACTTATATTTTAATATTGTTTTGGCACGCTGTATAATTTACTACTGTTTTTACTTGGGCTTCAAATGCAGCCAATGGGGGATCTCAGAGTAAACATTTTTCTTAACCCCTTTCTGTCATTGTTTGTATCACTTCACGATCTCATTCAGCATTCTGGAAAGTTCTCTGGCTGAGGAGCATGTATAAAACATCCCGGGAGTCTTTCTTTCTACTTTCTTTTTCCCTGCCTCCCAATTATCAGGAAGTATTAAGCACCCAAATGTGCACAGAATTATGATGATCAGGGTCTAAATCAGATTAAGGGATGATCTATCCCTTCCAGGAGTGTGTGGTCTTAAGTAGATGGTATCATTGAATATAAATAAGCAAATCAAAGTGCGGCGTTTGGGGATCCAACAGAGACTCTGAAAACAGTCCCCATGCGTTTCCTTCAAGGACACTGCCCCCCTGGAGGAGATGGCTTCCAGATAAAATGAAAGCAGATCTTCAAGGAGTTTCGAGGTTTAAATAGATGGGATTATTGCAGAGAAATAAGCAAATCAAGGTGAAGTGTTTGGACCATTGTAATTCTGAATTGATTAGTTGGTCAGCTGAGGAAATGAGCATGAGGCTCCCTGGGGAATGCAGGGAGACAGGAGGAGTTGCCGTGGGCGATTATTGATGCCCATCTTTTGTGTGTGACTCTAGGAGCCGCAACAGCCCTGAGCATCCCGGGGAAGAAAATGAAATCTGTATTTTCTCGCCGCCTGGATCCTACAAGCTCATTCAAACTGCACGTTATTTAATCATAGTCATGGGGACATCAGATAGTTAAACGAAGCAAGAGAGATTAGCCAAGGGCCTCTTCTTCCTTAGGCGTGGATTTGCCGCTGGAGACGTTTTATTTTAGAAACTTTAAAGAAAAGAAAAAAAGGAAAATATTTGCATTTATTCTCCACAATGGCTCTCTCGTTGTGGAAATAAGACTTACAAGAAAATTAATAAATTGATCATAGGTTATGCAAAATTAAATATGAATGCTAAGTAATGGGACAACAGCTATTACATTTTCCATATTACTTTTTTCAACCAACAACTATGCACAAGTCCCTCCCATGTCCCAATTACAGGGCTAGATGCCGGGGAGAGATGCTGACTTAGATGTCCCCACACTCGAGGAGAAGTTACACGGTTGCTTGTTTAGTGGAAGGTGGCTGTGGTTAATTTAACATGAAGAACTTGAGAAGGTCCCAGTGGATGAGATGGTCTAAAGGCAGCATCCAGAAACCTGGCCAAGACCAGAATCCTTTGCTGTCCCTCTAACCCCCATTGCTTTCTCCCAGAGCCCAGTAGTGAAGCTTCAAGAAACTGTTAGGGGCACATGCCTTGCTTTCTATACCAAGGGTCAGTGGCACTGAGGACTTTGGAGTCAGAAATAACTGGATTCACATGCCAGCGCTGCCACCCATTGGCTGTTTTCAGGCTGATAATGTCTCCATGAGAGAGTTGTTCTGTGGTCTTAGTGAGCTCCTGCCGCCTTGTTCAAGAAGTGCATAAATGCGCTCACTTTCCTTCACATTCTCACTAGGCGCTGGTGATGCCAATGAGACGGAAGAGGTCACCTGGAGAAAGTTCCCTTTGGATAAACTGAAGCCCCAAAAAATAGGTTAGAGATGGGGAGAGCCCAGGCAGAGGGATGTTCTGCCAAGCCAAACAGGAGATCAAGTTAATGGGATTCCACCGTTGGACGCTACAGGAAAGGCAGAGAGGAGGCCCGAGGTCTCAGAACTTGCTGGCTATGAAGACCATATCTCCCCTCGGGCAGACTGAAAGGAATAATTGGGTGGTGAAAATAGTTAATAGTCAGCATAAATTATTCTAAGAAATCAGGTGGAGCAATGAAAAGAGAAAACCATTTTTCCAAAGGAGAGGAGACGGGGAGAAATGCAGTACGCTAAGGAGGATCCCGGAAGAACAGACGGGTACACAAGCAAGGTTGACTTTTCTGATTCTGGAGGGGTCATGAGAGAGTGAGGACTCTTCCTGAGGGCCCGTGGTGATGGAGAGTGGCTAGCATATTGCTTCAGAGACTCCGATGTGATGGCGATGCGAAGACAGAACCCATGCCCTTGGATTTGATGACTCGGTTGTCGAAGGCACTCTCTGGCCCTGGCCCTTCCTTCCCTCCGGTTTCTTAAGGGGCCTCTGACCCGCTGGCCCTGCCTTTAGAGATGGTTTGCTCCCGGCGTTGATTTACCAGGGACTGTGGTCTCGGCTTGCTGTGTGTTTACGGTGCTTTGGTCCTCGTGGCTGATGGGTTCTGCAACATGAACCCACAAGCACAGGGATGGGTCCAGCTATGTTTTCAAGAAGCCATTGTGTGGTGAATGTTGGATTTTTCTATGCCTCTCCCCTCATGCTGTAACATCTCAAACTCAGCGCAGAATAGGAGCCATCCTTCTTCATTGTGATTCCTGTTGTATTGTTTATGGAGGGTTACTTTACATTTGTGCACCGAAATATCACATCCTTGACACCCTTTTATGAATACTGAGAAATAGACTTGTCATATGCTTGTGGGTTGCTTGTCTGCCGATACGACAGCGCAGCTCCATCCGTCTAATTGACCTTGGCAATCTGTGTCTCCTGGTGACGGGTCCCTGAGGGCCAGCTGCTGCGGTTGAAGCTGTGGCTTATTGAAGAACCTGTGTGTCACAATACAATTAAGTCTGTGGGGGGTGGGAGGGAGATCATTTCATGCATAACATTAAATTGACTAAAAGTTCCTACTTCAAAGCCACTTCTTGTTTGAAAGCTACCTCAGTGTCTTGAAAAAATAAACTCATTAGAACATAGTAGTAATTAAAGTAGTAATTAACATACATCTCCTATGTTTGGTTAAAATTAGGGATGTTCTCCTTCTTTTGAAAGAATACATGAGATTCCAGGCACCTGACATGTAACATGCTTCTCTCCCGTGTGCGGAGGAGTAGAGACTGTGCATCAGCGGACCCGGGGTTCTTTGTCCTCTCTGTCCTGCGGGAGCTTCCGGCCTATGCCGCAGGGCCCTGCAGGGTGCAGTCCCGTCGGGATCTGTGGGAATTGCCTGGTCCCAACAGGAAGTCCCTCCCCACCCCGCTAGGGTATAAACAAGAAAGAAAGAATACAGCCCTTCTATGAACACCCAGTCGCCACCGCCTAGGAAACAGCACGAGGTTATCTGGTTTACAAAGCTAAGCATGCCTTTCCCTGCTCTTTGGCTCTCACTCGTCCGTGCTGGATGAAGGCGGAGCAGGAGATGCGCTCCTGGGGGGTCCGTTTGTGCCCCTGGGAAAGGTGTCGGGAGTGCCCGAGGAGAGGTTGCCTGCACAGGGAAGGTGCAAGTCTTCTTTGGGAGCAGGGCCTGCCTGGAGGGACGCCCTTTTGACAGACGATGAAGAGAGTGCACATGGGTTTTGTTTTTCTTTTGACTAAATCCTTGATTTGATTTCTATGCTAAATCCTCTGGAGCTTTAAAGAATATGGTTAAGTAACAGAAATAATGGTTATTTTGCAAAAGAGTCCATTGGAATCATGAAAGATGTTATTTGGATTTATAACATCAGTTCCAACAATGTTTTCATAAGCAATTTCATAAATTCACATTCTATCTACCTATCTGCCGACCCCCTAGCTCTCCATATATACATACATGGAGGCCACTGTGCCTGCAGACGGTGATGCTCCCGGACCTGCACCACTGAAGATCAAGTTGCTATGAAGGGCATCCTGGCACTGGCTGCCAAGCGCCACTGAGAGAGAGCGTTCGCCCTGCTGGTCACAGTGCTTACATCCCTATAAGTTATTAAAGTTCTATTTTTCCAGGATCCTTTGAAGATCCTGGTAAGTCAATATACTAAATATTAAATGGAAACCACTGGTTTCTATTTCAATTGATATAAGTGTTGCTATAATATGTTAAATACCCTCATAATCAGCTGTTTGACCTCTTATTCCCTGTCCTATTTATTTATTTTTAAGTAGATTTTTATTGATTTCAGAGAGGAAGGGAGAGGGGGAGAGAGAGAAACATTAGTGATGAGAATCATTGACTGGCAGCCTCCTGCACACCCCCTACTGGAGATGGATCTCATGAGCCAGGCATGTGCCCTGACCAGGAATCAAACCTGGGACCTTCTGATTCATAGGTCAACGCTCAGCCATTGAGCCATACTGGCTGGCTGTATTCTCTTCTGAATTGGAGTGAAGAATCCCTCCTTCAATCTGTCCTGAGAAGCTACATTCAAAGTCATGACACAAATACCGGGAGAGAACATTTTCTCCTAAACGTGCCTCCGTTTGCTTCATCACATACGGCGCCATCTACCTTTCTTCAGGGTCTTGATCCACTTTGTCTCTTCCAACTCTCAGGACCATGGATTTAGTCAGAGCTTTCTCCAGGTATCTTTCTTAAAGGAGCTCTCCCTCTTCCTTGAATCCTCTTCCTTGAATGCATTGGGACACAGAGTGCCTCACAGTTATTTCAGCCTACCGGAAGCTGCTTTAAGGGGCTAACAGTCATGTTCGTCTTCGTTGACGTTCGTCTTCGTGCGAAAGAGTTAGTGTCAGGGTAGAAGACTTCATACTGTTTTGTTTATAAAACTCTTTGTTGTGCAAGAAAGGGATTGGCCATTGACCCAAATTCACAGAATGACTTACACCTGTGACACAAAGGAACAAGTTTGGGAGCATCTGAGTACCAGATCTGAAAACAGTGGTTATGTATGGACAGAGGAAGTCTAGACAATGCATTTTAATCCATTTAAAGGGTCAAAATAAACCCCATTTTCCTTACAATATTTAAAGGGACATACTCTCTTTCTTCCTTGACTCATACTCCTTAAACATAAATACCAGACCTGAAACATCGCCCAACTCTGTGGTCTAGAACTTCTACGAGGAAGATAGATGTCTTGAGGGTTGGTAAAGTCAATACTTTGAATGTGTTTCTAACACAGGTCATTAACTTTCCATGTTTATGCTTCATTAAAAACAGTTGTTTGACTCCCTAGAATAATCATTAAATCATAATTTTTCTTAATTTTCAGATTATTGTTACAAGATGCACAGATTAGTCATTATCTATTGTCTTTCACCTTTTTTTCAGTAAAAGAAGCCTTGAGCCCTATCAAATTTAACAGATGGGGTCTCCCAGAAGTCGACCCCGAGACGATGCAGACCAGTGAACCATGGGTGTTTGCAGGGGGTGATATCGTGGGAATGGCTAACACGACCGTGGAGTCGGTGAATGATGGAAAGCAAGCCTCCTGGTTCATTCATAGATACATACAGGTAGGCATATGCAATCGATCCTTGCTCATTTTGCCCAGTGGATAAGTATTTTTTACTACTTACTTGCTCATACCAACATGTCTATAATATATATAACAACTGTACAGGGAATCGGTCTCATACATATTTACTCAGAGACAGTGTTCTGATTTTTTATGTGCAGTCCAAATTAGGTCGACCAGACATCTCATCGACCAGACTGTTACCTCCCTGAAGGAATGAAAGGAGTCAGATACGGCTCCGGGGCTAGGCCAGAGGGAGCCCAGAGAAGGTGGAAGTTCAGTTTGCAGGAGCCAATGGGGCCGGAAGGCGGACGGGCAGGGGAGATTGGAAAAGGGGAAACTGAACTTGCATCCGTGGGGGGGGGGGGGGTGTTTGTTTTTCCCTAAAGTTTTAAATTCACTTAGAGCTTTTAAATTGGGATACACATCGAATATTCACTGCCGCTGGTGATGATTGTGGTTTTGTGGTGTGTCCAATTATCACCTGAAAGGAATCTCAGGGTGGTTTCCTGTTTACTTCACTGTTTTCCTGAATCTGATCAATGCCCTAAGAGACAGGAGCACTTCTTTTCCTTTGTTTCTACTCATGAGAGGGAAGAAACAGATTTTGAGGGGTGATAAGGAAGGAAGGAAGGAAGGAAGGAAGGGAGGGAGGGAGGGAGGGAGGGAGGGAGGAAGGAAGGAAGGAAGGAAGGAAGGAAGGAAGGAAGGAAGGAAGGAAGGAAATGCTTTAACAATGCATATTGCTAAGAGTAATAGCGTTTGGAATATAAAATGGAAAATCTGTGGCTAGTATGAGGTGGGGGTTTGGCTGAAGGATTCAGACTCGTCCAACATAGTGTTTGTTTAATTGCCTTTTAAAGTTGGAGTAGAAAGGGAAGTCGGGTGTAACATCTCTGAGAAATAGCCTGAGCACCTTTCCCCCATTCCCCGCCCCCCCTCCCCCCCCAGCCCCGCCACCAGGGTGCTGGGTGCAGAGCGCTAAGTCTAAACAGAAACAGACGGACAACGGGATATTCCCCTGGCTACACTATTATTAACTTAGGCTTGGCCTCTGTGGCCTCTTAAAATCGCCTCCACTCCCTCCCCCTCAAGCTCAGTGCCCTGCCCTCGCCAGATCACCTTCCTGGAACACAAGTTTGATCCCAGTGTCACCATGGAAAACCCTTTATCAGAACTTCATTAAGATGGAAGCATCGAACAGACTGTTGAGCCTCAGAGGGAAGGCAGGGAAGGGGGCTGGGTGTAGAGAGCGACCAGTAAACTTGTATGCATAAGAGCATAGCCCATGGACACAGACAATAGGGGGGTGAAGTGCTGGACTGGGGGGTGGGGGTGGACTGGGAGAGGTCAATGGGGAAAATAGGGGACATATGTAATGCTTTCAACAATAAAGATTTAATTTAAAAGCATCACACACACACACACACACACATACACACACACACACACACACACAGCCCAGACCGTCAGCCTGTGTGGCCAGGTTGGATTCCCTAGCACACCAAGACTTCTCCGGAATTGGCCTTTCCCTTCCTCCATCCCTTTCATCTGCCTGAACCCTGGACCCTGGACCCTGGTCCCTGCTGGTCTGTCGGGTCTTGCTCCCCCCTCTTTTTCCTCCCCGTGTCCTCAGCTTCCCCAGCAGGAGCCTGCTTCCTGGTCTGTCTCCACACAAGCTGGCACCCATGCCTGTGTCTTGTTCTATCCTCAGAATAAACAGTGTGTTCACCTGTCAAGCGGGGAACATGCGTACAGTGGATGGGTCATTCCAGAGGAATTCCCAGAGGAGTTAGAAAAATGAGTGGGTTTGTTACCTACGTCCAGACCACTGGGGGCGATTCTTTTCCTTCCAGACAAGGTGCTCCTTAGAAAACGTTTCTGCCTGTCTGCAGAGCGTTCATGAATGAAGGTTTACCACCCCTGGCCTTGTGGCTCACTGTAGTTGTCAGGGGAGAATGTACCACTGGTTCGTACACTTTTAAAGATGATTAATGCATCCTTTTGTAGTATGGACACATGCTGCATTCAGTGCAGTTGGCTGTTTAGGATTTCTTTGTCAGATACTTTTGCAGATCAAGGTGATGATGTAAAGACATCCATGTTGGACCGCCATAATCCCCACAGCTGTTCGAGAGCAGCACTTTGGGCATCATCAGTGAGTTTAATCAGCCACCCTTATTGGGTGCCAGGTTCGGGCTCACACTTGCTGGTGGGAGGGATCTAGTGTGACTACATGAGGAGAGGCTAATGGAGTGGTTAGAAAGGTGGGCTCTGAGCTAACCAGCCCCCATACTTCCGAACGGTGTGACCTTGGCAAATTACCTACAGCTCCAGGGCACAGTCTTCTGGGTCAGTGATCAGTCCCGCTGCCGCTGGGGGTTGCAGCGGAGAGGATGTAAGAGGACCATGGACCGCGCTCAGCTCAGAGTTGGAGCCACAAATACGTGCTGTGTGTGTTGTGGGTAATTGGAGACCTTTCCCTTAGGTCGTTAAAATGGTGTTAGAGAAGAATTAGGAACTAGGAGAACTGAATAGAAAGACAAAGTATAGAATTTTAATAAAGATTGAAAGAGGCTGTTTCAGGTCATTTTAAACGCATTTTATTTAGGCATTTATTTATCCACCATAGACATCTGTCTGTCTATTATGTCATCATTCATGTGTGGTTTAGTGGATTCATTCATTCAATAAACAATAAACTTTCCAAAATAACAGTATTTTTTAAAAGAATGTATTTTATCGATTTCTGAGAGGAAGGGAAATGGAGAGAGAGATAGAACATCAGTGATGAGAGAGAATCACTGACCGGTTGCCTCCTGCACATCCACACGCCCCCTACTGGGGATCGAGCCTGCAATCTGGGCATGTGCACTGACCAGGAATCAAACCATGACCTTCTGGTTCATAGGTCGACGCTCAACCACTAAGCCACACTGGCTGGGCAAAGCTTAGATATTTTAATAAAGTTCCCTCACAGTGAATGTGGTCCTGCTCAGTTGTTTAGAGATTAGGGCTCTATTTTGAAAAAGGTGTTTGTAAATTTCTTCAAAACAATCACAAATTCCTTGCATTAATGACCCAATTTTCTACTGCTTGAGGTTTTGTGTCCTTTCTTCTGGTTCGATCAAGGCACATCAGCATCCCTAAGCTGCTGGGGGAGCTAGGCATCTCAGAGATGAGCTACCGTGCCTGGTCCCTAGTTCAGATGTGCCCCAGGTCAAGGTTGACAGAAAGTCATTACCATCAGTGGCAGGTCGATAGCTCGGTGATTTCCACGCCTTGTGGAGAGTTTCATGCCACGGCTGACCCTAAGGTGAGTCAGCGTGGTTTTCTTTTTTTTTTTTAATATATTTTATTGATTTTTTTACAGAGTGGAAGGGAGAAGGATAGAAAGTCAGAAACATGGATGAGAGAGAAACATCGATCAGCTGCCTCTTGCACGCCCCCCCACTGGAGATGTGCCCGCAGCCACGGTACATGCCCTTGACCGGAATCAAACCCAGGACCCTTCAGTCCGCAGTCCGACGCTCTATCCACTGAGCCAAACAGGTCTCGGCCAGCGTGGTTTTCGTTGTTAGAGAAAGGAGGAGCTCGATTATTGATAAATTTTTCCATGGTTTCCCGTGAGCTCAGCTTCCTCTTGGAGAACCTGTTAGTGAATGGCATGGGAACCCAAGGCTTGTGCTTGTGTTGCTTTGAGATTGTGGCCCTGAGGCACATCCGTGGGGATGGATCCCTGCCTGTCCCTGTTGGAAGTGAGGAGCTATTCGGTGTCACTAAATTGCTGCTAACCACATGATTTCAGCCCTGTGTGGACATGAATTCAAGACTGAGAGTGTTATATCATTCGTGTCTACTGTTCCTTCTGCATATGTTTTTTATCTTTAGTTTTTCTGTTTACTCATATTATCAGTTTTACCTATGTGTGGACATAGCCTGGACCCTTAGAGAGGCCCATTTGTGCTGTCAGCCTTGCACTTGGGAAACCCCGCGTTAACCAACAGGAGTAGAGAGTGGTGAGCACGCCCTGAAGACGGAATGTTTGAGATGGAGCACAGCGGAGAGGGTCAAGGCTGTAGAGTTCATTAGATTTATGTGCATTCATATCAATAGATGAAATCTTTCATCTTCTGCCATTGTTTTGAAGTTTGAGATTATGGGAAGGACTTTGTCTTTCTACTATCTTTATCTGGTTATCAACACCTTCTGATTTGGAGTCTCTTTAAAGAGGAACCAGGCAAATGCTTATACCTGAGAGATTTGTGAGAATACGGCACTTTCTTGCTACTGGAATCTTTGCAATTTTCTTTTCTTTTGGGCTCAGTGAGTTTCAAAAGGAGCCCCACATTGTTGAATCATAAGAATTTTTAAAGCTACCTCTGAGAATTTTTATGATGTGAAAACACCTCAAGGATGATCCTAAGCGTGCCTCGTATTAAAGATTTCTGCCGTGGACAAAGATGAGCAGTTGCAAAAATATATATATGGCCATCAGGGCTTTTAGAAAACAAACTTAGAGTAACTTATCTGCGTCCCCATCTCTGTGGCTTCGAAGTCCTCCCTGCCCACTGTACATAGAAGACACTTGTTATCGCTACTTAAAATTCCACTCTAATTCCGCATCTTCAAAGGCATCCTTCTGCCCTGAAACGCACCGGTGGTTTCGGCGCTATCGGAAGAGCCAGGATTTGGGCATTAGAAATTTAAATGGCCCGGCTCCGCATCGCAGTGCTCCCCTTACCCTTTGCAGGTTTTGCGGCAGCTTATTCGACCTTCCAGTCTCACCGGGGAGTTAATGGGAAAGCCGGCAGCGGTCTTCACAGGAGAGATTCCAAATGTCAAGTGTCATCTTTCCAACTGCTAGATGAATGGGTAGCCACGAGGCATGCATTTGGGTGTGCAGCCCCGTGAGACTCTGGAGAGGCAGGAGGAAGGCGGGGATCGGGGATTGGTTTGCAGCATCGGGGAGCTGCCTAGCGGCTGGGCCGGCGGAGAGCTTCATTTGGAGCTTTTGCAGTGGATGGCCAGCTGCCCTGCTCTTGGACTTAACGTTCCTTAAGGGGGAAAAGGGGTGGGGAGCATCATCGATGTGTTGTATTAATTTTTGAAAGCCCCTCGGCTTTGGATCGGAACAGTGGTCTCCAGAGAGCTGGCTCCTAGTTCTCTAAGCCTTCTCTCCCACTGAGCGGGGCTGTGGGCGATTCGAGCGACAACTGCGCTGGAATCTCAGGACCTTTTGACCAAGTGCCCTTCCGTTTGTGAGATACAGTGCCACTCGGAAATCCCTGGGGGAGAAGAAGGTTGCTGTTAAGTCCTCGGCCGCTAACAGGTTGAAAACAATGAATTTCAATCAAATCCCAGTTATAAATCCTAATGGATTAAGTTGGAAATAGAGATCGCTTCCGAAAAAGAAGTTGGTCATGGCTAAAATGCAGCTGCCACACTGAGTTTCCCCACGTGGTTCAGGTCTCAGAATCGAGGCGACTCCAGACAGTTTGTCATGAGATGGAACTGGAGTTAGAAGGGCACGTGATCTCATTTTTATCTCTTTCCGGGGGAAGTAGTCAAGTCAAATGTGCTCAGAGTCATAGAGGCCTGAAGTCCATGTCAGGAGCTTGTAAACAAACATTCCGTGGCCCCCACAGTGCCCTCCCAGACCTGGCCTCTCGGATGCCACATCCCGGTTGGTTTCTGGGTGTCGCCCTGGCTAACGTTTTAAAATAAGTATTAAGTATCAAAGCCTTGACACCATTTTTCTATTAAACATTCTAGCGGTAACGCAGCTCCGTGGGTGTGAAGGGGGAATCCTCTTTTTGTACAACACCTACATGTTGTAAGAGGGCAGCAAGGAAAAAGTGGAAGGAGCCTGTATCTAATGGAGCCATCAAAATGAAGCCAGTGAGGGGTGATGGGAGAAGAAAGTGCCATGACTAACAAGTGATTTGTATGCCTTTCAGTGACTCCATGTCGGGTTCCAAACCTTATTAAGTGGCAGCGTCTGACCTGACAGTAGTTTGGAATGAAATGGTCTCCATGAAGGCAGAATATCTCCTTACCAATATAGCGGCAGATTGCTACTTCAGGCAGATCATGCAGGATTAGACTGGGTCTGGGGAAAATAACCCTAAAAAAGCCAGCCCACGCTGGGCAGAGCCTGACTCAGTGAGAGCGGAAAGACAAGGACAGACATTGGCAACTCGCAGGCGGCCACATGGGCTCTGGGTGCTTGGAATTCCCTGCTGAATCTGGGCGCCTCCATGCAGCAGTTTCTTGGCGCTAATGACAATGTCATTGGAGAACAAAGCACGAACCTTGCCTTTGCTGGGGTACATTCAAATGCAAAAGGTTCAGTTGGAAGTTTTAACCAGAATTGTGTTCTGCCTTCTGTGATGGGTCAAGTTCAGTCATACACGGGTTATAATGGATCTGCTGGAAAAGACCCAGGCGCAGGAAGTGCACAGGAATCCGAAGTCTAGTGGACGCCTCACTAACCCTGCTCTCGGGCCTCTGGGCAGGTCATGCTGCCCTGGGGCATCTCACCTGCCATGCCGGGACAGCAGAGTTCCCACTCCAGCGCCGAAACGCTCCCCGAGTCTCAGGGGCCTTCTCATGAGCCTCACGGCCACCCTTCACATTGGGTGGTGGTTGTTGTTTTATTAATTATTATTATTGATTTGAAAGAGAGAAAAGGGAGGGGAAAACATCAGTCTGCTATCCCACTTCGTGATGCGCTCATTTGTTGCTTCCCTCTGTGCCCTGACCAAGGACCAAAGCCCATCGTGGGGTATCAGACGGTGCTCTAACCAACTGAGCCCCGGCCAGGCCCACAATAGGAGTCTTGAAGATAAGGCCCGTGAGGTTTGAAGAGGCCTAACTGGCCCAGCCAGCATGGCTTAGTGGCTGAGCATCTACCTAGGAACCAGAGGTCATGATTCGATTCCCGGTCGGGCACATGCCCAGGTTGTGGGCTCCATCCCCAGTGTGAGGTGTGCAGGAGGCAGCCGGCCCATGATTCTCTCTCATCGTTGATGCTTTCATCTCTCTCCTTCTCCCTTCCTCTGTGAAATCAATAAAAATATATAATTTTTAAATAATAAAATAGAGAGGCCTGACAGGGTTAGGGTCTCAATGTGCCACTTCCTGGTTTCCTCCCTGCATCCTGCCCCCCCCCCCCCCCCCCCCCCGCCGCCTGTTTTATAGCCTTCTGCCAGAAACACAGGGCGTAGTGGGTCAGCACACACACCGGTGCCGCTGGTAGGTTGTTGACTTACAGTGTTGAGCGTTTTATTCCAGGTCCCCAATGTGAGGCTGGGGCTGTCACTGCTCTGAAATGTCAGCCTCCTTTATTTCCCTCCAGCACTCTCACCTCCACCACTCGGCCCTTTGTGCTCCGGGGACCTGCTGTGGACACCCCCTGTGCCAGGCACCAGGCGGTTCTCTCATTGGCCATTGACACTGACATCTCGTCTTCAAGGGTCACCACCTTTTCCCCTGGGTCTGTGAACACAGTCGTTGTTACCTTCTTGATTGACACCTTAGAAATTGTGTAAACATCTTATATCTTATTTGGGGGACCCTTGGCTAACTGACAAATCATTTCCTAAAGCCAGTTCGTGATTCTTTCCTTCCTCAACACCCTTGGGCCCAGCCGGCAGGGCTCAGTGTTTGAGTGTCCATCTATGAACACGAACCAGGAGGTCAGGATTCAGTTCCTGGTCAGGCCACATGCCACATGCCACATGCCACATGCCTGGGTTGCAGGCTCCATCCCCAGTAAGGGGCAGCTGATCAATGATGGTCATCATTGATGTGTATCTCTCTCTCTCTCTCTCTCTCTCTCTCTCTCTCTCTCTCTCTCTCTCTTCCTCTCTTCCCCCGCACCCCATCCTCTCTGAAGTCAATAAAATATATTAATTTTTTTCAAACACCCGTGGGTCCATGACACAGAGCTCTGTGCCACGAGCCCTGTGCTGCCTCCTCAGGGGGAACGCTGCCCTCAGAGGGAGAAGAAGCCGGGTCATTGCCGAAGCTCAGTGGGAACATTGGGTCGTTCATTTCAGAGTCAGAAAGAGAGAGAACTCTTGATGCATCAGTGACTCGGGCACCTCCTCCTGGGACCCACTCAGATCCTGTTTCAGGGCAGAGGCCTCCACGGTACCTCAGGGAGACCCGCCCAGCCCCACCCACACCATGCCCAGCCCACACACTCTGCATCCTGTTTCTGAGCAGAACCCACTTAAAGACATGCTGTTTGGGGTTTCAGGATCCAATTCCATTGTGTTTGTGTCGGGAGGCAGGTTCCCCACGCCAGCAAGCAATGTTCAGGACATCGGTGTCCTGCAGTTTAACTCACTGCTGACAGTGTCTTCCTGGAGGTGGTGTGGGATCCCACAGATGAGGGGTCAGTCCTACAAGAGGCCTGTCACAAGCCCCTGTGCTCACCCGTGCTTCCGACCAACCCTAGATCGGAGGTCCCAATGGCTCCCTCCGGCACAGGATGCCAACCCCACGCCCAGGTTGTTGCCTGCACCTCTGACTGACCAGCGGGCTGTCCATCAGAGCTTCCTGCCACCCCCCTGGAGTTCAGTTAATTATTAGAGCAGCTCACAGAGCTGGTGTGAGTTAGTGAACTCCAGAGCAATGTTTTTGTTATAAATGACAGTATCACACACACACAGTCATTGATCTATTTTTTGTGTTTTTTAAATGTATTTATGGATTTCAGAGAAGAAGGCAGAGAGAAAGATAGAAACAACAATGGTAAGAGAGAATCATGGATAGGCTGCCTTCTGCCCACCTCCTACTGGGATTCGAGCCCGCAACCTGGGCCTGTGCCCTGACCGGGAATATAACCATGACCTCCTAGTGCATAGGTCGACCCCCAACCACTGAGACACCCCAGTCGGGTAGTTACTTGTCTCCTTCCTTGCCCACCATCACATTGTAACTATAAAGGTGAGACCAGAAAATGTCCTTTGATCACTGCTGTTTCCAGTACCTGGTCCCATTGCCTGGTGGATAGCAGGTGCCTCATAAATAGCACTGCCTAAAGCTGCATCAGGCCCAGTAGTCGGGGCAGAGGTAGAGTTTCAGTGGAGAAAAGATGCCAGTGATTTGCATGAAGATAATTTAATTTTGTACCCTTCTTCACTGCTGGTTACAATATCATTACAGGCAACGTGACCATATCCTTTAAAAGGTGAACAAAATGAAGTCGTTATTTTTAAAGAGACATTTCTATCACCTCATGTCTTTCTGAAGTTGTCATTATGAATAGTCGCCTCAGAATGGAGGGACGGAATCTGATTTTACGTTATAATTACACTCCCTGTTCCGGACCTTTTCCTCCAAATTAATTTCTCCTTTGCAGATTGTTTTTTTTTTCCTTCCCCCTCAGTAGATGTTTCTTCAAAAGGCGAGGAAACTGAGCTGGAGGTAATGAATACATTAACCCAGCCCACGAACTCATCAGTAGCCCCACAGGGCTGTGGGTTCTTCGCCTCAGAATAGTCTCAGAACGGCTGCTTCCAGAGCAGCTGCCCCCCAGATTGGGCCCATTGTAGCCGCATCGCAATGAACCCCACGAAGGAGGAGGGAAAGCTACCCCCTGCCCTTGGTTTCCCATCAGATGGAACACAGTGATGGCGAGTGTCTCCTTCAGCCAAACAGAGCACCGCCATGGCCGCTTTAACGGGCTTTTCTGTTTTCTGAAAAAAAGTCCCAGTCAGACAAATTAGGAGGAAATGCAGTTGGAATCCCTGATTCTGATGCGGTTTGCTTTTCCCCGATAACGTAACCATTACACGTGCACCTTCCTCTGTCCTTCCATGACCCGGCCAGGAGTAACAGGAGAGGCCCGGGAGAGAGTGATGACGGAATATCATCATGGGCCGTGATAGCTCAGGATTCTATTTGTTTTATTTCCATTCTCAAATGAAAGGAAGTAGGATTGATCTTATATCTGAATGGCATACTTTTTTAAAAATTTTAATAGACTTTTCAGTGTTTGTGTGTGTGTGTGTGTGTGTGTGTGTACGGGTGGGGTGTGTGTTCAGGTTGTGTGTGTGTGTGTATGTATGTACAGGTGGGGGTGTACAGGTAGTGTGTGTGTGTACAGGTGGGGGTGTACATGTGTATGTGTGTATGTATGTACATGTGGTGGTATATACAGGTTGTGTGTGTGTACAGGTGGGAAGTGTGTACAGGTTGTGTGTGTGTGTGTGTGTATACAGGTGGGGATGTACATGATGTGTGTATGTATGTATGTACAGGTGGGGGTGTATACAGGTAGTGTGTGTGTGTGTTTGTGTACTGGTGGGGGTGTGTAAAGGCAGTGTGTGTGTGTGTACAGGTGGGGGGTGCTCAGGCGTGTGTGTTCAGTCTAGCCATCATGAATAATTTTCTGGTCAGTTTGCATCCTGAGGACATGGATACCTAGAGAAGTGATATTTCTATAAATTTGGACAGCAATGCTATCATACGATCCACGGGAGCCTTCCAGTTAATCCTCACTCGATCCCTCATTAGCTGCTTATCTTTGAATGCTCTGTTTACTTGCTGTGAGCCTGGTTTCTGGATCCTCGGGAGGAAATAGCACGTACTTTGAAGAGTTGTGATTAAAAAGCGAGCATAAGCACAAAACATGTATTTACCGCCGGGCCTGGCAGGAGTATTGTTTGCAAATAGAAAGCGTGTTGTTGACTTTGAGAGGAAGCGCCCTGTTTTCACGGGTACCTTGACATTTGGACAAGGGATTGATGGTCGTCAGAATTAAATACCGTGTAGGCAGATCAAGGCCCCCACCACCCTCCTCGAACTTTCTGGAGTGGCTGCTGGCTCCCAGTAGCACTCTGTTCTTTGGAAGGAACCCCGCAGCCTTTTCCTTGAAGTAGGCAGACCTCAGGTTTCGGAATGAGGAAGAGCGGTCAGGAGTGCACTGAGTGATTCTCAGCCTTGGGTGCACATTGGCAAGATCATACAAAAACACAAAAACACATCACGTATGCTCAGTCCTACTCTGAGCAATTCTGAGGGTAAGTACAGAGTCTGTCAGACCAGAACAACAACATTCTTAAAATTCCCCGAATGTTTTTTAACTTGCTTTATCTATTTGTTTTTTAATTGATTTCAGAGAGGAAGAGAGAGGGAGAGACAAAAACATCAATGATGAGACAGAATCATAGATCGGCTGCCTCCCTCACACGCTACAGTGGGGATCTAGACTATAACCCGGGCATGTGCCCTGACTGGAAATCGAACCATGACCTCCTGGTTCATAGGTCAATGCTCAACCACTGAGCAACACTGTCTGGACTCTCAGGATGTGTTCAGTGTGTAGAGTTAAAAATAACTGGGCATGGCCTACAAATGATCAACTGTTCTGGATAGAGGGGCAAAGGAGGCCCAGTGGCAGCGACAGGAGGATGCGCTGGGAGCATGTCGGGAGGAGTGAGGGAGGCAGGCCCTGCCCTTGCTGGAGGCCTGCTGCACCTGCTCGACCTTCAGGAGGTACTTCCGGACCCTCACAGTCACCACCTGTGGCTGCTTCCCTTCTTGCAACCAAAGGAGTGCATTCTAAGCTGGAAGTTAACAATTATGGAGGACAGAAAAATGCTTGATGTTAAGTGGGATCTGGAATGCTTACATCACTCTACATGAGTGAGTTATAGCATGTGTAGACACACTCTACATGAGTGAGTTATAGCATGTGTAGACACACTCTACATGAGTGAGTTATAGCATGTGTAGACACACTCTACATGAGTGAGTTATAGCATGTGTAGACACACTCTACATGAGTGAGTTATAGCATGTGTAGACACACGCTACATGAGTGAGTTATAGCGTGTAGACACACTCTACGTGAGTACACTATAGCATGCATAGACAGACTCTAAGTGAGTGCGTTTTGGCATGCGTAGATGAGCTCTCTACGTCAGTGCAGTATAGCATGCGTAGAGGTACAGACATCTTTGCTGGAGCAGTGTTTGCCATGCCCGCTAGGTGGCACTTTGGAGAGCCTTTGCTGAAGCCAACAGTGTCTTCAGGAGGCATGTGTGGAATGTTACTGATTCCACATGACAATCCGAGAATTTCATGCACTTCTGTGCGTCTGGAATTCTGCTGAGTATTTCCTCTAAACAGACTCGTCTCAGTAGAAACTGGTGTAGGAAAAGGAGCTGAGTGGCCAAGGTCACTAGACCAGGGCGTTCAACAAACATCTTGATTTGCTGTGGTTGCGGTGACTGCGGGTGGGATGGGAGAAGGGTAAGGGAGGACAGTTGGTGAGGGGCAGAGACTTGACTGGGGTGGGGAGCACGCGGTGCAGGGAACAGATGATGGTTGTGCACTTGTGCACCTGAAACCTGTGCAGTGTTGTTAACCAGGGCCCCCAGTACATTCAATAAAAAGCAGGAAAAAATAATGTGAGCTTCTTTCCGGCGTGTGCCCTCCTGGATGCCCAAATCCCAGGAGGGAGGAGACATGCCAAGAGAATATGAGTAGAATGGGGAAGGGAACCACTTTGCCTGTGGGTAGCCGGGGGGTTTCCCGGGGGGCCCAGGACCGACTCTGAAGGAGTGGTGGGATACTCAGAGCAGGAAACCCAGGCAGGAAAGAGCATTGTAGGGGGAGCAGTCAAAATGCATAAATGCATTGCTGTTGCTGCTTTGTTTGAGAAGTTTTACATGGTTTACTAGAGGGACATAAGATGGTGGGAGGGGAAGTAAGTGAGACTAGAAAGTGTGGGACTCGCCTAGCCGGTTTTTCTCAATGGTTAGATCATTGGCCTGAGGATTGAAGGGTCTCTGGTTTGTTTCCCAGGCAGGGCACATGCCCGGGTTGTGGGCTCAATCCCCAGTAGGGGTGTGCAGGAGGCAACCAATTAATGATTCTCTCTCATCATTGATGTTCTTATCTCTCCCTCTCCCTTCCTCTCTGAAATCAATAAAAATACACTTAAAAAATAGAAAAATAAAAGAACATGTGGGACAGGGAGGATCCCAGCTGGGATCTTATAAGCTAAGGAGCTCAGATGGGAAGAGGAGGGAGAGACAGAGGAACACAGAGACACCTGACAAACCTAAGGCCTCATGACATCTCCAGGAATCCCCGGCAGTTGGAAAGGGAAACATGCCCAGCAAGCACCTGCTCTGTGTCCGTGCTGTACACACTGCATAAGTGTTTGTAGGAAGTCTTTCTAGTCATACAAGGTGCATTAGTATCACGTACCTTTAACAAGAGTCCTGTCCCAGTCCGAGAGGCACTGGAGATTTCGGGGATACCAGTGTGGTACCGGTATGGTTTCAGAAAAGAGAAGCCCCATCGTGCACATGAGGACGTGACTCTCCTTCTACACACACGTCCCCCTGAGCTCCTCGCTGTCCTGGGTGGCCGGGAGGTGGGATGGCAGCCACCAGCCTCGCTGCCGCCATGCTGACCACATGGAGGAAGAGAGCCAGGCGCCCGGGTGGCTTTCCCAGTCTCAGGAGCAGTGGGGGGAGTCTGGGAAACGGCATTTGGCAGCCTGACTCGCCCTTGCCCCTCTCCAAGGAGCAAGGACAGTTTCACACTCAGAAAGGCTGGGTTCATGGGACCAGGGAGATTCATAAAATTTGTTCGTTTTGGGTTTAAATTTCAGCGTGGTTTTCAATGGAGAGTTTGATGTGGCTGGGCTGTTTCCATGGATACTGTCTCTGCTGTCCATTCCATGAGGGAAGATGGTATTGCTGCTAGCAGACTCCTTGTCAGTTTTAATCCTTGTAAACAGACCACTATAAACTGTACGAATTCAGCCGGCCGGTGGCTCTGTGGTTGACCTCTGAACCAGGAGGTCACAGTTCATTCCCAGTCAGGGCACAGGCCAGGGTTGCCGGCTCCATCCCCAGTGGGGGGCTTGCAGGAGGCAGCCGATCTGTGCTTCTCTCTCATCACTGAGGTTTCTGTCTGTCTCCCTCTTCCTCCCTCTCTGAGATCATAAACATACAAACGTAAACTACAGGAATTCAAATGCTGGGTTTTGTGGAAGGCCATGTGGGGAAAATCGGTGATGACACAGGACCAACCTGGCTGCTTGCTTCCCGCAGAGCCAGTTCGCAGCCGCCATTCCCGCCAGGCCCGCGCTGCCCCTCTTCCACACGCCCATCGACCTGGTGGACATCAGCGTGGAGATGGCGGGGCTGCGGTTCGTCAACCCGTTCGGCCTCGCCAGCGCGACGCCCGCCACCAGCACCACGATGATCCGCAGGGCCTTTGAGGCCGGCTGGGGCTTCGCCCTGACCAAGACTTTCTCTCTGGACAAGGTAAGGGGCGCTGTGAGGCCGTGTTGCATGTCTAGCGTGTATTCCCGTGAGGGAAGGTTTTTCTGACCGGACGATGATCAGTATGAAACTACCAGACGGGACTTATGAGCTCACATTCATCTGTACTTTCCTTCTATTCCTTCTGTCATCGAAGGGGGGGGGGAGGGTGAGAGATGGGGGAAAGCATCTGTTTATCATTTTGGTTTGTCTAGTAAACATCAAAACTACAAATATCACATAAGCGGCCGTCTCATTTAAGAATCACCATCCCATGAGTTCTTATTGTTTTGTGCTTTCTGGGCGTGTGTGAATGAGGACAGGGGTCCCCACTCTCAGTCAGGGAGACCGCGGGGTGGCCGCGCGTCATCCAGGGATCTAGTTCACGTCGGAAGGAATCGCGGGCTAAGTCATTGGCGCTGGTCACACACAAGATTTTTCTCGAATTTGTAAATGCACACACTTTCCCCAAAACACATCAGCTTGAGTTTCATTTGGCATCATGGTGGGCTCGGTGCTCACACCACCAGCGCCCAGACCTAGAAGAAAATAAACCACAGATTTCAGTCGCGAGTGACTTTCTAAAGGCCACGAAGCACGCGGGTGTGTGTTATCCGAGTGGGACAAGTCAGCAGCAGAGGGTGGACGCCTTACACGGCTGTGACTCAGGAATGAGCAGCAGAATTGAACATTTCTGAGACCTTCATTGATGAAATTTTAAATGCGCAACCTATTGATGTATTTAGTGCTCACTGGTAGTTAGTAATAATTAATGTATAAGAATGTGGGAATCTGGTGACTAGGAAAAGAGTATCATTATTTAAATCAGCCTTGTCCTCAGGCAAGGAAAATAACTGAGAACAAATGGGCCCCATTAAGCTCACTCTGCGGCTCTCCCTCGGCTCACGGCGAGGACGCACAGCTGTCTCCCCCGCAGCGTGACGGGCGGGAGCATGCACAGTCCAGAAAACCCAGAGAAGCCGCGAAAATAGGAAACCCGGCGTGAGAAGACTCCGTGCACGCCCTACGTCTAAGAGCTGAAGGGTGGCCGCTTTCCCAACAGCGTTTTGGCTGGACGTTTAGAAATACTGAAGCAATGGGTGTAAACATAGAGAACGCAGCGAATTAAGCTGTAGAATATTCTTAATGGATTGTTCACAGCCTTGTGGAATATTGATCCCGTATTTGTCTTTGTATCAATCCATCCTTTCTGAAGGACTCGGAAGCCAGCATCACAGGTTTAACCCCCCGGGGCGCACGGAGCCTCTGATAGCTCTAACGGGACGTCAGCTACAGCCTTTAGCATGTGCCCGTGTGAGCCATACAGGCTGCTCACCGGGGACTGCTGAGGAAGTGCAGCCAAAATAAAACACAGCAAACAAGCCCACGGCAGCGCGTGTTTGCTCTGGAGCCGCTGTTCTCTTTCTTGCGAAATTGAATTCTGACTCATCAGAGACACCTGCCCTCCCTCCACCGGCGACAGCATCGATTCGGGGCGCCGTCTCCTTCCGCCCCCGGGGGCAGCGCCCTTTATTAAGACCAGCAGCAGCAGCCACTGCGGCCGCTTCCTCCCTCCTAACCCTCTAATTTGAATTTAATCTCTCCGTTCTGGAGTCTGTGGGGCCATTTCCGAAGGACAGTGACGAGCAAATGCAAATTAAATTGGGCACATCAACCAGAGGGTGGGGTCGGGACGCGCTCTGTCACCCCTTCTGGAGAGGGTGGGGGACACAGTGTCTGTGCAGGCTGTCGTAAATGTGCGTGTGTACCGACCCAAGCGAGGCTGTCACCGTGGGTTATATAATACCCGTCTCAAAAGCAGTGATTTCCCATCCAGGCTTTTGCCAGCTAGCCTGCTTGCTTCCCAGAGATTTATTATTATTATTATTATTATTGGTTTCTTGTGTTGTCCCTAGTTAGTAATGATGCCTGTTGTGAACAGATAATTGCCTGTTGAGCTTTGGTGCCTTCTCACGTTTGAAATGCTGCTGTACTACCCAGTGGTACACACACAGCCTCCACAAAAGCCGTCCGTTCCCGGGGTGTACGCGCCCCACCTCTCTGTGACGTCTAGCACAGCAGCTCTGGTGCGCCCGGCCAGCTGTTTATTGTGCCAATTCAAGACTCTGCTCAGCGGGGGTTAACACACAGAATCTTGGCATTTGCAGTGTGGATGCTCTTCACATGACAGAGGTTATTCTGTGGCGTTTTGTTATCACAGGAAATATTAATATTTCACGATACAGTTCTGATGCCGTGCTGTTTGCCGAGCCTGCACGGGAGAAAGAAATTACAAGCCTGCGGGGAGGTTGCAGGTCGCAGACATGAGAGCCCCGGCGGGGCAGTGCTGGAAGCCGTGTCCTCCTGTCCTGCTTGGGGGCGGGGAAGGGGGATGGTACGGCGGCTCTCCAGATTGACAGCTGATTGGCACCGATTTCTAAGCAGATGTGTTCAGGGGGACTTTCTTTACCTTTTCTCTTGGGGGGAGTTTGGGACATGCATTTGATTGTCATCCAGCAGATCTTTCTATGCTCCTGGCGTGTCTCAGGCCAGACTGAGACCTCTCAAGCTGCGGCCAGGGAGACTCGGGCCTTCCAGGGAGACGCCCTTGCTCTCTGCACAGAGAAACCCCGTCACACTCCCTGCGCGGCCTGGGTGATGGCTGCATGGGCTTTCTTTAGAGAGGCAAGCGGTCAGACATCTCACGTCAGGTACAAAATGATCTGTGTTTGCTTTTGTGTTAAAAGGCCTCAAAGATGGCTTCCTTCCCAAGTCAGTCGTTCCTACAGTGTCCCCAAATCCCGGCACGCCCTGGGGTGCTGTTCATGCTTTAGAAGGCCGATACTTACAACGCCATCATAAAAACACACATACAATTACAAATTACTTCCATGTAAATGTATATGGAGTTCAAGTGGACATTTTGAAAAAATGGGAAAGAAATCAATCTGCCTACCTCAGTTTCAGCTAAACCAGCAGGACATAGCAGAGAAATGCTGTGTATAACAAGGAAGGTTAGAAATTGTTCAGCGGGCACGTGAAATAAACTCCTGACCTGTGTTCACCTGATGCTGACAGGAAACCAAAACATTTTGTTTTTGCCGGGCCAGTGGTTGAGCATCGACCTATGAACCAGGAGGTCACGGTTGGATTCCTAGTCCGGGCACATCCCCAGGTTGCAGGGTCGATCTCCAGTAGGGGGCGTGCAAGCGGCTGCCGACCAGTGATTCTCTCTCATCACTGGTGTTTCTGTCCCTTTCTCTCTCCCTCCTTCTCTCTGAAATCAATAAAAACATTAAAAAAATTTGTTTTTGTTAATTACATAGTAACTTCTTTTCATCTCAGGTAGCTACACATTACATACCGCAAACATATAACATCCAACTGCAGGGTGCCTATACCTTCACCACAACACGGATAAAGCAAGAAGTGTTTATCACTCTCTAACCCACGTTCAAGCCTAAGTGAAATTTCATTCTATTTATAAGTTGTATTTAGATATTAGTGAGCTTGGGATTGACTTTTAGTAACAAAATGTCTTAGATGCATATATGTCATTTTAATAATGCCAAATGATTGGTAAGTAGGTGAACACATGATGTGTCTCAACATAAAACATTGGAAGGTAAACACTGAGAAGTATTAAAGGCTCTTCGTTACTTCTTTGGACTCAAAGTATTGATTGTAGCTGTTTCCATCAAATCCCACCTCACGGCACAATCACGCTTAGTGTCCAGGAAGAGGGTGACAAGTGCGTCATCAGTGTTTGTTGTATAAGCGAGGGGATAAGTGAATGAGCAGATTTCTGGCAGCAGCACATTCAAGGTTTCTTTTTCCAAAGCCGTGTGGACAGTTAACACCTAAAACATTGGTTGCTCTGCATATTGCTCCCAAACAGAGGCGAAAAGGCCAGTTTAAAATGTTCCCATCCTGTGTTTCTTTCCAGAGTGTGGACACACGTGAACATGGTCAGGGCATGTGCCCAGGTTGGCAGGGCACGTGCCGGGGCTTTTCTAAGCGCACGGGTGGTATAGGCGCGCATAGGTTGTTGAGGAAGCCTTAGAAAGGTTAAAAAGGCAGAGAGTGTTGGGGAAACAGAATAAGCATTGTGCAGGGTTAGGACGGGGTGTGGACACTGTGTGGCCACACCCCCGAGGCCCTGTGTCCGTGGCCCTGGCAGGAGAGACAGCTGTTCCTGAACGCTGCCAGGAACATGGGTCAGGCTGTCCTTGTGGCGATGCAGCCAGTCCAGCTGCACGGGACCTTCAGGAATACCTGCCTCTATTGGACACCAGCACTGTCCTCGCCACCAGCTCTGCCACTAAACCAGGGGGCTGCTCTTGCTCTGGCTGCATGCCAGCCCCCCACAGCCAGTGATCTGCTGTGGGCTCTGCAGTGGGCTCCGCCTGGAGCCCCACGGGCTGGGCAGGGCCTGGCTCTCATGACACGTGGGCTCATCCTCAAGGATACGGCGCTGGGCTTGCTGGCGGGGCAGCCGTGTTTTTAATAGGCGAGGGGATGTTGTGGGGCCGAGGCTCAGATGGCACGAAGCAATGCCCATGGCGTTCTGCCACTCAGGATGGAGCGGGAGGCCAGACCAGGGTCCTGGAGCCACGGTGTCTCCTCCCCCCTCAAGCTTCTATCCGCCCAGCCTTAATTGGAACCGAGGTCTGTTCGACCCAAACCCAGCTCTGCCCTGTGTGGGGCTGCTTCCTACTGGACCCTGCCTGGACCTCATGGCTTCCTGCCTGAAAGGAAGGCGGTGTGACGCCATCGGCGTTTGGCAGAGGCTGGGGTTCGGCTGAGCAGGTGGCCTGCAGCCTCCCCAGGGACTGTCTGCACCAAACCGAGGGGCGCCTACAATTTTGTTTTTATTCAGGTACTGCATAACGTTCATAGACACAGAGAGAGAATAAAGAATTTTAAAGATGTTTTTATTGGTTTCAGAGAGGAGAGGGAGAGAGAGAGAGAGAAACATCCACGATGAGACAGAATCATCAATCTGCTGCCTCCTGCATGCCCCACACTGGGGATCAAGCACAACCTGGGCCTGTGTCCTGACCGGGAATCGAACTGTGACCTCCTGGTTCATAGGTCAACGCTCAACCACGGAGCCGCACTGGCTGGGGAGACAGAATCTTTTTAACCACCCCCTGGGCACACATTGTCCTCCAAGTTCCCAGTGGGCAGCCTCCCCCTCAGGGCCCTGGGCTGCCTGGTGAGCGCAGGTTGGGTCCTCACACAGCGGCCCCTGCCTCTCCTTCAGTTCGCCCATCCCAAATGCCCTCCCCCGAGTCTGCTGACCACACACTGCTCGGCCTCTCCGAGTCTCGTTCTCGGCTGGTTTTCTCCTTGGCTGCACTTGGCGTCACATGGAGCCACCACTCCGGCTGAGTGTCCGGTTTCTGTTTCAGCCATTAGACGGGAACTCTCGTAATCTCCACAAGAAGAGGGCTTTTGTCTTCCCTGCCCACTGCCGCAGCCCAGTGCCGAGGACCATGTGTGGCGAGTGGGAGGCACCAGGCACACGTGTGCGATGAATGAATCACTACAGGCCTCTAATTTGAACCACAGTTCCCCACAACAGCGCTTCCGGGGAGGTGGGGGCGAGGGGGAGGCAGCTCCCTTGTCCTATCGGCAAGCCTCTTCTTTTGTTTTCTTCCCAGAATGTCTGCTGTCCTCCCCAGAGCAAGATCCGCAGGCTTTTACCGTAGGTGGTCCGTTCCCCCATGTGGGTTTCAGGACACTTGGCTCGGTCCGTGTGATTGCTGTTGTCCACATCGGCACAAATCGCGAGCACCTGTCAGCCAGGCGAGAACGCGGGAGTAGCATTGTCAGGACTGTCCGCCCTGAAAGGAACACTCACACTTGTTAGGAAACATTTCACAAACATGTTACAGAGTCATGGTTCGAGGCGGGGTATCTCTGTTCGGATTGATTACAATACAGAAAAAGCACAATTACTTTTGCAATGCATTTTATAAATAAAGATCTCAACTTTTTAAAATTTCTTTATTGATTAAGGTGTTACATATGAAACATTTATTTTATCATTAAGTTTCTCCATGACCTTATCGTGAAAGTCTATGAAACCACAAATGAAGGGGTAATGGGTGATGAGGACACATATGTAATACCTTAATCAATAAAGAAATTTAAAAAATAAAATAAAAATAGCAAGGAAATAATGAAAAAAAAAGAAGCCACAAATGAACAGCAGCCCAATGCATTATTTCAGCTGCTATAGTTCTAGTTTCAAATTTGATCTATCACCTATTCCTATGTAGAGAGTGGTATTGTCTCCTGATATATACCTATGCATAAAAATAAAGAATTATAAACATATTCTATATCAATGTTTCATCTAGGAGATGTTGAGATCCTAAAACTACAAATAATTTTCGTGTAGGAATAGTTTGGTATTCACCCAGCTAGTTGCTTTCCTTTGTGACTTAGACTTACTTTATTTAAATCCATAGAAGGGACTCATGGTCCAATGATGAAGGATGGGTTTATTCGAAGGCTGTCATTTCCATGTAGTCCTCCTGTGGGAGATTTCACCCAAATGTTCAAGACTATTCCGCCCATTCTTCTATGAAGCAATGGTTGCTTCAGTGACAAAACAATGTGCGTATTTTCACGCCCTTTCGTGCACACCCTTGCAATATTGAAGCTAAATCTTGCAAATTAGAGTGTGTAATGAAAGCTACACCCCATCGCTCCCCGAAGTTCTAAACGCATTAGCATCTGGAACCACGCCAGGGCCCCAGACTTGGTGTGTTCAATAGGAAAATATATTAGGTCTCCACACACAGGGAAATGCATGTACTTCTAGCATTAAGTAAATCCTTTCATTGTAGCCAACTGTGTTTTTAACCAGGTACATATCTAAAGCTACTTACATTGCTCTCAGGGTTTAGTTTTGTGTGGGTTTTTAACCTTTATTTCACATTTTGGGCTAGTTGACTACGAAGCAGGCCAATCAATTTTCCAATGTAATTATGTCTCCACTTTTTTCCTGTTTCAGGAAGTGATTTCACACTTGTTAATTAGTTAATCAGTTTGGGAGAGTGTATGAGGGGAGACTCAATAGACTTTTTAATAGTGTAACTCAACGTGTACAATTGGATCAGGTTGGCGGGTGGAGGAACCTCACCTGAAATGAAAAATACCTCTTATTCGGCTCCTTTTTGGTGTGTTTGTCTTGTAAGCAGTTGGTGTCAGGGTTAATGGAAAATCCTCATACTTAATAGCTAAAGGAAACTTCCTTAAGGTATAATCCTGCTGCTTAACCTGATTCTACTCTTTTCCTGTTGCACATCATTCTTTCCCAGATTTTACATTTAACTAATTAAAAATACCCGCGTTCTGCTTCTATTTGGATGGTACAGTCTTCGGCTGAAATGAATGCAGCTTGGATTGCAGTGTGCCCTCCTTGCCTTTGTAGTTTGTTGCTTTTTAACAAGGGTTGTAGTCACCACTGTGTAGGCAGCTCTTACCCTCCCTCAAAAGCTTTAAATACAAAACCCAGTGGTTGTCTCACTGTTAAGTTTTTATTAAAGACATGTGTTCTGTCCGGCCCACGTGGCTCAGTGGTTGAGCGCTGAGCTGTGGACCAAGAGGCCTTTGGTTCAGTTCCCATTCAGGCACACACCGGAAGCCAGTCCGTGTTTAACAATGGAGAGCTGTGGACAAGGAGTCTGGAGGGCTGGTCAACCTTGATTGCTCTGAGGGGTTGGAGCTGGTTACTGGGATGTTGGTGGTTGAAGCAGCCCCCACCTGTTAGCCGTAAGAAGATTCATTGATTGGCTTTTACTGGTGTTTCTAGCCTAGGAGATACAGCTGTGTCTTATGATTTTAATCTTAATAAAAGGAGTGGTGAAGCCAGAGCGAGAGGGACTTCTGCCACTAGAGCTGAACTAGCGCCTGGCCCCCATTTTCCAAATTGATATTTTTCTGAGTCTCTTTATTTATTTGCGTGTGGCCTTCTCCAGAAACCCGAACCCTGAACCGGGGACCCTGAATCGCATGGGACGTGAAAAGGGGTTCCCGTAGGCACATGCCCAGGTTGTGGGCTTGATCCCCAGTAGGGGGCGTGCAGGAGGCCCGGAGCGATGCTTCTCTCTCATTGATGTTCTTCTGTATCTCTCTCCGTTCCTCACTCTCTAAAATCAACAAAAATATTTCTAAGAAGACATGTGTACTTACACTTTGTCGGGAGACTTCCCATTTTAAAATTGTAATGCTCCTTCGGCTCCTTTCCTTTTGACCCACAATGGACTGCAGTCCAGTCCCCGCTGCTCCTGAAGATGGGCACGATCTAATGCTTGAGGCAGTGGCTGGTTTTGTTGAGAAATCTTCAGCCAAATGGCCTTTCATGCACCGGTTACCTTGACTGGCCTGGCCTCCCCATCTGCGCCTGCACTGAGCTAAGTCCACTGCCCTTTCCTTCCAGTTCTGCTTAATCCTTTGGAATTTGTCCACAGTATCCCATATGTTTGCAATGACTCATTGTTACTCTTCTGCCAGATCCTCCATCAGTGAAAGTTTAAATTTCTCAAAAAATGTCACCATGCCCTGTGATTGGCCAGCACTGGATCCTGAGAGCTCTTACTAATGTGCTATACATAAGTGACCTTTGCTCCAGAAAACATAAGCTCCAATTCAAGTTCAGAAAATGTAGACACAGAAGGGCTAAAGGTTGACATCAGGCAGCAGGATTCATAACTTAAATTGTTCCTTATTAAGCAGTGCTTCCCCTCGATTGTTCTTTCCATTTAAATCTTTAGTGTTGAAGGTATCACATATGATCTCTTTTCCCCCCACGTTGACCCCTTCTAGCCCACCCCACCATCCGCCCCAGGCCTTCTCCACCCTCTTGTCTTTGACTGATCGCTTCCCACCCACCCACCCCTGACTTCCCCCCTGAGATTCACCACCTGTTCCACGCTTCTATGTTTCTGGATCTGCTTTGTTCATTAGATTCTATATGTGAGTGAGATCGTGTGATATTGTCCCTCCATTTTGTAAGCAGAATGATGACTGTGGAGTGGAGCTGGGTCTTTGTTGGAGGCAGAAGGGAGAGTACGTGGTTGTCCCTGGCCTGGGCTGGCCGACATATCCAGGGTTCAGCAGCTGAATGTCACGTTAGTAGCTGCAGAGGCTGGGAAAGGCCTGAACTTAAACATGATTGTATAGACAGCAGGTGCCTAAGGAGGTGGTCAGCTGAGGAATTACATTATTCTGTTTGGAAGTCCCTGCTGATCATAGTATCACTCCTGTTCATCATCTCAGTAATACTTTCCATGTTTCCCCTCACACAGCCTCTCTTCCGATTCAGCCAGTCCAATCACCGGGCTTGTGTTTGCATCATCTTCGCCTTAATTTCGCCGTCCACATTTTTCAACTTCCTCTCCTGTGCAGACAGGAAAAGGCCAGGGATGACCCGAGGCCTCGTGGCTTTGTCGGCCAGCGGCTCTCTTCTCTTTACTCTCTGGGCTGTTGCAGAATCTTACTCAACTGACAGTGGGTTCTCTGCGTGTTTGTCCCTGTGTCCCCTCCCTAATGTATGCCTCTGGGGGCCGGGGCCGGTGACCTTCCAGAGAAGGAGTAAGGAAGTGTCTGTTGACTAGTTCTCATTCAAATCAGCAAGACTGCTGTGTTTTCAAATGTGACATATCTTTTCTTTTTAATTTATGGATTTCAGAGAGGAAGGGAGAGGGAGATAGAAATGCAAAAGATGAGAGAGAACCATTGATGTGCTGCCCCACCCTGGGAATGGAGCCCTCAGCTTGGGCATGAGCCCTGACCAGGAATGGAGCCGTGACCTCCTGCTTCACAGGCCAAAGCTCAACCCCTGAGCAATGCCAGCCAGGCTGAAATGTGATACGTCGCTGAGCAACGTTGTGAATATTAAATTGGTAAATATCACTACTTGGTGATGAACAGTTACACCTTCTTGAGTAAATAGAATGTTTGCAGTTTTAACGTCCTTCTTTAGGAGACGGAAACGTTTCGGGCTCTTTTCCGGGAGTGCGTTCCTGGGTTCCTCAGCTCTTCCTCCCTCCAAGGGAGCCTCCCCTGTAGGAGGCGATGCTTTACCCACATTTTAAATGGTGGTTTTTACAGTAAATCATGCTAGTTATTATTCAGATATCACAGTGCTCTCCCTCTGTTAATGGGATTGAGTCTAGTATGTTTGTTACCATTGTCATTAGCTAGGTATTCATATTAATAATAGGAGGAGCACAGAGGGGAGGCCAGACAGGATCAGCATGGCCACCTGGGCAGCTTCACCAGGAAGCTGCAGCGTCATGCTCCCCAGGGAGCCACCGTCCCTTCCCACAGGTCACTGGGGAAGGGGTCCAGCAGAGGGGGAGGGAGGCGCATTTGTGGTGAAGTCAGGGGAGGTGCTTGTCTGTCCATCTAACCTGGGAACAAAGATCATTGGCTGGAGCCACCGCAGGCATGCAGAGTTTGGGAATACATAAGAAAGGAGTGTGCTCTCTTGTTCCTCTCGCCTCGCTCCTGCTTCCTGCCCTCACCTGTCTCCCTCACACCCATGCGGCCCGGGACCCCACACGCAATGGCCTGCTGGGAGCACAGCCGAGTGGCCAGGTCCTGGGCAGGCCTGCGCCCCCGCATGGAATGGCTGATGACCAAGCGGAACATTTTCCTGCCAGATAGAGGGAGATGGAATCACGGAAACTCGGGTTTAATTCCACAGAAATAAAACTTCCCACAATATTGTATCCTCCTGGGGGAGCCTCAGCAGATGCTTATTCCAGCAGCACCCCAACAAACCACTTCCACCAGTAACAGGTGTACACAGATCAGAAATGTTATGCAAATGACCATGGACAGAGCCAGTCTGGGAGCATAACTCAGTGTGTTCCGTGTGGAGTCTGCACCTTCAATGTGAACTAGAACATGGTAAGAAGTTGGTTCTGTTGCCATTTCTGGAGCATGTGCCTAAAGTATCTTCAAGGTCAGACTACCAGATTCATGCAAGACAAGTTTACAAGCAGCTCGGTGACTGGACAGGTTTTGTCTGGGCTGTCCCCTCAGGTCCTCTCCCCACGTCCCTGCCCAGCCCCGCGTGGCGCCAGGCTGAGGCCGGAGGAGCGGGCACCGGAGCGGTGGAACGTGGAGACGGAAGGGCTGTCACAGCAGTCAGGAAGATCTGAGAGGTGTTGACTAATTGCCTGCTAATTACACAGTAAATTGTCTAATTAAGCTGATGGCTAATTAGGGGAGCTTGCACAGCAGTCTTGTGGAATTTGTGTCTGATGTCTGGGAAGCAGCTTGTGTAATTGGCAAACGGGTGGCATTGGCAGGCTCGGGACTAGGGCGCTCACGGCCGCAGACGACAGCAAAGGCTCTCCGGAAACAAAGAGCTTGTCACTTCTCTTCCGAGCGTTTTGTTTCCGTTTTGCAGCCGTTCGGAGGTGAGTGATGGGGAAAGACATCAGAAGCCTGAGCTGTGTGAGAAAAGGAGGCTGGAGAGTGTGCCCCAACGTGTCAACCGTGCGGCCTGCCTGCCACTCAGCAGCTGAGGCTCCGTGTCATGTTGGATTTGCAGACACATTTTATTCTTCCAAGTCCTTCTTTAAAATGGGCAAAAAGAAAATAGCATACACCTGCCGGCATGGCTTGGAGGTGGAGCGTTGGCCCACGAACCAGGAGGTCACAGTTCTGTTCCGGGTCAGGGCACAGGCCCGGGTGGCACACCAGGACCCCAGTAGGGGGTGTGCAGGAGGCAGCCAATCAGTGATTCTCTCTCCTCATTGATGTTTCTCTCTCTCTCTCTCCCTCTCCCCTCTGAAATCAAATTTTAAAAAGATAATCCCATAATCCCATGCTTCTAAAGAAAATACCTCTTTTATAAAAGCCTAAGAATATCATCATGACTGATTAGAACACATAAAAACGTTGAATTCATTACTTAATGTTGAATTTATGCCTCACGGTTCACTATAAAATATTGGGCGCTAGAGGCCCTGCGCACGATTAAATTGTGTGCGTGTAGGGTCCCCTAGGCCCAGCCTGCCATCAGGACCATGTCCACCACCCGGGACACTTGCATGGACGCTGCCGCTGTCCCGCAGCACTCCCATTCCCCATGCAGCGCCTATCCCGCTGCGGGCTGCATGCACCCCGCCACACCCCCACAGTGGGAGCACCTGCACTCTCACCTGGGCACCCGCGCCATGCTCCCCCCCACCCCTACCCCGCCCTGCACCCTCTTTGCCCACTGCCCCCTCCCCCCACACACACCAGCCCTGCCTCACGAGGCATGAGTCCCAGCCCTCGCGAGAGGTGCTCCCTGCACCTTCTGGTGACTGGTTGTTTGGTCATGATGCTGATACAGACAGCATCACAACCACAGGCCTCTTATGATAGAGATAATACAGTTTGAGTTTGGATAACACTTTAATGACACACAAAAATTCTCTTATTCTGCAATAAGAGAATTTTCTTTTGATCATATATGGAATTTACCGTGCAGCCAGCTTTTGTTTTTAATGGTGTAAATTGTAAATACAAAATATTTCAATACCTAACTAAATCATTCCTGAATAGATGCAAGTATGTTTGATGACTTTACCTGCAAGATCTGAGGCCTTTAACTAGAAAAGATTTAGGAGTCTGTCCGTATCGCTGAGGAACTGGAGCTCCTCTCTGAACATTGTCTGGGGCTCAAAAGCACACGTGCAGATTCGCCCTGTACACAGGCCAACGGAGCCCATTGGAGATCACAGGTGCCGGCAGTGAAGGTGGCACACGCCAGACACCTGCTCACAGGGGACCGCCTCTGTGCCATTTGCACCCATCCCGACACTCTCTGCGGATTCTGAGATAAAGTCTTGGGGAAAACCTTCGGCTGCAGCTGCAGCAAAGGCCACAGGTACAGGATGAACCTTGGATTTACACTTTCATGTTAATAAAGCAAAGGGAAATTCTAAGCATTTCAAAGCCAGATTTCTATGAAATGTTAAAGAAGGCCTTAATTAAATTACGGCATCTTTTTTTTTCTGCTCTCCAAGCAAATAAAATGTGTGTCTGTATGGTTGGACAGGCATATGTGTTTTTTGTTCCCACTCTTTTCCATGGAGAACTTGAATTTATGTAAATACTATATGTTTTTAAACAGCAAGAGAGAAATACACATTGTGCACTCTCTGGAATGCCTTTGAATTGGCATCAACCTTGGAGATATAGGTATGGCACATGAAAATATTTACTATTTTAACACAAAATGTTTTTCAACCTGCTTTAAAGCAATACTTTAAAATATAAAGTCACTGACATAAAAATGATGTGAAATAAAAAAATAACCATTATTTTGAGCTCAAAGCAAAATCATATTTCATTTGAAGACTTAGGCTATAAAATCTTGGAAGATTTATAAGGAAATTATGCAAAATAGAAGAAAAGTGAATTTACCAAAGGAATACAAGGTTAACCATTGAAATTGCTTCTTTAAAGACATGTCTCCTGAGGGAGAAAAATCAGATAGAGGTCAGGGTTGCAATCCAAATATTCTACAGTTTGAACTACTCAGTTTTTTTCATTTTATTCCTCAGAGAGAGAGAACATACAAATTTTACTTATTGTGATAAAAGTTTGCATAAAAAGAAATCAGGTAGATCTGGCCATCACTGTAAAGTTTTAAAGAAGATTTTTTTTTCTAGAATACAACCTTTGGGAAAAAATCATTTTTTGGGTTTACACATAAATTTCACTTTTTTCTATTATGTCAAAATTCAGGTAGTTTCCATTTATATATAGTTATCACAAGAATAAATTCTATATCTCATGTGACATGTAAGTCAACTGTGATATTTTATATTTTGGCCTTTAAATATTTATATACACACATACGCATGAAAATGAGTATATGATATGTAATCATTTTCTCTTTTAATAATTAAAAACATGTGTTGATTGATTTGTTAGAGAGATAAAGACCTGTTCTCACTGATGTGTGCATTCACTGGTTGTGCCCCGACCAGGGATCGAACCCACAACCTTGAGGCATTGGGATGATGCTCTAACCAACTGAGCCACCTGACCAGGGATCGGTTTCCCTTTTAATTCCTTGAGAAGCTTTATCCCGGCAATTTGGAAACTGAAGAGCAAAGAAATACAATGTTCAGCCATCAGCCTCATTCTAGAATTGCTTTGTCTTCCTTTGTAATTTACATATTGTAAAACCCACTCTCTCAAAAATACACATTCCCATGGTTCTTTGTATGTTCACAGAGTTGTGTAGCTCTCGTTATGTATTTAATTTCAGCACATTTCCCTCCCAAAAGGACACCTGTGCCTATGAGCAGCCACCCCACTCCCCACATCCCACAGACCCTGGGCCCCTGAGGCACACCCACCTCCAGGACTGGCCTGTTTTGTATGAATGGAATCAGACATAGGTGACCTTTTGTGCCTGCTTGCTTTTATTCAACGTAGTATTTTCAGAGAGCATGCATGTTGTAGTATGCATCAAAATGTCCTTTCTGTGGCTGTATTACATTGGGATGGTCCATACATTGGCTTGTGGATATTTGGGTGTTTTTTTTCCTACTTTTTATCCATAACTACTATTTTGTGGAATTTTCAGGGATATGTTTTTAAATAGATATATGTATTCAGTTCTCTTAGGAGCAGAACTAGGCATGGAGTTACTGAGTGAGATGGTAACTCCATGTTCAGCATTTTGATGAGCCATTGAACTGTTTTCCAACATAGCCGTACCCAGTTCCATGTCCGCCAGTATGTATAGGTGTTGCAGGTTCGATCCCCAGTAGTGGGCCTGCAGGAGGCAATGGATCAATGATTCTCTTTCATCGATGCTCCTCTCTCTCTCTCTCTCTCTCTCTCTCTCTCTCTCTCTCTCTCTCTCTCTCAAAAAATCATTAAGAACATTTTTTGTAATCTAAAGCCAGCCTCCGAGGGGGCAGGTTCCATCCCAGAGCAGGGTGTGCCACCGTACGGTGAATTAAGTGGCACAAACACCGTAAGCATCGCCATGGGATCTAAGTCACTCCTCAGGGAGCAGCTGTGGAAGGAAATCCCAGTCATGAGGATGACGATGTGTCCCCTCCCGGGCTGAGGTGTGGTGACAAACGGTGACCAGAAGGTCCCGCGAGCCACAGGTTGGGATGCGAAGGCCATGGGGTCTAATCCTAGATAATAAAAGGCTGATTGTCCCCGCAACTGGGAGTTCAGCCAGAGGGCGGGACCAGCCAGCCTCCCACATCCCCTCCTCCCGAGCCGGCCCGGCCTGTTTGGGGTGGCTGGCCGGACCCCACCTGTGCATGAATTCGTGCACCAGGCCTCTAGGCAATGATGAGCACGCCCTATTGGTCAGCTCTGAGGAGGGCATTTTCTAAAGGTGGGAAGGAAGTATCAAGAGGACCAGCTCTGTGTCCGTACCCACATCCAGGCATTTAACTGTTAGCGAGGGGGTAGGGAGGAGGGAGACAGGCAGGGGACACATTTTTATGCTTTGTTGAGACGAGGACACTCTGTCTCCTGCTCCCCTGCCTGTCTGTGCCTCCCTGTCCCTCTCCTCCTTCCTTGGGGGGAGCTTGGCCTTCCCAGAGTCTGCTCAGAATCCAGACGGAACCGGCTATCGGCCGGCCCGCTCTGGCTTCCACGGTGCGGGCCTCCTTGGACTCGAGCTGTGCGCACTCTCGGCCTGGCTCATTTCCCTTAGCATATGCTCACCAGCTCCCAGAGGTCTTATTTTATGGGACAAGATTTCCCCTCTGAAGTCCCACAGTTCCTGGCGTCCTGCTTGACTCTCGTTAGCAACCACTGTTTGCGGCTTTTCTCTCCCTGGCCCTGGTTCCAGTAAGATATCCATATTTCGTGGGTCCCCAGGCCCAATTCTTGGATTAAAAAAAATGACTCTAGCCCAGTGTTCACCGAGTTTGCTGGCATTTTAAGTTGAGCTTCCATATTGGGTGGAGCAGATTCAAGTCAAGGGCCCCTCCAGGAAGGCCTGTGACCCTAGACCAGTGGTTGGCAAACTGTAGCTCTCGAGCCACATGCAGCTCTTCCACAAAATACCACGGCCTGGGCGAGTCTATTTTGAAGAAGTGGTGTTAGAAGAAGTTTAAATAATTTGGCTCTCGAAAGAAATTTCAATCCTTGTCCTGTTGATAGTTGGCTCTGTTGACTAATGAGTTTGCTAACCACTGCCCTAGATGCACGCCTTCAGGCCTCACATTTTTACACATGGACATAATCCCAGGAGCAGCGAAAGAGGTTTCCTCTGAATGAAAGTGCGGATCTCCCTGACTACCTTCCAGCTGCGTTTCCCATAGGAACCACTGGGACAGCATTGGCCCCCAGGGAAGACCTTCTCTTCCCCGCTCCCCTTTCACACCCCACCCCCCCGCCCCATGCTCCGTGCAGCATTGCACAGGCGCTGCGTGAGGATGAGGCTGAGATGGGGCGGCCTGCTGGCTGCTGCCTCCGCGTGCATGTGGACTCCAGCCGTCTCGCTGCAGCCCCTTCTTGACCATCCGCAGAGAAGGTGTGCAGTCCAGGGAGAGGTGCGTTTCTTAGAGACGCTGGAATGGAAGTTGTTGGTTCTGAAAGACATCCTGTCACCGATGAGTGGGGGAGAGGGACCAAACCAGCGAGGCGGGCCAACCCGGGCTGCGCTCCCGCGTACCTTCCGCTTAGCGCCATTCCCCCCCCCCCCCCCGTGCCATTAGCATTTTCATTTCGAAAAACGGCAGTCTGCCGTGGAGGCAGTAAAAATGTGCAACCTGTGGTTTAAATTATTGATTTTTTAGAATATTGGAGCAGTATTTCACATGGATTTTGTTAGCCATACTTGTGGGTTGGGGATTTCAAAGGTAATTTGGTATCCAAAAGCCTGCTCATGTTTGAAAGACGTTCCGTTCCTGGGATGTCTCAGGCTCGGGTGACGGGTGAGGCTGCATTGTCTCTGGGGTGATGAGTAGCAGGTCCTGGCAGCCGGGACGGGAAGCGGATCTGCAGGCGGATCCTTGGTGATTTATGGGGCGTGTGCGAGCAGTGAGGTGCTGGCAAAGTCAATCTTCATTTGGCACAAAGGCTGGTTTGATTTTATTTTTTAAAGGTTATCTTTATTGTTGAAAGTATTAGAGATGTTCCCTTTGTTTCTTTGTGTGTTTGTTTCCTCACTGACCCCCTCCACCCTGCACCCGCCCCTCCCGGGCCTTCACCAGTCTGTGGTCTGTGCCCGTGGGTTATGCAGAAAAGCATGTAGGTTCCCGGGTAATCTCTCCCCATCCCCCCTCCACCCCGCCTTCCTCAGAGATTCCTCAGTCTCTTCCCTGCTTCCATGTCTCTGGACCTATTTTGTTCATCAGTTTATGTTGTTCATTAGTTTGCACACACATGTGAAATCACGATACTCATCTTTCTCTGCCGGCTCATTTCGCTCAGCACAATGCTCTCCAGGCCCCTCCATGCTCTTGCAAATGGTAAGAGTTCCTTCCTTTTGACAGCAGGTAGACAGAGCGGTCAGCCACAGTCATCAGAAGCCAGTTCTAAATGGAAGGGAAGGGTACTATGATTTGCAGGCGTCGAAGGTCAAAAGTCTAGGGAACACTAAGCCATTGTGATCACGCCAGCAAGGTGTGGTCCGCAGGATGGATTTGACGCAGCCCCTCCCGTGTCACACAGACAGCGAATGTGGCTATGGGGATGGGGTTTTAAAATCACTTTAAGTCTCCGACCTCAGCCCACACTCACAGGACAGGGAAACGTGACAGCGCGGGATTACTGAGGACCGTGTGCTGTGTGGGCAGCTTGTACTCACAGCATGCTTCGACTTATGGAAACAAGCTTCTTACAAATCACACACAATCAGCATAGTTCGATCCCCAAACATTTGAAGCCGATCCCTACGAAGTCATCGGAGAAACATGTGGCAGCACGGAGCTTCCTGCTGGAGAGCGCGCTGTGTTTTGTGAAGGAAGGACCGCCCAGCGATGGCGGACACTCACTGGAACAAAACCTGCTCTGCCCTCCTGGGAACGAGAGGAAATACAGCCTCCGAAGCGACCTGCCTGAGGGTGAGCAGAGACCGAAGCCCACCACTCGGTCATGAGCTGTCAGTGCTGCTCCCGTGCAGGCCGGGTCTGAAATGGCCGCCCTGGTTCGGCGAGGCCACGGAAGTTGGCTGGAGAATCTGATCTGCGGCATGGGGGCAAATCCACGTTTACTCTGAGGGGCACAGCCCTCGGCCTCCACATCTCCCGGAAACGTCGTCATGCAGTGGACACTGCGGTTGAAGCAGCGTCGGTATTGCTGGGACATGGATGGTCTGATTGAATCTTCACAGCGGCTCGTAGAAATAGTACTTGTGTACATGACACTAGGCTAAGGGAAGATGGCCAAGCCATGCGGAAATGATTCGGGGCCACGCGGCTGAGAAACGGCGAGGCCAGCCTTCCTGTTGGGGTGTCTAACCCACAGCCTGTGTGCCGCCGGCGAGGTCCCCCTGACCCTGTGCAGATGGCACTTTCCGGGGCGTTGGCGGCAGCTGGGAAAGGAAAGCAAGACTCCGAAGAGCAGTGCGGCCTCGCGGTGCATGGTGCCGAGGAGATCTGGTTCGTTCTTGTTTTGTTTTTTAGTCTCCGCAGGAAAGCCACTCATATCGGCTTCCTTCCCCCATTTATTAGGTGCCTCCCCATCGAAAACAATTTTCCAAATTCTATAAAAAGAGGAATGGGAGGGTAGGACATATAATAAAGGAATCAGTTCAACAAGGAGATATAACATTTGTAAATGTTTATGCACCGGACGTGCGAGCACCTAAATAACAGCAAATGGTAACAGACCTACGTGAACACGCAGGGCACTCAGAGACTCCCCTGCCTCCATGGCTGGACCTCCAGGCATAAATTCAATAAGGAAACAGCCTTACATGGACTGAGATATCTACAGAACCCTCCATTCAAAAGCAGCAGAATACATATTCTCAAGTGCACATGGAACATTTCCTAAGATAGATCATATGTTAAGGCCAGAAATAAATCATAATAAGTTTAAATGGGCTGAATTGATATCCAGTATCTCTTCTGACCACTGTAGTGTAAAACTAGAAATTAAGTACCTGAAGAAAATTGGGAAAATTCACAAATAGGTGGAGATTAATCAACATGTTACCAAATGGATTTTAAAAAGTCAGAAGATAAATAATAAAATAATATGAGACAAATGGAATTTGTAATGTAACACTAAAATTGATGGGATACAGCAAAAGCCGTTCTAAGAGGGAAGTTCATAGCAATAAATGCCTGCTTCAAGATACAAAACCCAAGAAACATCCCAAAATAATAACATAATTTTACACCTGAAGAAACTAGAAAAAGAAAATGAAGCTCAAAGGTGGTAGAAGGGAGGGAATAACAAAAATTAAAGCATAAATAAATGCGATAGACAGTTGGGACTGAGAGACTCAAAATCGAGCTCACTTAGCTGGGAAAAGGACCTGGGGTGGGTCCGTGCAGAGTGACAGAGTGAGAGGGACACTCTGGCTGCCTCCTGGCATCCTCTGGCCACTCTACACTGTGGACACACATGGTTACCGAGAGGATGCTGACCAGGTGAGGACTCACCCAAGACACCATCGGCTATGGACTCCATTGAGACTTTTTACCTGCTAGTCCATGGCTCCCTCAGGGTCAAGATCTCCGCCTTCTGGTGTAGCAGCACCTCAGCTAGAGATCCCTAAGTGACCACCCTCCAGGACGAAGTCCAGGCAAGGAGACCTCAGCAGGACCCAGTGTGTCGAGTGGGAGACACTAGTACATTCCTGAGCAATAGGATCTGGCCAGAGGCCACATCTTGGGCGTCTCCAGCGCTAGAACAGAGGTCAGCAAACCACGGCCCGCACGCCCAGATCTGACCCTTTGCCTGGGGTTGTCAGTCAGTCTTATTGGGCCACAGCCATGTCCTCCTCCACTAGTTCCTAAAAGTGTGGTCCTGACCATTAACACAGAGCCCCATCGTGTGGAATATGTTCCAAGGTCTGGAATCCGCAGTCCCTTCGTCTGCCTGGTGGTTTTTATTTGATTTTGATTCCAGTTTATAAAATCAGTGAAGCCATGTTTATCACCAAGTAAGCAAAAACAGTACCCGTTATGAAAGTATAAGAGAAAAAGAGAAAACTTGGAAAAACTTTGGAGGGCAGGGCAGGAAGTTTCAAACGTCCTTCAGTTCACCCGTCTAGACGCCTTTCCTCAAAAGAGATGCGCGCAAGGCAGTTCGCAAGTTCGACCGGCTCTGAAAGCACTTATTGTTCCGGGGCTAATTTTAACCTGTGATGAAGATTGCTTTTTGTATTCCGCTGAATGCGATATCAAGTCATTGTTTGTCAAGGCTGAAGTGCCCCAGTCCCCAGCACGCGCTCTGAGCGCTGTTTGTGAACTTATGTAATACGCATGTCTTTAGGGCCTCACGCGGTCGGGAGGTTAGAATTATGAGGACAGACTTTCCACCTGATTATTTCCGTGACTCAGTCTCCGGGCTGCTTGCCTTAGAGTTAGGGGAGTCTGTCTATTTGCTCAAATGAGTGGTTTTCCCTTAGCCAAATGGCCTCCCCGATTCTTGGCAGAAATGAACTCCCTCTTCCCTCCTCCCATCTCCTGCCCCCAGGTCTTCCTGTGTTAGCCAGGAGAGTATTGGTGGGTTTTCTTCAGTAGCCAAAACTGTGTGTGTGTTGCCTGAAGTGATTTTAAAATGAGTTTGAGAGTCAAAAAGAAAAAGAAAAAAAGCCACTTTTCTAGGTTCTTCTGACTGGTTTAAGAATTAAATTGAGCCCTAACTGGTTTGGCTCAGTGGATGGGGCGTCGGCCTGCGGACTGAAAGGTCCCAGGTTTGATTCTGGTCAAGGGCATGTACCTTGGCTGCGGGCACCTCCCCAGTAGGGGGTGTGCAGGAGGCAGCTGATCAGTGTTTCTAACTCTATCCCTCTCCCTTCCTCTCTGTAAAAACTCAGTAAAATATATTTTAAATATATATATATATAAAATTGAACCCGGCTAGTGGGGCTCAGCTGTTAAATGTCGACCTATGAACCAGGAGATCGCGTCCCATTTCCCATAGGGCACCTGCCCAGGTTCCAGGTGGGGGCGTGCAGGAGGCACCAATCGATGAGCTCTTTCATCAATGTTTCTGTCTCTCCATCCCTCTTCCTTCCTCTCTCTCTCTCAAAATCCATAAAAATATTTCCTTAAAAAAAAAAGAACTGAGTTGACCTGGGACAGATTAACAGGAAAACATCAAATTATTTGTGTAGGGACAGGGGCTCCATCAGGATAGGAGGGCACGGGCCTACAGGCCTAGCCTAACTAAGAAGGAGGGGCAGGAGTCTGAGGCTCCCCGGGGAGGAGGGCAGGTACCAGGGAGCTGGGGAAGCAAATGTTTGGAACCCAATGCTTGCGGGGCTTCTGAAACACCCAGACACAGCGGGACTGTGGTCTCCAAGCCCTGCCCCGTGCCACCGCCCAGCCGTGTCCTCACGTGTACCCCGCACTGCTCTTCCCGGCCAGCCTCTGTCCACAGCATCCGGCAGCCACAGAGGGGGAGTCCACAGCATCCGGCAGCCACAGAGGGGGAGTCCACGGCGTCCGGCAGCCACAGAGGGGGAGTCCACGGCGTCCGGCAGCCACAGAGGGGGAGTCCACGGCGTCCGGCAGCCACAGAGGGGGAGTCCACGGCGTCCGGCAGCCACAGAGGGGGAGTCCATAGCATCCGGCGGCCACAGAGGGGGAGTCCATAGCATCCGGCGGCCACAGAGGGGGAGTCCACAGCGTCCGGCGGCCACAGAGGGGGAGTCCACGGCATCCAGCGATCACAGAGGGGGAGTCCACGGCGTCCGGCGGCCACAGAGGGGGAGTCCACGGCGTCCGGCGGCCACAGAGGGGGAGTCCACGGCGTCCGGCGACCACAGAGGAGGAGTCCACGGCGGCCACAGAGGGGAAGTCCATAGCATCCGGCGGCCACAGAGGGGGAGTCCACGGCGTCCGGCGGCCACAGAGGGGGAGTCCACGGCATCCGGCGGCCACAGAGGGGGAGTCCACGGTGTCCAGCGGCCACAGAGGGGGAGTCCACGGCGTCCGGCGGCCACAGAGGGGGAGTCCACGGCGTCCGGCGACCACAGAGGGGGAGTCCACGGCATCCGGCGGCCCCAGAGGGGGAGACCACGGCGTCCGGCGGCCACAGAGGGGGAGACCACGGTGTCTGGCGACCACAGAGGGGGAGTCCACGGCGTCCAGGCAGTCCCGGGAATCTCTTCCTGAGAAGAGCCAGCGTCCGAGAGCCCTGACGCCACGGAGTCGTATTTCAGGGTGGTGAAGTCCTGCGCCCCTGAACTCCCAAATCCTGTGTGTCTGCCACGGGCCCTGAGCGTCTGAGGGAGCAGCCTTTCTCGCCCGATGTGTTTTCCAATGTGTGGGCCGGTTTCCAGAGCCACTTTGCAACCAAATTTTCGGGGTCTGGTTTTGGGGCTCACACCAGGTTGAGTTCTTGGGAGACGTTTTTGTTTTCTTTTTGCTTTGTTTTAATCTGATACGAAGGCTAGAAAGGACACATACCAACGCCCTGTAGTTATTTTCCAGCTCCCAGTGCAGAGAGCATCCCTTTTTGTCGGTCTGACTCGTGCGTGGAGATGGCTAATCTCCCTGCCTCTGTGCTTGGGCGACTTCGCTCTCTGTGACGTTCGTAAGCTGCGAGAACTCAGGCGCTTGGCCATCAGGACTGGGAAACATCAAGGGCAAGCTTCGTGCCCTGTAGTGCCTTGCCCTCAGGGACCTCCCTGTCCTTGTCATTTCCGGTCTCCCAGAGGTTGCCGTATTTTGACGCGGGCTCAGCTGTGATCCCCTGTTTCTGTTTTGTCACATCCTGGGCAGTAATGTTAAGCTGCTGTGTTAAAGACTTGGGGTGTTTCTTTTTGGCAGGAATGGGAAACTCTTGTCTGATTCTTTTAGACGCTCTGCTCCCTTCCTTCGCTGGCACCCATTTCATTCATGGCGCTACCTAGACTTAGAGCACAGCATGGACACCCGTTTTCTGTCGTGTTAAAAAATGCCTCATTCTTTTCCGTGAGCATTCTGCTCTGATGTTAGAGGGTGACTGAGAATGATTGGGACCGGCTCGTGCACACACCCTCCCAGCTGCCATCCGGGGCCTGCACCCCGTCTCCCAGGCGCATCTTCCGGGCAGGCCAGAGGACCTGCTAAGTCAATTACCGTTTGGCAGAGTGTATCTGAAACCTCTTATCTGAACAGTGAACCCAATAATCTAATCAGCCTGCCCTTGATTAATCCCATTCTAATCCATCCGACACTGGCCCCGGAAAAGCTCTTCTTCTGTTTCTTGTAAAACGTATCTGGGCGGACGCACAGCTGCTCTGAGCTCCGGGTCAATAACTCCGACAGGAGCCGGCCAGCACGGGTGTGTTCCAGTTCGCTTTTCTCCAACCAGAGTTACACATTAATCAGACGTTAAGGGGTCATTATCATTATTATTATTATTCTCCCTATCGCTTACCCGCCCAGGATTCTGGCCCCAGCTCCAGTGCTGACGGCGGGGCACAGTGGACAGGTCACGATAGGTAGTGTCCCAGAGGCCTGGCTTAGCGGGAGCAGCAGGTGCAGAGTGAGGACCAGTCCGATGATGGCGAGGAAAGCCTTGTGCTCTAAACACGCTATTGCACTTTTCCATGTGGACAGGTAGGTTCAGAGTTCCCGAGGACAAATGGATATTTGGTCGGTCACTCATTCAGGTTTTTGGGTGCTGTCTTTATATATATATATATATATATATATATATATATATATATATATATACTAACACACACACACACACACACACACACACATATATATATATGGTAATTGATTTCAGAGAGGAAGGGAAAAGGAGAGATGGAAACATCCATGATGAGAGAGAATCATGGACTAGTTGCTTCCTACACGCCCCACACTGAGTTCAAACCCGAAACCCAGGCATGTGCCCTGACCAGGACTTGAACCATGACCCCCTGGTTCATAGGTCACCGGCCAGCCTGTCTTTCTTTAAGACACCAGCATGGAAAACTTGATGTATGAAGACTTCCCATTCTCCCCATTTCACCCTCCGAAACAGCCAACGGGAGATTATCCTGACCGTCATCAAGTGTATTTTTGAGAGTAATCAAATATTAATATCCTTAGTTCATGAGAAAATAAAATGTTAGAGACCTTAACAGAGGAGTTACTGGAAACGGGGCCACTGTGCAGGCTTCTTTCCTTCTCGCTATTCCCGGGGGTGGCAGCGCACCGGCCGGGAATCAGGGAGCATGCCATTGTGCCTCCCGTTGGGGGTCAAGTCCGGTCTGTGGAGGGGCTGGCTCTCCGCTGACAGCTTGTGCGGCAGCTCCTTTCATTTCTGAAACCAGCTCAGAAAACCAGGTCGTTAAAAGGTTGGTTTGTCAGACCAGCCAGCTCAGAGGAGAACTTGGGTGTCAGGAAAGAAACAGATATTCCTGAGATTGGAGCTGCAGGGCGGCAGGTGTGCCCGTTACACGTTCTCAGAGGCTTATAACGGAATTCACCGTGCTGCCCGCATCTCATGCAGAGCCCCCTCCCTCAGGTGTTTCAGCCTTTCGGGGGTGGAGTGTCTTTACGGCTGTCTGTCACTCACAGAGACCCTCCCTTCCCAGCCAGCCCCTCTCCCGGCACCTGCCTCTCCCAACAGGCAACCATGCTCCTAATTATTTTAATTATTGTCTGGCTTATGCTTTGCCACAAAAGTGTGTTTCACCGCCCATGTATTGTAGTGCTCTGCTGGTTTTAGGCATCATATCCTGTGTATGTTTTCCCACTCCGCTCTTTCACTCAATAACATCTCTCAAATGCATCTGCTCTGATACAGTAGCTGCGGTTCCCTCGGTACACTTTATTTTTTATTCTCACCCAACTCTTTTGGACCCCATTTCTTTTCCTCGTCTCTTAGCAAGTCATCGCTGCAAAGTGTCCTTTTTCTGTGCAGTGAGACCATGGTGACTGTCTTAATCCATTGGTAACCATGGAAACAACTGTAGTCTTTTCAGGCTAAGAGAGGTCAAGTAAATGAACTTAAACAAATATAATCAGTCTGTTTACCATTCAGAGCTCTTTGCTAATGCTGAAAAATCGCCGTCGTCACTTCAAGGTCAGAGGTTACCCGCACTCCATTTTATAATTAGTGACAATGTCACACGGAGCAGAATAGCGCCCCGCTTCCTCACGTATAGCCATCCATTTTCAAAAATCTGAATATGGTTCCTGCATCCGGGGTTAGAACTAGGTAATTCATCTTCTCTGCTGTGGAGACTGAGCTCTTATCTGTTCACCGGGCTCTGGACTGTGTTTATTTGTTACATTAAGTCCCCGAAGCAATGCTAATATGACTGAGCTACTAAATATTAAAGCAAATTATCATCTTATAGAATTAAACCCAAATTCTAGTATTCCCAGGTCAAAAGCGTCAGTAAGTTATTGCCCAATTATTGAAGCTCTAACTCTAAACTCTAATCAAATAACCAGGGATAATTGGTCGTATCCAAGTCTTCATTCATCTTGCACTTAATTTAAAAATCGCAAGCAGCCTCCAGCCAGTGGGGAAGGTCTTCAGCAGTGCGGTAGCAAATATGACTGAGTTTGGGAAAGAACGCCGAGAATAAAATTCCTGTGGCTGGTTTATGGCGGGGTGAGCGTGAATCTTGACACGTGGGTTGAATTTGGAAAAGGGCGAGTTTTAAAATTGTTTTGATGGATGGCTGATAGGTTCTACGCAGTAGGCATCTGTAATTTGGACAGTTGGTTCTTGTGTCTTTTTTTACATATACATTTTTATTGATTTCAGAGAGAGGACAGGACAGGGAGAGGGAGAGAAACATCAATGGTGAGAGAGAATCATTGCCCAGCTGCCCCCACTGGGAATGAAACCATGACCTCGTGGCTCATAGGTTTTCACTCAGCCCCTGAGCCAGACTGGCAGGGCCTTTTAGGCAGTTATTAAAGGTTGTTTTGTGTGTGTGTGTGTTGTTTGTTTGTTTGTTTTTGCTTGAGATAAAGAACGAGAAAACTGACCTATTCAGGGAAACACTGCCAGAAATCTGTATAGAGTAAAGGACTCCTCTCGCAAAGTAAGTTTACTTTGCTGGGATTTCTTGTCCCCGTTCCGTCCTGGTTACGGAGATCCTGGTATATTTACAGTTCAGCACCGGCTTCCAGAAAAGTAAAACCTCCCCAGCACTCGCAGTGGACTTGGCTCATGCACAGGGAGGAGGCTCTCTCTCCTGTTTTGATGTGAGGACATTTTAAGGTGTCGGGGGGAGGGGGGGAGGGAGGTGGAGGGAGAGCATTTTTAAAAAGAAGACTTTGCTTGCTTGACTGCCCTCCAGGGAAAGAGTTGACTTACTGACCCTTCTGGTCAAGTGGCCTCGTAGTACCAGGGTGACCTGGAGAGCCCATGGCTCAGAATGCAACCATGCTTAGTCCAGGGCCATTCTTCCATCTGTGTCTTTTCTACGTTATGATGTTACATTTTCCCCCACATCCTGCAGATGTGGGCTCGGCCCAGGGCACAGGCACAGAGGCAGCTGCAGTTGGTTATGGTCCTGAGAGGGGACCCACTAGGGTTCCCACCCACCTGCTCCAGGAAAGACTACAAGTTATTTTGTATCTGAACAGGGACTTTCTGTGGGGATCCTAGAGGTCAGAGAAACCCAGCCTTCCGGGGCCAGCCAGCAGGAAGGTTCTGGAAGCTCCAGGGGAAGCGAGGTCAAGCTCTCTATTCTGGACAGGCCTCCTAGGACCACAGCTGCACAGCACCAGAGGTCCTGTGGGGGGGAGGGGAGACTGCGCAGCCTCCACATGCTGCCGGGGCGCAGCGGCACAGAGGCTCAGGGGTGCGGAACTCGGGGGCACAGAGGCACAGAGGCTCAGAGGTGCAGAACTCAGAGGTCCAGGGGCACAGAGGCTCAGAGGTGCAGAACTCAGGGGCACAGAGGCTCAGAGGTGCAGAACTCAGGGGCACAGAGGCTCAGAGGTGCAGAACTCAGGGGCACAGAGGCACAGGGGTGCAGAACTCAGGGGTTCAGAGGCACAGGGGTGCAGAACTCAGGGGTGCAGGGGCACAGAGTGTGGAATTAAGTGTTTGCAGCGACAGAATCCTGACCCACAGGCTCCAGCTTCCCAGAGTGACTCCATTAAGATCCTGTAACAAGGCTCCTTAATAGCAGATCAAAGTGAGGCTGGGGATGTTGCCCACAATGACAATAGCCGTGAAAAGGCTTAATTAGTAAAACATTAACTGGCAGGGTTCCTATAAGTAAAAATGTACATATTTAAGGAGGCTGATTGTAACATTTATCCCAGCTATGTTATAATATACTAATTCGAATGTAAAAGTGAATGTAAATTACCGGGAATTATCATGCAGCGGGAAGAAAAGTCCTTTTATCCTCAGCAACTGTAGCATTTGGCAGATTCGGGAATAAATAATCTTTTGTGGCAAGGGTATGCCTTATCAAACATATGCAGATCAGTACTAATTAATGCTAATTAAGGTTTCCTGTCTATCTAGTTGGAAAAACGTCCAAATGTTATGAAATCCAGTTAGGATGCCTATTACGCTAATTGTTTTATATGGGGTGGTTCTTAATTAAAATATGTAAATTGACCTTAATTGCTATCTACTAATGGGGGTTCATGTTATCTCCCTAGAAGTGACAAGATGGTGAGGAGGGGTACTTAAATGACTAATTCTGATAAAATCCTTCCCTCAATGACCTTTACTCAACACTAATTTTAATTGGAAGTTGGCTGAAAAAACGGTTTTCTGCTTTCCGTTTCAGTTTTCGGTGATGTGAGCGTGTTTTTTGTTGTTGTGAAGCTATAGAAGCTGCGGTGGGTCGTTAATTAGACTTAACAAGCGGGTTAATTGGGCGGTTTGCTGTGTACGGTGCTTGGGAAGGGTTGGAGTGGGCTGAGTGGGTTCTCACGGAGTGGGGGTTCCGAGCTGAGTCCTGGGCCGGGGGGCCCGGTGAGGGTGTTGGGATGTGGTTAACGCTGAGCAAGCCAGCGGGTACCAGTGTGTGCTTGTTGGCTCAGTTACCTGAGAACCTCCTCTTCGGAAAACACTTTTCCCTTTACAAACATTAACTCTTACTCATTGGAGTTAAAATCTCACTGGAAATACTTGGATTAAATGGGCCGAAGTGATACTCTTACATGTTACTCCTCATGTTTTTATTATTTAATCGCAAATAAATTCAAATGTGTAGGCCCAACACCAGTAAAAATTAATTTACTTTTCTTTTAAATTTTTCTCACTCTGCTGATCTTATCATCACAGGATGTAATTTAAATAAAGCTAACAAATCACTGATTTCACTCTTGCATTTGGAGCGAGGTAAGGCTCCACTGTTATTTAAAATATATTTTAGTGGGGGCGGGGACATATGTAATACTTTCAGCAATAACGGCATTTTTAAAGCGTGATAAAATGTATTTTAAAATTCTCCTCTAAACACATGAGAAGGGGTTTGGTAAAATATCGTCCCCTGGAAATAGGCGCAGAGTGAAGATGACGGGTTTCTTTGTCTGCGGAGGCTCAGTGTCATTATCTCCCTTTAGGATTTGGTGACCAACGTCTCGCCCAGAATCATCCGGGGGACCACCTCCGGCCCCTCCTTCGGGCCGGGGCAGAGCTCCTTCCTCAACATCGAGCTCATCAGCGAGAAGACGGCCGCGTACTGGTGTCAGGGCACCTCGGAGCTCAAGGCCGACTTCCCGGACCGCGTAAGTGTGACAGCGTCTGAGACAAAGGCACGGGCGTCGAGTGGGTGAATGTTTATTTAAACATCAATTCACAGGCTTATAAATATTAATGCCTACAGTATATTTTATTAAAGCATCTGCCAGTGGCTTTGCTGAGCCACAGAAAGATAAAAAAGAAAGAGAAGCTCAAGAACTCATAAACCCCCGCGCTGCGCATGCGAGGCCTGGTTATGAATGAGGCCTTGTAAAGGGAGGAGGCATCTGCATAAGTGGCAGGTGGGGGGGGGAGGGTAAGGGGTGGGGGGAAGGTAAGAGGTCGGGGTTGGGGGGAAAAGCAGCCACACTGTTGGCTGTTTTCCGCTCTCCACGGCTGGTGTTGGTGAAGGTGGCCGCCTTACTGAGGAATTGCAGCCCATCGGTCTCTGTAAATGTGGCCCGAGGCAGGAGCCTGGGATCTGCTGGCAAAGTGGATTCCTGTGTTTTCAGTGGGAGATAATTTGCCAAATAATGTTAACACCCTTCATACCAAATGAGGCAGTGATCCTTCTACTTCTGAAGTCTCGAGCACAAATGTTACAGTAAAATCGGGCTCACATGTTCTTCATCGCCTGTAGATAGTATTTTATCTCCAGTAATTGGTCCGAGTTGTTCTTACGGTTATTCATTCATTCTATTTCCCTGTTCCCATCTCTTCCCCTTCATGTACACAAATACACAAATGAACACATACCTCCCTCTCTCTCTCTCTCTCTCTCTCTCTCTCTCTCTCTTCTTCCCTCCCTTTCTTTCTGAATCTCCTGATCAGCTGGTGGTGAATTGAAGTTTAGGGTAGTGTGTGTGTGTGTGTGTGTACGCGCACACATGTGCGCACGTTGTCGACTTTTTCACATCAGTTCATAGGAGATAAATAAGACTACTTCATGTATTCCGATGCTGTGTATTTTAAAAGCTAATGAAATGTGTGGGTGTTCCCCCAAAAAAAACTGATAGAAGGAAATCTTACAAGGGACTTTGGACATCCCGCTGTTGCCCAAGCCATCCAGTGCTGTTTTCTTCTAGAAAGCGCTGTTTCCACATCCTCTCTTATTTGAAACAAAATGTCAGAACATAGAACATCCTTCATCTCCCTGGAGTCAGCCTTTTGGACGTGCAGGGACCAGACCCCCTGAAACCTATAGCCTCTCCTTATTTGGAGTTTTTCATTTTCTGGGCTTGATCTTGCAATTCCTTGTGCTTTTTCACTATACTGTCGTGTCTAATGGCCACCATGTTAACTGTTTGAGTTTTAAAGGACATACATCTTAAGGGAAGCTTTTCTCAGAACGACATGGACAAAAGGTGGTCAGCCATAAGAGGTGGGGAATGTCTGGCCTAGAAAATGCATTTTGGATGCGTTTATTAAATGTTTGACCAGACACAGAAGGCTAATTTCTAAGGTGATCATTTTGTATGGCCAGAGAATGATGTTATGAATATATGGCCCTGGGCAGAAAAAGGCTCCCCACCCCTGTCCGAGAGTAGTAAGTGCTATGCTAGGTACTAAACATGCAATAAAATAATAATGATAACATGTTTGACTAGTAGCTATGACACACAATGACTACCAGGGGACAGACACACTGACCAGTAGGGTAGGTTTCTGCTGGGGCCCTGTCAGCCCTGAACCTGGTTCACCCGCACCAGATTCCCTTTCAGTGTGCACGAATCTGTGCACCAGCCAGTGGTAACAATAATAATAGCTGAACATTTATACAATATTCACTCTGAACTAAGTAATGCCCAAATGCTTTATACACGTAAACACTCATTTAATCTGTTGAGAACCTTATGAGACAGGTATGATTATTTCCCCCATTTCACAGATGAGGAAACGGAGGCACACACAGGTTAGGGAACAAACCCAGGATTACCCTGACAACTTGCTTGTTGCATCCCCGCTCCTGTCTCCTAACAGCATCCTCTCCAGCATCTGCCCATGTTTCCATAGACCGTCAGGCCCTCAGAAGCTCAGGGTCGCTTTTAATGCAGCGTGAGAGCAGCATGAACTCTCCTTTCCCGGGGCGGCTGCAGTAGCATTTAGATGAACGTGTGCCTCCGGGAAACCGCTCCGAGCAGGGCCTGTCTCGAGCTCCCTCCCCGGGCAGGAGCCTGATGTCAGGACAATGGCCCGGTGATGAGACCACAGGAAGTAGACAGGAAGCCAGGACGAGGAGGCCCTGGCTGGGCCGTTCCAAGGTCACTGGGAGGGAGAGGCCCCATCTCCCTGGAAACCATTTTCTTCTCCCCCGATGCCTTCTCTTCTGAGAAAACAACACGTGCTTTTCTCGTTTCCAGTTCTCTCACCATTTCCATGGTGCTCATTACTCCCATGCTGTGTTCTCAGGGCTAATTGGTAACATTCTCGCTCCCCGTATAAAAGACCACCTTTCACCCTGGTTACAGTGGCGTTCCCTTCAGACCGGGCGAGGGGCCTGTGTGCGCTGGACGCAGCCCAGGGCTGAGGGCAGACGTCCCTCCCCACCCCCGCCCCTGCCTCCGAATCATCCTGAGGACAAAGGGCAGGATCTGCACGAGAGCAGGGACCCCTTCTTCGCGTTTAATTATCACCCGCACTGCCGTCTTCCCACCTGTTTGCCAGGGCTGCACCTTTAACGATGGCCCGGGGACAGCCACCTCCCGTGGCGGCTGCTAAGCAGGGCTGGCCTTGCTGGGGAAGAATGGCGCTGGGGGCGCTGGGGGCGCTGGGGGCGCTGGGGGCGCCGGTGTCTCTGACGCCCTCGGCCAGCCGGAGCCGCTGCCTGCAGACAGCCCGGACCCGGGCTCCGCTGGGAGGCCGGGGGACCGGCGCCGAGAGCCCTGACGGCACCGTGAGGGCCGTGTCCGGCCGCCACGGCCATCCGCAGCCTGCGCCCAGCTCGGCTCGGCTCTCAAGGTCGCCGTTTCGTTCTCTGTGGATCCGACTTGGCACGGTGATCCTTGTGGTGACAGTTTATTACTAACGAAGAGCATTCTTTTTTGTTCCCAAGCTGCAATTTGGCAAAGCTCAGGATGAGACGTGCTGTATAATTAGGGCTTCCAAGAATCAGCGTTAAGTGCATCCTTTATTCTCCCTGCAGAAGCCTTAGAAATCTTTAGGCTTGGAAAGAAAATGTTACCCCCCCAAAAAAATTTAAAAAAAAATACATGCTGCATTTTGTCCGAACACACAGAGTTAGCATTTCAGTCCCGTGTGGAGACAGGCGAGAACTCAGAGCAAGATGGCTCAGCCGGCACAGACCGGCAGCGGGCGGCTCTGTGAAAGAAATAAACGAAGGGGAACAGCGGGCGTGTGGCTGGGCCGCTGTGACAGCCCCCTCCTCTCTGTGGGTCCCCCTGCTCCTCACTGGGGGTCAGCGCTGCTGTGAAAAGTTGTGCTTCATCAGGACCCCAGGAGGCGCTGTGCCCTCCAGTGGCCGCTGAACAGAGTCCTCCCCGGACGCCCCAGGCACCTGCTGAAGCCAACAAGCCTTTGTCTCAAAAATGGTTTCAGTGCGTAAAAACAGGATGATAAAAAATAAATAGATAGAATGTAATTGTGTAAATCACAAACTACATGTTAATAACACCGACAACATAAACTGTATACTCATCTCTATAAACCAAACCAACGAACAAAAAGCACATTGAAAGAAATCCAAAAATCTCTTCCTAAGTTTTAAGAGACCTCAGAGAGCTAAGAACACAAAGGTAGTTCTTCAACCTGACGACCAGCAGTGAAGAGCAGCAGCAGCCACAGCGAAGGAAAAAGACGGGCAGCTGCTTCCTGAGAGGATCGAGTGGCTTTGCCACCTCCGTCCCCACCGGGTTCGGGCGCCCATCCTGTTGGGTCCCAGACGGAAAAGAGGAGCGCTGGCAGCCGCGAGGAAGGCAGAGCTGTCTCCGCCCCAGACTGTTCCGGTAGAAAACCTGCTTGCACGGGGAAAACCACTTCTTTACACGCAGGCTGCAGCCCATGCGATGTGGCTCTCCAATTTGGCTTTTCAGAATATTGCACTAGAATGCTGCTTGTCCTCAGGGCTCACTTTCCTGTCCCCCCTGGAACCCTGCCCTCCAGGCGGGTGACCCGCTCCCTCCTCCGGGCCTTGGCCTGCTGACGGATCGCTTTAAGTAATAACTGAGCTGAGCGAGGTTGCCAGATGCAGGATCCACTTAGGAAGGCCATTTGTGCTTTTTTAATGCTCGGCCAGCAGACGGCTGGAAATGGAAATAAATGCACTGTGTTCTGTCAAGGTACCAAGAGCAGCAAAAACATCAAACAGACCGATCTGACAAAGAACTGAAAGACGGGGGCCCTGAAACCCACACTCTCCTGCTGACAGGAATTCGAGAAGATCCAAAGACATGGGGGTTCTGTTGTTGGGGGGTCAGGTGTCCCCCAGATTGATCTAAAGATGATGTGCATCCCAACCAAAATATCAGCACGATGTTTGGGTAGAATTTGTGAAACAAATTGATTCTGAAGTTCGCATGAACATGCCAAGGACTCACAGGAGCCAAAACAATTCAAAAGGAACCAAATAGAAAGCCGTGTTTCTGATTTCACGACTTATTTTTCACCACCGCAGTGTGGTTGGTGTCGGAATAAAGACAGACAGGAAAGTGGATTAATGAAGCGGAACGAGTCCAGAAAACAACCACAAAGGCAGTCAGTCGCATGAATAATTTAATTTTTTACAAAGGAAACACAGTGAAGAAAATATGTGTGGTCTTTTCAACTAATAACGCTGGTAAAATTGGGTGTCCCTGTGCCCCAAATTAAATGTTGATGCGTATCTTACCCAGTGTGTAAACATTAATACAGAATAATCGTCATAGACCGAAATGAAAAGCCTGAAGGTATAAACCTTCTTAAAGAAAACAGGACAGAGCTCTGGCTGGTGTGGCTCAGTGGGTTGGGCGTTGTCTCAGCAGGAGGTCACAGTTCAGTTCCAGGGTCAGGGCGCCACCTGGTTCATAGGTTGATGCTCAACCATGAGCCACACCAGCCAGGCTGCCCACATTCGCTCTGAGGCTGAGCCACGGAAATCCACTGGAGGTTAGACCTGACCTTCTGCGGCGCTAAGAGGACCAAAGAAATGTGGGTGGATGTGTAGGCTGCTGCTTCCTGAGAGATGAAAACGCTTCGTTCCTTGTCATTCGGCAAAGGAAAGGCCTGAAGACCCCCTCCGCCTTTCAGATAGGCGCCTGGTCCCAGCATGAACTCCTGAAACATACTTTTTCCCCAAACCCTGCACTCGGGGTTGCCGGCTGCCTGGGACCCAGGCTGGGGAGGGTCCATCAGGGCAGGTAGCACGCAGCCTCCTCTTCCTCCTCTTCCTGTGAATGGGTTCAGGAGGCGGCAGCGGGAGCTGCTCGCGAACTGTACGTGTTTGCCCCGGGCCTGACCTTGTCATCAGTGAGAACAGGGTGCACACCCCAACACGGAGAGGGGCCGCTTGACGCCTCTCCGCTCGGTGACACTCCCCACCGTGAGCAGTCCGGTCTGTGGAGAGCCCAGTGCGGTGCGTTCTCACCTTAAGGGGTTAGGGGAACCAGGAGAAAGAGAGGCTGGGGTACAGCCTCCTGCTCCCCCCCCTCCCCGCCTCCTTCCGTCCCTCAAATGAATCCTTTTCATCCTGAAAGGCCCCTTTAACCTGGTCACTTGAAAGCAATCTTAGAAGTAAGCACACTATTTTATGAGAGCTCAAAAGTAGAAGGTTACATAAGGGTTGTTATTTAACATAATATCCTACAATTGCATGTATTGTGTTAACTTTTTTACAAGCTACTTTTTGTTGGTTTGGGGTGTGTGTGTGTGTGTGTGTGTGTGTGGTTGGTAAGGACCACCGTCCCCACCCCCTGCTTCTCTTAGCCAGCGGGCATTTTATTCCTTCACATGGTACTGTGCAGGCGTGATGCCAGAGATTTATTTTTCACAAGAAACTAATTTCAAAATTTCCCCTTAGGTCCTCTAAGACATTTACTTGAAATCATTTTCTTTGTTCTTTAAGATTTTTTTTTAATAAATACTTAACAGTACTGTTTTAAAGGCTTGTGTTTGTGTACTGTAATAACCATTTTCCTTTCTCAGCCATCATTTATGGGTGTGTAATTGGTTCAGTTTAAGCAGCATTTAAGGCTGTATTTGTGACCCACAAATATGACCTCATTACCTATAAACCATCTGAAAGATTGGTCTCGGGGGCACAGGTGACAAACTGAATCGCTAGGCAAACAAGCTTTCTTAAAACATCACAAATAGCTCTCGCCAGTTTGGCTCAGTGGATAGAGTGTTGGCCTGTGGACTGATGGGTCCCAGGTTCGATTCCCGGTCAGGGCATGTCTAGGTTTCAGGCTCAATCCCCAGTAGGGGGCATGCAAGAGGTAGCTGAGCAATGATTCTCTCTCATCATTGATGGTTTTTTTTTTCTCCCTCCCTCTCCCTTCCTCTCTCTGAAATCAATAAAAAAGACATATTTTTAAAAAGAAAAGAAAAAAATTAATTCAAGCTCCAGAGTACTGAAAAATGCCTGTGGTGGCTCACTCTTCACTTTCGCCTGGATGTTCTCCCCCTTCTGGCGGAAGCGCTGCTGAGCGGAGGAAGGGAGAGGTGGTGAGCCAGAGGGGAGAGAAGAACCGGAGACCCAGATAATTCACTGACTGGAAAATGAGCTCCAGCTCATCGGGACGGGGCTGGAACTGGGGCGGGAAGGACGCAGCTTCCCTGCGCTTGGCCTCAATAGCATGCGGATCGTTCCCTTGAATGTCACAGTTGGCTATTTTTTTTCACCCTTGGAGATGTTTTCCTCTTGAATTAATTATCCATGGTGTACATGAAGCAAAGAAATAACTTAGCATGCAGTCATTTTTCAGGTGGCTATTTCACCTTTCAGGTTGGTAAAATGCCTAGAGTATCAAGAAGTACTGAGTTAACTTTAGGAATATAGCTTCTCAGGGGAGTTTCTGGTCTGTATACTCGATCACCCCAAAGAAAAATCTGTGTCGTATTTTATTCATGCTGAATTTAGGAAAGTAACTAGGTTGAGTAATCTTTCCATGATAAATAATGTAATTTAACTTTGTGCTGCTTTTTGCATTTTAATTTTTTTTATCAAGTATCCTTTAAAACCTCCAATATTAGAGATATCAGTAACTATTTTGTGCCTGATTTAGTTTAAACTGTAAATTTAGTTATGGCTCTAGGGTTATAAGGTCGGGGTGGGAAATGAACATTTACAAACTCAAAAAACAACCAATGTGTTCAATACATTTTTTGATGGATTATTGGGAACAGTGTAGAAATCAACACCAACAATGACATGTCACCCTACATGACAGTAAAAATTGTCATTACTCAGACCGTCATTACCCCTCAATAATTTAGATAGTCACATACTTGCTATTCAACCCTGGGGTTTTGTGTCATGTGTTATAACTCAGAGTTTTGCCTCATCTCTGCTTAACCCCTTTCAAGACCTCCCCGGTGGGATTTCACACACCAGGATAGACGCTGACCTTGAACTCCAGGCAGAGCTTCTTAATCGGGTGATTACATTCCTGCCCAAACAGCCTACACGGTCATATAAACTGCAGATTATATTTTTATTTTTGTATTTTTCCTTGTTCTTAATATTTTATTATTGACTTCAGAGAGGAAGGGAGAAGGAGAGAGAGATAGAAACATCAATGATGAGAGAGAATCATGCATCGGCTGCCTCCTGCATGCCCGCCAACTGGAGGTTAAGCCTGAAACCTGGGCAAGTGCCCTTGACTGGGAATCGAACGGTGACCTTCTGGTTCATAGGTTGACCCTCAACCACTGAGCCACACTGGCTGGGCCAGGGGTCATTTCTGAGGCCCTGTCTTATCAGATCTCTCCCAAGAATCTGGCAAAAACTCCTAACCCTGTTCTGCTATGTATTAATTCTCTTTCTTTTTCCTCTCTAACTCCATCAGCTTCACTTTCCCCACGTTCTTCATGAGATAGTGTCACATATGCTAGGCCAGTGGTCAGCAAACTCGTTAGTCAACAGAGCCAAATATCAACAGTACAACGATTAAAATTTCTTCTGAGAGCCAAATTTTTTAAACTTAAACGTCTTCTAATGACACTTCTTCAAAGTAGACTTGCCCAGGCCGTGGTATTTTGTGGAAGAGCCACACTCAAGGGTCCAAAGAGTTGCATGTGGCTCATGAGCTGCGGTTTGTGAACCACTGTGCTAGGTGGTGTTTACAGACACAGAAACGCATGTGCATGTCAAGGGGAATCTTGGGGAGAGGGACCAGATGTCTAGGGGGGACAGTCATTCTCTGTCGAGGCCAGTTTCTCTCCGGCCTGGGATCGTTTACACGGAGGTCTATGCTCCCTGCAAACCACGGTCTGGAGGTGTTCAGAGGGCCAGGCCCCTGGCCCAGCCACCCCTACTGCTTCTCCTTCCTATACATCATGACATCACATTACATGTCATGTGCACATGCGCACCTTACAAAGTTTTCCAGACGCTCTGGAGAGCAGCCGTCTGTGAACACGGAGGACACGTGCCACAGGGAGCCGTCTGTGAACACGGAGGACACGTGCCACAGGGAGCCGTCTGTGAACACGGAGGACACGTGCCACAGGGAGCCGTCTGTGAACACGGAGGACACGTGCCACAGGGAGCCATCTGTGAACACGGAGGACACGTGCCACAGGGAGCCATCTCTGAACACGGAGGACATGTGCCACAGGGAGCCGTTGGAGCAGCGGTCGGTATCTGGTGGTCCGCGGACACTGGTGGTCGGTGGGGCCGTAAGGTTGGCCGCTGCCACAGAAGGTCTTCTCTAAGGCACTGTCAGAACCCCATGTTCACCTTGTTCCTCTGATTGAAGAATCCACGTCCCCTTGGCCGTGTCGGCTAGCCTGAGACAGGGGGCCGTGTCTATCCCGAGTCTGTGAGCGGCTGATTCCAGAGTAGGTGGCCAACCCTGGACTTCTCCCGGCCGTTCTCCTACTCCAGCTCGAGCTTCAGATTCCTCTCACCTCCTGTGAGCTCCCGGTTGCACTGAGGTTTTCTTCCCGCCATCCCTTTGAAGAAATCTGAGAGAGGAGAGAGCACAGAGCCACCACCCGTGAGTGCTCCCAACAGCCCTGACTGCACTTTATCCTCAGACGCCCGAGAGGAATCGAATTGTCAGTCATGGAGCCTCATGTGGCCCAGCTCCTGCTTTGCTGCACAGACGAGGGAGGGATAGAGACATGGGTGCCGTGGTTCTGCAAGCTGGCGGTCCGTTTGTCCACAGTTACTCGGCCTGTCTGCCCAAACAGACGCTGGCGGTTATTGTGAACCTCCCACCCCCAAGTGGGTCCCTGTCAGGAAGCCCGAGCCGCCACCCAGATGCACAGCCTGAGCACCGGCCGCCGGCACCCTGAGTGCGAGCGTGTCCTCCCCCATGACCCAGTCCCCTGGGCCCGCCACCCAGGCCTGGGCCAGCCGCTGGCCGAGGAACGCGCCTGTGCACCAGCGCTCGGCACAGCTTCAACGGGCGGCGTCATGGGCCTCGCCGACCAACGCATCCTGGACACGAAGAGCAGCCGACCAAGACCAAGTGCTGGCAAGTGTCCCAGCAGGAGAAGGAACTCCAGAGCTCAGCACAGTTACTGGAACAGCCGTTCCCTCCTCGCGCTCCCGACCTAAACAAAAAGCAAAGCACCCAGAAGACACAGGAAAAGGAGCCCGGCCGGTGGCTCCTGGACCTACGGGCCCGGAGGTCAGGTTCCTTCCTTTCCCATCAGGGCACATGCGGTTCGCAGGCCAGTCCCAGTGTGGGGCGGGCAGGAGGCGGCCAGTCCGTGACTCTCTCATCGCTGGTGTTCCTTTGTCTCTCTCTTCCTCTCCGAAATCAATCAAAATATATATTAAGAAAAAGAAATCACAGACCACGACAATAGATATTGCTTTCTGTTTAGGAGTAAGGCAGACAAATAGACGCTACGTGTATTTCTCATATAACAAAGTTTCTACCAATATATTGTTTTACTAAAATTTAAGAAGTATATATTTTTGGGTATAATATAAAATCAAATCATGTGAAAGAAACCTTATAAAGCATACAAATTCTCTCAATCATACACAGAGCACAATTGTGTTTTCCTTATTGACTCAGATTCGCCGAGATGTGCACCATGTTAACAGGTTCGTAATTGGAGTTTAACGTTTTTTGTGCAGTTATGAAGGCTGCAAGATCATTTCCATTAATTTTACCAAAATTATTGTCTCGAGAGCCTCCTTCAACCTATATAATTTCCAAATTATATCTAATGTTTACTTCTAAAAATGCTTGTCATGCCGAAACCGGTGTGGCTCAGCGGATAGAGCATCAGCCTGCGGACTGAAGGGTCCCGAGTTCGATTCCGGTGAGGGGCATGTACCTTGGCTGCAGGCACATCCCCAGTGGGGGGGGTTGCAGGAGGCAGCTGATGGATGTTTCTCTCTCATCGATGTTTCTGACTTTCTATCCCTCTCCCTTCCAATCTGTAAAAATCAATAAAATGTATTTTAAAAAATGCTTGTCTTTTTACTGCTCAAACTCTTAAAATTCTTCCTGAGCGATGCTCAGTGTCATTTGCACGCCTGTAAACTTTTCTCGTCGTTTCACAGCTCTTAATTCCCCGTTTACCCAGTACCTGTTAGCAAAATAAGTCACCTTTCAATCCCGTTAAGGAGGCAGTTCAGTCATAGCCACATGCACCTCTTGCAAAGGAACCTTCTTTGCCGCTGTTCCCGAGAACACCTCCGTCGTCAGAAAGGACACGGAGGACCCGCTGGGCCTCATTGTCACACCAGCTGCGTCACTGGTCTGGGAAGCGATGTGCGCACGTGGCTGAGAGCCCCTGTGGCTGTTGGGGTATCGGGAGCTTTTGTTCTCCTGCTTTCAGTGGCCACTTCTTGGCTGGTAGGTCGGGCGTCAGTCTTGGCTCCCTCCTCGCTTGTCACTAAGGGACCCCCCAACCTCCACTGTGTCCGGCTTGTTTGGTTTATTCCGAGGCATTTGGCATATTTGTTGACTATTCACTTTTTGAATTTTTTCTGTGTGTGTGTGTGTGTGTGTGTGTGTTCAGAATCTGAAGAAGGGCCTTTCTAAAATAACGTCAAGTGGTTAATTGACTTATTGATCAGGGAGGCAGCAGTTTGGTTGGAGGAAGGGGTGGATGGGAGTGGTGGGGCCGGGTGGGGGTAGGGAATTAGGGACTTTGGGGAATTTATGAATAAATCCTGAGCCAGGGGCCAGGAGAACTACCGTCTCCCAGTTTGTCGCCAACAATATGACCTTGGGCGGGGCATGGTCTGTCTATAGAAAAGGAGGTGGGGCGATGTTACCCCGGCCTCCAGATGCTCCACTTAGGACCCTGGTTTCGTTCATGGGTTTCTCACCGAGTCAGGGAAGTCACTTTGTGACCTGCACCTCACACGGGAGCAGGTAGCGTTTGTAGCAGCAGAGCACGCGTGTCCATCGTAACTGGCCCGGAAGTGCTTCGGCCTCCTCTTAGGCGGATTTGAATTGCATGCAGGAGAAGCCCGTGGGAGCTCATACTCGGGAACTGTATGGGATCATGGCAGAGGTGAATGCATGCGATTTTCTGTTCCTGCTCCTGGGAGTCCTGTACGAGGAAATGGTTTGAGGGGCGCCACATAGAAAATTAGAATTTCTATGTTCTGGGGCCTATTTCTACGGGCTGAGTGGGCAAAGGGACAAGACCACTGTCTATTTCTGGGGGGAATAGCTTTTTGAGACGAGGTTCATTTTCAGAGAGAGCTGTTTTCTCTCCGCTTCACTGGACAAGAAAGCGTTGCCTTGTTCTGTGGAAGTGACTGCGGGGACAGCCCGCGGCTGAGCCCGGGAGAGAGCACTCCGCCGCCCTCCAGCCAGACAGGTCATGTTGCTCTCGGGGTGAGAAGACGAGGGCGAGCTGTAATCTGCTATGAGATGATTTGGACGGGGTGCTGTTTTCTCAGCGCTTCTCACGAATGGGCGCAGGAGTGTTTGCTGTAGCTTGGACCTGATGAAGGTCTGGAGCTTCGGGCACGTCACGTGGCTGAGCAGTGTCGGTCACATCACGTGGCTGAGCAGAGAGAGGAGGAAGGTTGAGACAGCCCTTGAGATAATAATCAGGGGATTAACAAGGACATTTTTGTCCAGTTTTCAACCTTTTGCATATCAGGAAGCTGGCCTTTTGGGTGGTATACCAACAAGAGATACTGAACGTCCAGAGCAAAGCAAGGACACATCTTTGGCTCTGCATTTCCTTTTCGCCATCGCACCCCAAGTCAGTGGTTGTCGATAGGAATTTTCCCAAAAAAAACGTATTTGAGGATGAAATAGCATTGCGCAGGCTCAACACAGCTGACTCCAGGAGCATAATTTGCAAAGAGATGGCAGCCTTCCATCAAGTCTGGATCTGAACTCGCTCAGGCCTCGGGAATTTACGAACATCATATGTGTGAGAAAAATTAAAAATATTCCCCATGGCCAAAACAGTGACACCTACCGTTAGCCCCTCTCCTGTTCCTCAGAGTCCTCCGCTGTGGCTGAAGGTTAATTCCCTCTAGTAAGTTGTCACCAGGGCCCTAGCCAGTTTGGCTCAATGGATAGAGCGTCGGCCTGTGGACTGAAGGGTCCGGGTTTGGATTCCAGTCAGGGCACAGGCCCGGGTTGTGGGCTCGATCCCCGGTGTGGGGCGTGCAGGAGGCAGCCGGCCAGTGATTCTCTGTCGTTATTGAGAGCACCTGCCTTCTGTTTGCTCTGCCCCCTGAAGCTCAGAACCTCTGGACACCTCCTATCCTCCCCGGATTTTCCTGGACTCTCGCATCTCCCTCTTGGCCTTCAGGAAAGTATCTCTGAGGGTGGCACTCTTCAAAACTCTCTCTGAAGAGGCCACTTTTCCCTGTTCTCCTGCTTGCGCTCCACGCCACCCATGCCCATCCCTACCTCTGCCCCAGGCCAGTGGGTGTGTCCAGTGGTTCCCTGGGTCCCTGTCTGTGTTCACCAACCATGCCTCGTCATGGAGCCGCAGTCCATGAAATGCAGCCATGCTCTCCCTGTCCTGTAGCCCCCTGGTCCTCGCTCCCATCCCTTGCTCTTTCCCTCTCCCTCTCACCCCAAGCCTCCATGAGCTCCAGATCATACATCTGACTTTTCATTCCCATCTGCCATCCTCTTAGGCAACTGTAACATCAGCGGTGATGCTGTTACCTTATCTTTCCATTCCACCCTCTGGCTACTTGGCCATCATGTCTGACCAGGTTTTCTCCACAGACAACTTCTGGGCGTGGTTTCCCAAAGAACTGTGCTGCCTCTGCCGCCTTGGGAGCTGATGTCGGTTATCCGAGCCCACACCTTCTCCATCCCCACCACGTGTGCTCCGTTCCTCTTCATTCCCTGCTGTCTTCTCCAACTCGGAGCCCACTCCTGATTCTACGCCCTTCTTACCAGCTTACACTCAGTAATCACTTCTTTCATTGAATGCTTTTTGTTTTAATTTTGAAAAGATGACGAAAATTATATGCAAGAATGCAGCGAATATTTTTGTGTGTACCACCTATGCCTGGGAGATGTCTGTTTTGTAAAAACACCAAATGTACTTTACTGGCATTAATCTGTAATGTAGGAGCATGGCCATATATGAAACCTGACTAGTTACAGACATTTGTTGCTATAAACGTATCTCTTCTACATTTTCCTCAGGAGTCAAAAAAGTTGTAGTCATACAAGGAGACTAGAAATGCCTGGTTTTCCCCTTTCTTTTTGATACATTTAGAGGGTTAGCCATAGAATATTCCTGGCTAATATTTAATTAATCAGACCACAATAATTTTACCATCTACTTTAATAATTGTTGCTTTTATAGGCTTTTCGTGCTACAGTGAAGTAGCTTGATTTCCCCAATGTGTTCTAATGAGAGGCTCCAAATAGGGAAATCATCCATTTATTAAAGAAATCAGCGTAACATTCTGTTGTCTTATATTATTGTCAGGAGGACCCCAGATATTTTGCATTTGTTTTCTTGAGTTGAAATATTGTGGTAACATCCAGTTATCCTGCTGGCTTTAATCTATACTTAATAAAAATTAATTATGGATGTCAAATGTGCACATATTTATTATCTGGGAATCTCAAATTCATGAATGCACCCCCAAAGTTTAATAATTGTTTATAATGCACTACTCTATGCATAGTCATCACATGACCTCAAACTCCTAAGGCAGGCTCATTCTCTACGTCATTTGTATTTAATAAATGTGATTCTGTTGTTATCACTTTATATGGCTTTTACTAACACTCAGGAAATTTAAATCTAAGAAGTAGGTTTGGAACATATTATAATAAAGATGATGTGGCTGTATGGCCGGTGTGACTCAGCTGGTTGGGCTTTGTCCCATGCACCAAAAGGCTGCCAGTTTGATTCCTAGTTGAGGCACATGCCATGCTCAGTCCCCAGCAGGGGGCTTGCAGGAGGCAGCAGCCAATCAATGTTTTGCTCTCACATTGGTGTTTCTGTCTCTGTCTCTCTCTCTCTCCCTTCCTCTCTCTAAAAATCAATTACACACACACACACACACACACACACACACACACACATATATGCGCCTAAGTGACCATCGCAACCAAAGGGATGAACAACCGAACAGGCTGCGTGGGGTGACCATGCCCACAGGGGTTAGTGAGGGGTGACTACACTTGGGAAAGGGGATTTCAAGGCAGGTTTCACCTCCTTTTGTTGGTTTTTCTAAACTGTTTCCATTAGCAAACCTGCCATCCAAGTCATTTTTAATTTTTTGAAACATTTTTAACCCGAGAGCATGGTGCCTAGTTCCTAAAATTGTTGTGAGAATTAAAGTAATGCACCTGCCGCTGCTGTCAGGTGCCAGGTCTACAGACAGGCTAGGGCAGTGACCCGAGAGGAGCTGGACTCATGTGGTGGGCATGGAAGGGGTGGAGTGCTGGACCTGGCACGGCCAGAGATGGTGACTGTGCAGGTAGCAAGGGCAGGGCCGTGGCTCAGGGGAGTGCGGTTACGGCCGGTCCTCAGTTCTCCTTTGGGCAGTGCCATGGCCAGGAGACAGAGCCCAGCAGGAGACGTGGGTGGGGGGAGGAAGGTGATGTGTCTGGTTTGGGGCACAGAGTGTTTCTGGTGCCTGGGGGTGTCTGGCTGGGTTGCGGGAAGCCATTTGGACAACAGCAGGTGGGACCTTCCCAGGGCCAGGCGACCTTGGCATCACTCTGAAATACCACTGGCGGGTGGGGGAGTGGAAAGATCTGTCAGAAGTTCCCATAGCCCAGCCCCTGCTTCCCTCTTGAATTTCTTCCCCTCTCATCAGTGTCTGCTCTTCCTGTCCAGTCCTCACGCGTTGAGGCGGCCATGTTTCTGGGCTCCGACTGACGCCCGTGTCTCTCAGTGCAGCTGTTTTCCCCAGCGACCCCGCACCAGACACCCGGGCGCTGAACCCGCACCCCAGCCTCCTCGCTCCCCACTGGTCCTGGCGGTGCGTGTTTGTACCGAGAAGACTTTTTCTGCCGCTGCGCGTTTGATGGACATGCTTGATAATTTCGACTTCCCTTGTCCTATTTTCTCCTGGGAAAATGTATGACACTTTCCATAGAAGGAAGCACTTTATATCCATGAGAATGAGAACCAAAGGCAATTTTAATGCAAAACAACAAAGGGAAATTGTATTTTGCGGAAAGCGAGGCCCAGCAAACAGCTAAATCAATACTTTAGATCTACTTCCCTGGCCTCTGCGTAATTATTAATAACTCACTCATCTAAAACCTCAGACACACATTTACATGTGGGGTATGCTCACTGAACAACAGAGAGGAGAAAAAAAAAAAGCAGAATTATTGACTCCCCCATCCAGGAAATATTTCTTTAAAATAAAGGGGTTAGAGATGAGGAGTGTCAGAATATTCTGCATAGCTTGTCCTTATCAGAGAGGGAATCTCTTTATTGAGGAACCCCAGAAAGAGAAGGCAGGCGGCTGCAGGGAGATGTGGAACAGGTCGGTGTCCATGCCCGTGTGGATTGACAGCGGTTGTGCCGGAATTTCCCGGAGAGATGCGGTGCCGGTGCCAGCGGGCGGCACCACTCACTCCCGTGCCCACTCTTACACTGATGACAAGACCATGCCTCCGCTCCCCGGAGACAGGGCCGGCGCTGTGATGGCTAACACCCCTGTCTCTGGGGACTGCTTGTTCTACTGGCTTTTAATAAGAAGCATATTTTATTTCAATATTGAGAAAAGATTGAAGTGAAAGAGCCTAATAAAATAAAATGAAAATCAGATATCTAAAAAGACTGCTTTGCTTACTCTGTTTAGCTTTGTTTGAGGGAAACCAGTGGGCTGACACGATTCTGCTGTCTGGAGGCACGCACCGTAGGTGTGGTCTGTTGGCGCTGACCTTCACATGTTCGGTGTCGTCTCTGCCGATGGGAGGTAGAGGCTCGTTTCCGATCCATGCAGAGCTGAGGAGCTGGCTAGCTCTGGCCGGTGCTTTCTGCTGACCATTAAACCGTAGCTTAGGCGTCGAGATGGCCATAAGGTTGGCAACAGATGTAGAGATAGGCAAGTAGATAGACGTGCTCTGCGCGCACTCACACAGTCCAGGAGGGCGGCTGTCATTAGCCGCCTGAGGAGAGGCCGAGCCCACAGAGAGCCGGGGCTTGTCCAGGCGATGACGGAAGTAGCCGGCTACCCACCACCAGCCAGCATGGAGTCCGTGCTGTTCTAACACGGCACACGGCCCCCTTGCGGCGTGTGGGGAGGATGTTTCTGTCTGTGGCCAACCAGGGGGCAAGCAGGGGAGCTGGTAGCCAAATACCCCTCCAGCCCCGGCCATGTTGCTCAGTGGGTTGGGCATCGGCCCATACACCCGTGCACGGAAAGGTTGCTGGTTTGATTCCCAGTCTGGGCACATGCCTGGCTGGGTTTCAGGCTCCATCCCCAGTAGAGGGCATGCAGGAGGCATCCTTCTCCCTCCCACCCACCCCCTAAAAAAGTTAATTTTAAAATATCTTTCCATACATTGCTTAGGAAGTTAAAAACTGATTCAGTAATTAATATTTGTATGGCTATGTTATGTCTGAGAGTAAAGACTGAGAAGCAGGGGTCAGAAGGTAGGAGCCATAAGAAATAGTTTAGGTTGGAGATGAAGCCGGGCTTACCCGAAAGCGGGGTTGGGGGCACCTCGGGTTCAGGTGGATTAACCGGAAGGTTAGGCTTAGTCTGCCGTCCCAGATGACGTGCAGAGGGACGCCCTCGCGTTTGTTTAAAACCCTGTTGTGTTCGCAGATGGCTGGTTAGGCCTCGGATCCCTAATGACCTCCAGGGACACTGTTGCTCTGCCTCCAAGAATCATGTGACGTTTCGATGACTGCGAGCAGCCATGGGGGGCCTCCAGGAGGGGCCCGGGCCAGTGGCTTCAGACTCTCCCTGGGCCCATTTCTGATGGGGAAAATATTGCAGTAAACGTGGGTGCTAAAGCCAAATAGTGTTTTCAAAGTTCAAAATGAGGGGAGTCTGAATGCCTGGCAAATCGGAGGCAGAGTGTCTGCTCAGTTGGTGCTTCTGGAAGCCGGGGCCGTGCCAGCCCCTGGGCGTTACTTCCACCGCCCATTCCAGGTTACAGCTCCCCGTGAGCCACTGACAATGCCTGTCCACGCCACGCAGGTGAGCGCGAGGCTAATTCGTGGGCATTTAGTCCTGTCGGTAAATGGAACGCCACGGCTGGAAGTCCTTTCAGAGCTGCCGAGGATGAAATTGCCCTCTTTGTCAAGCACCTGTATTGTGACACGTTTTTCAGGTTCTCCACAAAAAGTGATTTAAGGCCAAATGCGGACAAAATGAGGCCTGAGCAAGGCAGCGGTGCCAGCGCCACTGTCACGGGGTCGCCCTGCTCCACTGATCGCCGCCTGGCCTTTCCTGGGGGCAGGGAGACTGTGCACAGGAGAGGGAGCGGGACTGGTGCGGGAAGACACAGGCCGGGAGCCAAGTGAATGAAAGGAGTCCCCATTCCAACAGGGTGTCGGGGTGTCGGCACACAGGACAAGGGCAACGTGACACTGCAGAGTGGCAGTGAGCAGGCACGATCGGCTCCAGGGAGGATGTCCTTGGCAAATATGCGGGTTGAGGGTCCCCTTCCCGTGTCTTTCTTCTGCAGGTCCCTAGCGGTTCCCACTGCCCCTTGGGGGGATGTTCTTACTTCTCATCGCTTCCGGAGGGCAGGTCATGTGACGAAGGATGGCCATGCCCTGGCACAGACAGCTTAATCCGTAAAGGAAAGTGTTGTGAGAAAGCAGAGACGGTTGGTTAGGGAGTTGTTTTGTTAAAAGAATGCATTTGGTAAATCCTCTTCGGAGTGGCCTGCAATCGATTCGGGGCAACGTTACTGAAGAAGACTTGACACAAGAAAGAAGCTGAGCCTTTACAATTCTGGTTTTTTTAAGATTTTTTTTAAAATTCATTTTCAGAGAGAGGAAAAGGGAGAGGGAGCAAAACATCAATGCGAGGAACACCGATTGTCTGCCTCCCTCCTGCCTGCAACCCAGGCCTGTGCCCTGACCAGGAATCGAACTGGTAACCTTTCGGTGCCTCAGATGCTGCCCAGCCAGCTGAGCCACACTGACCAGGGCACAGAGACCCGGAGCCGGGGCAGCCAGATGAGCCACACCGACCGGGGCACAGCGACTCGGAGCCGGGGCAGCCAGCTGAGCCACACCGACCGGGGCACAGTCACCCGGAGCCGGGGCAGCCAGCTGAGCCACACTGACCGGGGCACAGTCACCCGGAGCCGGGGCAGCCAGCTGAGCCGCACTGACCGGGGCACAGTCACCCGGAGCCGGGGCAGCCAGCTGAGCCACACTGACCGGGGCACAGTCACCCGGAGCCGGGGCAGCCAGCTGAGCCGCACTGACCAGGGCACAGAGACCCGGAGCCGGGGCAGCCAGCTGAGCCGCACTGACCGGGGCACAGTGACCCGGAGCCGGGGCAGCCAGCTGAGCCGCACTGACCAGGGCATAGCGACTCGGAGCCGGGGCAGCCAGCTGAGCCGGGGCAGGGTGCTGCTTGCTGGAAGCCAGCTCGGTGAGACAGCGGTGAGGAACCCGTTCTTCGCTCCTGAAGAGATTCGACTCTTGGAAACCTCATAGCTGCAGCAAGTCAATGGAGACTGAGCCCTCTTCCAGACGGAGGCGTGGGGGTGAGAAGTGGGGGGCGCAGTGTTCGGAGCAGCGGCCGCCAACCGATGGTCCGAAGTCACTGGTGGGCCGTGAGTCTGAAAGGCTGGTGACCGCTGGTTCAGAGGATGGGTGCGGGAGCTGCTGGTTCAAAGACCGAGGCAGCCTCCCCAGCCTCTCTCGGGTGCACATCCCGGACAGCACACCAAGGAGCGGACGTCAGCCCACCACGCTGGGTGGCAGGTAAAATGTGGCCACTCATTTGCTTGGGTGACTTGGTCCTGGCATTTCTCAGGGACCTGGAGCATCTGTGGGAATAAAGTCCCGTGTACCCAGCATCACAGCGCCTGCATGACTGACGGCGGGGTTTTGATGCAGCGAGTCCTCTGCCGGGAGTTGCTGTGTGCATTCAACCAAGGCCGGTAGCCAGCGGAGAGAGGACTCGTGCTCTATTTCGATTTGAAAAGGAGGACTTTGCCTGGAGGGGACAACAATGTAGGGATCAGTTTGCATACTAGGGCGCTCCTCCTGCAGTTGATAGAATTGTGTGTGTGTGTGTGTGTGTGTGTGTGTGTGTATTTGGCTGAGGATTTTTGGTTCATAAGTGGCTGTTTCATTGCAGAGTATTGAAGTAATTGATTGAAAGTGCACTAGTACATGCATATATAGTACCTATATGTGCTTTATTTATATGTCTGTTATTTACATAAATAATTTAGGGGTAATTTTGTGCATTTAGCAAGTACAGTAACGCTTTCTGGTTTGGCTAAGTGATATCTATGGAGATAGTGCTGCCAGAGGTGAGGACAGATGGGAAAAAGGAAAGGATTTCTTAGCTCGTTTCGAAAGGCATGCCTGCAAGGATCGCGAGGAGGGAAAGGAAGTGAAACTGTGCGCTGTGTGTGACTGTTTCCTAAGGAATAGCAGGAACCCCTGGGCCCCAAGGCCCCCAGAGGAAACCCTGGAGGCTGGGCTGTAGCTGTTTCCGGGCAGGAGAGGGGGAAGAGCAGCTTGGCGAAGGGGAGGCGTATGCCAGGTCTTTGCAATCTGCCTTCGCTCTTTTATTCAGTAAAAATGGAAGAGGCTTTTGTTTTGCTTTTATACGTTTTGTTCCCAGCACAAGGCCAGGGACCATGGGCTTTTGTTGGTCGTTGAAAACGGTAGCATATGGGAAGCCTATTCACTGAAGAGCACTCACCATCATAACAGGAAATGCATCAGGGGAATTGACGAGACCGATGGGGCTGCACCTGAGACTCAGATCCTCACACGGGCTTTTAGGGGCTCTCCTCTTGACGACGTGTGTGGTGCGGGAGGGAGGGTACCCCGCCTCGCCCTCGTTAAATGGTGGAACAATCAGCCTGGCAGGCGTTGAGCGTCAACCTGTGAACCAGGAGGTCACAGTTCGATTCTGGTCAAGGGCACAGGCCCAGGGTGCGTGCTCAGTCCCCAGTAGGGGATGTGCATGAGGCTGCCGATCTATGATTCTCTCTCATCATGGAAGTTTCTCTCTCCCTCTCCTTTCTTTTCTGAAATCAATAAAAACATACATTTTTTTTTAAATAATAGAACAGTTGGAGGTGTTTGTAAATAATTCAGAAGGCTCTGAACTAGAATTTGTCTTTTAAATCAAATTATTTTCGAGGCTATGCTTTACCTTCTTTTAAGTAATTAAAACAATTGGGGTTTCGAAAACACAGAGCAGTTATGAAGACAGAAGCACTTGATGACCCAGAATTGCAGTCTTGGACCTTCCTCCCACTAGTACGGGTGCATGCCTGTCTGCAGCACTTCCCAAGATGAGCGTGTTCGTATAGACTTGTTTTCAAACCTGACTTTCAAATTGGAAAACGTTACCTTGTAAGAAAAATGTGTATCTCCCCTTAATTTATAGGACTGCAAACCCCAGCCATGCAATTACTTCTTTTTGAAAAATTACTTTTCTCCTATTTGGAAAGTTTCAATGAACACGTAATTATATGTGGGAGATGGGAGAGAGGTTACACAGCATACACCTCATTGTTACTCCTTCATAACAGCATCTATATTAACATCTGTGCATTCATGAGCAAACCAGAAAGTCTGACCAGTGAGAAAAAGGAACATTTAAGATGAAATATATACTCTTTTTATTTACAAAATCACAGTATGTTATTGTTTAAAAAAAACACGTTAAACTTCAGTGTTTGCTTTGAATTAGAACCGCCAATGCATTGATTATAGACCAGTGCGTTGTCTTGCGCAGTTGAAATAGCTAATATGCATATTAGGAAGCTTTCATGAAATGACTAATGAAGCAAAGATTAGTTGGTTTTTCCCCCTGTATGGTTAACGAGGTGTGTACCTTTGCATGCACGGTAAACAAGGGTGCATTTGTATTACATTAGAAGTCCGTAAGTGTGGCTTGAATACCATTTCATGAGTTTAATTGGGGCACGTTGCCAGGTAATGTGAGTGTGGCAGGGTGGTGTTGTACACGGTTTCATTGTTACGGTATGCAAATCCGGACCGAATGCCAGCGCATGCGTTAGGCCGCGGCGGGAGGGCGGGAGGGCGGGAGGTGTAGACCAGGAAGGTTCCAGCCGAGTGGAAAAGGGCCTGTCCCCGTTCCCCTGTGAACCACTCCGCCGCGCGTCTGAGAGGGGGCCTTTGGAGCTGAAATTGGGAACACGGAGGAAACCCTAAGATGACGCAATGCGGGGAGCCTCTGTGTCAGTGACGCTGTTAACAAACACGTGTATGTTGTTACATCACTTAGACAACCCTTCCCCCCGCACAGATACATGTAATCCCCTCAACTGCCTTCGGCAGGTGGCAAAGTCAGTATTGTTTTCATCTTAGAAACGAGAATGCCAAGGTCAGGAAAGTGAAGTCATGTGTTCACGTTTTCAGAGACACGGAGGGCCACGGCCCATGTGGCTCAGTATCATCCTGGGCACGGAAAGTATCATCCTGGGCACGGAAAGTATCATCCTGGGCACGGAAAGTATCATCCTGGGCACGGAAAGATTGCTGGTTTGATACCAGTCAGGACACATGCTCAGGTTAGGGGAATCGATCCCCAGCGGGGGGAAATGCGGAGAAAGGCACATGTGCAGGAGGCCACCAATCGATGTTTCTCTCATCTCACTCTCCCCCACCCCCATCTTCCTCCCGTCCCTCTCCCCCTTTCCCTTTCTCTAAGCATACCCTCGGGTGAGGATTAAAATCAGATAGATGAGGAAGGCTCTAGTACAAGGCCGAAGTCCCAAATCTCATCCTTTGCTCCACTTAGAATCTGCTGTTACTTAACAGTTTGTCTTTCAATGGACGTGCCACTAATCTTATCAAGTACTTTACCTGAGCACACATACATGTAAATCCCATGTGCCCTGTGTGTGAAGTCGTATCTGAGCCCTGTTCTCTCCTCTTTCTGCAGATCCTCATTGCGAGCATCATGTGCAGCTACAACAGGAACGACTGGATAGAGCTCGCCACAATGGCCGAGGTAACGCGGTCCTATCTCTTCTGTTTCTTCTCTTCTATTTCTATCAGCTGTAAATAAAGAGCCGCCGTGGGAAAGAACCCCGTGGCAGCAAAACTGAATGGAAAATGGTAACAAAACAACAACAAAAATAAACAGAACAAAACACGTTTCTATTATCATGTGTGTCCCAGCGTTTTCATTAACAGGATGGAAATGGACATTGAAAGGGACTCGAGCCCATAAAAGTGGTCCCTGCATTCCACAGGCTGCCAGGAACCCTTTCTCCTGGGGATCCATTTCCTCTTGATTCGCGCAGAAAGCAAACCCTGTAAGAGGGTGGGTGTCATAAGACACAGTGCCACCCTGCAGATCTCACCTGGCCTTCAGGCAAGCTGGTGTGACAGTGAGGGACGAAATTGTGAATCCCGACCCCTCGAACATTTAAAATGTAAAAGGCCCGTTCAATACCATTCGCACGTGTGAGTACAGACTGGCCTGGGATGGTGGAACAGACACTCCTGAGGGGGCGATGGTGAGCGGGTTTCTGTAATATCAGGGACACCTGCCCAAACATGGACAACTCCCCACAGGCTCGGATTTGTGTCTTATTTTCATTTCACTCCTTTTAATATATTTGTATTGATTTCAGAGAGAAAGGCAGAGGAGGATAGAAACATCAACAATGAGAGAGAATCATGGATCAGCTGCCTCCTGCACACGCCCTCCTGGGGATCGAGCCCACAATCCAGGCCTGTGCTCTGACCGGAAATCGAACCGTGACACCCAGGTTCATAGGTCAACGCTCAATCACTGAGCCATGGCAGCCAGGTTCAATTTGTGTTTTAAACAGAAAAAAAACATACACTTAACATTATACTGTCTTGAAAATACTCGAGACAGATACAGCTGGGGTTTCCGGAAATCGCTCAGACAGATAGGACAGTCACTCTGACCCCACTTGCAAACTAATGACTCTCCATCATATTCAGAAATGCGGGCTGTGCAGTTTATTTGGACATCTCGACACCGTGAGGGGAAATTACTTCTGGGATTCGGGGGCTGAAATTAGACATGATCGGTAATCGGCCCCTGAACCGGGGCACTGGGTCCATTTTCTCCGTGTGTTTACCTAATTGAGCGTGAAATCTTCCAGGGAGCCCGTGCCTGGCGTGAGGCTGGCCAGTGTTAAGCTGACGATGATGAATGCTTTACACGCTGCCTGCTTCCCGCCCTTCTGTAGAATAGAGGCCGTAAAAAAACAGGTCCTTCTGCCGGAAGCCTTCACGGGAGCGAGTTTTACTTTGAAGAAGTCAAAAGCCTTTGTGTTAGTAACACACTAACTGGCTGCAATATTTTAATTTAAAGTTCAGAAGGCTAAGAATGTCAGGTTTTCCTAACATACTGTCCCAACACCAGCCACAGACGAAGTGATCTCTGTTACGTCACAGGAGTGAGTGAGGCTGTGGGCTCACCATCCTCCCCTCAGTTCCAGGCTGTGGGACAGTGAGTAGGGCACTCAGACTCCTCGTGCCTCAGTTTCCTCATCTGTGAAATGGGAAGAACGACATATCCTACTGCAGAGAGCCTTGCCCAGCACCTGGCCGCTCGCTCATTGCTGTGCTGGCTAGTTGTCAGCACACACTTGTATTAAGGAAACGTGGGTCAGGTGAATGTGGAAGCCAGTGCCCCCTAAAGCTTAGGTGTCCAGAATGCTGTCGAATTGACTTGCTTTTCTAAGTTGCTCCATTTGGGCTCAATAAGAAGTCTACCGGAAGTAGTTGAAATGACTAAGAAATAATAAGAAAAGAGCAGTCATGTATATGACTGTACTTCACAATCTCTTAACGAAGCTGCTGAATCCACAGGACGTGCGTGGTTTGGAGACAGGGCCTATCCTGCAGCTGGCACGAGAAGGTTGGCTGACTTGCCCGAAGCACCCCCTTCTTCGGCTGCCCTGGGATTGAACTGAGTGTAGACAGTTGTGTGGCCCATGATGACTACCGAACCGGCAGGGGGAAATGGCATGATTTACGTAACGTAATTTCCAAATAGCAGGCCACGTTTAGCACTGAATTAGGGAACAAAAGCCATGATGAAGCCCTGTTGGAAAACGGGCCAAGTGAGCGAACGAACGCTCCCCAGTGGCCGGAGCAGAGGCGGCTCCCTGGGGGTCAGGATGGGTGCCAGGTGGCCAGCCAGGGAACTCAGACAGCAGGGAAAACAAACAGAAACAGGCCAAAACCTTGAGCAGTTAGGAGGAAGGGCCCTGCACTCGGGAAGCAGTGAGCTTTTCTAAGCCGGCGCCTGGCTCGATAGACTTGTCATAATGGTAGGAAGTTTTGGGTTGGCCTTATTTAAAACAAAATTGGCTGAGTATTAACCTAAGAACCAGGAGGTCAGGGTTCGATTCCCGGTCAGGGCACAGGCCTGGGGTTGCGGGCTCCATCCCCAGTGCGGGGCGTGTAGGAGGGTTCTCTCTCATCACTGATGTTTCTCTCTCACTCTCCCTTCCTTTCTGACATATATATATATATATATATATATATATATATATATATATATATATATATATATGTTTGTAGCATCTGGAAAATCCTAGAGGTGAGGTGAAAGAATGGAAAACTTGAATCACTTACCTTATCTCCCATTCCTCAAATTGCTCTGTTAAGCTATTAGAAAAGCATTTTGCTCTTCTTAGAGTTTTCACAGAGGACTCCCGGAGAGTTCCGCAACCCCTGCACATTCTTAGGGACAGCCTGCCTTCCTGAGGCAGGAGCCTCCATGGCGAGCGAATCAGTGAGTAAACGAGAAGGGTTCCTGGTTAAGTGTTAAGCTGAGACAGTATCACCTGCACTCCCGGTTCTGAGCATGGACTTTTTTTTTTTAATGCAAGAAAGTTGACATTCAGTTAAAAACACATTTCCCTGGTGCTCTGTCGTCCTTTGCACGCTGCTCACAGCACCCGTTTCCCGGGTGAGTGAGGTGTGTTCCTGTGGACACGGACGCCGTGCGGGGCCGTAGGAACGGGGCAGCAGGCGGAGCCCAGCTGACGCCCCTGCGGGTCTCTGCACAGCCAGCCTGGGCATCGCTGTCCTGTGTAAATGCACCCAGTCAACCAAGGATGATGCCCACTCCAGACTCAGAGCCAGAGAGGGCGAGGGCCCTCGGGGAAGCACCCCGTGAGCGGCTGTGATTGCTGTTTAGACGCTCTGGTTTGATCCAGACCAGACCTGCAGACGCCCCGAGACTGCCGTCCCAGAGCAAGCAGAGGGGCTGCCATCTGGCCACGTGCCTGGGCTGTGTAACTATGGGGGACCCTGCCAGCTCACCAATGACGCTCCCCTTTTCCTCCCCTCTCCCCCGTGTCCTGCAGGCTGCCGGCGCGGACGCCCTGGAGCTAAACCTGTCCTGTCCACATGGCATGGGCGAGCGGGGCATGGGCCTGGCCTGCGGGCAGGTAAGGAAGGCCCTGCAGCTGTGCCGGTCTGTCTGAGGGCAAGCGGGCATGGGCCTGGCCTGTGGGCAGGTAAGGCCCTGCAGCTGTGCCGGTCTGTCTGTGGGCGAGTGGGCCCTGGTCCCCGTACCAAGGCCGCCGCAGGCGGGTCAGACGGCAGAGACTGCCAGAGAGTGCCAGGTCTGTGCTGCTAAGCAGCGGTGAGAACTCGGGGAGGGAAGGCGGGTGAGCTTGAGCAGGGGTGAGTGTAAGGGGGACCAGCTCCCATCATAGCCTGACAGGAGGTAATCTCATACCAACTGTTTTTCCAAGCTTCGAGTGGAATCGGCTGCTCTCGCAGGCAGTGCTCCTCCTCACTCTGCCGCCGCCCGTTCCCCTGGACTGTGCAGGAGGCCTTGTTCCAGCGAGTCCGTAGCCAATAGGGCGCGGCCCCGAGGGCAGTTCACATGTTTTAGCATTGGATCACTTTTCAGTGATGGCTGTTCATGGCCAAGGTCTGTTTTTATTTTAAAACATCAGGCCCTAGCAGGTTCGGCTCAGTGGCTAGAGCATCGGTCTGCGGACTGAAGGGTCGCGGTTTCGATTCTGGTCAAGGGCACATGCCCAGGTTGTGAACTCGGTGCTGAGTAGGGGTGTGCAGGAGGCAGCCTATCCATGATGCTCTCTCATCATTGATGTTTCTCTCTCTCTCTTTCTCCCTCTCTCTCTGAAATCAGTCAAAAAATACCTGTAATCCAGGGCAGTGCCCCGAGATTAGCACCCCCTGTTTCTTCCCTGTACATCGGGTCCCTTAGAATTAGATTCTGGCTCTGACTCCAGATTATTTCGTGGTTTCACCTCTCCTCCAGCAGGATGTCTGTCCCAGGGCGGCACTTGTTTCGGCAGGAATCCTTGCCAATCGACCCCTCTGCTCTTCCCGATGCTGTTCTTGGTAGAAAGGTCGTCTTGTGCTGGGACACCCACTGCTTCCGTCGATTCACCAGCGGTGCCAGGCCTTGTGCAGGTGCGAGGACCCTGGACACCCCGTTTCGCCCTGCCTTCTCCACTCTGGCTGGCCAGGCCGCTGCCCCCTCTTCCCTCCTCTCTCTGTGGACACTGTCCCTCGTCGGTCATCTGCCTGGTCCGGGTTCTCTTCCGGGACACCTCAGACCCGCACTTCTGCTTGTTTCGATTGGTGTACAGAGAGCTGGTTTTCTGCCTGGATCCAGCGCCTTGGGTCAGAATCTCAAATCCGCTGGCAGGAAACACCGGGGATACGCGAGGCTCTTCAGCCCGGGCTCTGTGTCGCAGCTGAAAACAAGCCCCACCTCTCCCGCGCCGGGCATCTCCTCCCCTGCACCTGGGGTCTCGCCTGGCCGGGCACACGGGTCTGTGGCTGCGAGGGTGCCCAGTCTCATGCAGGGATGGGCACACAGAGAACGCGCCGGGCAGCCCGTATTGCTGGGCTGGTTGTGCATGTAAACACAGAGAGAGTGGGGACGCTGGGAACGATAGATTATTTCATTTAAAGAATAGTTGTATACAGTGCTGAACGTCAGATCAGGAAGCGTTTTAAGCGAGGTATTTTGGACTAAATCTTATGACATGGGTATTCGAGTCCTTCCTCTCCCCGCCAATATCCAGCCAGTATTACAATAAAGTTTAATGTCACTTGGTTAAAAGGGGGCTTTTAATTTCTTTATGACTTTCTTTTTCTGTGGTCACCCTCTCCTGCCATCTTCACCTCTCCCAGCCCTCGCAAACAGCATCCCTGGTCTGGGACGCCTTTCCTCTCAGTGAGTGAAATTTTCCCCACATTTGCCTTCATCCTTTTATTTCTTTAATTATAATGTTCTCCTCTTTTCTGCTTACTGAGCTCTTTTCTCCTTTGACTCTGCGCCTCGTGGTTTCTGATTTCTCTTAGCATCCTCCCTGCATGTGGGGTAGCAACTCGCAGGGTTGGCTCCCATTGCTGACAACAAACAGCCCTCATTTCCGGGGAGTGTATTATACACCAGGAGACGTGTTACCATTTGGGTGGATTATTTGACTTAATTCTCAGACAGCCCTTTGGGCTACTACTATCGTCATCCGTTATCGCCATTTTGGCAGCTAAGGAAGCGGGAGCGTTAGAAGGCTAAGCAGTTTGTCGGAAATCCCGCAGCAGGAAATGGCCAGGCCAGGCATGGGGGTCAGGGTCTGAGGCAGGCTGCTCACCTGCCCTCAGCTCCTCAGCTCCGCCTTAAAACGGCCTAAAATGACGCCCGGTCTCATCAGCCTGTCTTTGATCTGGATGTGAGGAGAGGTGACTTCCGCACTGCGTCTCCCTCCCCTGATTCTGCCGAGCACAGAATTATCTCTGTCGGGCGGAAACATCTGATCCAGAGCCACTGCGCCATCTGTTCTCATCTCCCTTCTGCCGCCCACCACCTGCGATGCGTTTTTCCCGTGAAGGTACCTGTTGTCCTGACTCTGATGTCTAAGGGCAAGGTCTTCATCACCGCCTGTCCCATCGCCTGGACCAGTCCTAGTTGCCAGAGACAGGCGTCGATCCCATGCCCTCTCATCACCTGGAACAGGCCTGGTTTCCAGAGACAGGCCGAAATGATGGGCCGGGTGGACCACCCTCTGTGCCCTCCGTGCCCTCAGCTGTTCACTGCTCAGATGCTGCCAGATGTTCTCACTGCACAGGGGGCGGGGGTGGAGGGCATCGCTGTCCCCACGTAGGCCAGACAGAGCCATCTCGCAGCCCTTCCCAGGTGGTCCACTTGGCAAGAACTTCATTTAGTTTTACATGTTTTCGTTTTCTCCTTCGCTGGAACTGGGTACAAATGAGAGAGGAAGCAGGATGAGTTGGCTAAGCAGCTACTGTTTATTTTGGAGACACCAACAACCTCACATCCTTGAAAGGGTTTTGTAGGATAGACAGTAAATACTCCCCAAGAGCTTATGTTTTTATTTCGAATTACAATTCGACCACATTTAATCCCTTGTTATTGCTTTGTCAGACTTCTAATTGAATTATTCAACACATGAAACAAAAGGAAAGAATTGTAGACAGCGCACCAGTATTAGCAGAATTAGCAGGGTGCTAAGCATTATTAAAGAGGACATTATGTGTGTTAATCGGGCATTTAATTTTGCCTGTTTGTCGATGGAAAACATCCTCTTGGAAAGGATTTTCTTTTTTTCAAAAACCTTAATTGTGACAATGCCTTCTTAACATCCGTGAATATATTGCACAAGCCAGTGAGAGCTGTTTGAATCCTAATGAGTCAAAAAAGACTTCTGATTTCCACTTTAACTCTAGAATGGCCAGCCCACAGTGCGGCTGGTCTTGGGTGCCCAGGAAAAGGCTGGCCTTCCAAACTGGCATTGAAAACCAGCCCGTGCTCCTTTTATGGGGCTGGCATAGTCTTGACAGTGAAAGGTCAGTGTGAGAAAGGAAACAGTGGCTGGATCTCGTGAGCATCGATACAGAATACCAAACCATTAATATGCTGCATCCAGCCAGGGTATCAGAACGCACATGGCATGAGCTTGTGGGGCCATCACAGTAAAGCAAGATTGGTTTAACCCTCTCCCCAAAATTCAATTAATATGAATCCTCACTTGATCATATGATCATCTTATTAGGTATAGAAAAAAATGTTGATAAAATTCAATATCTATTAATTTTTTTTAATTTTAAAAAACTGAATAAGAAGGAATTTTCTTAACGTGATTAAACATGCTTGCGAACTAACTGCAACAAATAGCAAAATTTAATGTTGAAATGTGGTGAGCATTTTTATTAGAGATCAAAAATGAAACAGGATGTTTGCATGTTGATAATTTTCTCAGCAATTTTCCTAAGCTTTCTTATTAATTCTAATTTGTCAATGGATAGTTTTACATGTCACTTGTAGATATCCAGAAGATATGTGGATAATTTAATTTTTTCCAATGCTTTCATGTTTTTTATACTTTCATTTTATTTTAAATTTATTTTTCTAGTCTTGCTGAGTTGCCATAGTATATCCAGCACAATGAACAGGGGCATAATGTTTAACATGTTTATCATGTCTATATAACATATAAATATATAATAGGTAAATAAAATATATGTGCAGAGACAGAGTGAGCACAAAGCAAGCCATGGGATTTTTGTTAAATGATCACATATGGGTATATATAGATATGCCTGTGTAAACATAGGGATGGGCAATGGACAAAATGCTAACCATTGACCCTAGTGGTTAGACACTCTGGACATTTTATTTCTTATTTTATACAGTTGTCTATGTAGGAACTATAGTTAATTCTTGTGTATTTTTAAATATAACTATCTCAGTAAGTCAGGTTTTAAAGTATATTTTTCTGTTTGAATACAAGGGATCAACCAAAGGACTTGTGTGCATGCATAAGCATAACCAGTGACACAGACACTGGAGGAGTTAAGGCATGTGCTGGGGCTGGAAGTGGCCAGGGAGAGGTCAGAGGGGGGAGAAAGGAGACATATGTAATACTTTAAACAATAAAGAATTTTTAAAAATAAAAATACTGAAGTTTACCCACAAAAAATAAAATAATTTCACCACCATCATATTATTAGACTGCAGAAAACTATCCCAGGGCCTTAACTCAGCGTGAGAGGTTGGTCTTCGGATTTAAAGCATAAACCAGGTTTAGTTGGAAATATTGCCTCATTTCTAAAATCCCTTGGAGTGTGGTTACTAGCATGTACAAGTTGACTTTGGGGCAGAGTCTCATTAATTTTTCTAGGAAATAATGATCAATGATAAATTATCCTAAACTCGGTTGCTCGGTCTAGGGTTCCTTTCTATGAAGTAGTCCAAAAATGGCTAGTTTTTATCTAACAAGTATAGTTTGATAGCACTCTATAAATATTTAACAATGCAGTGTTCATCAATAATAATTCATATTATTGGAGTCATTTTAAAGATAAGATTATTGTTTAAAATTTCCTAGAGGACACGGTCCATAGGTGTTATTTTCCATTTGCCAGAAGGGTAAGCAGGGGGAATTCGGGATGAAAATGTGAAGACTGGGCGCTTTTTCTATTTGCCATTGCTCGTGCAGATGTGGACTCTGCCAGCCACTTCCTGCTGCTTATCACAGAAAAGGGGGTTCTCCCGTCCCTGCCCACGAGAGACGCCGCTTGCCCCCTCCGCAGGCCTATGTCAGCAAAGTTCTGTGCTTGGCCCTGAGTTTCTCATGAACGCCATAGAGCTCACGCCTCCCCTCCCGCTGTAGCTGGGGTGTGAACCAAAGGTGAAAAACGGTCAGGCCTGCCCCAGACCCCTTTCCACAGTGAGGAGAAGCGTTACGTTGCTGCATGGAGACAGCCAAGCAAAACGCTTTTCCTCCCTGCACGGAGACATCTTCAAATTACTGATTATACTAAATGGATGATTTCTTAGGAGACTCATTTCCCTTTTCTGTATTTCAAATGTTACTTTTGGGAGAGGGCGCCTTTTGAAAACCATGACAGTTCACTGGGAATCGGGGGCGGGGGGCATGCAGACATCACATTGGTCTGTGACTCTGGGAAGGCAAAGTGCTCATTTCAGTCGGCACCCTTCACTTGATCCCTTCAGCCCCAGCTCAGCTGTTATTAACCTTTGTTTGTGACAATTGAAGAGAATAATGGCTGAATTTGGGGGCCTTTAATGTCATGTTGAAATCAATAGCTGTAAATGGTAGTTGCCACAGTCCTAACTGATCTGTCACATTCAGACAAAGAGGGCCTGTCGGGGTTCATAGATGACAGCGGAGACAATTACACACGCGCGCGCTCGTGCACACACACACACACACGCACACACATGTAAAGCTCAGAAGACCCTGACAACAGTTAGGGAATGCACCCGTCCTCAGGTTTTTAGATGTTTTTATTGATTTTTGTTTGTTTGTTTTAATCGTGTGTTTTTTTTAAATACCTAAAATTATTGGAGTAACATTGGCTAATACGATCCTATAGATTTCAGGTGAGGATTTCTGTGATCCAGGATCTGTGCCCACCAAAAACAAATCCTCTTCCATCACCATATATTAGGCCTTCTTTGCCCCCTGCCCCTCACATTTCTTTGCTCTAGCAACCTCATAGATTTTATGAAAACATTTTAAAATATAAAGTCAATTTTTTAAAATCCTATATAATAAAAGGCTAATATGCAAATCGGCTGAACAGCAGAACGACTGGTCGCTATGACATGGATTGACCACCAAGGGGCAGATTCCCAGTGAGGGCTCATGGCTGGCCAGCACAGCTACGGTGGCGGAAGCCTTTCCTGCCTCTGAAGCAGCGCTAAGGTTGTCCAACTGTAAGAGGGTGCAGGCTGGGCTAAGGGCCTCCCAGGGTGCACGAATTTTGTGCACCCGGCCTCTAGTAAAGAAAGAAAAATTTAGAAAAATAATAAGTGGGAAGAGTAAGAAAAAAAAACCCTGAAACTGTACTGGACCACAGCCAGGGAGCAGACTCCCACAGACCTCAAAAATGAGGCTCCGCCATGAAAATAAATGGAACCATCCTTCTTCGCAGCCGTGCCGGCGAGGGGTGGGGGCACAGGTGATCAGCCCCTCCGTGAGCTGCCGGGACAGAAGCTTCAAACAGCACTAAATAAAAACAGCTTCCAGCCCACAGAGCTGGGCCCAGCCACCGCCCGCTTATCTGTCCCAAGCAAACCATCCTCGGACTCATTCATCAGCGTCTGCTCCAAGGGCTGCGCCTGACCTCGTCTTCGGCGTCCTTATTTTTATGGACGTTGTGTGGATGCAAATGAAGGGATGTTAGCCTTATGTTCTCATGCGTGACTCTGATAAGCATATTTGCCACTGCGGAGCCCACAGCCGGTCGTAATCACCTGGACATTGATAAATTCCACGGGAAGCCGAGCCTCTTCTGCTAAGCCTGGAGCTGTGAGAAGTCAGCAGGAAGTCTCGGTGCTTCCTCCTAAGGAGGGAACTCAGGTGATGTCCCCCATAAAATAATTACAGGTCTCCACGTCCTGTGAAGCCATAACATGAAAAATTCTTACTCGCTGAAAGGCCATCCCTGCCACTGTGGAAAATTAAATTAGTTGTTCTTGGAAATGGAAACTAGAAAAATCCAATACTGCAAGAACACAGGAGAGTAAAAGGAGGGACATAGACAAGATCAGCCGCTTACGTCGCCTTATGCAAAGGGACTGTTTTTTCCCCAGCTTATAATTTTATAAGACAGTTTTTCAGACATAGCATTTCCTGTTAGTTTAAGGACTCTGGGACTTAAAAATATATATTATATCTGTCAGAGGTAACCTCACTGAAGAAGAACATAGTCTGTTTCTCCTGGGCCTTTTTTTTTTTTAACTTTATGTCCTCCAACGAGCATGTGAGCCTCCAAACGGGTCCCATCAGAAAGCAGAATGCTGGTGAGTGAGTGCTGTGAGAACACTAAGGCACTCTGGTTAGACGCACTGGCCGGCATCTGCGTGCAGATGCCCCCGTCAGGCTCACGCTCCAGCCCGGGGCCCCAGAATGCAGTATGTGCTAAGCTGGAGACACACGTGGTCATCTCTCATCATGTGGTTCCAGTTCCGTGAAAGCATTTAGGCGTGTGAAACTTCTGTGGGTTCCTGAGTAAATCTGAGAGCCTGATCTTTTCCTTAAAGTATATTCTCAGGGGAGAGAAAAGAAGGGTTCATGAGAAAAGACTAGCGTGTCAAGGCACGTGCGTATGGATATAATTCTGAGGACTTCTGTGTCGGTTTAGGGTCTTTATAATTCAACATAAGTGAAGGAAGGTGTTTGTATAAATCGGGTATACATGCCTGCATGTAGAGGTGGAGAGAGAGGGAGAGAGAGAGAAAGAGAGAGAGAGAACCTTGGATTTGGTGACTGTGATATTCTTACAGAGAAAACATACAAGGAAGACAGACCAGCTGAAGACAAATGAGCCCCACTCCAGGAATGATGGTCCCGCTGATTCAGGGGACAGTGGGGACGAGGGCTGAGGCATCACACCCTCTCCACCCACGGACCCGATTTCCCTCTGTCGCTCACCCTGTTGCCACTCTCCTGCCAGCATCAGCAGTGGATGGAGGAATGTGGAGGCTTGGAATCTGGTTCAAGAACTGGTTGAATAGAACCACTATTTATGGGGGAGCTGCTGAGATGTTGTTGTGGGCAGGGGCATGTCCAGTGCCCTCACCTGGGCGCAGGAGAGAAGATGTGCTGGTGGGTCTCCTCCTTCTACAGTGACCAATAGACCAGGCTGGTCAGTGATGTCACTCACAGGGTTGCGGCCTTGCTGACGCTTCCCGGCAGACTGGTCCAAATCTAATGGAGATGCATGCCTCTCTCCCGTGTTTTATATATGATCCCATGGTCCCACAGAGCCTTGAGCCCTACCTCGAGGTGTGTGCCTGGTGTTGTGTGCTGAGCAGTCTCTGCCCGTGGTCCTAAGAGCCAGGCCTGTAGCATGGAATATCCCTCCTCATCACATTTGTGATTTGGGTCTGGATTTTCACTCTTGACATCATAGTGCCATTCCTGCACTCATTTCTTTTCATTTTAGCCACTTGATTTAACTGTTAACCCAATCCAGATATTTTTTATAAGAAACTCTATTGGTATATGGTGGTGATTGGTCCATTTGATCAATTATTGCCTATCTCTGCGTTCACTATTTGTGTCCTTGGTTGAAGTTTTCCCTTGGTCTTTCTCACTCGATATGGGACTCTTGTTCTGTTCACAGTGATCTGTTCAGCAGTATTTCTCAATCAGCACGTCAAGTTCATTACTGATGATGGCCCTTCTAGGACACCCCACGTTTATGCCTGAACCCCTTCTCCCTCTACTCATGGGGGCGTTTAGACTCCCTCCTATCTGCTCCTTCCTGTTTTCTTCCCTCCACAATTCCTGGATTTTTCTGCATAGCTGAAAAATTTTAGTTGCAGGTTTTTATTAAACATATTTACTTATTCAGGTATATAATTACATACATGTTTAATTTTAAAAGTCATAGCTTGTAACTTACATTCCAAGTCTTGCTTAGAGTAATCACTCTCTAGCTTAAAACGAGTTGCATCAACACTGTTTACTGTGCTGTTACGTTCTTCTTCCTCTGCTTGGAAAGGCGGGATTTGCTTCCGGCTGAAGTTCTGTGAGGGCGGGCGTGCATCCTTGAGTATTTTCTGCAGAAAAGATGCCGGGACCAAGGTGGCATCGATTTGAGCCCCGGGATGTTGAACACATTGTGCTTTTCCTTCACTTGGGTGTCCCGCGCTGAGGTGAGGGCTCTGGGGCCGCAGCTCTTTCTCTCACCGCACAGTCAGGTTGTCTTTCTTTTGTGGGGAGCGCTGTTTTGTTCTTGGCAGAGGGAGAAGGTCCTCATTAGCATCGGGGGTCAGCCGCTTGCCCTGATTATGTCCAGGTGTGTGGCTCCCTGTAAAATTAATCCTGTCTGCATCTGACTGAGCCCATTTTGTCAGAAGCCTTTCTCCAACTCGGGGAACTCTTATTCTATAATTGCCTGATTCTCTCTTTAATTCCCCGGTCATTTTTCCCCGTCTGGAACTCCTCTTCTCTGACCCTCTCACTTTATTGCTCATTTTCTTTCTTTTCCTCGCCCCTTTCATGGTATTATCCGGACTTTTAATTCTGTTCTCAGCATGGCTACCCGGCTTTTCAATCCCTCTACTTGGTTTTAGTACTCGGAAAATCATCATTGCCCATTCAATTAATTATTATTTTCATCTTCTCATTGCACCTCCTTGAGAATCCTCATTACACTTAAGTCAGCATTCTCCTCGACCTCATTCATTCGTTCTTCCTGCGGGAGCTGCCTGAGCAGCTTGCCTTTCTCCCGCGAGGCCCTGAGCCCTGGAGCAGGTGGGAGTCTTCCTCGGCCTCCCTGTCAGGGGTCTCACCACACGGGCACAGGTCCGGACGGAGGCCTCCTGAGCCGTAGGAAACCGGAAGGGCCCAGCTGGTGTGGCTCAGGGGTGGAGCATCGACCTAGGAACCAGGAGGTCAGGTTCGAATCCCCAACAGGGCACAGGCCCAGGTTGTGGGCACGATGCCCAGTGTGGGGTGTGCAGGAGGCAGCTGACCCATGATGCTCTCTCATCATGGATGTTTCTCTCTCTCCTTCTCTCTTCCTCTCTGAAATAAGCTATATGCATAAATACATACATACATACATACTACACAAGTATGTACACACATACAGAAACCCGAAGGCTGCGGGTGGTGCCTGGTTCTGTGCAGTGAGCTGGTGGCCCCTTCCCTGAGAGGTGGGCTGTCGGGGCAGGTGGGGAGCCAGTGCTCCCAGGTGACAAGGCGTGGAGAGGTCACCTCCCAGGTGTCTGCCGGCGGGTCAGGCGAAGCCCTTGGCGCCTGAGGCAGCGCAGTGCGGTGCCTGTGATGTCACTGTCGTCTGTGGTGTCACACCGGCTGAGACCTTCATTCACCCCCACCTGCTCGCAACATGGAGGAGGCCTGGGTCCCTCTCGGGGGCCTCAGAGTTCAGAGGTGCTGACCAGCTCCCTGAGGTGTTGGCTTCCTCTGGCAGCTCCCATCCTTCCAGAACCCACTGAACGCCCTTTTAAACATTGCCGTCACCGGAAGTGAGGTTTGCCCTTATACATCTTTTCTCTCTCGCCTTTGTTCTCTTTGGGCTATTTCTAAAGCTGATTTCCCAGTGTCTCAGTCCACACGTGTTTGGGTAAAATGTAGGTCAAATGATGGAATTGTGCCCTGGCCCACGCGGCTCTTTTGGCAGGAGTAGAGATCCGGTGTCACCGGGACGCAAACAGGTGTCCCTGGGACGCACACCGGGACCACGTTCTGCCTGTCGGTTCAGAGGGATCTCCCTCCCCAGGAGGAAGACCAAGCTCTCTCTGCTGCCAGCCCAGTGGCCGCCAGTCCATCGGCCCTGCAGCTGGGGGACAGCCCCCTCCCCGCCCCCCCTTGTTGACATAGCCATGCCTGTGGACATGGCTGAGCGTGGTTGGCCATCCAGCACTCCCACGCTATGGTCCCGGCCTCCCCTGGCCACGCGTCTTTCACATCCCACTCAGCCTCTTGTGCCTTCCATTCTGGTCCTCTCTTCCTGGAAACCAGTTCCAGGACCCGTGTCGCGTTGGGATCCCTTCAGCCTGCCGTGGCAGTTTCTTAGCAGAAACCTGGAGTTCCACTGTCAGCCATGATGTCTTGTGAAAATCTCCTGCCTGAGAACAGCGGGGGGCGGGAGGGTCGCCCAGGGCCTGCCTGAATGGATGCATCACGGCACCCTGTCGGCCGTGCGGTGGACAGCACGGGGGCAATTAGTGCTTTTCTCCAGGCAGGGAGGACGGGGGTGGGGGATATGAGTGAGTCCTGGGGTGTCTGGCTTCCTCCCTGATTAGCTCTCCTGGCTGATTTCTTTCTAGTCAGCAGGTCCCTCCTCCTGCCCAAACCAGCCTCCCTGCTTGGGGCCCACGCCCAGCATTCTCTGTTTTACTGTCTCACTGGCTTCCCCTCTTTTATATGTTCCATTTCTCCATCTTCCTGGCCCCTGGCCACTCTCACCGTGTGTGATAAAAGTCCCGAGCGAAACCTCCCTCCCACCTCACCACCCTCTTCGTCTGCCTGTCCGTGTTCCTTCTTCATCTCCGGTCACCTAGGAAACCGTCTTTGCTCCTTCCCCATCCGCACCCCCACCCTCCTCCTGCCCGACTTCCCACCCTGTCTCCTCAGAGCTGCCAGCGGCAGAGCCAGTCCCGTGGCCCCAGCCCCAGCCTCCCCACCTGGCAGCCCCATCACTCACCGCCTCCCGCAGCTCGCGGCCCAGCTTCTTGACGTTGGGTGTGCGTGGTTCCTGTCCATCTCTCTGAGCACGCGTTGCCTCCCGTTCCGATCCATTGTCATCTTGTCCCCAAGCCGGCACTAGAACCCGGGCTCCTGGCACCTGGTGGGGTTCTCTCTCCCTGGCATCACAGAAAGCTGCCCGCACAGCCACGCTCCCACGCGTGCTGAGCGCCCTCGGTTGAATTCACGGCAGTTCCATCCTCCTAGGTTCTTTAAATAATGTCTGTAAATTATTATTTTTAAAATTTTTTATTGATTTCAGAGGAGAGGGAGAGAGAGAAAAACATCAGTGATGAGAGAGAATCACTAATCCACGGCTTCCTGCATGCCACCCCCGCCCCCCCGCATTGGGGATTGAGCCTATAACCTTGTTTTTGGGGCATGTGCCCCGACCAGGAATCGAACCCATGACTTCCTGGTTCACAGGTCGACTGTCAGCCACTGAGCCATGCCAGCCAGGCTAATTTTTGTCATTACTTTACTTTTCCGTGTATCACATGCCCCCACCACCACCACCACTTTTCCAACCCAAAATTAAGAGATCAATATTTTAAACATTTTCCTGCTTTTCCTCTTAATGAAGTTTCTATCACTCCCTCCCTCCCTTCATCTCTCTGAAATTAATGAAAACATTTTTTTAAATCTGCTTTTCCCAAATAAGTGCCATACAAAGCTGAATACGCCAGGTTTTAGCAATTACCGAAGAATTAGCAAGAAATTATGAGAGAGAGACACTCCCCGGCCCTGTGCCGTGGATGTTAATGAGCGCTCGTCCCCAGACTTCTCCATCCGGAGTCCACGCTCCTAAAACCTTCCCGAGGACAGCGGGCAGGCCTGCCTGGATGTTTAGATGGTCCCTGTGGGTCCCGGCGAGTCCACAGAAGCAGAACCGGAACCATGTATGAGCGGTTCACACGGGCTCTGCGTTGAGCCTCGGCTGAAACACTTTCAAACCTCCCTTTGCCGTGTCTCCCATGTAGAGCATGTGCTGGACTCGGCACTGCCGAGTGTCCGGAACTTCCGTCTCCTCCGACACACCCCGTCTCAAAGTGGTTTCATGCTCCCTGCGCGTCCATCGTGAGCAGCCACAGCTGGCTTTCTTCGGGGTCACTTTGTACAGATCAATTTGAAAAATTGCTTTGTGGCCCTGGCCATTCGGCTCAGTGGATAGCGTGTCCGCCTGTGGACTGGAGGGTCCAGCTTTGATTCCTGCCAAGGACAAGTGACCAGGTTATGGGCTCACTCCCTGGTAGGGAGCGTGCAGACAGCAGCCCGTCAATGATTCTCTCTCATCATTGATGTTTCTCTCCCTCTCCCTCTCCCTCTCCCTCTCCCTCTCCCTCTCCCTCTCCCTCTCCCTCTCCCTCTCCCTCTCCCTCTCCCTCTCCCTCTCCCGCGCCCTGACCCAGAATCGATCCATGCCCTCCTGGTTCCTGGGTTGACGCTCAGCCACGGAGCCACCTTGGCAGGCCTCACTTCCTGTGTAAGTCTGGGCCTTGAAGGAAATGACATAAACAGAGACAGGAGCAGTGGCTGAAAGACCTCCTCTGAAGGAGGCAGCTCGAACCCAGAGCTCCACACGCAGGCGGGCAGGAGGGCCGGCCGCCTCCGGCCCCCAGAGCAGACCTGGGCCCAGGAGCACCAGCTGCATCCTCGGTGCGTGTCCTCAGTGCTCCTGGCACACAGCTCGGGGGCGACAGCCTGGGTCACGGGAGTGTCTCGGGGAGAACGAGGGCCCTGGCGAGGGACCCCAGAGCGTTCCTAAACACGGCCAGGAAGCCCACGCTCAGGAGGACGGGGCTGCATGTCTCTGCCTGCCTGCTCGAGCAGAAGCGTATGTAGCTTTAAGAAGAAATGTAACCCAACGTAGTTTCTTAATAAAAGCACAGACATTCAATTAATCTCATGTCATTCTGGGTCTGGGTCTGAAAGTGAAATGCTGCCCATTATTCTTAAGCCGCTCTGAGCAGATGGCACTATTGTTGAATTTGTGACAAAATACAAATGCCATGATTTGGAGGAGTTAATTCAGTTTCTCAGGTCTAGTCTTCTTTAGCCAGCCAGCCTCCCTCCCTTCCTTCCTTTACCCATCCTCTCTCTCTCCCTCCCTCCCTCCCTCCTCTCCTTCTTTCCTTCCCCCTTTCATCCTTCCTCCTTTTCTTCCTTCCTCCTTTCCTTCCTTCCTCCCTCCTTCTCTCCCTTCCTTCCTCACTTCCTCCCTCTCTCCCCCCTCCTTCCCTTTTTCTTCATTCCTTTGTGAAGAAAATCTCACTACCCAGCAATAACCCATTTGAACACAAGTGCAAACATTTGCAGTTTAAACTTCTGGTGAATGGTCTCATACTATAAAGTAGAGCAATATATGGTTTTACAAGAACCATGACTAGTACAATGAGGCTGATGAAGCGAATGGATTGGCTAAGCATTAGCCTAACTTTTTCAAGCCCTCTAACTGCTAACACCTGCCTCTCAGTTTCCTGCTATTGTGTTACCTAGAAAACGGGGTAATAGAAACAGGTAGTATCTTATAAAACACTAGTGGCCCAGTGCACGGATTCATGCACATTGAAAAGAAATTAATCAGAAGAAATACTTTAATATCGCTATTCACTCTTTCTCTATAACAGAAGTGTCAACCAAATTCCTGGTCAGCAATGACAGATCCAAACACACACGTGCGATTGGTGCCAGCAAGAATTTTATATGTATTGTGCATGCATGAGTCAACAGCCTTTTATAGATATAGAATGAACTTGCTTAATTAGACCTGCTTTTGGATGTACTAAACTTTTTCCAGCCCAGTGAGGCACTCCAACTTCTCTTCCAGGTAATTGTCAGCAACACAGCAGTAAATATCAACATGGAGCAGATTATTATTGTAGATCATGCAGGGAAAAAGGGTAAAATATTTGACTGCAGCGGTGTTTGACTATATTCTGCGCATTGAGAAAATCTTGAAATCATTTTAAAGGTCCACCATTTCTTCTTTTCAGTCAGGTCAGTTTCTGAACTTTCTAAATCTTGGTTTTCCGGCTAATGAAAAGAAAATAGGATTCCACTGAGTCTCCTATCTACCCACTCCAGGACCTCTGTGAGGATCAGATGAGATAAGGTATGGGAAAATGCTTCACAGACATCTGGTTAAAGTGTGAAATGTTTTCACCTGGCTGTAAAGCAAGTCGTGTTCCTGGGCTGAAGAAACGCAAAGGAGGCTAGTCGCTAGCAAGAGGAAGCCAGGCATTGCTACGTAGCATCATTACCCAGTGCCCACAGGTAGCAGTTGTTGGACAACGGGTAGTCTCCTCTGTGTGTTTCTGGGCTGGGCTGGGCTGGGGTGGGCTGGGCTGTGGGCCACACTTTGCGCCATGGGGTTCTAGAAGCGTTGGCTGTGATTTGGTAGGTTGTCGCTCCAGAGGGGTGGCAGGGCCTGTGTCCCACTTGGGGAAAGTTTGTCAGCACCAGGTCCGTGGTGCTATTTATTTTTAAACTAGGGGCCCGGGCATGAAATTCATGCACTGGGCGTAGGTGGTCCCTAAACCCAACCTGCCCAGTCTCACATGCTGGGAGCCCTCGGGGGATGTCCAACTGATGGCTCACCCCCTAGCGAGGCCTTGGGCACCCAGCCATCCCCTGCTCCTGATTGGCTGGTAGCATAGCCAATCAGGAGCAAAGGTACGGTCAAATTTGCATGTTTCTCTTTTATTATATAGGATAGGATGGCCAGTGCACTTCGTGGCACTTCCTTCATTGAGCATCTGCTCCCTGATGGTCAGTGCATGTCATAGTGACCAGTCAGACAGACACTTTGCCTTTTATATATAGATGTGTGCCTGGCATTTGCTTTGAAGTCACATCTCATTCTCATAAAGTCTTAGCGAAGGTGATAAATAGTCGATGATAAATATATCTGTTGTGAACCAGTCCTATGCCCCCTCTAGATGATATGGCATGATGAAAAATATATACAGGTCCTGACTTCGAACCACTCAAAATCGCAAAGCACATGAAAAAAAAATTAACTCCATGAAATTAAAATAATTTAAGTCACTGTAGCAGCAAAGGGTGATTTGTGTTGGTCCTGGACAGAACACAGTATACACAGAGTTTGATGTGGATTCCTCAGAGTAAGCCCAGGCAGCCGTCCCCATGCACACTGCCTCCCAGTCTTCCTTTCTCCCCCTTTCTCCTGCCCTGCTGCATATATTTTAATACCAAATTAAATTATATTACACACTTATTCATTTTTACTTTCTGATCTGCCACTTGAATGACAACTCCATGAGTCCAGTAACCGTCTTATCTACTGTGATAACCTCAGCAACAAAGGCGGTAGCTGAACATACATTTGTTGAATGAATGAATGAGTGAGTGAGTATCCCCCAATAATGGGACTTGCTGGACAACAGATAGCCTCCTCTATGCAAATGGGATAAACACGGTGGTGATGCCTTATTGTTTACCTCGGTGCCATGCTGGCTGTCGCACACAGGCGCAGCTCTCCAAGCACTACCTGTGACGATGAACAGCAAGAACACGATGTGGAAGGAAACAGGTCTTCACACTCTTGTAGGGCTCTTGCTGATGCATCGACGTGGGACTCCCTCTGATTTCTTTCACAGCCGGGCCGATCTGGGTTTATTTCTGGGGTTTCATTCGATATCACTAGATCAGGATGAACCACAGGATACATGACGTTCAAACAGCTGACAGTTCCCTAAGTAAGAAGTGAAGGCCCAGAGTAAGGGGTTCTTAAAACACATGGTTATGTTTTGGTTTTGCCGGAGTTAGGGGAAATATCAATGTCTGTCTATTTTTTATGTGAACACTGTATTGATCAAAGCTCAGGTGCGGAATAATCTGTTAGTTAACTCATTTTTGTGTGTGTTTGTGTTTTATTTTTTTAATATATTTTTATTGACTTGAGAGGAAGGGAGAGGGAGAAAGATAGAAACATCAATGATGAGAGAGAATTATTGATCAGCTGCACGCCCCCTACTGATTATCGAGCCTGCAGCCCAGGCATGTGCCCTGATTGGGAATCGAACTGTGACCTCCTGGTTCATAAGTGGCCACTGAGCACACCGGCCTGGCTGTATTTGTGTTTTAAGTGTAGAGTAAGATGCTTACCTGGTGTGCCCTTCACACCTGGTGACGCAGATGTTTCTCAGCTCACCCGTCGAGGCCTGCAGAGTGCTGGTCAAGGATCAAACCCTGGAAATAGAGAAGGCCAGGAGGGTCCATTTGCAACTCCAATTCTGTCCCAAAGGGAGAGAGAGGTGGTTTTGAGTGTGCTTATAATAAAAGCGGCTCTACTCTGAGCATTCAATGTTAATGCTTAACCACAAAAATGACCTCCTGCAGGATTCAAATTCCAATCCTCAAATAGATTTTTGTTAATGCCCATTCCTATTCATGCAGTCTTAACAAAATTTAGATTTACGACGTTTCTCCTTCTCCCTTTTTATTTAATGGCTGTTGTAGGTGTTAAGTTCCTCCTGTCAAACTGGCCCCAATTACCTCTCACTCACTGTGGAATTCATTTTCTCTAGCCTATCACTCCTGAAACAAATTGTTAGCTTTGATGAAATGTTCGATAACACGAAGAAATAAACCCAAAGGCCCCTTGGTACGAAGAACTGATGCAATAAGATTAACTTTAAAATTTGCAAGTGATAGCTTCTCTACACTGATTGACTGTGACAGTCATGCCATAATTGCAGCAAGCTGTGAGTGAAGCCAGTGTGCACACGGGTACGCGGCTCTCGGGCGATTCGCAGCCGAGCGTGTAAGCATGCTTTACCGGAGCACACCTGTGTTCTGTGTCGTCTGACCATTCATATCATCTTTTCTGATGTGTCTTTGAAAATGTATAACGCTACTGATATTTTCCAAATATTTTTGTCGAATGATCCACCCAGTTATGTAGCAAACAAGACCATGTAGTCATCTCTTCACTGAAGTTCTGTGAAGCCGTAGAAATAGAAGGATGTACAAAACCTTAAGGGAAGTAGTGAGGAAATCAGTTATTTCTGGGGCTGGAGCCAGCGTGTAGCCTGAGTGGGGAGGGGACTGTGGCGGAGGAAACAGTAAAGGCCGCTCTGGGCGGGACACGTAAGTAGCTAATCTGCCTGCCCTTCCTTGGACAGGCCCATGTGATGCCCGTCGTGGTTCCTGTGTCTAGTGCACGATGGTCTGTTTGTCGACTATTTAGAAACAGCGTGTGGCCACATGTAACCACACCATCGTAGCATGCCTCAGTTGGATCTCTGCGGCCTGTGAGGTCAGGAAAACCCCGTTGTGAAGAGCACTGGCTCAGCTCCAGCACTGTGGAGGGGCCAGTGCATACGGGGTTCTCGGGAGCCGAGGGCCAGCTCACTATTTGGTGGAGAACAAGCTCGGTCTATCTGACATCAGCTGAAGGCCCCATCTCATTTCTCAGCGGTCATCCCTGTCATCACATACAGTGACTCAGTGTCCACCGTCACCCCTCATCACACACAGTGACTCAGTGTCCACCGTCACCCCTCATCACACACAGAGACTCAGTGTCCACCATCACCCCTCATCACACACAGAGACTCAGTGTCCACCATCACCCCTCATCACACACAGAGACTCAGTGTCCACCATCACCCCTCATCACACACAGAGACTCAGTGTCCACCATCACCCCTCATCACACACAGAGACTCAGTGTCCACCATCACCCCTCATCACACACAGAGACTCAGTGTCCACTGTCATAGTGTCCACCATCACCCCTCATCACACACAGAGACTCAGTGTCCACCATCACCCCTCATCACACACAGAGACTCAGTGTCCACCATCACCCCTCATCACACACAGAGACTCAGTGTCCACCATCACCCCTCATCACACACAGAGACTCAGTGTCCACCATCACCCCTCATCACACACAGAGACTCAGTGTCCACCATCACCCCTCATCACACACAGAGACTCAGTGTCCACTGTCACAGTGTCCACCATCACCCCTCATCACACACAGTGACTCAGTGCCCACTGGTGTGAGGCCCACGGCTGCTGACGAGCAGGTAGTTATAGCTCCTAACTGCTCGCTGTCATTTGTCCCCTTTTCAAATGATTTTTACTCTGACGCTGCATCTGGTCATCAGGTAGGAATGCAGTGGGAGCCTCAAGGTTCTCGCTGGCAGGGGACGCTGGATTCCACTTCAGGGAGCGATTTTGGGGAAAGAGAGGATGGTGTGGGCCTGGGAAATGGGGAAGAAAATTAGGAAGTTGGGAGAGCACCCAGGTTGACCTCCGGGCCCACATTCTCTGCCAGAAAAGGACGTAGTGAAATGCTGGCTACTTACTGCGGGGCCTGCGAGGAGGCTCAAAAGTTCCTTGGCGGAAAACAGTTCAGAGCTGCTAAATGGATTCGCTGAAATGCCAGCTTCTCAGAAAGGAATTTTGAAAAGACTTGTACAGCATGAAAATTGCCAGGGAAATTGAAGAGAAATGGTTCTTAAAGTCGAAAACTTCACTTGTAATTTAGCTCATCAAGCAATTCCCAGCCAGTTCTCCGATGCGTTTCCCTTTGTTCAGCAGGAAACCAGGGCTATTTGATGCCCTTGTAACTGGGGGAATGCCAGTCCTTCAGAGAGAGGGCGCACAGGGCCTCAAAAGCAGCAGGGTCCCCCACCTGTGACACCCACCTGCTAGCACTAGGACATAGAGCCACATACTACACACTATAATCCCTTCTAATGAAAGGCTAAGATGCAGACTGACTGAACAGTGGGATGACTGGTTGCTATGACATGCACTGACCACCAGGCAGACACTCCCACAGGGGAAGTGATGCTCAGCCAGAAGCCAGGCTCACAGCTGTAGAGTGCAGCGGCAGTGGCGGGAGCCGCTCCGGCCTCCGCAGACATCCCCGGGGAAAGCACAGGCCAGGCTGAAGGACCCCGCCTTCCCTCTCCCTCAGTGCACGAATGCCGTGCACCAGGTCTCTAGTAGTAATAATAAAAGCATAATGTGCCAATTAGACCAGACATCTGTCCCACGAAGCCGGGGCTGTGAAGGAAGCCGGGGTCCCGGGTGCCAGAGGGAGGCCAGTGCCAGCCGCCAGGGAAGGAAGGCCTGCTCTCGCACTAATCTTGTGCATCAGGCCTCTAGTTTACTACAGCTATTTACTGGTTATTTAGAATTAAAAATTATTACCCTATGGACCAGATGGAAATTTTTTAAAATAAACTTTTCATTGTTGATAGTATTACAGCTATCTCTCCTTTTCCTCCCCGTAGCCCCTTCTCCCAACCCCGACCCCTGCACCTTAGGTCTTCACCCCCCACTTTGCCTGTGTCCATGGGATTTGCCTATAAGCGTACAAGTTCGTCTTGTCCCCCCAGCCCCACGTTGAAGTGTGTCAGTCTGTCCCAGGCCTCCCTGCTCCGGGTCTTAGTTTTGTCGGTCAGTCCATTCTGCCCATTAGATTCCACATGTGACTAAGATCATGGGACACTCCTCTTCCTCAGACTGGCTCTGCCACCGAGCACACTGGCCTCCAGGTCCCTCAAGTCCATGGGGCGGGAGAGCTTTACAGACAGCCATCGGGGCCCGTGGGGGCAAGGGTGGCATGCTGTCTCCTCAGCACTGCGCTTTCTAGTCCCTGCTGCGTCGTCGCTGCCTGGTCCTCGGAGGAAGCCATTCCAGAGGCCCCACCTGCAGACAGGCCCAAGGCTGCTCCCCCCGGGAAATGGTCAGAGCCGCCAGGTTTCTGTCTCACTTGCCTTCCTCTGCTTTGGAGCGAGTCCAGCTGGGACCACTGCCCAGGCTGCACCCTCAGGTCCCCATCAGCTCAGGACCCTCGTGATCTCGTTACAGGCTTCATGCTGTCCCTCCTGTCCTCTTACACAGGGAATCCCTCTCTGTTGCCCGGTAGCTATCTTTGGTGACCACATGAGTAACAAAAGGCTAACGGGTGTTCAAGAAGATCATGCGGACACACACACACACACACACACACACACAGAAGTCATTGCTGTGGGAGAGATTGAGAGTCATAGTCCCCATGGGTCTAGTTTTTTCAAAATTTGTTTTTATTGATTTCAGAGAGGAAGAGAGCAAGAAACATCAATGATGGGAGAGAATCATGGACCGGCTGCCTCCTGCATGCCCCCTGCTGGGGATCGGGTCCACAACCTGGGCATGTGCCCTTGACTGGGCATTGAACTGTGACCTCCTGGTTCATAGGTTGACGCTCAACCACTGAGCCACACCAGCTGAGCATCATGGGTATTATTCATAGCTGTGGGAAGAGACAGTGACAACTTGATGATCCTGGCAAACTTAGTGTGGGTTAGGTACTTTAAAAGACTTGTTCAGCTCCTCTCTCTCTCTCTCTCTCTCTCTCTCTCTCTCTCTCTCTCTCTCTCTCTCTCTCAATTATCCACCATTGTGTGTGTGTTTTTTTTCTCTGAAATTATGCCAGACTTGTAGACTGGTCTTCTTGTAGTTCATGCTTTTAGACGTTAGCTCTCCTAGAATATTTTGGGTCCCCATAGGAATCTATTCCAGAGCGTCCTCTTGCGACAGACCCACAATCTATGTCCTGGAATCTAAAGCAGTTCTCCCGACGGAGCCAAGTTCCCATCCGTTCTTCTCCTATTGGCACAAGGGTTTTGGAGCGCCTACAGTGCTCCAGGCCGGCGTGCAAGGAGCAGCCTCGCCTTGCTTTGTGTGACGGACTCTTAGTCGCTGAGGATAATGTCAAACTTATGGGTTTGTCTGAGAGCTCACGGTTCCCTGTGATTCGGGGGAGGGGGGGCGGGGTTAGAACGGTCTACAACCTATTCATCGCATCAAGAGTCTAAAAACTCACTTGTTGGGAAGGGCAACCGCATCTGATGTTTTCTCTGGAAAACGAGGTGAAGGTGCAGGAACTCTTCCCTTTCTTTTGACCTTGAGCATGGATACCTGATGCGGGAGGACACCGGGAAGCGGGAATAGTTCCGTCTGCCCTTACTCCCCAAGGGGCACAGATTCACTTTCTCTGCCCCCAGCCTCCCCCACTCCCATGGAATTGGAATCTCCTGAGGGTGCGTGTCAAACAAAGCTTGGCAATGCACAGAAGTCATGCAAGTTCACGGGAACGTCGGTCAGAAGTCGTCTTTAAAATTCCCAGGAAACCAAATTACGTTTCCGCTGCGTCTGAGGTTCGTCAGCAGCTGGTGTGGCTGGCTGTGAAGATGAGAAAAGTGCATCTGAGCGCTCTGCGCACCAACAGCAGGAGTCGGGAGGCTCACATGATGAGTCCTGCGAGTAGACACACAGGACCCCATAGACAACAGTGACGGGACTGTTTTTTCCAAAAAAAATACTGATTAACTAGAACAAATGTCATGTTGTCAAACAGTGGGTGAAAGGCATTGACTTAAAGCAGTGGTCGGCAAACTGAGGCTCTCGAGCCATATGCAGCTTTTTGGCCCCTTGAGTGTGGCTCTTCCTCAAAACACCACGGCCTGGGCAAGTCTATGTTGAAGAAGTGGCATTAGAAGAAGTTTAAGTTTAAAAAATTTGGCTCTCAGAAGAAATTTCAATCATTGTGCTGTTGATATTTGGCTCTGTTGGCTAATGAGTTTGCCAACCACTGACTTAAGGTATTCTCTTGATGAGCAAGAGGGGACGAGTGACAGATGTTCAGAGTGAATGAAAAAGACAAGGAGATCGGCAGCCGTGAAAGCCACTTAGAAGCACGTGTTCGATTATTTGTGTCTACCCAACTGGAACCCAGTAAGGTTTTTAAAAATATGTTTTTATTGATTCTTTTTAGAGAGAGGAAAAGAAAGAGAGAAGATAGAATCATCGATGATAGAGAAACATCGATCAGCTGCCTCCTGCACGCCCCCTCCTGGGGATGCAGCCCACGGCCTGGGCCAGGGGCCTGACCCAGCATAGAAATCAGTGACCTCTTGCTGTCTGGGATGACGCTTAATCCACTGAGCCACACTGGCCAGGCCCCAATAACATTTTCAGTTTGTTTTGGTGATTCTGAGCAGGCTGCATGCCACGCATTATGCAAGGCAAGTGATCTTTCACCTGTTGTCCGATTCTACCTCAAAGAGAGCGTTTCTCGAAGGACATCATCTAGAGTTGCTGTCATTTCTAGGCCACGTTCCATGGAAATTCATCACTTAAACATGAAAGTCCCAAGGATGCGACTCCCTCCCTCACGCCAGCGGCGCGGCGATCAACGTTTCATGAGCATCGCGTGGGCAGGCAGGTCTCCATTCCCCGAGTGCGATTTGTGCAGCGCCCTCCCCAGTCTTACTCCTCGGGGTGCAGCGTGCCCCACAGAGCGCGCCACACCCCACCGCACTCATCCGTCTGCTTCCTGAAGAAACGACCGTCCTCAAAGAGAACAAGCAAAGCTGAAGGAAATGTTTCTTTGTTGAAATTATTAGTTCTGCTGCACGGAGACAGTAACGATCACCGGGAACCCCCTCGTGGCAGCATCTCGGCCCACAAACACGAAACATTCAGAGGAATGCGAGACGACGGCCGAGACGCCCGGGCCCTCGAGAAAAGGTCCTTTCTAAAGGTCAGAGCATCGGAATCTCATCTCAAAAGGTGAAAATGCAAAGTGCGGCTTCTTACACACACAAAGATTAATTGCAAAGGATGTCCTTGCCTACTGTTTCACGTTGAAATATATGACTATGTTTTTTTCCTGCCTTTTTCTTTTATTCAAAAAGAACCCACATTTCCACTTGCTAAGATAATATTACCACGTTCAATAATGAATCGCTTTTGCATATCTTAAGGTGATTTATCAAAGTGCATTATCAGTACCCGTCAGAATAAATTTTGCACTAAAATTAATGGGGCGGTTGGGGGGGGGGGTGGTGCTGTTGTCTGGGTGGAAATCGGAGAACGTGGCTACATCGAAGCCGTTTCCCCGGATCAGACAGGTGACCACCCGCTAAATGACACGCTTCCCGTGAGGATGCGGGCGCCGCGCAACCAGGGGGCGGGCGCGGGAGCCTGCGCCTTAGAGAGTTTACCTCATCGGTGCCACGTCGGTCAGTTCTTTCGAGGGGTGTGAGCTGGCAAGTGCTGCTCGGACCGTGGGAAGTTCCTGATTGGCTCCCGTGCAACCTGTCTCCGCACCCGCTCACATCTTAATTAGCTCAACTGGGGAGTCACGGGTTTCCTCCTGGACACACGTCAACAAGACTAAGCCTTCTGAGAACAGAGGCGAGCCCTGGCCAGTGTGAGTCGGTGGGTAGAGCGCCAGCCTGTGGGCCAAAGGGTCCCGGGTTCGATTCCAGTCAAGGACATGTACCTCGGTTGCAGGCTCTTCCTTGGCCCATGACCTGGTCAGGGCACGTGCAGAAGGCAACTGAGCGAAGTGTTTCTCTCACATCGATGTTTCTCTCTCTGTCTCTTCTTCTCGCTTCCACTCTCTCTAAAAAAAAAGAAATCAATGGAAACGTACCCCTTGGGTGAGGATTAAGTAAGTAATAATAACAACAATGAAAATGAGGGTTTCAGGTACCATAGCATTCACTGGGGAGTCACCAGTTGAGATGTTCCCTGCTGGACTTCAGCCAAGGAGGTCACTGAAACCCTTCGGGTCCAACACTCACCCCCAGAAGTTTTCATTTGATTCCTACCACGTTGTGGGGAGCACGTTCTTCCATCGGGTGCTGCGTAGTTTTGGTTTCCAAAGGCCCTTTTGAGGCGCGTTACCTCCGTGCTTTGAACTTGCCATTCACATCAAGCGGGGACACTCCAGTCCTACTCGCATGCGCCCCGTCCAGGTGCCATCCTGAGAAAGGCCGTGGCTCTCAGCGCCAGTGGGGGCTGGGACACTGCGGTGACACTCGGCTCTTCAGTCACGGTCTGCATTTGCTCACCTGTTTGACAGGACCAGGAGCTGGTGCGGAACATCTGCCGCTGGGTTCGGCAAGCGGTTCGCATCCCGTTTTTTGCCAAATTGACCCCCAACGTCACAGATATCGTCAGCATCGCGAGAGCTGCCAAGGAAGGTAAGACTTCTAGACCCCCACCGACGGCCGGGGTGCACTCGTGGCCGCCACACAACGTGCGTCTCTAGCCACGAACGTGCGTGTTTGGTTTAGAGGTTACGGAAAGGTCAGAGTGAGCCCTGAGCTCACAGACAAGGTAGAAACCTCCCACCCCCTCACCCCCCCCCCAACCCCGACTCATGCTCATAAAGAGACACCAGACTTGGGAGCCAAGGAACATTCTTATTTTTCTCATAAACACGTGTCTCATGCAGGAAGAATTAGGAAACAAAGCCACAGTCACAGCCGCTCACCCGGAAAAAAGGACTCGATAATGTAACGGTCCAACAGCAGCATTCAAACCTGCAATAAAGTAAAAGGAAAAGGAAAAGATACCAACTTCCAGGATGTGTGATTGCTGACGAGTTCCCATCATATTTTATTGGGTGGGCCTAGTGCACTGCCTTAACCATGTGTGCAGTCCACGTCTCTTGTCCATAAATCACAGTCAGTGCATGATTTTCCAAATCATCCACACTGCCTTCTATCCACTGAAAATTGCATTCGAGTTGTGATATATAGATATAGATATAGATAGATAGAGATAGAGATATAGAGATAGAGATATATAGTAAATTACCTGGAAAATAGCATTGAGTACAGAACATTTGGCCTCCATAAGTCTGTACAAGAATTGGGAAAATGGAGTGGCAGCTGTTAACAGGTGTGTACTCGAGTTTCGAGCACAGTTGGAGCAGTGGGCTTAGGGCAGACACTGGACGGGGACACGCTCTCGTGAGGGGGTGCCGGGCACGTTTTCCGGGCTGTCGGGTCTGAATGGGTTCGGTGTCCCTTTAAAAACTGCAGGTAAGTGGTGACATGCTTTCCGCAGGTGGCGCAGACGGCGTTACCGCCACCAACACGGTCTCGGGCCTGATGGGACTCAGAGCCGACGGCACACCCTGGCCGGCAGTGGGCGCCGGGAAGCGGACCACGTACGGAGGAGTGTCCGGTAGGTGGTGCCTCCCTCTGCATCTTGCTCTCGAGGGTGTGTCCCAAGCAAGAGTCTCGGGTCTGTGATGATCCCACCTTGTCGTGTTGCTGGTGACAGTTCCCAGTGGGGAGGACGGATGGCTACGTGGGAGCTGGAGGCTCGGTCACTGATGGCTCAAGACGAGGGGTCGCTGAGGGAGGGCTTTAAGGGATCCTGTCCCCTGCGTTCCACATTTCTCATCGTCACCGTCGTCTTGTCACTTACTGGTGAAGGCTCCCGCCGGGGCCTTCAGGGAGGAACACAGGCCCCCGATGTTCGAGTCTTCCTCACAGTCTCCATTCGTGTGCACGGTGCCAGGACTTGGAAATCAGCCTTCCTCACGCAGCCTGGCTTTCCCGGCTGCGCAGACGGGGCTGTTTGTGGCTTGTGCAGCTTCAGCCCAGGCAGTGGCAAACCTCGCACCCCGCACTCTGGCAGCATCGAACACCTGCCTTTAAAGCAGAATGGGGCCCAGCTGGCTTTGCTCAGTGGTTGAGCATCAACCCATGAAACAGGAGGTCAGGGTCTGGTCAGGGCACATGCCTGGATTGTGGGCTCGATCCCCCCAGGGGCCGGGGGGTTGGGAGAAGGGTGTGTGTGCAGGAGGCAGCCGATCCATGATGCTCTCTCATCATTGATGTTTCTATCTCTCCCTCTCCCTTCCTCTCTGAGATTGATAAAAAATACATTTTTTAAAAAAAAGAAAGGTTATATTCTGCTTCTAACTGAATGCCACTCCCTGCCCCACAACTTCTCACAGTGGCAGGAGGGAAGGAGGAGGAGGAGCAGGAGCTACGAAAGGGGCCTTGAATACCATCTCGATGCAGAATCATGAGGGCCGCCCCAAGGTGCCCATGGATGGAGGCAGGAGACCCCTAGGCACTGGGTCTCCGTCGCCTTTCAGGTTCTCCTGCCGCGCTGCCCGCAGGGCAATGGAGGCGGCCCCCAGGGCCTGAGCATTCAAACCGACGAGAGAATGATGGATGAGAGAACGATCAGGGTGGGATCGGGTGGTGTTTTAGGTCCCTGGTGCCGTTCACGGCGCTCACGGAAGCTGCGGTTCCCAGTAGTCTCTGCCCCCTCACTCAGCCTGACAACCTGCGAAGTCGCAGCCGCAGGACGAGCCTTTGTGCGCGCACTCACTGGCCATGGACTCGGCCCTCACACAGGCTCCGAGGCCGCGGGCCGCAGGCGGCCCCTGGAGCCCCGTTCCTCAGACTGATGAACTCCTGGACAAACATCCGCGTGGCCCTAAGCGGGGCGAGGCCTCGGTGGAGCGTTCCCTGCAAACAGAACGCCAGCGTCTTCAGAGCCGGGGCCTCATTTCCAATCGCTGCTCCGCCGAGCTCCTTCCCGTTAGTCCATCTGTTCTGAAAAGCGCCTCTCTCCATATTGACACAGCGAATCGTTTTTCTCTGTGAGAGCAATGTTTGCTTTCACTTGGAGGTAATAGCGTCTGAGAAGCGGCTGGAGGAGGCCAGGGGAATGCGTTTCAGGACAGGAGCAAGCCCTGCGCATGCCCTCTGCCCGCGCCTCGCGGAGAGTTTCCCATTGTAGGGGCTGGAAACGTGGAGGCGGTCAAGTTCCATGACTGGGTTTATCAGCTGTGGGTTTGAACCCAAATGCAGCTTCAGTCCAGGGCAGTTCACCAGTTTTGCCACCCAATACTCCCGTAAGATTAAAAAATTACCACTGCTTAGCACTCAGACCTCTGAAGACTTTCCCCTGAGCCCTGGAATATCTGCTTTTCCTTTTATTTAAATACTAGAGGCCTGGTGCATGAAATTCATGCACAAGGTGGGGGGTGTCCCTTAGCCCAGCCTGCACCCTCTCCAATTTGGAACCCCTCAAGGGATGTCTGACATCCCTGTTTAGGCCCTCTCACAGTCCAGGATTACTGGCTCCCAACTGCTTGCCTGCCGGCCTTCCTGATTGCTCCTAACCACTTCTGCCTGCCAGCCTGATCACCCCCTAACCACTCCCTTGCCAGCTTGATTGATGCCTAACTGTTCCCCTGCCAGCCTGTTTGCCCCTAACTGCCCTCCCCTGCCAGCCTGGTCACCACTAACTGCCCTCCCCTGCAGGCCTACTCCCCCCCAACCTCTGTCCTCTAAAGGCCTGGGTCCCCCCAACTGCCCTTCCCTGCAGGCCTGGTCACCACTAACTGCCCTCCCCTGCAGGCCTAGTCCCCTCCAACTGCTATCCTCTAAAGGTCTGGGTCCCCCTCAACTGCCCTTCCCTGAAGTCCTGGTCACCCCCAACTTCCTTCCTCTACTGGCCTGTCACCCCTAATTGCCTTGATCACCCCCAACTGCCCTCCCTTGCAGGCCTGATCCCTCCCAACAGCCCTCCCCTGCTGGCCATCTTGTGGTTGGATTGATGGTCAATTTATGCCATCTTGGGGCAGCCATATTGTGTGTTGGATTGAAGGTCAATTTGCATATTACTCTTTTATTAGATAGGATAGAAGCTGGGTGCATGGGTGGGGGCCAGGTTTGCCCTGAAGGGTGTCCCAGATCAGGGTAGGAGTTCCCTTGGGGTGTGGAGAGACCTGCGTGAGGGACCTGTGGTGGTTTGCAGGCCAGCCATACACCCCAGAGACCCAAGAGGAGGCCCTGGTATCTGGGATTTATTTGTCTTCTACAGTTGAAACTTAGTAACCTAGAGTTGAGGTCAAGACTGCAGAAGCTTGGCTTCCTCCATTGCCAGAGACAACCCTAGCCTCCTACTCTCTCTAGCTCCCTGGCTGCTACCCTTGTTGTTGGGATTGATTTATCTTTTATAATTGAAACTTTGTAGCCTTGAGTGTGTGGAAAGCTTGGCTTTCTCCATCACCGGGGAAACCCAAGCCTCCCTCCTGCTTGCTCTGTGGCCGCAGCCTTTGTAGTTGGGGTTAATTTGCATACTTGCTCCTGATTGGCTGGTGGGCATGGCTTCTGGGCATGGCTTGTGGATGTAGCAGGGTGATGGTTAATTTGCATATTACTCTTTTATTAGATAGGATATTTTTATTGATTTGAGAGAGTCAGGGAGAGGGGGAGAGAGAGAGAAACATCAATGATGACAGAGAATCACTGGTCGGCTGCCTCCTGCACACCCCTCATTGGGGATCGAGCCCACAGCCTGGGCCTGTGCCCTGACTGGGAATTGAACTGGTGACCTCCTGAGCCACACCAGCCTGGATGGAATATCTGCTTTCACAAGAGCAGCTTGAGTCTCAGGTTTTCTGTCGAGGGGAAGCTGGGCGGAATTTCTGGGTGGCTACCTGAAACACAACACGTGCTCTCCACGGCCAGGAAAGGCTTTCCCTTTCCGTTTTCTCTGTCTTTATTCTCTTTTCTCAGAATGAAGTTCGGGTTTCTTTAAACCAGGGGTGGGGAACATCTAGCCGATGAGCCATGTAAGTCCCATGAAATCATTTGGTCTGGCCCTGCCATGGCGTGAGGGGTGAGTTATTACACGTCTGACCAGCCCTCGAATGATGGTTTCAATATCCAAATGGCCCTTGGCAGGGAAAAAGTTCCCCGCCCCTGGTTTAAAGGGAAACTGAGGCACTTGGGGGAACTGGCCACATTTCAGTACCGTCCTTCTTGTCCATGCATTGGGGAGTGGAGGTGCACGGCGTTGAAGAGGGAGCTCAGGAAGGAAGGCCTGCTGAGCTGCTTCAAATGCAACTCATTTGGAATCTAGAGTCAGACAATGTTTTTCCAACTTTGGTTCCCAGATCAGGAGGGCATGCGAGGGTCTGTTTGATGAACTATGAATCCACATTTTTATTTTATTTTATTTTTTAAAAGAAACAGAATAGAAAACATGTCAGATTGCTCTGCAGCCAGTAGGATCGCATTGTTTGATCAAACACCTTTTCCAGTTACACATGTGACGATGCCCGTTTTTAATATATGCATCGACCGGTTCGTAATGTGAAAGGCATCATTTATTCGGGTAACGTCCAAAACGGCTGAAAGCGGCTGTTTTAGCCTGAGGTCCTTTGTTAAATAAAAGAAATCGTTTCCCTTCTAGAAGTCATTTCCACTTGTTGCACTTGAACATTTATATCAGGGGGAGAGGGAGCACCTCATTCCACGGTCTCATCCTCAGCTTCGTTACTTTAGAAAGTTGATTTTTCCATCTCACCTATAGCTGAGTAGAAGTGGGGAGGATGCCAGACATATGCAGCAGATTCCCAACAGGATGCTTTATAACCCTGATTTCAGCTGTGGAAGAAATGCCTGGAAATAGCCAAGTTCACAGCAGGAGTCCGTCTGAGGTTAATTTATAGACTCGAGGTGATTTCGCAGTGAGATGGCATCAGAAGTGAGCTTGGTCGGTGTTCGGAAGGAATGTTTTTATGAGCTTGAGAGGTTAAGTAAGCTCTCTAGCGTGTGAGTGCTTCCATCTGACTCGTCGATTCTAAAGAAATATTCTCCACAAAATCCTAGGAAACGTGGTCAGTAAAATCTCAGACAGTCCTCTCAGCAATATTTTATCTGACACGTCTCCTAGCACAAGGGAAACAGAAGACGAAATAAAGAAATGGGACTACATCAAACTAAAGAGTTCTTGCACAGAAAAGGAAACCATCAACTGTATGGGAGAACACATTGGCCAGCGATACATCTGATGAGTGTTGGGGTTCTCCTCTCTTCTCTACGACCAGTGTGGAGAGAGAAGTACGGTCCAGTTGTGAGTAGAGGGGCTGGGAATTGAGAAATAATAGAAAAGAATAGATGACACGGAAGTAGAAATAAAGCTGGGGCTGTGTGGAATCTCTGCTCTCTGGTGGAGAAACAGAGAATTCTAACCCAAATGCAGCGTGTTTATTTATACTAAAACAGAAAAGGGGTTTCATATGAAAAGACTTAAAATCAAAGGAGCTTAAGTGGGCCCAGGCCCCACTCATTCCCTCATTCCCGGGGCTCGGCTGAATCTGCATTTCATTTCAGGGGCCCTTTCCCCAACACCTGAAGCAAGTTAAAAGTCAGTACTGAGTAATGCATCCAGCCCTTTTGGTGGATGTGTTTCCAAGACGTGGCTTTGGAGCCTTGGATTCAGCTGACACAGATTTTTTAAAAAATGCTCAGGTGCCTTCCCTGGGGGCCCTCTACAGAGGGCTTATTATCCAAAATTTATGAAGAACTTTTACACAAACTGAACAAACAATCCAATTTTAAAATGAGCAGACGACCTGAATAGACACTTCTCCAAAGAAGACATACAGATGGTCAACAGACAGATGAAAAGATGCTCAGCATCATTAATCATCAGAGAAATGCAAATGGAGGCCACAAGGAGGTGTCACCTCACCCCTGTAGAATGGCTAACTCCACACCAAACAAGGGCTGGGAGGGTGTGGAGGAAAGGGGTGTTGGTAGGGATGCAGTTAGTGAAGCCACTGTGGAGAGCAGCATGGAGTTACCTCCAAAAGTTAAAAATGCCATTGCCTTACAACGCAGCCATCCCACTTGTGGGAATATATCCAAAAAACACAAAGCATTAATTTGAAAGAATACATGCACCCCTATGTTCATTTCGTCATTTACAATAGCCAAGATTTAGAAGCAGCTCAAGTGCCCATCAGTAGATGAGTGGATAAAAAACCTGTGGGACATTTACACTGTGGAATACTCCTCGGCCATAGAGAAGGACCTCTTACCTTTTTCAACAGCATGCGTGGACCTCAGTGAAATAAGCCAGTCAGAGAAAGACAAGTACCATATGACCCCCCTTATATGTGGAATCTAATGAACAAAATAGACTAACAACCAAATAAGATACAGAGAACAGATTGACAGCTGTCAGAGGGGAGGGGAGGTGGGAGGCTGGGTGAAAAAGGTGACAGAATGAAGCAAAAATAAAAACTCATAAGCAGAGACAACAGTGATTAATAGAGAGGGGTGTGGGAGAGGTGGATGAGGGGACAGGCAGGATATATCGTAATGGAAGAATAATTGACGTTGGGTGGTGAACACACATCCAATATACTTACGTCGTGTTATAGAACCGTACACTTGAAACCTACTTAATTTCGTTAACCAGTGTCACCACGACAAATTCAATAATTTTTTTAATCAAAAGCAATGATCCGTGCCTTCCTTTGGACAGTAGGGATTTTCTACTGTAAGTGGTTACTCCCTAACTCCTTTTTCTAGGGTCCGTGCGGGAAACTTTTGTGAACCTCAGACAGCAGCTCATGGGGCACCACCCAGTTGAATACATTATTAGGGGATTTTTGAGGGGAGGGCAGGATTCCTCCGTTTAATTGGATTGGAAGAAAACACTCAACTCACCAAGTGACATTATTTAGAAATGCCATTCTCAAGTGGATTACTCATTATTTTTTCTAGTTTTTGTTATTTTTTTTCTTGTTTTGGTCTCAAGTTATTTAGTTTCAAATAGTGACATCTTAAGACAGCCCCGAATCCAGGGACAGCCATCACCTGTGTAAGCGGAGCCACCCAGCCGTGCGTGACATGGCCCACGAGATCCGGCCCCGGGGGTAGTGTCCTTTCAGACATGGGCACGAATGAGTCCTGTGGTCTTGTGTGTGTGCATGTGTGTGCGTGTGTGGTGTGTATGTGTGTGTGCGTGTGTGGTGTGTATGTGTGTGTGCGTGTGTGTGTGTGTGTGTGTGTGTGTGTGTGTGTGTGTTTTATAGGAAGCCGTTCTTCATGGCTGGGGTTTTTCTGTGCCAATTACAGGGTTCCTGACACATAAAATTCTTATGGAAAAGGATGCCTGTGTCTCTCACAGAATTTCGGCTATTGGTTGTGACCATCTTTATCAATAAATGCTTACATGTTGATATTGAAATGACTAAAATAACCCAATAAAGAGAATATTTAAATGAATAACAAAAAATGATAAATCATGCCAAAAGAATAATTCAAAGGATTTCTGCTTGCTACCCACTCATCTCTCTCGTGTGTGTGTGTGTGTGTGTGTGTGTGTGTGTGTGTGTATGCGAGCGCGCACACCAAAGTGATGCCAAAAAAAACCCAGCCTGTGATTCACATACAGTATGTAAAAACATCCTCTGACGATCACACGTTTAACTCTCAAATTATTAAAGGCCCCGGTCTGTGCTGTGTTTACAGAACAGCCCAAAGGAGGCAGATCAAATAGAGAGGCCGCATGACAATTCCCAGCATAAAGGAGCCCTGGGCTCAGATTGGACCCGTCCTCATTTGCATGCGCTCATTTGCATATGCTCCTGCGCTGATTGACAAGGCGTCCCCCTCTGCATTGTGTTGCCTTTCCCTCGCCTGGTCCCAGGCTGCCTGGCCGCCTCGGGTCTGCGCTCGAGATCAGAGCCCTAATAATAGATTTCTGACAGCGAGCTCGCCTGCTACCTGCCCGACACAAGTCCTCGCTGCTCGCTGCTCGTGTTTGCTTCCTGGCAGCCAGGCAGACGGGAGGGAGATGCCAGGCGGAGCGTGAGGCACTGCTCCCCAGGCCTGACATTTCAGCAGGAGATCGAGGTGCGGAGGAGCATTTCATCCCTTTTCCGGGGGCCTGGCGGCCACGTCCACGGACTCTCACCCGCTCGTGGAAGACCGCAGGGAGGGCAGAGGTTTCCAGCAGAGATCAAGTCTGCGTCCTCCCCGGGTTTTTAAAATAGTAGCCGAGGTCCTGCAGGTGCAGGGTAAAACCAAGCTGTGTTTGCGAGCCAGCCTTCCCGGGCCTGTGGGGACCGGGTCCATTTGCCTTTGTTCAAGATGAGGAAAATCAATGAGTGTCTGTCCCAGCCGCTCAGAAAATATGCGCGAGGCTCTGTAAACCCCAGGACCTGACAGGCGCATTAAGAAAACTTACCTTGGCAGCCATGGCCATGAATTATTAAGTTTCTTTCCTCTGTGTGTGGGGGTTTTTCCTTTTCCGAAAGAATGATTTCAGGCTGGGAACTAATCAAAAAGTGTTCTCCGGCGAAAGGAGAACCAGAGCACGGCCTGTCACTGGGGGAGCCGGCGCTGAAACATTCACCGACCGCCTCCTGCACTAGAAAACCGCAGGACGCGGACGCCGCCGCACCGGGAGCCGCACATCTCCGCCAGCCTCAGAGGCAGCTCGCGTGTCACCGCCCCGCCCGGGACCAGGGGACGGGACGCAGGATTAATTAAGGAAGCCTGGCAGAGAGCCGAGTCCCCGGTGTGTCAGGATCTCAGGGTTATGTGAAGTGTTTTCTAAGGGCCCGGCGCTGACATCTTGGGGGCCGCGCCGAGCAGCGAGCGTGGGTTTTACCGGGCCACCTGCTAATGACGAGAAGGGGCTCCGCACCCAGGCGCTCAGAGGCAGCCCCCACATCAGGCTGTCCATCACGCGGCTCCCTCTCTCTGGGGAGGAGGGGAGAGCAGACAGTGAGAGGGGCAGGAGGGGGGGCGTGCCTGCAGTGAGAGTGCCCACCCTCCCAATCCATTCTCCAGCTTCAATCCCGGAGCATTGAGCATCGGGCCTGCAGGCAATCACCTACTCCCACACCCAGTGAAGGAACAGGGCTCTCCGGGGGTGAGGGGGGTCGGGGGACAGGAAGAGCGTGAAGCCCTCCAGCATGGCCCACATGGAAATGAGAGTGACCCTGGACCTGGGACTTCGGATTCATGTGTCTGTGTCTTTATTTGTGAGGATCCGTGTATGTTGGGAAGGGCCACGTTCTCACCTTCTAAACTGAAGCACCTTGCACATAGGCAAGTCCTATATTGGGGGGGGGGGGTGAGAGGTCAGGAGCTCAGTGTCCCCAGCCCCCAGAGCTAGGGCGTGTACGAATACAGACGGCTGGTCACCTGCCCCCAGTGACAGGCACTGCGTCTGCATGGCCCGGGAGCAGCATGGGACAGAGGTGGAGAAGGCACAGCAGGTGTCACTGGGCTCTCGTTTCTGTGTCTCATTTCCAACAGAACATCCAAGGCATTGGTCGTCAATTGGAGAGGCGTGGAATTCCAAAAAGAACCCTGAAATGAGGTGTCAGGACTAGGTCAGAATTCCTTCCTTTTTTAATATATTTTTATTGATTTCAGAGAGGAAGGGAGAGAGAGAGAATGGTGGATCAGCTGCCTCCTGCACAGCCACCACTGGGGAAGGAGCGAGCAACTGGGGCATGTGCCCTGACCGGGAATGGAACCAGGAACCCCTCAGGCAGCAGGCCAGTGGTCTGCCCACTGAGCCACACCAGCCAGGGCTGCACCGTGTTTAACTCGCCTCTGAGGCGGGGGCATCGGGCCCGGGTCAGGCTGAGGAACTCAGACTCCCGGTGGCACCAGAGTCTGACAAGCCAGCCCGTCCCACAGCCCGGATCCACACTCAGCTCTGTCTGCAGGTCAGTAGCGTCTCCGTGCGATGTCTGCCTGACAACTCCGTGTGCTGTGCTCATTACATTCTAACAGCAGCAAATGTCACTGACCACAGTGTGTCCGATCGGGACTTGAAAATCTACGCGTCAAAACCACGTCCCCTATTACCGACATCACTCCGTCTCCGTATTGGACACTTGAGCCGAAGAACCACCACCACAACAGATGACAGGGAGCAGCAGGCCTTTTCTTGGCGCGCAGGGCTGGCATTCACACGCACCAAGCTGCCATCCTCGAGGCCATCCTTAGCTTGCTTCTTCCTGCCCAGGGACCGTCTGCGGCTCCTCCAGCCGGGCCATTGGGCACAGCGCTGGTGTCCTTCAGTCCTGCCCTGTAACCCTCCTTAGGCTGTGTGCGAACGGCCCTGTGCTCCTGCACGCCTCGCCTGCCATGCGGGCCGGCCCAGGGTCAGGCACCTGCTCGACCGTTTTCCCTGAGCTCTGCGGAGTCATTCCGAACTACTCAGGCCTTGGGGGTGGGGTTGGGAGGAGAGGAGGAGAAGGGCATTGTGAAGGTGGCAAGGTGGGGAAGAAATAGGGCCCAGAACCCATGCTCAGCCCTTTCCGATAGGGAAAAGGAAAAGACACCTTTTCTCATTTCCCTGCTTTAAAACAAAACAAGGTCGAATACGAATAAAGAAAGAAGGCGACGCCTCCTAGCGCACATCTGCACATCTGGCGTGAGGTGGTGGGAGAAATTGTCATCGGTGTGAACTCATTCGAAAAGACATGCGTAGATGAGAAGTGGAGCCTGAGGAATGTCCCTAAGTTGCTCCCAGCTCAGTCAGCACATCTGGTTAACGGCCGGCTTGTTGGGGTGAAGCTTCTGAAAAGCAGGGACCTTTGCTGTTTCTTCCTCACTCCTCTAGAGGCCAGGAAAGTTATAAGCCTGTTATAGACACGCGAGAAACACCTGTGATTCTCAGCATTCCCTGTGCCCCATGGAGAAGGTCTTGGAGATCAAACGGCCTCCCACCTCTTCGCCTGTCCTGATGTGGTGGTGAGCTCTGGCAGCTGAGTGAGACGTTCTGACGATCAGAGTATGAACCATCTCACCAGATGCAAAGAGCTTTTCTTGTTCCATAGCATTTAGCAGTCATCTCATCAGGGGGTCGCAGTCAGAGGCACTTTTTACGGAAAAAGAAGCAGGCACAGCGAGGTCGAGGAACCCCTGTCACGTCACACAGCGCGCAGGCAGTATGTTGGGATTCAGGCTATCTCACTCGACCCATATCGCGCATTGAACCACGGCGATACAGCGGCATCCCCTCCCACGGGCGCACTGTGCTCATTTATCGTGCTTTTGCAATGTCCTTAACATAGTGTAGGGTGAAAATAGACTCACTCTCAAATTCTTTAACAACAGCAACAAATTTAGACCTAAAATAATCTCCAGAATCAGTCGCTGCTTTAAAAAGTCACAACCTCACTCACAATTGGACTTCGAGTGCGCCGGGCCCTCAGCGCCGCACGCGAGCCCCGCGCCACGGTGCTGGGAGACATGGGCCGCGCCGGCAGGCGCCCTGGGCTTTGCGGGTCAGGTGACGTCTGGGCTGGATTTTCATTCGCTGGTTCCAAGTGTTTGGTCTTCTGTTTGAGCTTAATACCCTATTAAAATGGAATTACGCGTTTCTCTGTGAAATGGGATCAAATGAAAACATAATAGCAGTGAATCCGGCTAACAGTAATGGTTTGAGTCCTTGAACTGTCTTTTTGCTTTAGTCTTCCTAGCCCCCTACATCTTTGTTTTACTAGCAAGTTTATTTACCTTTCTTGCAGGAGTACTATGTGCGTGTGTGTGTGTGTGTGTGTGTGTGTGTTTTCTGGGAGAAGTAACGACCGATCAGCCTTCTAGTAATTATCAAAGTGTACTGTCCACCCCTCTCAGAGTCTAAATTTTGCCACCTTTTAAGGAATGTGCCTTCTTATATGAAATACATGATATAAACTCAACTCAAGTAACTTCCAAGTTGCCAGAGCACCTCCACACACTCCCAGTGAGTGTGCAGTGAGTGCTTGCAGTGCTATCAGCCCAGTGTGTAGCTAAGGAAGATCAGGGGGACAGATCTGCCAGGTGACAATGACACATCCGGGAAAAGCAACAGGGAAGTTGTGTAGGAGGTGGGGAGGGCAGGGGGAGCAGGGATTGATTCCCATGGGCAGGATCTGGGAAGGCTCTGTGGGGAAGGTAGTGTCCCAACCAAGACTCGAAGAAGGGACAGAATTCCAGGACAAAAACTGCCTTCTGAGCATCAACCTACAAACTAGGAGGTCACGTTTCAATTCCTGGTCAGGGCACAGGCCCCGGTTGCAGGCTCCATCCCCTGTAGGGGGCGTGCGGGAGGCAGCTGATCAGTGACTGTCTCTCATCATTGATGTTTCTCTCTCTCTCCCTCTCCCTTCCCCTCTGAAATCAATAAAAATTTATTTTTAAAAGCCTGCCTTCTGATGGCATCCAGGGTGCGGGAGGATCTTGTCTGCGCCAACACCTCTCCTGGCATCTCTCACAGCTCCCGGGACCTCGGCACACCAGGCTGAGCTGCCCACACTTCCGCACTGTCAGGCTCCCTCCCCCTGCGGCACCCGCAGCCTTCCTCTCCCGAAGCCCAGAGGCCAGTGTTCTCCAAACGTCAGTGCGCTCCCCACACCCCCAAACCGCCCCAGCAGCCTCCTCCCGAGTCCATCGCCCGGAGGCACATCTCTTGCTGGCATTCGGTGTGTGTCTGTCTCGCTTAGACTGTGAACTTCACAAGAGAAGGGACTTGCCAGGGGTACGTTGGGTCTTAGTCTCACCGACCGCTCCCAGCGCTGGCCACGCTCTGCCCCAAGGAGCCTCCAGGGGCCAGACTTGGTAAAGGCTCCGGGGCCTTTCGTTCTCTGTTTCTGCTGCTGCAACAGCGCGTATCCCTGCATTGGTTCGTACTGTCCCACATTCCTTGTACTTAGACATGCGAATCTGAGCCGATGTTTATTTTACTGCTTTTAAAGTCAAGTTTCTTTTATCTCATTTTCGTTTAAAGCATATGCTTCTCAGGTACAGGTTGCCATGACATTATGGTGTATAAAATCTGCAAGCAAAGCGGACATCGAACCATACATAATTCACAGGCTGATAACAGGGTCGAGCCTGTCCCTCCTCAAGATGGGTGTTTTCCTCTGACCGGGCCCTAAAGTTCGACAGGGAGATGGAAATGGTGGCTGGCCCTGTGCTTTGTCAGGCCTTGTCACTTGCCCTGTGACGTCATTGCTGATGGTCTGGTCCTCACTGTGCAGGCGCCGGGACAGGGAGGGGCTGCGGGGCGTCGAATGGCACACGTGGCACAGTTCAACAGGCCCAGCACCAGCAGTGTGTGTGTGTGGTCATGCAGGGAAGAAAATGGCTTGGGAGGGCTGAGTAAACGTCTCGCAGAAAAGCAATAAACACAGAACTCCCCCAGGAAACAGCAGTAGTAATTGAATCACACGTTGGCAATATCTGTATTTTCCTGAATACATGCAGAAGACCTTTCGGTTTATAAACCGCGTACCACCTCCCAAACCCTCTCCCAGGCTTTTGAGAGCCATGGCTGATAAACACACATCAGCAAAGACTGCACTCCAAATGCTTACCCGCCATTCCCCAGTTGCCACGGAGATAATTGGACCCTGTTAATCAGTGGTGTCCTGCATTAGAGTGCAGGTGAACACTGGTGCTGTCCCATTAGCCGTCGCTTACAAATTTCTGTGTTGATTCTCCGCATTACTTTATTGCAAAGATTTTAGGGGTCAGAAAAATTGAGTTTCATCCTTGACCTTGCTGGGCTCATGGCAAGTTGTATTTGGAAAGGCTTGGACGGGTTAGAAAATGACATTTCTAAAACACATCTCTCAGCTGGAGACCGTTAGTTAATTTGCCTTAAAACGGAATTGAATTCTGGGAAAAAAAATATGCATCATGAATTTAAAATACCGTCTTCTACAAGATTCCTTTTGAAGTAACTATTTTGTATTTAACAAAAGGAAATATTCCACCTTTCCATCTCTTTGATTTGGGGGTAACACATGTAAAATGCCCTCATTTCCTGTTCTAAGTAACTTTTGGATTGAAGGTTTCAGCTCAAATAAAATTCCACAGTTAATTGCCACTCTTCTCTAAAACTGATGGGGAAAAGGTCACTTTGTTCATTTAATTTTATTTTATTTCATTTCATTTTTCAAGTCTTCACCCAAGGATCTGTTTTTATTAACTTGAGAGAGAATGGGAAGGAGGGAGAAAGAGAAACATCCATTGGTTGCCTCCCCTGGGTGCCCCCACCAGGCAGGGATCTAACCTGACACCTGAGGGTGTGCCCTGGCCAGAAATCGAACCCACAGCCTCTTGGGTGCATGGGATGACACTCCCACCAACCCAGGTGCCACTTTCTTTATTTTAATACAACTGGGAATAAAGACCGGAGATAAGCCACATGCTACTCACATCATCAAGGAGTTCAAGACTCAGATGGTTAAACGGTCCCGGGGAAGTGCCCTCATGAGCTGGTCTGAAGTCTCTCTTCTCAGCCAAAAAAAGTCTTGAAATTGGTAAAGATCACCATGTCATTAATCTACTTAAAGATTAACCTTTTAAACAGCCAAGATTTGTAACATTCTTGTTCTTATTCAAAGTTCAGTTGTGTTCACAGCTATGGAACGTTTTATGATTGAATATAGGTAATTATAGTATATGAAGATTTAAAAAGAACTCCAGGGATTGAACAAAGTTTTCCAGTAGTTCATCACTAATGAAGATCTTAAATCTGGGCTTTAAATACAGACAAAACTAGTTATAATTATCTCATTAGGGCTTTATTAAGGTTATCTATTTTAGTATTTGTCAAGAGGATTCCGATGGCAATAGAAGTCTGGACTATTTGGGGAGGATTGTTGATCAGGTAAAGAGACACCCCTTGGCTGATTAATTGTTGTGTAAATAAAGATTCCAGTCGGAAGCAACAGAGTGTGCTTCCACCTACATGGAGCCCCCCCAGAACATAAGCTCCTCCTCAGCCTGTGTGTTCTCTGCCATAATTTTGTTTTTACTACGTTAGCCAGGATTTCATTTTAAAATGTAGTAGAAGTTGGAGAAACAGTAGAGAAAAAATAAACATGATTGTGAGTTGGGTTTTGCTGGGGTTCAGCTGAGAGTTAAATCCAATGGAGACCTTGCATAGGTATTTAAAACTTGGTTTGTTTTAATATTTTTATGGATTAGAGAGAGGAAGAGAGAGGGAGGGAGAGATGGAAACGTCAGTGATGAGAGTCATTGATCAAGCCTGACCAGGAATTGATCCCTGACCTCCTGGTTCATAGGTTGCCTCTCAACTACCAAGCCATGCCAGCCAGGCTTCGGTTTGGCTTTTTCTGTTGTTGTTGTTTTGTTTTTTAAGAGAAAAATGTGCTTGTTTGCTTTTGACAAAATCTGTTGCCCTAAGTTCAAATTGCGGGAAAAAATAATTTTTCCCAAAAAGGAGAAAATTGCAATCCACCTGAGGCTCCTTGACAGGGATAATGGAGTATGGAGCCCAAGATCCAGGAGCCTGAAATGCAGGCCACAGGGACGGGACTCCATTGGGTGTTGGGTAGTGCACTTGTCTTAGGCCTTGTTGGGGGCTGTGAGCTCTGTCCGTGGTGCTGAATGCTATCCTCTTAAAGGCGGGCATTCTGACCTCAACTGGACTGCTTTCCATTCCTGGTTAGTGTTCTCCTTGGCATGCTAAGTAAGGGCGCGGGGGCGGGGGGGGGGGGAGTAGGGGGGGTTGGGAGGGTTGGCTGATGGGAACATTCATGAATGCCCTTCAGAACCCAGAGGGGATGAATCATACAGATTTTATAGCACTGTATTCCTCTGAAATTCATATTCTATTAACATTATTTTGAGCCAGTTCTTAGGCAACTTAGATGAAGCTCTTTATTCCAAGATATTTCCATCTCTTATCTTAAACCATCTTGTAATTGGTAATAACTTTATTCAATAATACTATTTATCTAAATTCATATGACTTAAAGTAATTTTTGCTTTTACTCCAGGTATACTATATTACTTTTCTCAATAAAAATGCTATAGAATACATCTGATATGGAGTGTTTAATTTATAAAATTTTGAGTGGAGGAGTCAAACTTCTACTGCAATAAATAAATGGGGTTTTCTTAGAAAACTGCTTATCTAAGTGGAGAAAACCAAAATGTTCTGACTTCTGAACAGATAGGTTACATGTTGGAAATGGAGCGAGTCAGCAGGAGACCGGGAGTGACTAAAGAACAGCTGCACTAAAAAGTGTAGAGAGAAGTTGAAAAGATGAGGTTTATCACCTAATCAGTATTGATGTAAAAAAATATGCAACATACGAGAAAATAGAAAATACACATCCCAGCGACACAAATTCTGCCGCATTCAGTCCCCAGAGATGTGGCTGATAAAGCAGCTGGTATTCTGAAAGCAGTTTTTTAGGGTATCTGATAGCTGGATGGCAAAGAAACTGACTCAGTAATGTGCCCATTAAACATGTTTTTCTAAGAAAGCCTTCCATATGCAAGGGGCTGCTCCAGACTCTGAACTCAGGACCTTCGAACAGGTTAGCCGGGGAGAGGACAAATAAGCCATACGTCAGGATAGTCTCAGATACGCCTCGCTGCTGAGAACAGCAACTAGAGGTGGTGTCACTGTAAGAGAGAGGGAGAGGCGTGGAGCTCTAGGTTGGGGCTCAGGTGGGTTTCTCTGAGAAATAACATTGGAGCTGAGACGTGTATGGTATGGAACCTCCGAGGGCCAGGCAGAGGGAAGGGCATGCAGAGGACCTACCGCCCTGAGCTTAAGCAACAGCAAAGACTAGTGAGGCAGGAGCGTGATGGGCTCAAACAAGAGGGCGATATAATGTGTTAGTGCCCAGGCTGGTGTGGCTCAGTAGATTGAGCAAATCTCATACACCAAAAGGTCTCAGGTTTGATTCTCAGACAGGGCACATACCTGAGTCTCAGGCGTGATCCCCATTAGGGGGTGTGCAAGAGACAAGCGATGGATGTTTCTCGCTCTCCTCCTCCCTTCCTTTCTCTAAAATCAATAAAAACCTATTTTTTTTTAAAGTTGTAATTAGGATTCCTAGCATCCAGTATGCCAGTGCCTAGGCATAAACAGAATAGTGAATAAAAACTGACTTTGTCATTAGTATCTACTGGGAAGAAATTGAATTTTTTGTTGTGTTTCTTTTTATTTTGTTTTGTTTTAGAAGAGACAATGCAAAAACATTGCTAAAAACTGGGAAGTTTTACCTTTCCCATAACTAAATTTTGACACATATCCTAGAGAGTAATGTTACTCTGAAAATGTAAACCATCTTAGGTCCAGAAGCCTCAACGGGCTTTTGTTTGAACTTGGCCCTGATCAAGGAATGTCTAAAGTGTTGATGGAGGGAGACCCAGGTCAGGTCCTGTGCTAAATACTTGTCAGCTTTGGGGTGCTGGGCCACATTCGGCTGATCCACCTGAGCCCACTTCTCAACTAGAAAGTGTGATAATAGTCCTGAGGGTCAGCTGACACTTAGGGGCAATGATGGACAAGGCAATCACTATATAAAAGTTCATGTAGAACCTAAGACTCTCACACATTTTTCTTCTTTGCATGGCTGTCTTTATTTTTTTTAATTTCAGTTTAGATTCCATATTATTCTGTATTAGTTTCAGAATAGAATCAGATGTAGTAATTAGTTGACAATCATGGTCTTTAAACCAGTATTGTTTCAATGAATCATTGGAGTTTTCCATTCAGAAATTGATAGACCAGGAAGAAGAATTTGCCATAAATGTATCTGAAATCTAAACTGCCCATCAGAGCTCACTGTAACTACCCCAAGAGAGCTGGATCCTGACCTTGCTCTCCCAACAGTTTCTAACCAATATACACTACTGCACCATTGATCTGACTTCATCTTTTGCCACTATCCTATGTAATAAAAGCTTAATATGCTAAGTGTCCAACCATTCATTCAACCGTTGAAACAGTCACTATGACATGCACTGACCACCAGGGGGAAGACACCTCAACTGTTAGGTTAGCTTGCTGCTGGGGTCCTGCTGATTGGGCCTGGGAAAGACAAGCTGGACACACCCTGGAGACTTCCTGGGGTCCTTCCCCAGCCCCAATCATGCACCAATGGAGTCCCTAGGCCTGGCCTGCGTCCTCTCACAATCTGGAACCCCTCGGGGGATGTCAGAGAGCTGATTTCAGCCCGATTCTGCAGGCCAGGCTGAGGGACCCCACCAGTGCACAAATCCATGCACTGGGCCTCTAGTTTTAGATTTTTTTTTTAAAAAAGATATTATCAGGGCCATTTTTAGTCATTTTATAAGGACTTAGCATATGTGAAAATTTTGATTACCAAATGAAGGTGGTAATTCTTCAGTTACCTGAAGTATGTATCTCAAATTTGATTTTATTTTTGACATTGCCTTTATCACACCCAACCTCATAGAATGCTTTGTCAGGCCCAATAAAAAAGGGGGGGAAATGTAGATTTCTAATCCATATCAAAGTAAGTCAGAAAAGACAGATGGCCAAGAAAAATGTATTCATTTAGAAAAGCATGCTACTTTTTAATGGCTTGTTTGTAATCACAATAGAGGATGCAGGTTTCCTTTATGCTAAGATGGATGCCCACTCCCTTCCCTTAAGTGTGAAGAGCAGTGGCTGCAGAGTCTTGGAAACCTCACAGCATGATTGTGATGGAGAGGCTCAGTGTAGAGCCATTGGAAATGCACACCATTTGTTTTCAGGTTTGGAGGAGTCATCGCCCATCATCTCATCGTGTTGCTTTTATTTCTAAATACAGATTAACAGGCATGTTTTTAAGCTCTATTCTCTATTGTCATCGTGGTGGGGAAATGGCATTGCGACCTCAGATAAAATCCTTGCAGTATTTCACGGGGGAACATTGTATCTGAGTTTCCAGGAGCCCTAATAGCAGCCCTTCCCACTCTTCTCTGCCTCTCTCCTCTCCTTGCTCCTGCAGGAGTGCGGGAAGCACGTTCCCGAGGTGAAGAGCTAAGAGGGGAGGAGGATCAGCAGCTTAATCTGAGTGTTAGGAAAAGGATCACAAGCCCCACTCTGGGATTCTGAGGGGAAGCCGTTTCTGCACAGGCCCCGGGTGAGCCCCCGGCCGCTCAATGTTGACACGCGTGCCTCGGCCATGCAGCTCAAGCTGCGGAATGAGCACCGCTCCCGGCTTGCTCCGACACCCTCACCGGAGACGGAGCACTCACCTCGCCCACTCACGGGGCTTTGGAGAGGGCACCGTGCACTTGAATCAGGGATTTGTGCCGTATCATAAACGCTACCACTGCGGATTAATTCGATTTGAGAATACACTCGTCCTTATCACACTCACAGTGGAAATTATAAATGAAGTGTAACGTTCATTGTTTTCTCTCCCAGCATGGACCCGGCGTAAAACACCCAGATACCGAAGTCTGATATTATCTCTTCCACCAGAAAATGTCTAATAATTCACACCTCCTAAAGGGAACGCGATGTATAAGCGGAATGCTATTATCCTTTATTCCCCTTCCAGTAAAAGGTAAACGCACTCCAAATTGCTCCTTCTCTGGGAGCTTTGATCCAAATTTAAGACAAGCTATCAATCATAAAAAAAACAGCAACACGCTTCTTCTTCATCATGGCGCTGAGGCCTCAGCTGCAACCTCTAATAACAATAGCGTGTACAGAGCTTACATCCCTCTGCCGCCCCGTGGGGGCCACGCAGCCCTTTCCCGCCCTCCCGGAGGTGAGCCTGAGGTGTACTCATTGCTATGTGTACGAGGCCTGCAGGCAAGAAGGAATATGCACGAAGGGCTTCGGACGGAGCATTTGCACGCGCATCCTTGTGTAACTGTGAGGTGGGTGCCGTCACTGGCTCCTGTGACAAATGAGGACACAGGCTCATTTGAGTGAGCCTGCGAACTTGAGTGAGTGCCCACTGTTTTCCAGAGCTCCCCTTAATGTCTTTCCCGGGGGCAGACGCCCAGTCACACAGTCTCGAGGTGCCTCTCCTGTCCTCCAGGGGCGCAGAAAGAAAGAGGCATCAGGCATGGCTGCCATCCCAGGCGGGTTGCCCCAGGGCCAAGGGTGAAAAAAAGGAACGTGCTGATGAGGCTGGTCCAGGAAGCCCCAAGGATGCAGAGGAGAAGGTGAAGAGCATTTCAGGCCATGGGAGTCCCAAGAGACATGACAGAGTCGTGAATAAACTTGACCTCCTTAAGAAACTGTGAACTTGCCCGGCCTCGTGGCTGAGTGGTTGAGTGTTGACCTATGAACCAGGAGGTCATGGTTTGATTCCCAGTCAAAGGGCACATGCCTGGGTTGTGGGCTCTGTCCCCAGTAAGGGGTGTGCAGGAGGCAGCCAATCAATGAGTCTCTCTCATCATTGATATTTCTCTCTCTCCCTCTCACTTCCCCTTTCTCTCTGAAATCACCAAAAATATATTTGAAGAAGGAAACTGTAAACAGGACAGTGTCTTAGGAATTACTGGACAGAGGCCACAGGCAGGATGCAAAGAAGGTATTGAGTTTAAGTCTGAAACACAGTTATGGCCAATGACCCCTGTGGTTGGTGTGGCCTAGAGGGAATGCCCAAACCAGGGCACAGAGCTGCTGCCCCATAAACAAGGGCATGCACCCCAAGTGCCTGGTCTTGTCCTTCTCAATTGTTTCATCTTCGTATCAATTCATTCCCTGTGCTACCCTTAGGAGTACCTTCTCAAACAAATTCCTTTAAATAAAATAGCCATTTGGCACCAACCATGTCCTGTCTAATTTCCCTCCTTCGTATGGCAGTTTCGGAGAGAGACGCAAATTGGCTCGCTCTTGATTATGTCCTTCCTTTATCTCTCTCTCCGAGAGAGCTGTCAACTTCATTCCCGCAAGCAAGTGTCACTGGCACTTAATATCCCCATATTTGTGCAGCTGGATTTCTAAAATAATCTTGAATTGATGTGGTTTCAAATATATATGTTAATAGCAACGGATTCTCATAAGAATAACATATTTAATGTCAAAGTTGTCCATCACGCTGCCCAGCACACAGAGCCACGTCATTTTCTTTCTCTTCCTTGACCTTTACAGTAAAATCCCCTTCAGAGTCTACTCAATAAAGCACACAGAAAGGGAGCCCGGTGCCCTTGCCGGTGGCCTGTGTGTCAGCTCCTTCGTCATCCTAAACCAAGCAGCCACCCCTCACCTCAGGGACTACTGGCCAGGCCGTCCGCCCAGGGGCCTGTTGTCTCCTGGTCCCGGACATTGGACATGGGTTCTCAGCTCCACGCCTGCTGTGAAACCATTTCTGACTTGTCGACTGCCTGAGGCCCACTTTCCTGCTTTTCTACTTTTGATATTTACCTTCTCTGAGTACCTCCTGGAGCTCACCGCTGTCTGAACCGCCCACTGATCTTCTTTGGCATTTAGATAGGTGAATCACATAGCTGTGGTTCGTCTGCAAACCCTGTCTCCAGCAAAATGTGACTCCGTTATTTAGGTTAGGGACCTAATTTCTCTCTGTAGTTGTCAAAATGAAGCTTTGCGCCGAAACCGGTTTGGCTCGGTGGATAGAGCGTCAGCCTACGGACTGAAAGGTCCCAGGTTTGATTCCGGTCAAGGGCACGTACATTGGCTGCGGGCACATTCCCAGTAGGGGATGTGCAAGAGGCAGCTGATTGATGTTTCTCTCTCATCAATGTTTCTGAATTTCTATCCCTCTTCCTTCCTCTCTGTAAAAAAGCAATAAAATATATATTTTTAAAAGAAATGAAGCTTTGCTTTTGGAAATAAACGTCATCACATTTTTTATTTTTAATCCTCACTTTCCCATTGATTTCTAGAGAGAGTGGAAGGGAAGGGGAGAGGCAGACAGACAGAAACATCCATCTAAGAGAGAGAGAGAGAGAGAGATCAATTGGTTGCCTCCCAACCAGGGCCTGGTATTGAGCATGCAACCAAGGTATGTTCCCTTGACCGGAATCAAACCTAGGATTTCTTCAGTCCACAGGCCAACACCCTATCCTCTGAGCAAAGTCCGCTAGGGTCATCATCTCTTTTTTTTTTTATTTACCAAACCACACATTTGCTAGAGTGCACATATCTACATAATTCTTCCATAAATTGCTGCACACTGTTAACTCCAGGCCCATTGTCACATGAACCAGACATTCTTTCTTCAATTTCATGCTTCTGCAATAAATTAACATGCTCTCAAACCACCCTTCTAGCCTTTAGGATTCAAAATACTTTCATGTAAGTGCTTTACCTTATGTCAGTCAGAACACTTCCATATACATTTTGGTACCAAAAAGGTACAGAAATCTTAAAAGCTAAATATTTAGAAACTGAGGCACCTCGTTATAAAACTGTAATTATACAGGAAGCGTTCTTTGTAACGAGAAGGCTTCATATCTGTCACCCAGTTTCAGTGCCTCGGGTACGTATTAGCCGACTCGCTCTACTGTCACCGTTCCACAGCACCTGCCATTCTTGAAGCTGACTGATGTTTAGGAATAAAGCACACTTATTACATGTTGCCAACTTCAGAGGAGCAAGCTTATAACCCACAGTGCTTTTTGAGAAGTGATGATACCTTATATTTCTGGAACTAATCACTGCTAAAGAAAGGAAAAGGATGAAAACATAATTTTTTTCCCCTGTGAAGACCTTTTGCTGCATTGTGTGCCATTCAACTATAAAATGATTATAGTGTTTTGTCTGCCAAGAATGACAGTGGTGAAAAGTAACGTTCTACATACACAGAGAGGTGTGCGCATACCTGTCTATCTCTAGATGCCATTGTCCATATCATTTCCCTAGTTTAGCCTGACTAGCCCACCTTGCAAAGATGTGGAGGAAGAAGGAGAATAGGAAATTGTGGGAACCCCTTTCACGTCCAGAGTGATTCAGGGTTCCAGTTCAGGGTTCAGGTTCTGGAGAAGGCCGCACACAAATGAATAGAGACTTAGAAAAACATTAATTTGGAAATGGGGCCAGGCGGTAGTCCAACTCTAGTCAGAGGACTACTCCTTGCTCTAGTTTTACCATCCCGTTTATTAAGATTAAGATCATAAGAAACACCCAATATTCCCCAGGCAGGAAACACCAATAAAAGCCAATCAGTGAATCTTCTTAGGACTAACAGGTTGGGGAATGCTTCAACCACCAAAATCTAGTGATTAGCTCCGATCCTTCGGAGCAATTAAAGTTGGCCAGCCCTCCAGATTCCGTCCACAGCTCTTCGTCATTAAAAGAATGATTGGCTTCCAGCAGAAATAAGGATTGAAACCCTTGTTGAGTTTCAAGGTCAGCAAAAAGGAAGGGGGTTAATGTAATTGTTTGACGGTTGCCCTGCTTCTTGCAAGTCATTGTTGTGCCGTTTTGGTCGCCGCTTATTGACGTTCTCGCCTCATTCCCCCACTGTGGCTCCTGCGCTTACCTTGTCTCACTCATGCCACTGAGCGCATCTGCTGGCCTTGGGTCACTCCCCGCCTTGATGTTACTTTGGTTCTTGGTTCCCTGGTCTTCCCATAGCTCCAAATTCTGTCATGATTATTAAGACATGGTAATTATAAAAGTGCTTAGCATTCTAGCTCACACAGTGAGGGCAGTACAATTCCACTTTCATCATCGTCATCCCAAAATCAAAATCCATGCTGCCATCTACCCATCAGGTTCTAAAGCTAATTTAAAAATGAAGCCACTAGTGTTTATGTAATACTTCTACTGTTTCAAAGCATTTTCAGAATTTCATTTTATTCTCACAACAACTGTATGAGACAGGCACTGTTAGCTTTATTTCTAGAATGATTGAGATTGACTCGCGGATACTATGAAGAGATGAAAGCAGACGTTGATGCCAAGGTTTTAGGACCTGAAAGTCCATCTGTGGGTTTTTTTTCAGTTGGACAACATTGTAGCAAAGCTTTCCATTAGTCAACACTGCACACCTACCCCTTTTAGCTCTCGGCTGCTATACATAAATACGACATTTCACAGCATCTCAATTACACAGCACACTGCATGGCAAACAAGACTATAAAGAATGGGCTACAGTCCACATTCGTAAGTAGCTCACAGATTTCCCATCTAGATAACCTCAGCTACTTAACCCAAATCCAAATTTATTAAAAGTATTATGGCTAATGATGTGGGCACTCCTCCTTTGAAACGTTGTGTGTCCTTATCATGCACTATCTCAGCATTTTCCCTTGTGTGTTGTGTTCAAAGTCTTTTTCATGTGACACAATGCCCTCCGTCTCCTGACTCACCGATTTTTGGCCTGGAGATTGCCAGAGGGGTTGGATGGTGCTGTGGACCAAATGCTTGTGAACTCCCCGGATTCATAGGTTGAAATCCTAACCCCCATGGTGATGATATTCGGAGCTGGGGCCTTGGAGAGGTGACCAGGTCATGAGGGTGGGGCCCTGGTGCATGGAATCAGTGCTCTTAGGCCAGATCCCAGAGAGCGTTTCCCAATAGGAAGCCTGTGACTCCTGGGTTTGCTTAAACATGGGAGCAGTTCCCAGCATTGTTTCTAGGAGGTTCTGGGGACAGCCTGGCAGGAAGTCACTCAGTCACCAGCAGATACTCTGGTTATAACCATAGACGTCCAAACTGTTGCAGAATAAAACCCTAACGGACGAAACAGAAAGAATGCGTCATCCACTGTCATCATGTAGAAGAGCTTCCCGAAGAGTGTGGGCTACATCGGCCTCCTCTAGGAAGTGCAGACGTGAAAAAGACATGTTTTCTTTGTGGAAATCCCCAGGCGTTCCATTTCCTTTGCCGTCTGACACTTTAGGCGGGCCCCAACACCCCTCAGGTGGTTAGAACAGTGGTTGGCGAACTGTGTCTCATGAGCCTCAGTTTGCCATTCTGTTTACTAATGAGTTCGCCGGTCGCTGGGATAGGGCTTAATCACAAGGAACAACAACAGCCTGTAATTATTGCAATGGAGCATCTAGGTCAGTGGTCGGCAAACTCATTAGTCAACAGAGCAGCAAACTGCAGCTCACGAGCTGGATGTGGCTCGAGAGCCGCAGTTTGCAGATCACTGGGTTAGGACAAAGGTGGTGTCCCAACGAAGCCCAGGCAGGTGGCATTGATGGTGAGTGCGCCACAGACTGAGCTTTGGCTGGACTGGAAACATCGGCTCTCCCATCATGCCTTGTGACCCACACCAAGAGCTCCAGCATCAGAACTCTCGTTTCAGCCTCCGTGTCTGGGCCTCTTCACGCTCTCAGCAAATGAAATCTCTCCCCGTGGCCCGGGGGGGGCAGGGGGGTCTTCTGAGGGAGGACGTGTGGAAATAAATGGCTCTGACATGTAGAGGGTTGAAATAAATGTGTATCTTAACACTCCGTAAGTCATGAGCTGCTTATTTCAAAACGATTTCCCCTGAAGTGTTTAAATAATAGATTTTGCACCGGGCTGTGTCTGTGTCCTCCCTCTGCGTAACATGGAAGGGACTATGTAAACACGCCCGTCAGCCTCATCTGGATCCCACACCCTTTGCCTGCCACGCACCCGGTCGCCATAGTTTCTGAAGAAACCTGACATTAAAAGTCCTGCTGTCTGTCTGACGTGATAGGTGATTTGGTGACAGCTGCGGCGATTGGGCGTCACCCATTAATGGACAGATGGTTGCATGCAGCTTTTTCCCAGACACCTGATGTGTCAGCAAAGACTAGAACAGCTTTTACTAGAAAACGTCTCGGTGCGTCCTCTTGTTGTGAGGACTGATAGCATCTGGCTTACAGGGTTACTGTGGAGTGCCTTTATGCATATGTAACCCAGTGCAGTGCCTGGGCCAGAAGTATCACAGACACATACTAACTTTCTGATGGGAGGCGATGTTGGGAGCAGGGCTGATGGGGAGTCATAGGTGGAGGTGGAAGCTAGATCTTCCTTTTACTCTCCCAAGGGCTGGACAAGCAACCGTTCTAAGCATTAGAAGCAATGGCTCCCAGGATCTGAGGGGTGAAATAGTGTGTGAAAGACTGTGGGAATCCCTTTCATGTCCCTCGTGACTCAGGGTCCCTGGTTCAGGGTTCAAGTTTCTGGAGAAGGACGCAAACAAAGGAATAGAGAGACTTAGAAAAATATTAATTTGGGAAATGGGAGCCAGGCGGTAGTCCAACTCTACTGGAAGAACTACTACCCGTTCTGGCTTCACCACTCCTTTTATTAAGATTAAAATCATAAGATACACCTGTCTCCCCCAGCCAGGAAACACCAGTAAAAGCCAATCAATAAATCTTCTTAGGACTAATAGATGGGGGCTGCTTCAACCACCAACATCCCAGCAACCAGCTCCAACCCCTCAGAGCAATCAAGGTTGACCAGCCCTCTAAACTCCCTGTCCACAGCTCTCCATTGTTAAAACAATAATTGGCTTCCGGGAAAAGACATGTTAGGCAGTTCAATCAAAGACAGCAATGATTACCGCCATTGCTCTTAGCAGGAAATGGCAACTAATGTAAACTATCAATGCTTTTTTTTTATCTATTTCCAGTATTCGCACGTTGGTGTCTTTGTTTTTGCCAAATAATATGGACAAACTATTTTTTATAGCAGCAGGGAGAATCTGTATCTTATATAATCCTATATAATAAAAGGGTAATATGCAAATTGTCCCCTCAACTGGGAGTTTGACTGGAGTTCGACCAGGGAGCAGGGCCAGCCTGCCAACTGCCTGAGGCCCCTTCCCCAGCTGTCCTGGCCCCCAGTCGACCCTCCACACCCCGATCCGGGCAGGCCGGCCGGGCCCCACCCATGCAGGAATCCGTCCACCGGGCTCTAATGTTGTATGAAGGAGCAATAACCTTCAGTCTAGAATATCTTTGAATTTATGGGAAAGCTGAGAAGATAGTACAGAGACTTCCATAGATCCCTCGCCCAGTTCCCTTTATTTTAATTATAAGGGGATTTTAAATGAAGAACTTACCAGCGAAATGTTTTGCGGTAAAAAAGTATTTGTGCTGAAGCCTGTATTTTGGAGGCCAACAAAGTGCTGTGAAGTGAATGGAAAAATCCTGTGAGGGAATGAGAGAGAAGCCCAGGGGAGGAGTGTGGCCAGAGGGGCGTGGCTCGGAAGGAAACATTGAGGAAAACACAGTTCTGATGGAGACTCCTGACTTTCCCGTCTATAAGACAGCTCCCTGGCCCATCTGGACCCCTTCACATAGGTAATTAAGAGATGGAAGGGTAAACGTTTGCTTCCGTTTCCCGGAACTAAGGAATCTTTTCGGAATCATTGAAATCTCAGTCGTAAGGATGCCCCAGAAAGAACACACACACGGGCACTCATTTCCCACTTGACATTTCCCCGTGTCTACAGATGCTATTGATTTCCACTTCTGAATTATTTCACTTGTGCACACCACGCCTTGTGGAATTGCCACACGGCCGTTTGGATGGGCTGGTAATTATTGACTGCGACATTCTATTCCCCGTAAACGGGCCACTGTGAGTCGTTAAACTTGTCAGCGTTCTGTTTGCCCACAGTGTCTGGCGTGCGTGCCCTCTCTGGCCATCCCAGATGTTTCCCTGGCTCGTTCTGTGCTGGACACAGGGTATGCATCATTCCCCCTCTCCCCCGAGACCTTTTCATACTTTGCCACTTTTAAGTTGGAGATTTCAGGAGCTGCCCCGTAACCATGGAGCACTGAGCAAGCGGGGCTGTGGGGGTGCGATGATGTGCATTCCGGGGCTCACAAAAAAAAATGACCTCTGGAATGCAGACAGACCTTTGCCAGCGGCTTACTGCTGTGCGCATGCCAGCTCTCGCCCTTTGCTCCGCCGCGAGGGTAAAACAAACGTTAGTGTGAGGAAAAGGGGCACCTCCAGGCTGCTGGCCCCACCGACGCTCAGGGCAGACACACCTGGAAAGAGGGGGAAGACCGCGAGGTCTAATGTGACCTGTCGGCACAGTCACAGGAGCCCTGGAGCTCTGCTGAGAAAACCACGCACAGCCCTTTGGACGAAGGCTGCGCAAACCGCCTCTCCTGCGGGGTGTGGGCGCCGCGCTCTAGCCAGGCTCCTGGGCGTGGTTTTGCACGTCCGTGCCGCCCGGTGCCCGGTGCCCGGTGCCGAAAGGCCCTGCGCTGTTTGGAGTCATCACGCACAGTGCCAGCGTGGAGATGCTGGGACGGTTATGGCAACAAAGTGGAATGAGCAGCTACGAACGAGGAGCAACATATGCGTGACATTTCAGCTCAGATGTGCGCATTCGACACGGACTGCACATCCTTTCGCACCGCGTCGGTCCTGCGAACCAGCCACCTCCTTTTCGTGCCCGCAAGACGTCAGCCCGGGGCCAGTGGGCAAGGAGCTGTTGAATCGTGCAGGCTGGCACACACGCCAGCTCAGCCGCGGTATCCGTGCCAGCCCACAAAATAACGCCCTCCACTTGACAAGGCCCGGAATTTCATCAGAAAGCATCAGCGACCGGGGAGGCGGCAAGTCGAGAATGGATGCTTCATGGCAAACGCATCCTGGACTTGACAGACGCGATCAGCCGAGCGTCCCTTGGAGATTGGGCTGGGAAGATACGTTCACAGCACCCCGGTGTGCTGGCGCTCTGCTTCGGGAGAGGGAGAGAAACACGCACATGGCGCTCTGGGCTCAGCGTGCAGAAACACACGCTTATGATCTGTTCGCGGCATTTGTGATCGGGCGGTGACAGCTTTGAAATTTGGCTCCGGGTCTTGCTTAGTCCAGCCGGCAGCAGAGCTCGGATGGCCGCCGAGCTCGCAGGGGCCGAATGCCTCCCGTGGTGCTCAGCTCAGCCGGAGCCTGCGGGGTTGTGATTCAGACCTAGTCCCTGTCTTTCTTTTTTTTTTTGTAATATTTTTATAAACTGCAGAGAGGAAGTGGGGGGGGGGGGAGATGGGAGCTTCAATGATGAGAAGGAATCGTGGATCAGCTGCCTCCTGCACACCCCACACTGGGGATCGAGCCTGCAGTCTGGGCCTGTGCCCTGACCTCCTGGTTCATAGGCCCATGGGCAGCCACTGAGCCCCGCCGGCCAGGCCTAATTCCTGCCTTGACATTTGTGTCATTCTCGGGCTCCATGTGCCCAAGTCTTAGCCGTCAGGGATGGATTTACGGCACCGTGTGTGGTGTGTGTGTGTGTGTGTGTGTGTGTGTGTGTTGTGTACATGCTCATTTGTGATGTATGTGGCTCTGGAAATGCATGGCCTCCAAGAAATTTTCTCGAGGTTGGTGGCCGCTGTTGGTCCATGTTAAATGCAAACGCCAGCTAGCTGAGGTCCCAAAGCCATCGCAGGTTTCCTTGCCCACTCTGCTTTGGACATTCGCGCCATTTTGTAAGTGAACACATACTTAAATGTTTTTAAAATGACGTCAAGAATCACCCCTTCATTTTCTCTTGCATGCAGGTTACTGAACAAATAATGCAACGAGTCCATTTGTAGAGCCATAGCGTCGTATGATCTTTACACACAGCAGCCAGTGGCCTGAGTCGGTTCACAGAACGCTCCAATCTTGGTTCCCAAAGAGGGTGCCTTGTTGTAGCACCTCTCTCGATGCTACGACAGAACCGAGCTGGGAGTAGCAACAGAGTCCGTGTTTCAGTAACCCTTTCTCGGCGGGCGCTGTCTCTCCCCCATGTCAGCATGTCAGCACTCAGCATTTTCCCCAACTCCACAGCCCCGCTGCCGAAGCGTGTGCTTCCGGGCTGTTTCATTAAACCACGCTGTCATCGGGTAATTGTTTTAAACAGTGCCACAGCACCGTCCAAAGGAAAGGTGAGCTGCTGGCATTTGCAAATGTCAGGGATTATCTTAACACTTTTATTACAGTTTATAAAAAAGCAAGTCCGGGCCATTTCGTGGCAATTATTTCTACAGAAATTTGTTCTTTAAATAAATTGCTGATTATCTGAAGATGACAGTATTGAGAATGCTGCTAATGAGTGGATTAATCAGTGTAGTGTGTGGTGGCCACCTACAGGTGGGAAGCAGAAAGAGCATATAGACTAATGAGCTCCAGATAGCACATATGAATGCCATGTGTTTCCCCATCCACGGACATGCTTACAGACATGTATTTCTGCATGCCAGCTTCTGATTCCTGCATTTTTCACATGTTGTGGTTTTGTTCTAAATCAAATTTCACTCTGCATTCATGATTACCTTTGTCCTATAACTCCTGGGTATAATTGTCATTATAACTTATCATCCATCTGGTCACTTTTACAGTGAAAGAGGATGCTATTTATAATCATACCGTGTAATTACGAATAAATATAGGTATAATGAACTCAGACTTTCTCTATGTCATATAGTTATAGCAGTTACTAGCTACCATTACTTTAATATAATTTCTTGCCACTAATTAATACTAGAACATGAATATTCCTGGTTTTATCATACATGGACAACATATATTTATTACCCTGTTTCCCTGAAAATGAGACAGTGTCTTACATTAATTTTTGCTCCCAAAGATGTGGTAGGTCTTATTTTCAGGGGATGTCTTATTTTTCCATGAAGAAGAATACGGTACACATTTATTGTTGAAGAAAAAAAAAAGGAAATTTATTACCTGTATGTGGTACGGTAGTAGTTGTCATCACAAACCAGCATAACCAGACAAACTGTGAATCCTACGGTATCAAGAATTTCTTTTTACTACCATTATTTCCATGTACAACAATCTATGGTACATTTACTGATATTGATATTTACTGGTATGAACACAAAGTAAGATTTATTCAATACAGTCATGTCATCATCTTCTGGAACATCATCATAACAATCCAAACCCTGAATTTCCTGGTGAATTTCTTGTGACTCCATTTATTTCAGAATCAGTGGACCAAATCATGTTTAGTAATAGCACTGTCCTTAAATGAGTACTTCTTGTCAAGGTAGCCTGCTCATAGTGCATTTGCAATGCAACTTGTCAGTGATTTTCTCCCATGAATTCTTCACCCAAGTCACAACCTCTTGCAGTTCAGGTTTCACAAAGTTTCCACGCTGATTTCTCTCCGTTCTATTTTCAGTGTAGTCATTAATTCCCATGCGCAAATTGTTCTTGAATGGCTTGGAGAGCCGAAACCGGTTTGGCTCAGTGGTAGAGCATCGGCCTTTGGACTGAAAGGTCCCGGGTTCGATTCCAGTCAAGGGCATGTACCTTGGCTGTGGGCACATCCCCAGTAGGGGGTGTGCAAGAGGCAGCTGATCGATGTTTCTGTCTCACCGATGTTTCTGACTTTCCCTCTCTCTTCCTCTCTGTAGAAAATTAATGGAATATATTTTTTTAAAAAAAGAGTCTGGAGATAGGCCGTCCTTCCTGTGGGAATCATTATTTGATCTATTTTTCTTTCGTGAAGAAATTTCTTCATGTCTTTAGCACGGTGAGTGCTGGCTGCATCCCAGACTAGCAGACCTCTTTGGCTCCCTCGCATAACAAGTGGCAGCATTAAGTCGACCCACTTCCTTACAACTGCTTGTGTGGCCCAGGCTTTTTCAGTTTCAAGAATAAAAATATTATCGGGGAGGTCTTATTTTTTTTGGGGGGGGTGCATTATATTACAGAGAGAGGCAAAACTGGAAGTAGGTCTTATTTTCTGGGATGTCTTACTTTCGGGAAAACAGGGTAGTTATAAAGATTGACTCCTATCTCTAACTTAGTTTTACAAGCATTCTGCCAAAACCGGTTTGGCTCAGTGGATATAGCGTCGGCCTGCGGACTGAATGGTCCCAGGTTCGATTCCGGACAAGGGCATGTACCTTGGTTGCCGGCACATCCCCAGTGGGGGATGTGCAGGAGGCAGCTGATCGATATTTCTCTCTCATCGATGTTTCTGACTTTCTATCCCTCTCCCTTTCTCTCTGTAAAAAATCAATAAAATATATATTTTTTAAAAATTTAAAATAGGGAAGAAGAATGGCATTGTGGTTAAGAGCATGGCACTGCAGAAATGAATCATCAACACTTTTTTACCGAAGAGTCAAATAATAGGAAGTCTAGTTATCAGAATGAAAGTTCGTCTTCGTCCTACCCCCAAAGGCAACTATAACAGTTTAAAACTCGACCTTCTCTCTATCTGTGTGCCACAGAGGATGTACACGCACTTCTTTTAACCACAGGGGCCACATCACGTATATTTTTCTCTACCATCGTATCCCAGAGAGAGAGATACTGGCCGGCCCCTTTAAAGGTTCCTCAGGACGTCGTCATACACGGACCAACTATGATTTATTTGATAGCGGAACTACTGGGGATGGTGCAGGTGGCTTTCATGGTTTTGCTGTAAAAAAACAACACTTTCAGGGAACATCTTTGCACACGTCACTCCGTGGCTGTGTGCGAATGGAACAGATTTCTCCAAGCGGAGTCTCTGGGTGAAGGGTGTGCCTTTAGATCCTGCGGGAGCACCAGAAACTGCACGTTACCCCCACAGACTGCCTTTATAATCCCAGGCAAACTATGTGTTTTTAGAAAGGAAATGACATGGCAATGGCAAGTTCCCCAAATTTAAAATCTAGGAGGTTAACACCCTTGGGTGACATGTTTTTCCCCACGTGTGTCTACAGCTGGATGCTCTTCCGGTCCTTTCCTCCGGCTTTGAGAGCAGCGTCAGCGGGTGGTGCTGGTGACCCAGGCGCCATGCCCCGGGCTGTCCACAGACTGTGCCCTTTCATTATCCGAGCTGCTCTGTGTTATTGTCGTGATGTCCCCGTGTCGTGGGGAGGGAGAAGGATGTCTTAGGGAGCCAAGGAGTTGGCTCCGACACACTTGTGTGAGTGACAGAGAGCCGAGACTCACATCGAAGGGGAGGGACTTCGCATCCTGAGCTCCTAGCGTGGCCTCGGGTGGCCAAAACCAGCATCCTGCTGGTGAAATGACGCAGGCCAGTGCGACCGCATCCCAGCGCCTGGCGCCCCCTGGACTAATGCTGTGAGCCTTCCACGCACAGAGCCTTCCATTCACCAATTTGGGATGAATTGTACTGTTTTTCTCAGAGGACTCTAGTCCGTGTGTAAAGATGTATTTTTTAAACAGCTGAGTCTCACGTATCAGTTTAGTAGGTTCATTACCACATTAAGCTTGAGTCAGTAAAGTATACCATTTTTTAGCACTTGATTGATCTGTATTGTATTAAAATCAAACTTGCAACTCCCAATTCCTTGAAAGTCTTTGATTTGCTAATATTTCTTTCTTCTGAATGATGCTACAACTGTTAGCAAGTAGACCGTCCAAGTTCAGTTTCTAACCAAGTTGTTATCCACTTCATTATAGCTTAATGAATGTAAGCCAATTAAACTGCATTTTCTCTGTGTACACATGTGGGCAGGCGTTATGACCCAGTTTCTGCTTTCCTGGCCCCCGGAGCCATCATTGGGAAGTTTATGTGGACTCGAGCTGAGGATAATCCTGTGGCAGTGGCTGTCCCAGACATCACGTGCTTGCGGGGGTTGGGGGGAGGACAGAATTACACTCAATGATTAAACCTCCAGTTACTCAACTTTAGCACGTGTTCTATACTGTCTTGCCCATTAACTTCCTTTCCTCGTCAAGGGCTTAGTCATGCAAAGTGAGGCTCCCGTGAACCCGAGTTCTTGTGTTATCAGGAAAACCTGTGTCTGCCGGTTTATGCATGGACCTTTGGATTCTCAAAACTTATCTTTTTTATTTTATGTATTTTTTATTGATATTATTACAGATGTCTCCCCTTTAGCCACCTCTACCAGATTCTCAAATTTAAAAAATATTTATATTGAAGCTTGGCCTGCCAGCATGGCTCAGTGGTTGAGCATCAACTGATGAACCAGGAGGTCAGGGCACAGGCCCGGGCCGTGGGCTCGATCCCCAGTGGGGGGCGTGCAGAAGGCAGCCGCTCCGTGGTTCTCTCTCACCATTGATGTTTCTACCTCTCTCTCCCTCTCCGTTCCTCTCTGAAATTAATAAAAATGGGGGGGGGTTAAAAACGCAGTGCCTGAACATGCCATGCACTCCTACACATCACTGTAGTAAATCAAATTGCAACGCGCGTCTACCTTATTCGAGGTCGCTATACCCACTTGCACCACATGTCTGCATGCCGTCTTAGTGTCAGCGTTCCTAAAATAAACGCCTCCTTTACAGATGGCACATCGCCTTGGGAACATAGTGATGTGTGCCTGTTACGTGTGTCTGTCTCCCCCATAGAGACGGGCACTCGGGCTCTGCCAGCACAGGACGGCATAGCCCGTGGTCAGCCCGCTAACCATCGGCCTCTCTCTCCTGCAGGCACGGCCATCCGGCCCATCGCCCTGAGGGCTGTGACCTCCATCGCACGCGCTCTGCCCGGGTTTCCCATTTTGGCCACGGGTGGGATCGACTCGGCCGAGAGCGGCCTTCAGTTCCTCCACAGCGGAGCGTCCGTCCTGCAGGTATCACTGGTGTCCCCGCCCCGCCCCCCCCGCCACAATCCTCCGTGTTTCCAGGGGCTTCGTGTATTTGAAGTTCTCCCCCAAGGGCTCAGAGCAGAATGGCTGCTGGTGCCATCCTAAGTGTTTCTCTGATAAAAGAGAGATGTCAGAGCCAAAAAAGACGGTTCGCAGTCGGTGCCTCCCGAGGGCATGGCTCTCTGCGAGTTTACAGTCATGACACTCGGTTTCGTGCCCACAGTTCTGCTCGGGAGAGGCCATCCGTTCCTGATCACTCTCCCCAGTTAGTTTTGAAACGAAGCTGAGTTTTGGCTTATGATGACAAGGGAGATCTGGATGTGGCCACTCGTGGTTTTGAATGGCCTCTCTCCCCGCCTTGCGCTTATGATCCTTATTTGGACGGACTCTAATGAGGCTTACAGGTGGTTTCCAGACTGTGTGGAGACTGGTTCCTCTGACATGCGCTGTGTCTCTCTGCTTTGGAGCAGTGAGGCCTTTCTGCAATGACAGCAAGCCAGACCTTAGAGCCTGGTGTCCTGGCACTCACAGCTGTGGGTGCACAAGTCTGTTTACCGTCAGCCTCATGCTCAGTCATCACCCCGAAACTTAATTGCAGCAAACTGGGCCCTCCAAGGTGACCTTCCTCTGAAAAGACCCAGTCTTCATGTTGTCCTGGTGTTTCTGTGAATTGTGTGTGTGTGTGTGTGTGTGTGTGTGTGTGTGTGTGTGTGTGTGTATGTGTGTTTCCTGGTGTCAAAGCGATAGTTCAGGTTTGGAAATAGAGACATGAGTTGTTTCAGATTCTGATTACAAGTTAAAAGTCATCTCACTGTAGGAAATTAAAAATGGAGACAATGAGAGAAACATTCCAGTTGAAAGAAAAATGCATTCTGGGCAAAACAAGAAAAGCCCCCCAGATAGGAAAGCAAGCTCTCTTCTCAGCAGCCCGGTGAGTCCGGGCGGGTCAATGGCATGCAGCCACTACGTGGCCAGGAGAACATTAATTTACAATTATACAATGATCAGCTCCTGCACGGGCCGACTGTTGACACACTGACCTTTTGCTGAGAAATTCTGTGGTCGTTATTTTTTTAATATATTTTTATTGACTCCAGAGAGGAAGGGAAAGGCAGAGAGAGATAGAAACAGTGATGAGAGAGAATCATTGATCAGCTGCCTCCTGCACGCCCCACACTGGGGATCAAGCCTTCAACCCCGGCCTGTGCCCAAACAGGAATTGCGTTATCACCTCCTGGGTCATGGGTTGGTGCTCAGCCACTGAGCCATGCCGGCCGGGCTCCGTGGACATTGTTTTAAGTGGAGCATGTAGGTTCCATCCAGGCTTAGGCATCACTGCCACACACAGGGGGAGCCTTTGCACCGTGCTCCCAAATAGTCACGTGATGGCGCAGACTGAGCCTGTGCAGGGCGTGGCCGCTGCTGCGGGTGGATGTGATGAGCCTGCTTGATGGTGGCAGAATGATGCTCGGGGAACGACAAATGCCCCCCCCCCCCACTGAAGCATCAAATGAAGCAGACCTTCCCTGAACCCTCCTCCCACCAGGGAAGACAGGAGACCGGTCCACGGGAGTATGACAACATGCACGCTGAGCCGCCCGGAGGTACAGCTTCATGTCCCCAAACCACACATTGTTTTTTAAAACATGTTTCTTTTTATTTCAGAGAGGAAGGGAGAGGGAGAGGGAGAAAGAGAGAAACATCAGTGATGAGAGAGAATCACTGACCGGCTGCCTCCTGCACGCCCCCTAGCAGGGACCGAGTCTGCAACCCAGGCCTGTGTGTTTTTAAACAAAGTAAATAAAAGTCTCCTGAACATTCTTTCTAAGGCAAAGGACCCCTGAATGTGTTGGCCTCCCTAACTGGTCTTCAGACACTCGGGAAACGGTGCCTTTCTGCGACGTTCACGTTGGGGGTCGGGTCTCCATCCATTTAATGATTTTATGGCTCCTGGATCCTCCGAAGCTTTCAGACCTGACTCCCGGAGCTTGAAGAATGCAGAGTCCCGTTCAGCACACCCCCCCCCCACTCCCCCGTTCAGTGACCCCGCCCCCAAATCAGGAGAGAAAGACAACAGCTGCCTCATCTGTGGAAACTGACAAATCTTAACCAAGCACCCAAACAGGTCGTGGGGGTGAGATTCGAGGCATGCAAACCCCGCCTTCCTTTCTCCCAGATCAGTTACGCCGTGTGTGTCAGACAACGGGGGGGAATCTGACCGAGATCAGAACGTGTCAAACCCGCTCCATCCCACAGCGACAGGCCCGTCAGCCGTTACCATGGCCGGCGCCTTTCCTGGTGTGGCACAGGCGGGCTTTCGGTTGTCATGCTCTATGGCCTGAGCATAACCTCATCATCGTCTGCCCAAGTCAGTCAGCGCAGCCTGGATATTAGCTCCCTCCGAATGCCGCCCGGCCCCAAAGTCCTGACTCCACAGTGACGCCCGCTGAAAACCCTCCACGGGGAGCCCGTGGGGCCGGCCCCGCCAGCCTCGCTGGCCCTGGTGCTGCAGAGGAAGCCGAGACGGTGCTGCACATTCACTCCGGATGGCTCCAAACACCCCCCGTGCACAGGATGATCCAGAGAGAGTTCGAAAAGCAAGGCCGCCAAGGCACTGCAGAACAGCCCACCGTGAGCTAGTTTCCCGCTTCCCAGCTTCAGGATACAAGCCATCGTTCTATTTACAGCGTGACATTTTACAGACAAGACTGAAAAGAAAAAACACGTCAAACTGGGCATCTCCCGTATTTGTCTCTTCTTTAACTCATACACATAGTCTAAGGGGTCATGTATTTGAAGCCCACGGTACGCAGGTTTGTGTGCAAGGGGTGGGATTGTCGGGATTGAGTTCCTTCTCACAGGCCGAGCGACTGGAACCCATCCCTTCCCGGTTGGCACAGCCCAGCGCCCACGCCATGTGTGATAAGCTGATTGTTCACAACGTAAAAGCGGGCAGTTTAGTCCAGGGCTCTGTGTGGTGCCTGATCTCCGACATCAGCCACGTGGGAAGAAAGAGCCCTGCTTTCCCAGACAGACGCACCGTGAGGAGCTGGGGAAGTTCTCGCCTGTGAGCCGGCCCCTGGGCTCACTTGAGGGCGGCCAGCAGCCATCTGGCAAGGAGCAGCTCTTGGCTCCCCGCCCACTGGCTCTCCCACCAGCCTTCCAAGAGGCTCCCTCCGGCAGATGCGGAGACAGACAGCGTCCCAGGCTGCGCAGGCGGTGTGTCTGAGAAAAGGAGGGGGTGGCCGGAGCCTGGCTCCGAGAGGAGGGTCTGGGATGAGAGAATAGATGGTCACATGGGTCTTTATTTTTGAGAAATACAGATTTTTTTATTTTTAAGAAATGATGTTTCAAAATTGCCTGTTGAGCTCGGCTGGCGTGGCTCAGGGGTTGAGTGTCGACCTATGACCCAGGAGGTCAGGGCTGGATGCCCGGTCAGGGCACAAGTCCTGATCGTGGGCTTGATCCCCAGTGGGAGGCGTGCAGGAGGCAGCCGGCCCATGATTCTCTCATCACTGATGTTTCTCTCTCTCTCTCCCTCTCCCTCCCGCTCTGAAAGCAGTAAGAAGATGTGGGTTGGGCTCACCCAGGGTTTTCTAAATGTGGAACATGGTGTTTTATTCGAGAATTGTACCGAGCAGTGCTGTGGGTGTGGTGCACCCAACATCAGGGGGGCTGCTACTATTTGCACGATTCTGCTAGCAATGTGTGCTGTCCCCCGTTTTCCAAGGGACTCCGTCACCACGCAGGTGCTTGCACAGTCGCTTTGCACAGACAGATGCCTTGGATTCAGCGTGCCTGTGGCACCAGTGCCTGCATGCCCCGATCCACGGCCTGTGTCATACCTCTGAGGGGGCTCCCGGGTCCCCCTCAAGTCACACCTTCTGGGGCCACCTGGTCCCTGGCCCCGCTCAGGCTGAGAACCAGGGCCCCTGCTTCAGACAGCTGGCTGGGCCATTGGTGCTGCCGGGATCCCCAGAGGGCACCAGCTGCCCTGCTGAGCAGGAAGTTCACTGCCGTCACCACGAGCAACTTACAGATTTCATGGAGCAAACGTGTGGGCCACTGTGAGGACCCCAATCTGAGCTGTTAGACAGTTAGCAACGACACGCCCCAGCCAGGAGCAGCAGCGCCATGGTGAGAGTTTTAAAGGGACCGTTTACCTTTGAGAGAGCGAGAGAGCCCGAGGCAGACAGGGCGGGACCTCTCTGAGCATGCCCGTCTCCCGAGCCTCGAGTCCTGGGTCCGAGCCCGTTCCCGGCGGCCTGCTGAACCCCGAGGTGTATTCTGCGTCTCATGACCGCTTGCTCCGAAAAGGACCTCGTTTCTTCAGACGTGACTTACTCTCCGGGCAGGGCTCTCTTAAGGGACCACAGGAGCATCACTGGAATCCAGCAGTAAAAATCGACAAGGAACGGACTTTGCAGACGGCCTTCCAAGTCCCGAGGCCATTGCCCCGCCGGTGCCTGGAGCCTTGCGGTTCCCAGCGTGGCCAGGACGCGTGTCACAGATGCGGGGTCCTGGGCCTCACACCAAACCCCTGGGCTTGGATCTGCCTTTGATCAGCTCCTCAGAGGTGCATGCCGATGTCACCGTCTCACAAGCAGACACCCAGTGCACATCCCTGCCCCGGAGTTCTGTCAGGAAGACAGCGTGCGCCCTAATCAGACATGAGGTGGAGTTCCTCGCTCTGGGAAGGGAGAGAAACTGCTGCCTTGGCCTTGAGATGAGTCAGACCGGGGTGGCTCCCAGGGTCGGACGCAGCCTGTCCTCCCGGCCACGCGCAGCGGCATCTGCGGGTCCGGCCACCTCCAGGCCTTGTCCCTCCGCCTACCCAGCGTGGCTCCCGACTCTGCGGAGCACAGACACCGTGGAACGAAGACCACAGGCCCCGGCCGGTGGGACTCGGACCCAGCGTGGCCTCTGAACCGGGAGGTCACGGTGCGATTCCGGTCAGGGCACAGGCCCGGTGGTGGGCTCGATCCCCAGTGGGGGCGTGCAGGAGGCCGCTGACAGACGGTGATTGTCATCAGTGATGTTTCTCTCTCCCTCTCCCTTCCTCACTGAAATCAGTAAAAATGTATTTATTTAAAAAAAAAAAAGCGTGTGCGCACACACACACACACACACAAAGCGCTCACAAGAGGGGGTGGAAATCCCCCTTCCCACCTTGGACCCCACTGGGCTCTCCCGCAGTTGGGATGCACCAAGTCCAGTTTCCCGGTACTTCGGCGCTGCTTGGCGGGGCCTACCACGTCCCAGGTGGCCCTTCTGTGGAGTCAGAGAACTCGTGGCTTTGTGTCTTCTCCCTGAAAACAGGCAATCAGGCCCCTGGATGCTCGGGCTGACATTAACTACCGAGCATCGGGCAGAGCCAAAGGTTCTGCCCCTGTTGTGCCAAATCTGACTCCCTGGAAATCCCGCCGGTGGGTCTCATGTGGAGCAGCCCCCGTGATGTCCCTGCACCCAGCACATGGCACACGGCACACGGCACAGCTCCCAGGTGTGCAGTCTGGGGAGCGTGACCCGGCGCCAGCCTGGAGCGGTGTCCGGGCACAGGTGCACCCAGTGGAGGAGACGAGGGCAGGCCGTGGGGGGTGAGCTAAGGCTGACGCCGCCATGTCCCCCTAGGTGTGCAGCGCGGTCCAGAACCAGGACTTCACGGTGATCCAGGACTACTGCACGGGCCTGCGCGCCCTGCTCTACCTGCGGGCCCTCGAGGAGCTGCGGGACTGGGACGGCCAGAGCCCGGCCACCCCACGCCACCAGAAGGGGAAGCCAGTCCCTCGCATCCCTGAACTCGTGGGAAAGGTAGGTGCCCGCCTCTCCAGGTGGCCCCAGGCCCGTGCCCACTCACTGCCCCATCAGGTGGCGGTTCCCTGGCACAGAAAACCCCGTGCCCCGTGGGGTGTGGTTTCCATGGCAGAGTCGTGCCGAAGAGGCCTGGTTTCAGCTATGCGACAGACGTATTTTTTTTTTTCGTTGTTAATCCTCACCCAAGAGTATTTTTCCATTGATTTGTAAAGGGAGAATGGGAGTGAGGAGTGGGAGAGAGACAGGCACATGGATTGGGGAACCAGTAAGCCAGGTACTTGCCCTTGACCGGGAAAAGAGCCCCAGACCCTTCTGTGTGTAGGCTGGTGCTCTAACCACTGAGCAACAGGCCAGGCCTCGGCTTATATTTTACTAAAACCAATGCAACGAGTTCCTATATGAGAGAAAGCCTAGTGTGGGGGGGGGGGGGGGGGCGTGTGTGAGATGACTCGAGTCCACACTGGCTGTGGGGTGGCTGCCATCCCCCCCAGGGGTGGAGGTCTCTTCATTGTTCAAGTTGCTCTGGCAAGGACCCTCCCCTCTCTGTCTGCAAGATCATCAAGTCCCTGGGGCCCAGAGGACGTTTTTAAAATTAAGATCCAGCCGGTGTCTCTGTAGCTGCCTCTGCCCTGTGCTCAGACCTCAGCTCAAAGGTTGTGCCCCCCACTTCTTCCCTCATCTCCGTTTGCCGGTATGTTTACAGCTTGCATAATACGGTGATTTTAGCAGGTCTGGTCTAAAACCACATGCAGCATTCCGCCTCTGTGTCCCCTTGTTGTCGAAGACAGTTCTCCAGCCCTAACGAGGGGAGGGGACAATGATCATCCCTCGTCTTTCCAGCTTGTCACCACATCGGTGATTAACTTTGGGGGGGGGGCGGAGGGAGAGAGAAGCAAGTATGAACGATTCTGTAGGGAGCATTTAATAAGTCACATGGATCTTAACTTGAAACAGGTCACATGAAAAAGAAGGGGAAATAAAGCCCCCAACTCTGCCCGGAGGCGGGGCTGGGGCCGCGAAGGAGAGAGACCTCCCGGCACTGGCTTCCATGAGAGGCCCGAGAGCTCCCCTAGCGGCAGCCGGGGGGGGCTGCTTAGAGGGGCCGTCTGAGCGCCGGTGGGCGATGAGGACCAAAAGGGAGACAGGAGGCTCATCATCCCGCGTGGGCTCTGGGGAAATGGCTGAAGGGTCCCGTGTGCGGCCACACAGAGGCTGCGGGAATGAGTATTTACAACATGGAAGTTAGCAAGACTGAGCCCACGCAGCCGGTTGATGTCACTCGTCACATGATCACACATGAGGGGGCAGTGCGTGGACGGGGCCGGTTCTTGCCTTATCAATGGCCTCCGTCCCTGGAGGCTGTTCACCACTAAGAAAAACCCATAAACAGCGTCACGCTGGCTCGGGGAGCGCTCACGTAAACTGTTTCTGCCGTGACGCTGTTGATGGTTTAGGACCGTCTGCAAAGGCGTGGCCTGGAGTCCAGGGGGCGCGTGCGAGGGGGTGGCTCTGTGCCGTGGGTCGTGGGAGGACTGGTGCCCTCACGTCCAAGCGGTGCCCAGGCAGGAGGTAGGGGATGGAGACACCGTGTCGGGGGCAGGAGTGGGTCTGGATGTTACTTCGTTTGGAAAGCCGAGCCTTTATCAGAATAGTTCAGTGTCATTTTTGGCATGATCGTGTGCTTAACAAAATTTTAAAGGTGGTAGCTGTGTGATGAGATTAACGATTTGTTTCTCAGCCCTGGAGGAGGCGCAGACAGATGGTCCGTAACAGTCTGCGCTCCGGGCCCCGGGCGGCTGACAGGCCTGTGGCCCTGGGGATGGGCCCCTTTGGTGCACATTCCTGACGGTGAATCCAGGACCCTGGGCCCAGGTGTGTGTGTGTGTGTGTGTGTGTGTGTGTGTGTGGCCTGGCAGGGGTGTGGGGTCCATTAGCAATGCCTGCACGGGCCTGGACACAGGAACACAGGTTTCACAATGTGACCTGCCACTTCCCAAGAGGGTCCATCTGCTTTGGGACCTGGGCAGCTGCTGACCCCATAACCTGCAGCGGCGTCATTGACACACTGTAAACCATGTGGCATTGGCACTGTTCTGTAGCATCCCATCATGCTTTTCAAAACCATGATTCTCCATTCCTCCTCCCTCATGAAATTGGCATCTAATTGACAAGCGCACAGGGCATTATTTCCATTGTCATCTTCATGAAGGTGAGTGGGGAGGCATAATTCCTTGCACTTCATCAAATATACTACTTTAATCAAAATGTGCCTTATTCATATTAATTCTGTACTTAGAATTTGTACAAAGTGCTTTCCTTCTTATGCATAACTTACCCACATTAATTCTGCTGTTACTTTTAAGCTGGAAAAAAAGAAAAACAGGGTTTTTTTGAGGATCTGTAAAGAAACCGTTACTGTGGCATGTCAGATAAAATTTGAATTCCAGTCCTGTCCTTGAACGCATCCACTATCCTCCCTCCTAAGAACTCTGTAAAATCAGCAACGCTTATTGCAAGCCAGCGAGCTTTGCTCCTAATCCCGATTTTATGGAGAAAGGCAAAATCTCTCTCGGTAATTCTGAGCTATGCCCTGAGATTCTCCCTGCGGAAAATATGTATTTGTTATATTTCAGCCTGAGCCCCATCTGCCCACTTGAATAAAAGGAGTATTAGGGAAAAAGATAATAATTTTCTGGTAAGTCGAGGAGTCAAAAGAGTCGTTTTGATCATGTAGAGAGTCAACACAAACTCTGATCCTGTTCAGGTCTGTGCCAATTTGTCCTCAGCTAAAATCTGAGGAAAAATTAAATGTCCGCTGTTTGAAAGTTACAGGGGATCTGTTTTACCAAAAGACAAAGGGGAAATCCAGCCCGAATGAGGGGGTGGTTGTTGTTGGCTCTCACTGGCATGGGCCAGGACCGCTATGGAACGGCTTTTCCGAGACGCTGGCTTCTGGGAAAGGTGGGGTGAGAGGGCCTCCCTGCAGGCCAGCGGGCAGCACCAGGGGCACCCGCAGCTCCCCGACCACACGGGTACCGCTCCTGTCCTCTCCTCTCAGAACCCGCTGCTGTCTGGTGTCCAGAGTGACCTGGCCGTCCTCCTCCTTTCCAACGCTCCCCTCTAGTTTTGCTGTGGAGATTCTGGGATGCAGGTATATAAGGACTCAAACCCGTAGCCTGGGCTAGTGTGTGCCCATGGTCCCAGGCGGCCCCTCGCCATATGTCCGAGGGGCTGTGACTGCCACCCACCTGCACAGAGAACCTGGGTCATGGCCCCCAGCCCTCACCACCCCCACCCCCGTCCTCACACCCCTGTCCGCTCTGCCCACACGGTGCCCGACTGACCCGCCCCGACCGTGCCTTTGGACACGGTGCCCGACTGCCTTAAAGCACTTAGTTTGTCTTCCCTCTCTATCAGCGGTATCACATTCCACCGCAAACCATAGAACCTTCTAGACCCTTTGCGGGCAGTTTTCTCTGCATGTGCCCAGCCCAGCTGAGCTCCTCAATGTCCCCCATCATTTCAGGTCCTCCTTCAGAACGTCAAGGTTCCCCCGTCCTTCTTAAGGGGGCGCCGTAAGCGCGAGGCGCCGTCTTCCTCGCACAGGCCAGGTGCCCGAAACCGTCTCTGCTCGCGGCCTCTTGTCTCTAACTCGCTGGCCCGCCCGTCAGTCAGGTTCCTCCCCCGCCTCTTCCCCGGATCTCTGCAGCGGTCTCGCTAAAGTTACCGGGGACTGAGTGGTCCCCAAATCATGGCCCCTCCCTGGGCTGGCCGCTATGGTCAGCCACTGACCACTCCATCCTCATTGGAAATTTTTTCTTTGATTTTTAAAACTCTTTGCTGCCAGTTTCTCGCTCACCTTTAGCAAGTGAGCAGCCTCAGCACCTCCCGTGTGCCAGGCACTCCAGACGCAAATAGGCATGACTCGCTCGCGGCCTTCCCTCCGAAGGATCACAGATGAGTTGGACGTTGAACAGTTAAGGAGCAGTTTATGCCGCAGCCTGAGAATTACACGTAGGTGTCGGAGAGCGGAGGTGGGGAATGTTTCCCAGAACAACCGAAAACCTTCGGTCTGGAACGGACAGGAAGGCCACCCCGGGCAAAGGCCTGCGGGCAAACCTCCTTTCCGTGTGAGACCCTTCCCGGACCTCCTCTTCCAGGCCCCTCCTCATTGGTGGCCCCGAAATACTGGTGTCCCCTGCCCATGGCCTTCCTGGCCTGTAGGTGCTCCCGGGACCCCTGAAGCCACCTCTGTTCTCTGGGCTGTTTTCTTCCAAATCTGTGCTCCCACAGAGACGCACCCTGGACCCGGCCCCATCTGTCCGGCTTTCTGCTGGGCTTTGCCCGGCAGCCTGGTTCTGTGCCCTCCCTGCAGCCCAGCGCTCAGCAGTGCGATTGCCCAGCAGCTGCAGAAGCAGCGGGGATTCGCAGGCGCTCCGCACGAGTTAGCTCACAGCTGCTTCCTGGTGTCCCGGCAGCTCTGGGCCAGCACGTGTCCCTGCCACGGCGCTCCCTGACCTCGGGCTCCCAGACCCGCCCCCGACACCGCGAGCACAGCTGGGCGGGAGCTGAGGGCTGGCAGGAAGCTGACCTCGCCTCGCTGAGGAGCCAGGGGCCTGTGACAGCAGCCGTGGCCACCGCCACCTTCTGGTCTCCGTTGGGGCCAGGGAACGAGCAGAGGTTTCGCGGCAGACAGGGGAGGGGACCAGCGGTGGCACATGGGGGCTTAGGCAGGTAGGTACCCACGCTCCCCCCCTCGGACATTTCGGTGGGTTAATTAAGTTCTTCTAGTGTTGATGCCAAGAAAGCCGAAACGTTTTCCACTGAGACCGACTCTGCTCAAGACAGGGCCCGGCGGGCGCCGGTTCAGGAACACTGCCCCGTGTCGCAGGACTGCGCACGGACACCGAGCGCGCTAATGAGCCGGAAGTTACGTGCAGGGGAAGGCGGGTCCAGGCCACTGCAGACGTTCCCAAACCTAACCCTGCCTCTGAGCGAGGCCCCGTGGGTACTCAGCCCGGGCAGCAGGCAGTGCGAAAGGGCAGGCACGGCGCCCAACGACAGTATGTAGCCTGTGCCCTCTGAGCTGGGGGCTGTGGGTGGGTGTGTGTGTATGTATGTGTGTGTGTGTGTGTGCTGTGTGTGTGCTGTGTGTGTGTGTATGTGCGTGTCTGTGTCTGTGTGTCTGTGTGTGTGCCGTGGGTGTGTGTCTGTGTGTCTGTGTGTGTACTCTGTGTGTGTGTGTGTGTCTATGTGTGTGTGTGTCTGTGTGTCTGTGTCTGGGTGTGTGCCGTGTGTGTGTGTCTGTGTATCTCTGTGTATCTGTGTGTCTGTGTGTGTGTCTGTGTGTGTGTTTGTGTGTGTGCTGTGTGTGTGTGTGTCTATGTGTGTGTGTGTCTGTGTGTCTGTGTACTGTGTGTGTACTCTGTGTGTGTGTGTCTATGTGTGTGTGTGTCTGTGTGTCTGTGTACTGTGTGTGTACTCTGTGTGTGTGTGTGTCTATGTGTGTGTGTGTCTGTGTGTCTGTGTACTGTGTGTGTACTCTGTGTGTGTGTGTGTGTCTATGTGTGTGTGTGTCTGTGTGTCTGTGTCTGTGTGTGTGATGTGTGTGTGTCTGTGTCTGGGTGTGTGCCCTGTGTGTGTGTCTGTGTATCTCTGTGTCTCTCTGTGTGTATCTGTGTGTGTGTGTGTCTGTGTGTGTGTCTGTGTGTGTGCTGTGTGTGTGTGTCTGTGTGTGTGCCGTGTGTGTGTCTGTGTGTATGTGTCTGTGTGTGTGTGTGTGTGTGTGTGTGCTGTGTGTATGTGTGTGTATGTGTGTGTGTATCTGTCTCTGTGTGTGTATCTGTGTGTGTGGTGTGTGTGTGTATATGTGTGTGTCTGTGTGTGTGCCGTGGGTGTGTGTGTGTGTGTGTGTGTGTGTGTGTGCGTGTGTCCACTTGGAACCATTAAGGAGAGGCACACTTGATTCCCGTGAGCATTAGCGCCATTTCTCCGGGCTGAGCAGAAGGCATTCCCTGGTGAGGTCGGAGTCACGTCTAGAGAAGCATCCTTGTGGAGAGAGGCCATTGATTAAGGGAAACAGGTGGGGTCAAAGGACAGGCGCTCGCGCACCCACTCCCTTGCCCAGCTCCTCCCTATTCCCTTTGGCTCCTGGCTCCTACCCTTACTGAGCCGGGATGACCTGCCTGCGCTGCTGTGTTCCTGGTGGCTCCTCTGCCTCTGGGGGATCCCCCGAAATGGGAGGAGCAGGTGGGGAGCATGGCCTGGTGGTGGACCCATTTGTTTGTCAGAACCTACTTACATTTCCTCATCCGGGGCCGTGCCCATCCCCGTGGTTGAGGCAGCCTGGCTCAGGTTAGGACTGGCGTTCTCCCAAGAGGCAGTAACTGAGACACGTGGGCAGGGAAAGCCAGAGGAAATGCTTCGTCACCACAGCGAGATGGCGCTTGACACCACTCTGGTGGCCAAAATGAGAAAGATTGACAACATCAAAAGTTGGCAAGAATGTGGAGCAACGAGAATTCTTGTCCTGTGCTGATGGGAGTAGAGAACGCCCCGACCTACTTTTCCAATGATTTTCTCAATTGATTGAGACAGAAACATCTATTTACTATTGCGGGGTTTTTTTTAATCCATTCATTGGTTGCTTCTCATATGGGCCCTGATAGGGGATCGAACCCACAACCTCAGCGTATGGGGACGATGCTCCAACCCACTGAGCTACCCGGCCAGGACTACAACCACTTTGAAAAATTCTTCTGCACTTTTTTTATACAACCCAGCACTTCCACTCCTAGCTATGGATCCAAGAGAAATAAAAACACATCTCCGTCACGTTAGAGACACTGGATGGATTTCGGAAACGTTGTGCTGAGGGGAGGCGGCAGACACAAAAGCGGAGTCACTAACTCACTCCCTGCCCGTGGAGCCTGAGGACCAGGAAACAAACCGATGGCTGTGGAAACCACAGCCTGACGGGGAGAGTGATGGGAGGAAGGCAAAGGGGACTTTGGGGAGTGGTGAAAGCACTGCCCTTCGTTATGGCAACAGCCATGGCTCCGTTTATCTATCCCAGCCCCCCGCCCCCTGTGTCCTCACAGCTGCGTTGTCCTGCATGTAACAGACACACACCCATCACACTCCTTCTCTTGTGTAAGCGTCTGACTTGGAAAGGACCGGAGGACGCCTTGGCCAGTGTGTCCAGGGAGAAAGTAAAACCTGTGCTGATGCCCCATTACTTTTCATAAGGCGGCTGGGGGACGGAGCCCCTGTGTCTGTAACCGCCGGGAAGGAAGAGCCGGTAACCCAGATCAGCTCTTGGCTGGAAACCGGATTTGAGGAAGTGGATGCTCGGGGCATAAACAAATGCGCTCCCTCTGCCAGCTCTCGGGGCTGGGTGCAGTGCTGGACACACAGGCCTGCTCTGCACCGGGGAGGCCGGAGCCGGGGAGTTGGAGACGGGCAACATCTGGCCCTGAGGGGAGCAGCGGAAGGAACCGGCACCGTGTGAGTGCAGAGCTGCTTCTCGGGGGTAGTGTGATGGGTCCTTCATTGCCTTCCAAGGAGGGGCTTGTAGATCAGCCGTGCCCACAGCCTCTGGGAGCACAGGGGGCCTTACCCAGTGCCCACAGCCTCTGGGAGCACAGCGGGCCTCACCCGGTGCCCACAGCCTCTGGGAGCACAGCGGGCCTTACCCGGTGCCCACAGCCTCTGGGAGCACAGCGGGCCTTGCCATGGCCCCAGTTCAGCCCTTACACCAATGGCAGTGGAGTGTCCCAGGAGGGCTGGGCTCCTGGCCCCGTGCTCTGCCCACCTTTATCCAAACAAGACAAATACTTCCCTAACGCTTTCTTTGTGGTTGTTAATTGAGGTTCAGTTGTGATTGAAATTTTTTTAATCTTTATTGTTGGAGGTATTATACCTGTGCCCTTTCCCCCCATTGACTTCTTCCAGGCCCCCCACCCCGCCCCGGCCTTCACCACCCCCTTGTGTGTGTCCACAGATGATGTGTGTACACATACACGTTTATTGGTTCATCTCTTCCCACCCGCCCTTCCCCGCCCCTCTCTGAGGTTTGACCGGCTGTTCCACGGGTCAGACACGTGACAACACGTGGACATATGGAACATGAAAAGCCTTGGGTTGCAGGAAGCATGAACTGTGGGGAAGAGCAGGAAAATCAAATGGGAAAACACGTCCCAGATGTTACTTCACCTCCCACGCGTCGACCAGCAGCCCCAGCCACTTCCGTGGGCTCTGCTGTCCCAGCCACGTAAGCATGCCCCCAAGTTGGGCATCACCTGTCCCGGCGAACCCCACTTCGTGACCAGGTCTGAGGGCAGCCCAGGCTAACTCAGCTCCTGCCCCACTGCCCTCTGCGGTGCCCCTGGGACAAGGCCGCCTCCTGGGTGCGCACCTGGACACAGGCCCTCAGCACTGCCCTTGCCTGGTCCTCAGCACGTAGCCCCCACACCTGCATGTCACCCATGGCTGCATGTTGTCCCAGACATGATAAGGACAGTCTGGGGGTCTGGGAGGTGGGGTGGGATGCAGGATCGCTGTGGCCCTGTCTCCCCCTCAGAATCGAAACCCTGTTCTTCTGCATAGCAGCTCTGCGCATTAGGCTCCAAACTAGTTTGATTACCGTAGTCATGCAAACTATAGAAATCAAAAATTGGGATGTTCTCAGCTGTCCCCCAACTCAGCTGCCAGCCACTCAGGGCCCGCCCTCCGGCTGCCCCTGCCTGATGACAGCATTAAAGCAAAATGAGCTCCAGGCTGATTCCAGAGGCCCTCCGCCAGCCCCGGGCTGCTCCGCAGGGCGCCTTTTAAGAACAGAGCTCCTCCGGTGTCTGAAGTGTGTTAGGGGTCACTTTAAGTGCATGGCCCAGCGGCAGGGGAAGGGACCTCGCATCAGAGGAACTAGGGTGGGTAGCAACAAGACACGTTACCCTTAAAGTCCTACTTTATCGGCAGAAAAACAACAAAAATCACCTAAATATGCCCGATCGGCGTGGCTCAGGGATTGAGCGCTGTAATGAATACTTCATCAGTAATATCAAATCATGCCCGAGAAAGTTACTTCTTAAGTAGCAAAAATGCTAATTTACTCCACTTCTGTTTTTAAAATATGTTTTTATTAATTTGTATAGAGAGAACAAGGGAGATGGAGGTAGAAACATCAGTGATGAGAGAGAATCACGCACTGGCCGCCTCCTGCACGCCCGCACTGGGTATCCTGCCCGCCACGTGGGCCTGGGCCCTGACCGGGAATTGAACTGTGACCTCCTGGTTGGCAAAACCACTGAGCCAGGCCAGTCGGGCACTGACTGGCCTCTTTGTGGCAGCATCACTACTCTTGTGCTTTGGGGCCATGATTAAGTAACAGGGGACCTGAACAAAGCTCCGTGACACCTCCATTGAGTGCCTGATTGGGGAGGAGTGTCTGTGGGGTGGACACAGGACAAAGGGACGATTCACGTCCTGGACTGGAGAGAGGGGATGGCGGGAGCTCAGCCTCAGGGACGCTCGTGGATGGCAGATGTGAGGAATTCCTGCGTCAGGCATCCAGGTACTCTCCCAAGCCCCTTCCCCAGTCACCCCTTTGTTATTTCCTGCGTGTGGGTTTCTCTCTGTGTCTCGTGTCCCTGATGGGGCCTGCCCTCTCCTAGCACAGCCTCAACCTCTTGCTCTGGCAGGCAGTTCCCCGGCAGGTCTCCCTAATTCCCCGAGAGGCGTGACCTCCTGCAGGAAGCCATGCTCAGTCCCCAGCGAGGTGACTGCTCTCCTCTGGACACAGAGCATCTGGTCTGCACCCACAGCAGGTCCCCTCCATGTGCAGCCACTGGTGGCGTCAGCTGGTCCTGGTCTCTGCACACCTCCCCCTGGTGCCTTGCAGACACCCGTCCCGCCGGTGAAGCCGCTTGAAGTAGGAAAGGGCAGCAGCTGAGGCGCGGGGTCATCGGAGGGGTTTCGTAGTCTTGGTTTTTCCCTGTGTCTCCGGGGGTTCTGCACCAGACGCCCTGTGATCGGGAGTTGGAGGTCTGCGTTCTCAGCTGGTGGCCACATCTAGTAACCAGCTGCATATGCAGGCGGCTCCGCAGCAGTGGCTCCGGTGCCCCCGCCGGCTCGGGACAACCACGCCTGGTGCGAAAGAATTTTTTGAAAATCAGGCAATGCTCCCCTCACCGCCCCAGAACCACATCATTGCTTCCTGTGCTCTGGCTCTGTTTCCCGGAGGAAAACAGACAACTTCCCCGGGCCTTTGCCAGGCAGATTCGGAGGGACAGGATGTAGAGTTCAGTGCTGCTCATAACGCCCAGTTCAGAAACAACCTGACCGACCATCTGTGATGCGACAGCATCTTGTTTGTGGCTGCCCGGCCTGTGATCGCCGGCCCACGGGGCTCCCAGATTATGCCGCGCCCATCCCCTCATTAAAGTGGCCACAGTTCACGGGCCCTGTCACTGAGCGAGTGCACGAGGGATGAAGTGATACAGCGGAGCCCGCCGTCAGCACCAGGGACAGCGGGAGAGCCGCTTAATGAGGCCAAGTGCGCGCCCTGCATCACCGCACCTCCACGCCTCCAAGCGGGATAGTTTGCTTCTCTCCACAGGCCGAAACCTTTGGTCTATTACTTTGTGTTTATGCACCTCGAGGCTAATACACATTTTAATATGCTGCCCACGGACGGGGAGAACATCAGGCGTAGGGCGAGAACACGTGCACTCCCTGTTAAATTAATGACGAGCGAACACAGAGACAAATTTGGGTTTTCATATTTAATTACCGCGCACGGCAGCACGCCAGCAAGGATAAATTGTGCGACTCTGATGCTGTGTTGTTGTTTTTTACATCTTCTCCTATGAAGGGTGCACGCTTGCCCCACCCCCGCCACTGCCACCCCGGGCCACGCTAACCGCCCTCTGCACATCCTCTTCCCCTCCGCATCACTGATCTCCTGTTGTTGTCCTCGGCATTAATTCTCACCTGAGGATATGTTTCCATTGATTTTTAGAGAGAGTAGAAGGGAGGGAGAGAGAGAGAGAAAAAAAACATCAATGTGTGACAGATTCATATCGATTGAGTGCCTCCCACACGCACCCGGACCAGGGCTGGGGATTGAGTTTGTAGTGGAGGTATGTGCCCTTGACCGGAATCGAACCTGGGACCCTTCAGTCAAATGCTCTATCCATGGAGCCAAACTGGCCAGGGCCACCTCACCCGTCTTAGCTGCCACATGGAAAGGTGAGCTGTTCCGTTGGCTAAATTTAGTGAGAGGATGGTATTATTTGGGTATGTCCCCGGAATAAATAAGAATGTGCTTTGTGAGAACGTGGTAAGGCATCTAAGAACCTGCACTTCTCATTCCTGACCGCCACATCGAGTGGTAGACACGGACCCGTGGCCTCTGTCCTTCTGGTCTACCCAAGGCACCAAGCACGGCCCGTGACTGCATACTCCCACGCAAATGGCCCGTGTGGAGAGAAGTGATGAAAGTGACAAAGCCAATCGGAGAGATGACGAGTAGTGCTGTTCCTTCTCCCAGGGCCACCAGCGCAGGGGCAGACGGCGAACGTGCAGAAATGTCAGCTCCCTGTGCGAGGTGCCCAGAGCGCTCCTCTTCCCGTGGGGCCGCAACCTCCCTTCACGGTGCAGCCCCACCGTGGGCTGTGTCTCTGGAGCACAGAGGCCCGGTGGCCTCGTCTCCCAGTCGCTAGAGCTCCGCCCGGTCGCCCGGAGGCGGAAGGCTCTCTGTCTCTGGGGCCGGGAGAGGCGCCCGTGCGTCCTTTTCTCCCAAGCCCTCGCTCGAATTAGCAAAGGTCTTCACGTCGTAGCGTGTTTTCCCAGGACCAGGGAGTCAAACCCAGCCCTGGTGTTATCCTGAGATGCTTATTTTAAAAAAAAAATTTTTTTTCAATGTATTTTTATTCCTTTCAGAAAGGGGGGAGGGGGAGAGGAGGAAGAGGGATCAATGATGAGAGAGGATCATGGAGGGGCTGCCTCCTGCAAGCCCTCCCTGGGGATCTAGCCCACACCCTGTGGAATTTCCAAGGCGACTGAGGAGAAGTGACCTTATGGAGAGGGGCTGTGACTTCCGTTTTCAGACGCTTGGGTGTCCGCTGTGGTGGAGAGGACATTAAGAACAAGGATGTTTCGGTTGGTTCCCGTTAAGTCCGAGGGAGAGGATCTTAAATACCAAACCTGGAGATTGTTTAAATCCGTGAGTGAAAACCAGGCCGTGGGGTTGGGCACCGTTGCGTTACTTGGAAGTTACATTAGTAGGTTTTTCATAGTGTGTTGATTTTACTTTGAAAGGTTCATCTTGTGAAACTACCTTGAGACTATCTTTATTTTTATGACTTGTTTCTCAGGAGAATAAAACGTAATCCGTGGCTCCCTAAGAATCCCATCTGCTTGATCCACTTGTGGTTGGAGACCAGCACTGGGGGGGGGGGGTGCAGGGCACGGGGACCGCTGGGTGCCAAGCCCCCGGCTGGCTGGTGCCAGGACGGGATGCCAGCATCCCAGGGTTCCCGCGTGGAGTCCTCTGGGGAAACCACATTTGAATAATATTTGTGAATCCACAGGGTTTAAGAAGAAATATGCCATGGTGGCTGATTTCTTCCTGACAAACAGTGTGAGTCATGTGGGTTTTTTGTGGGATGACTGCCCAGCCTCTGTTGTGAGTGGGGGGTGCACCTAACCATGTCAGCCACCTGACTGGCATGAGCGAGGGCTGGTTGCTACCACCTAATCACCGAGTGGTGCCCACAAGGCCCACCAGCTCTTCCCTAACCCCCCCCCCCCCGAGAGCGCATCACCTGGATCAGCTGCCGCTGTTCCAGTGACGCCCCCAGAGAGGCCCGACTAACTCAGCGTCTCGCCCAGCATCATTAGTGCCTCTCTCCGTAGCTCCTGTGTACAAACACGTGGTCCACCAGAAATGCTAACGCCTTGTCACCCCAAAACCAGCCCATTCGAGCTTCCAGGGAGTAAAATATGAAAGAACAAAACAAATTCAGTCTGCCCAGCCGGTCTGGCTTACATGACCCATGAACCAAGAGATAACTGGTTCAATTCCCGGTCAGGGCACTTGCCTGGCACATCCCCCTAGTGTGGGATGTGCAGGAGGCAGCCAATTAATGATGTTTCTCTCTCACTGATGTTTCTGTCTCTCTCTTTCCTTCTCCCTTCCTCTCTGGAAATTTCCCTCCTTCATTTCTTATTGATCTCAGAGATCAATAAAAAAAAAAGTTTCTTATTTCTGACCCACCATCTGTGCCGGTTTCCAGTCCACACTCACTGAGAGTCAGGGTCACCCAGGCCACCTGCAGGTGCAGCCCACATCCCAAAGAGGGTGGGCTGGACTGCGCACACTGCGTCCGCGTGTGGTCCCATATCCCCCCCTCACTCCCGTCCTTCATCCAGACGGGGACGTGGTCGCTGGACCCTGGAAACGCCTTCAACGGCTCCCTGCCGATGAGAAACGGGTTTGTGGTACCTTGGAAATTGGACACTTAGCATGGGGCCATGAAGCTTTTTTTAAAAAGTCTCCTAAAGATTGGATGGAAACTAAACTAGGAAAAGTAGGGAAAGATGAATGAAGGAATAAAAAACCACCGGAGTAATTGTGGCTATGCATTCATGTACATTTCGTAGGTTAATAAATGCTCTGATCCACTTTAGGGCCTCTGGGTAGTTGATTTTCTTACATTCGAAAGGGCCAATAAAGAAGAATTTCATAAATAAGCTGGTATATAAATGTGATGTCAAGAAGCATATATATTTTTCTTCATCGATTTGCTTTGTTTATCAGATTTAGGACCTAAGAGAGTCCTCTGGGCTGTGGAAGGCGCGATATTTCAAACGCTATTCAGTTAAATTTTTTACTGGTTTCCTTAAATTCACTTGATGGTACCAATTTCAGAAAATAATATAAGGCCTAGTGGCGATGAACTCACCAAACCCCAGCCTTAATGTTAAAGCAGAATTTATTAGAAAAATAAATTTTAACTACAGAAGCACAGTAAGCTCTGGGTGTGTGTATCTCAGGACTGACTGGTCCGGGAAGCAAATAAGTCACTGAGATTTAAAAATACCAAATTTTCACAATTCAGATGGGGGCCTACAGTGTCATTGTTAGCATTTAAAAGAAGTTAGTCAGCATTCCATCAACTGGGAACTGAGGTTTTTACCTTTAAAACTTAAACCATGTGTCAGGACCATGCCTCACTAGTCCCTGGCCCTGTGGCATGTCCACCTTCACTCTGAAGATAATAGAGCATCGTCGGCTCTAAGTACAGCCCAGAATTGAAGAAAAGTATCTGGGGCGTAAAAATACGTCTTTACTAATCAGCACAATTGAGGACTAAAAAGTCCATCAATGGCATTAAAAAAAAAAAGCCACAAAAGGACCATCCACTAGTCTCTACAATAGCCACACTCTTCTTAGACCAAAATATAGTTCTTCTGCTGGCCGGTGTGCTCAGTGGCTGAGCATTGACCTTTGAACCAGGAGATCAGGGTTAGATGCACAGTCAAGGCACCTGCCCAGGTTGTGGGCTCAGTCCCCAGTAGAGGGCGTGCAGGAAGCAGCCGATCCATGATTCTCTCTCATCATTAGTGTTTCCATCTTTCTCTCTCTCTCTCCCTTCCTCTCTGAAGTCAATAAGAAAATATATTTAAATACATTCATATATACATATACTTATTCATTTATTCACACATAGAATTTACCACATTTCTGTAGTTAATAGAAATATACACAGAGTTGGCCAGATTATTTTGACCGCCCCATCAGTACTCCGTTGGGCCACCTTTTGCCTTCAATACTGCGGCGATTCTTCTGGGCATTGACTCCACGGGATGCTGAAAGGTGATTCGAGGAATCGGACACCGTGCCTGATGGACAGCACTGTCCGGTTCTGGGAGATTGGATGGCTGTGGAACCAGCTGCCTGATGGCTCTTTGAACTTCGTCCCGCGAATGCTCAATTGGATTGAGATCTGGTGGTTATGGGGAATCCCGCTGGTTCCTAGAGGAAAAGGGGGTTTCTTCCCAAACCCAGGCAGCCGGGCGCCGCCCACAGGGAGCCCCCTGCACGGGGCCGAGAGCCTGGGGACAGTGTTGTCGTCTCCCACGCACAGGGGACGTGTAGTCACATGCTCGGGAATGAAAACCCAGGGCCTCGGGTGTACACAGGGCGCTGCGGGAGTGGCTGAAATTTTCTTTATTTTTTATTAATCCTCGCCCCAGATATTTTCCCGTTGGTTTTTAGAGAGGGGTTTTTAGAGGAGGGAGACACACAGAGATTTCAACTTCTAAGCCAGTAAAAAATGGCCGCTTGCCACTTGCACTGTGAAGCATGAACTATTGCTGCTTTTGCCTGATATACACATCAGATTTTTTTAATCAAAAGTTGTCTGCTTGCATGTATCGGGTTAAACGAATAGTTCTATGTCATTAATTTCAAATGTTTCGAGCTCCAACTCCAGAGTCCTGACTTGCATGCCTGGGCACCCCCTGGTGTCATGGTAATGCCAATGGCCCGTCTCCCGTCTCGGCATTTGCCACTGTCCACCCATGGCCATTTCTTGACAGATTGCTTGCTGTTATCAGTGATTGCACACCGAGTTCCCAAGTCTAGGCCACGGCAAGTGCATTTCCCGCTAAAAATAGGGGTCACAAAGACGCAGTTGGATACTCTCATAATGGAGGATGGACAGGACAGAGCAGACTCCCCAGCTGAGCTCCCACACTGGTGGCCGGCAGGGGGCACAGTGCAGGAATTAGGGGTGGGGAGCAGACTTGGGGATCCCACACTCCCAGGCCTGTCGCCCACACTTTGGATTGGAGATATCCAACAAGTACTCGGTCTTCCCAAGTTCATTGAAGATCAGTCCTTTGAAGGTGGAGTCTCTTTGTTGCCGCCGAGTGTTGATCATGTGATTGAAACCAGCTTTCCAGGGACACATGTATGTCAGCCTTTCTGTGACTGTAGCCTCCCTCTGACGTGCCCTGAAGGAATGACAGAGACACGCACAAAGTTAATAGCAAGGGCGGTTGTACAGGTAACACGCAGATGTTACTGAACCTTTAATGGGACAAACCATTCCTCGCCCAGACTCGGCTTCTGACATGGTATCTGTACACATAAAAGCCGAGCAGGCTGTGTCTCCTCGGGAGTTCATCGCTCGCTGTAACATGTGCTGACCACCAGGGGGTGGTGCGGAACAAAGGAAAACCCCGGCCTGCAGCTGGCAGCCACTAGGGACCCTATCCATGCACCATTTCATGCACTGGGCCTCTAGTTGATTGAATAAATGGCAAAAGATAAACAATGTAATTTTTATGCAAATATGGTGTGTGTGTGCGTGCGTGCGAGTGTCTGAGACACGCGCTCGGTCGGAGGACATGACCTGGGTTCCGTTGAATAATGAGCAGAGTCGGGCGGTCTCAGACCCACCTCGGCGTGCTGATGGCGTCACCGTTCTGTCCTCGCCCTTCCTCTCCCAGGGCTCACTCGCCTTCTTGTGTGTGTTTTCCTCAGAAACTGCCCAGCTTTGGCCCTTACCTCGAGCAACGCAAGAAGATCATAGCGGAGAGCAAGATGAGGCTGAAGGGAGAGAACGAAGCCTGTCAGCCCCTCCAGAGACAACGTTTCACGCCCAAAACGCCCGTGCCCGCCGTCAAGGTAAAGAAGCCACGGAACACACGTCAGTGTACCATGTCCTTCCCGTGTTTCCTCACTGTTCCAATGTGTCACCTCCACCTGCGGGGCCAGGTGGAAACCCAGAGTCCGGAGCTGCGCCATGAGCCGATAGCATTCAGGTCCCCGTTCCCTTCATTCCTCTCCTCCAAGGACTCTCCGAGCCGCGCCACGTGGCTCTGGTTAAGCATTGACCTATGAACCAGGAGCTCACGGTTCGGCGCCCAGTCAGGTCACATGCCCGGGTTGCAGGCTCTATCCCAGGAAGGGGCGAGCACGAGGCAGCCAATCCATGATTCTCATCATTGATGTTTCTCCCTCTCCCTTCCTCTCTGAAATCAACAAAAATAAATTTTAAGACTTTTAGGAGTAGTACATTCCCTCTGTTGCTTTTCAGTACCTTTAAATCCTCCAAGGTCTGAAATGAAGGGTGTGGGGGGACAAGGGGGACCAGCCCCACAGAAGCACAGAGGACGACCTTCCAGGTGGCCGCTGAGTGCTAGCCGGTCTGTGCTGCTCAGTGAGGTGGACGTGTCTGTCTCCAGAGGACAGCACTGTGAGCTGCCGCGTGGGGGCCTGTCTGTCCGTGAGCCCCATCACAGCCCCCTAGACACTGAGGTGTTTGCCTCGGGTGCCGTGGTGACCCGTGTCTGTCTGGCAGGACGTCATCGGGAGGACCCTGCAGTACCTGGGCACCTTCGGGGACCTGAGCACGGAGGAGCAGGTGGTGGCCCTGATCGACGAGGACATGTGCATCAACTGCGGCAAGTGCTACCTGACCTGCAACGACTCCGGCTACCAGGTGAGCCGCCGCCCGCCCGCAGGGCTCGGGGGCTGAGCTTCGGAACCTGGGGGTCACGGTTCGATCCCCAGTCGGGGCACAGGCCCAGGTTGTGGACTCGATCCCCAGTGTGGGGCGTGCAGGAGGCAGCCGATCGGTGATTCTCTCTCTCCCTCTCCCTTCCTCCCTGAAATCAATAAAGTCATTTTTTAAATTACCAAATTTCCCCAAGTCCTGACCCGGTTCCCAACTGGAGGCCCTCCTGTGGATGCCGTACAATCTGCCGGGGCACCCCAACCTCCGACCGGCTCCTGAGCTCCCCCTTTCCCTCCTGTTTTCTTCTGAAAACTGCACCCAGGTTTCAAAACCCAAACAGCGACTCCCGTCTCCCGGCCGCAGACCCATCTGTGGGCTCGCACGGCAGAAGGCCGAGCCCTGCTCCCCCAAAGGACAGAGCAGCCGTGTCACCACCAGACACAAGGAGACCCTCTGGGGAGGCTGAACATTCTGTTTCGAACGTGAATGGCTTTCTTCTCTGTGCTCTCTCCCTCTTCTCCCCTCCTCGCCCCTCTCAGGCACCACAACTGTTGCCATGGCTGCACAGCCTGGGCTCTGCTGGCTGCAAGGCTGAGAGCCGGTGGGTCTGGGAGGGAGGGGTGTCCCTCACCGGGAGGGGCGCTGTGGCAGTGACGGACTCTGTCATTCGCAGGCCATCCAGTTTGACCCGGAGACCCACCTGCCCAGCGTGCGGGACGCCTGCACGGGCTGCACCCTGTGCCTCAGCGTCTGCCCCATCATCGACTGCATCCGCATGGTCGCCAGGACAACCCCTCACGTGCCAAATCGAGGCCTGCCCCTGGCCGTGCGGGCCGGGTGCTAAGGTGATTGGCGGGGCCATCTGTGAGCTCCGTGGCCACCGCGCGCTGATCTCTGTGTGGTGGTCCGGTCCCGCCCTCCAGCAGGAACACAGACCCGTCACTCCTAGACAAGCCCTGATCTCTGAGTAAACGTCTAAATTACGTATTAGTCTAAATTACACCCTAAATTACATATCAGTAAAAAAGGAGGAAAGAACCAGCCAGCCTGCCACCAGGGGCCATCGATGCACAGCCCTAACCGAGTAATTCTTCCCTAATCACGGGGGAGCGGTCAGTGGGTGGTCACCCCGCAGCCATTCATGGTGAAAAACGTGTTTGGTGGCGATGATGCGACCCTTTCCAGACTGCCCCGGGCTGTGCTCTGTGACTGCTAATTGTGAGCGAAATTAAGGATCTGGGGACAAAGTACGATTTAACACATAAGAAGTTTCCAAGGAAACATTTTATAATTTAAAAACCAACTTAATTCTAGCGCTGTGTCTGAGCACACATAATTAGCTCCAGAAAGCACTGACGAAGGAAGTCAAGTAAATCCCTGACCGCGGCAGGAAAAACCCGCAAAAGGCCGTCTGCACAGGTTTGCACAGGCCCCGTGGCGGGAATCACTCCCCTGGGGGTGGGCCCGAAGGTAGGAGGGTTTTAGTGGCTCCTGTCACTCCGCCACTGGCTGCTCAGGCCTGAGACAGTCAGCGTGAATCCACAGCACTTCCTTCTTTAAATACTTGGACGACATCCCCAGCGAAATTCGGTGTTGGGGTGGCGCTCTGGTGACGCCCGCCCCCGATTTCATGGCCACCTTCCACAGGGCACAGGGCACTGGCCACACCCTCCTGGCCAGCGGCCGTCCCGGCCCGTGTCAGGAGGAGGAGTGGGCTGGCGATCGGCATTCGGGGAGCCAAGGCCGCCAGCTGCTCGCTGTGTTCAGATGGAACCTCAGAAATCATGGGATCAGAAAGAAATCTATTTTTCTGGTATCGCCACACCATATTTTTGCATTTCTCTATTTTTGTAATCAGCCAATAGCCCTGTAGGACGCGTGGACCTCTGAGGCGTGGCCTGTTCCACAGGGACTCGCACGTAGGAAGTCGCTAGGAGGGACACGCGGTGTTTCTGTGACGAACGGGAGGTCTCATACAATGTCTGATGCTGCGCTTTAGAAATGAGCATGTGACAGTCTATGTGATCGCAAACAATCCAATAAAATGCCATCAAGCCCTCTGTGCACGTGGCCTCTGCTGCCTCCTCCTTTGCCCCGAACCGTGCAGATGCTGAGGTGGCACCATTCTGGGTGACTCCCCAGGAAAACCCCTTCTCTCCCCGCCACCCCCGTGTGCACTGAGGTCTAACCAGGGTGGTGAAGGTCTCGGCCACACGGTGTCTGGAAGGCGCCAGCCGGGCTCCCGGCGATGGCTCAGAGGCAGAGACACCTGGAGGGGCCCACCGCCCACCGTCCCCACGAGAAACACCGCGTCACTCCCCATCGCTGCTGCTGCGATGGCCGAGGGGCGTCGCCCTCTGGTGCTGGGGGGCGGGGGGGGCGGGGGGCTCGCCTTTCAGACTTGGTTCCAACAAACGACGAGCTCCAGTTCTCCGGCAGAGAGGCCACATGGATGCCCAGCCACTGGGCTCCCCCTCGGCGTGAGGGACCGCTGGGCACAGGTGCCGTGTCCTCCTCAGTGCGTGGCGGCAGCAGAAGTCCCCCCACCCGGACTGAGAGGGCCGTGGTTCCCACCTCGCACCCCCGCCCCCGCGAGAAAGGGGCAGGGGCCTTCTCCCCTCGGGAACGGCTGAGGGAGCTCAGGGCCTGGCCAGCCCCGTCTCCGATTCCTCGCCCGTTTGTCCTCACCCGTCTCCTGCCCCGAGCCCACTTCCCGCCCTGTACTAAGAAGGCTTTCTTCTCCGTGTTGTTTGTAGGACACGTAGTTGAACTTGGCATGGGTGGCTGGCAGACTCAGACTAGAGGGACAAGGAACCCACCCACGTCCTCACAGGATCGTGGCCCCGCAGGCTCGCAGGAAGAGGCAGGACCAGCCGGCGTCCGGTCAGTGAGCGTCTCCCTGTCCACCAAGCTGTGCTCCGAGTCCCGAGTCCACGTGGCCGGGCCACGGGGCCCAGGTTACTTGAGCGAGCATGGTTCCAGATGTTTCTCTGAGGGAGGTTTTGGGTGAGATGGACATTGAAGTTGGGGAACTCGGGGTGAAGCAGAATTCCCTCCCGCTAAGGGGAGGTCAGCCTCTTTCTCTAGTGAGGCCTTCACCTGATTGGACGAGGCCCACCCGCACAGCCTCAGCTCTGGCTTCCCAACCCTACACAGCTTTTATTCTAAAACTGCAGAGCGGTGGTTTTTAGAGAGGAAGTTTGGGTTTGTAACAGTGAGGAGAGACTGAAAGGTGTTCAGAGAGGTGGCAGCTCCATCTGTGTTTGGGAAAGGTGACTGCGATGTCTGGAGGGGCAGTGGATGGGGACCCGTGGGGTGATCTGGGGGGATGCTGGGGAGACACTCGGGGCTGGGCTACACCCGCAGGGGAGGGCGGTGTGGCTCTGACAGAGACCCAGGAGGGGTGGACGGGAGGAGGAGAAGGAGAGCGAGAGCCCTAGAACCCCTCCCGGGAGCCGGAGCAGGTGTCCCCCCAGGGGCTCCCGTGAGGCCGGCCCGGGGGGGGGGGGGGGAGCCCCGTCCATAAGGCGCGTGATGTGCGAGCACCGTTCCTGTCCCCGCCGCTGTCGGTCGGGTTAGCTGGGGACCTGGGTGGAAGCTCGGGTGCTGCTGAACACACACGCTTCCATTGTGGCCGGGAAACCTGCTTTCGCACGAGAGACCTTCTGCTCTTCAGCCCAGCTGTTCTCTGTCGCCATGACAACAGCATTAGCCATTTCCCTAGCATCCCCGAGGACGGGCGGGCATGGATGCGCGTCTGGCTTGGAGTGCGGCTTCCGTTCATGGCTGCAGTCTCTGGCCGGTCTATACTTGCTTCTCGACACCGCACTCCCCTCCGCACACCCCCACCCCGTCTTCCTGGATGGTTCTCCACCTGCCGACAGCCACACCCTCTGTTCTTTACACTGAACTGCGCTGGCCGCTTTGGCTGCTTTCCCACGCCCCCCGAGTGGGACACGGGCTCAGACGCGGGAGAGCCGGGGGAGGGAGTGAGCGCAGAAGGAAACAGTCGCCCCTGACGAGGAGCACCGCTGGTTGGTGGCCTGCTTCTTGGGGTCCATCGCGAACCGATGTCACTGTGAATCCTGACGCAGAGGCCCACGTCCGAACAGGGAGCGCGGGGTGTGCTCCGAGGCGGGCGGGGACTGCGATGTGCTGAAGGGCAGGCCCCCCCAGGCCAAGGAGCAGCCTGATGGGGAGGTGACACCTGGGGAGGGGAGGGCCGCCGTCCCCCAAGGCAGGGGGAGGCATTGCCGTGTCCCTCCAGCGTCTCCTAAAGGGAGAAGAGGCCTGTTGCCTGCTGAGCCCTCTGAACACCCATCTCGTCAGAGGCCGCAGCAGACCTGCCCGTCAGCGTCCAGCAGGCCCGAGGCCGGGGCTGCCTCCTGGCAGGAACCTGATTCGGGGCCACAGAACGCCCCCCCCCCCAGGACTGTCGTCATGATTCTCTCCGGATGTTTGGAACGGCACCTTGTCTGTCAGGCCGTCCAGCCGAGGGCTTACAGCGCGTGGCCCCTCCATAGGCCAGACGGCCCCGGTGTGGGGAGGGAGACGGGAGAGGCGGGGAGACTCCCCACCACCGGGCGGGGCTCAGATCTCCCCTGAGACTCCCCACCACCGGGCGGGGTTCTGGCTCCTTCCGTTTAGTGCCAGGACTCCATCCATCCAGGGCGGCTGAGTTTGCCGTTAGAAAGACACACACGTTTCCTTCTCTGAGGGCAAATCCAGGGGCGGGGGGGAGGGGGGGGAGAGGGGAGCTGTTGTCTTGTACTAACGGTTGGGTTTTACCTTTGGGCTGAGCGACATCAGGGACCTCGGACCTCAGAGCCCTGGGTCAGAGACCAGGAGTCACGGGCAGGGGGCGGAAGAACGTCCGTGTTTCCCCTGACGCCTCGGGTGCCGGCCCAGGGTGACGTCCATTTCGGAAGCAGACGGGCGTCCGCTGGCGGGACACAGGTCTCCGCCGGCGCCTCTCGCCTCCACACGCGACGGCGGGCCCCCAGCCAGGGCTCCCCGGGGCAGGACTTTTGCCAATCTGCCAGAGACCCCCTCCTCTCGGGACGGCCAGGGCGGGCGCGCCCTCGGTGAAGGACCAAGAGAGGGGAGACAGGGCGCACCCCACAGGAGCCGCCGGCCGGGAAAACAGCGTCACGTCCCAGTCGCCCCACGACGCTCCCGTCTCGGCGGCTCCGTAAGCGCCTGCCACCCTGACTCGGCTGCACACAGACTGGCCTCCGGGACCTGTGCTGGGCGCAGGCGTCGTTCAAAACCGCTCCTGAGGTCAAATGGAGCCGCCCTGAGAGCCGGCACCTTTCTCTGGGCCCACGGGGCTGTCGCTCGGGTTGCCCAGAGTCACATTTCAGGGGTTCAGCACCAGCCTCCCCAGATCGGCTGGAGACGCGTCGTCGCTGGGGTCGGAACGCCTGCAGATTAAAGCTGCCGAATGCAGCGGAAGAGAAGCGCCAGGCCGCGAAGGGCCGCCCGGGAAGAGCTGCTGTGTCGGGTCCCCCGCCCACACCCTGAGCCGCGCCGGCAGGCCACACGCGGCCTCGGTGCGGGACGCTGGCGCAGGGCGGGCGCGGGGCGGGCGCACGGGAAGGCCAGCTCTGGGCGAGTGTTCTCCCGGGGCGTCCGCGAGCACGGCCCTGGTTGGTTTGTTTCTGCTCTTCGGCGTTATGAAACTCCCCAACTGAACTTCCACAGGAAATTGCTGTCCCCGGGGACATAAAGGGCTTTAGATGAGGGACGCTGCCTGCTGTCCTCGGCTGCAGAGGCGCAAACAGGCAGAGGGCGGTTTAATAAAGCAGACGCGATTCCGACTGGACGCGCAGCGGGGCCTGTGGGCCCCCGTGGTGATAAGGGAAACGCGGGGAGGCCTTTCCAATAACCTCTCAGCGATAACGGCCCCAACACGCCCGCGAAACGGACGGCGGCGGCCGCCTGGTTATCGCTGATGTTCAGAGTCGAGGCCCAGACGGAAATGAATGTTCCTCTCCCGCTTTCTACCACGTCGTCGGCTGGGACGCACCAAGCACTCCGGTCACACCAGTGAGTCGGCCAGCAGGGCAGACGGGAGCCGCGTCCGGCTCCTCCGGGCTGGGCTTCGGAAACAGGCACCTCCTCCTCCCTGTAGACCCAGCGAGAAGGGGACGCACACCCCACTGGCCTTCCCTCTGGACAACATCTGCTGGAGAAATTGAAGAGGCGGCCAACACCCGGCCCTCCGCGGCTCCGTGCGGGAGCATCGACCTATGAACCCACGGGTTCAATTCCCGGTCAGGGCACAGGCCCGGGTCTCAGGCTCCATCCCCAGTGTGGGGCGTGCAGGAGGCAGCCAGTCCGTGATCCTCTCTCACCATGGAAGTTTCTCTCTCTCTCCCCCTCTCCCTTCCTCTCTGAAGTCATAAATATATACTCTAGAGGCCTAGTGCACCAAATTTGTGCTCTGGGGGGAGGGGTCCCCTCAGCCTGGCCTTTACCCTCTTGTAATTCGGGACTCCTCAGACATCCCGCTCACAGTCCAGGAATGCTGGCTCCTAACCACTCGCCTGCCTGCCTCACAGCCCCTAACTGCTTTCTTGCCTGCCTGATCACCCTTAACTGCCTCTGACTTGGCCCCCACCACCTGGCTTCATCTGGAAGGATGTCCAGAATGACATCCAGAAGGTTGTTTGGTTGTCTGGTCTAATCACCATATTATGCTTTTATTATTATACATATCTATACTAATAAAAGAAAATGATGTAAATTGACTATACCTTCGCAACACCCACCAGCCAATCAGGAGTGAGTATGCATATTAATCCAACAAAGATGGTGGGTTAATTTGCATACACAGGTGCCCAGCAGCGGGGGACAGGATGCTTGCGTTGTCACCATGGCGACAACGCAGGCGTTCCGCACCGCCCCAGCTGCTCTGGGCCTCTGGACAGCGTGGGAAGGTGGAAAGGCAGCCTCGGGCCAGAGCTAAGGCAGAAGGGCAGCTCTGGACCAGAGCAAAGGCGGTGCCGGCAGCCAGGAAAAGGAAGGCCCATTCTTGCATGAATCTTTGTGCACTAAGGCCTCTAGTTTCTATATAAGAGAAAGAACACAGAGACCCAAGCCAGGGAAAAGCACGCCCAGGGGGAGGAAGGTGAAGCTGCATGCTGAGAGGTGAGGGTGTCTCAGGCCCTGGGAGAGCAGGGGCTCAGAGGACAGGAGGCCCAGCCCGGTCCGGCTGCTGGGGAGAGGCTCAGCCCCTCCGTCTCCCCGCCCTGAGGGGGTGCCCGCACGCCCACCGCCTTCCCCACCGCATGTCCACACCCTCACCTGCAGGGAAGGTACCCCGCCCCCATGCGGGTTTGTGAGTAATTGACTGGCCTAGGAGGTTCCCTCATAATGGGCGGGGGATGGAGGGGGACCTTCTAGAGAGAGCAGGTCTTTAGAACTAAACACACGCTCTGTATGAGACTAGAAGGCATTGCCTTCTGGAGGTCAGTGCATCCAGGGCCAGCGGGGGCGTGGGGCCGTTTGTGGGTGCCCCCTGCCCCACCTCCTTTCCCTCGGTGGGTCCATGCTCATGAAGAACGGGGCCCCCGCCGCCCTCGCTCACAAAAAGCCTTGCCCGCACAGCCAGGGCCTGTCTCTCCATGACAGGAACCGCTGCACAGCGGTCGTGGGTGCGAGCCCGGCTGGCAAGGGGCAGCCGGCCTCTCCAGGCGCTTTCCAGTTTTGTTTTTTTGTGGGTTTTTTTTTCCGAAATGGGGACGAGCCCCTGTCCTCACCCCTCCCCAAGTCTTCTCTCCCTGCCGACCGGCTCTGCTCCCAGCCATTGCGAGCCTGCAGACTCTGCCAACTGCTTTCCTTCTTGACATTTCATTTTTAATTAAAAATGACATTTTAATTAAAAGGAAACACATGTAGAGTAAACAGAGGAGCTCGCCAGCCGCCGGGAGCCGCGCTGTCCTATCGGCCCCTCTAACCTCCCGGCTCTCGGGGGCTGGGGGGCGGGGGGGTGCTGTGCCGGCTCCGTGCTCCCCAAGCACGTTCTCTTTAAAAACATGCTTTACTGATTTCAGAGAGGAGGGGAGAGGGGGAGAGAAACATCCATGAGGAGAGGATCGTGGACCGGCTGCCTCCTGCACGCCCCGCGCCGGGGATCGAGCCCGAAACCCGGACACGTGCCCTGACCGGGAGTCGAACCCTGACCTCCTGGTTCGTAGGTCAGTGCTCCACCCCTGAGCCACGCCGGCCGGGCGCACGTCCTTAAAGAAAGAAAGAACGTTTTAAAAAGCTGGTCATGGAACCGACATCCCCCGAACCCAGGAAGCCCCGGGGCGGGGGGAGGGCAGGGAGGAACGGGGGCTCCTCGCCACGGCCAGGGCGTCCGGGACTGGGGAGAGCAGAGTCTCAAAACCGCCCAGTGGTGCGAACCCCGCTCTGCCACTTCCCGTGTTCACAGATGGTCTGCTTGGCAGCCAGCGATGTAAGGGAGGGAAGCGTGGCCAAGGGGAGTGTCACAGTGCAGCCCAGCCCCTTCTCCGAGCGCCCAGGACCCCCCGGGCGTGCGGTCCCTGAGTCAGGGCAGGGCTGGCGGGCCGTGGGGAGTGGGGGTGGAGGGGGGGGGGACAAGGCACCAACCCTCTCCCTAAGGCAGAGAGCATCCCTTAGGTAAGGGCAGGTCCACAGGTTGGACTGCGAGGCCGACGATGTGCACGATACCCCAGTCTCCCCGCAAAAGAGAGCCCGTTCAGAATCTAATCCCACAGGCCTGGGCCGCGGGAGCCAGCGGGTCGCCCGCCGTGGGCGCCCTCGGCTTTGGGGGCACGCAGTCTGACTGCTCGGGAAAGAGTGAGCCGAGCCGGGCTGATAAAGACTAAACTGGTTTCCATGAAAATAAAAAGTCTGGTCACCGAAATTACAGGCTGGTCGATAGATGGATCTCCTGGCCTTTGTGCACTAAGTGGTCCTGGGAAGTCCGAACATAAATATTACCACTGGAAAATCATGCGCTCCCACCGCCCTCCCTTCCATCTCAGAAGCGTTTCCCCACAAACAGAGAAAGGCCGCCTCTCTCCCCCTGACACCCCCCCCCGTTCCCCCGTCCAGGACAGAGGACACTGGACAGGCCAGCAGAGGCGCGGGGGGCAGCCCACAGGGCCACACCACTCCCGGAAGTTCATCCAACGGGCAGCCGTCGTGTGCTCTTCGACACTCCGGCAAACGCACGAGCATGTCAGGGAGACGGTAAGTTCCGCTCAGGCAGTCCCCTCTGTCCCCCCCACCCCCACCCCCACCCCGGCCCACGGCGACGCTGGGCGGCCACAGGAAGGAGTGGAAATCTTTCCGGGGAGGATCAGGCACCGTCGGCCTCGCAGCCAACAGCCGAGTGCTAGTCCCTCTCACCGGCCACACACGCCCTCCCGGTCAGTGAGGGTCACGAACCTTAACGAGCGCCTCGTTAATGACAAGGAGGCGCTCTGTCCCTCACCCGATAAGAACGGCTGTGTGTCACCTGAGATAAGAGCGGGCTCCGCTCCTTCTGGGGAGTCCTGGGACGTCACCTTAATTAGAAGGGGCTGGCACGTTAGCTAGTGGGCGCTGTTCCGAGCGACGTGGGGGCCCAGGTTGGGAGGCGGTTGGTGATTGCCTCTTCTACAAAAATGCACCTGGGCCCTCGCCGGTGTGGCTCAGTGGGTAGAGTGTCAGCCTGCGGACTGCAGGGTCCCGGGCTCAATTCCAGTCAGGGGCACAGGCCCAGGTTGTGGGCTCCATCCCCAGTACGGGGTGTGCAAGGAGACAGCTAGTCAATGATGCTCTCATCGCTGATGTTTCTCTCCTCCTCCCTCTCCCTCTCTGAAATCAATAAACATATATTTTTAAAAATATACTTGGCACTATCAACCTCACACAGCCCTCCTCCGAATGAAATATTAACGTACTGCGCTGCCCTGTCTTCCGTAGCCCTCGTCCATCACGAGATGAGCGTTACTTCTCACAATCTGACGATTTAGAAGGGAGGCTTGAGGCATGAGGGTCCCTCCGTCAGGCATCAGGCAGGATTTGAGTTAAGGTCTGAAGACACAGTCTGTGCTCACCTTCAAACAAGTTTACACACTTCAAGATCAAAAATAAGCATTTGTCCCATGCATGTGTGAAAATTCGTAAGCGTGTAAAGGCGTGTTCGTGCCTACATCACATGTGTGCCAATTCCCGCTGCGGAAACTCTGGTACCTGTCACAGCCGGTGGAGCCGAGCCCATAACCAAAGAGTCGAAGAAGGAGAAGAAGCCCACCCACATGGACTCCACTGACCCGGCACTAAACGTGAAGCTGCACGGGAGGCATGAGGCGATGGGAGGGCTGGAGGGGCACTGGGTAGGAGTGAGCCTAAAGCAGAGCCCGGCTCCCAAGGAATTAGAGCGAGCCCAAACTAGCACCCCCAAGGGGGGGGGGAGAGAGAGAGAGAGAGAGAGAGAGAGTAGGGGGTGGGGAGGGAGGAAGAGTTTGTATTCACAACTCCTGTGTTTAAATAATTCAGAAGGAAATAAAGATGTTTCCAGGGCAGAAATCGTTTTCTAGATCCGTCCTGTGGGTGAATCCGGTGTTTCTCTGGGGAGCTCTGCGCGGGATACTTGTTAACACAACTGAGTCCCCACTTTACATTCTGTTTCTTGGGGCAGGAAACGTGGTGTGTGTGTGTGCGCGTGAGTGTGTGTGCGTGTGTTTAGAGCCTGCTGGGTAGTCTGGATCTTAGGAAGCCTCTCTCCTGCCTCTCATCTCCGCGGAGACCTGTCCGCCCCCCGATCACCCCCAGTTACAGTGTGTGCCGCCACTCCGTCCTCATCAGGTCGGAGCAATTCCCTTAGTTTTAAAAAATCCGTAGGTTCCGCGCTCCCACAAGGAGTGGGCCCCGTAGCCCCGGCCGCCCAGCGGGAGAGTTCCCTCCCGATGGACCCGGGCCCTGATTGTTTGGTTTCGGAGGCCTGCCGGCCCCATGCGGTGGCTGCATTACTCGCTGATTTCTTACCTGCCGTGGGAGCTCCCGTGCAGACGAGGGCACGGTTTAAGAGGAATTATCTCCTGTTTTTAATAGATCACACACTGAGTCTCAAGCTCCAAATTCAACAGAAAAATCAAGCTAATTGTTCATTTCTTCCAGGGTATCCCGGCAGGGCAACATCCTCGCAGGAAGCCAGGTCATTAAGTTGAAGGAAATACATTTCTTGTTCACCATTCCAATTGGAAGGGGTTTGTTTTTCCTAAGTGTGATGAGCTCATCACCCTGCAGCCTTTTATACAAAAGATGGATAATGCCTCCTGCCTCCCCAACCCCTGGCCTGTTTTTTGAAGTTGATTGTCAAAGCAGGACGCAAGTGATTAAGTTGAAGTATTCTCAACCAAATCAGACTCTTCCCACCGAATAAGTCAGGTTCTTCTCCATCCATTGGGTTAACCCCTCTCCTGAAAACATACAATACAGACAGCTTTGAACGTGACCCTCGGGTGTTTTCCCAACAGACACTCGTATCCCTCATTACGGTAATCTACAGTGTCTTTCATCGATGAGTTCATCTACTGTGAGTTTTCAGCACTATCCGTGAGTTACCCTCCCCAAACTCCTGATTCAGTTAGAGCCCTTTGTCTCCCGTGTTTAAGAGCATTTTAACCCAAAACATGATAATAGATGGTCTCTCAAAATAAGAGTATCCTGGCCCAGCCAGGTGTGGTATCGACCAGGAGGTCAGGGTTTGATTCTTGGTCGGGGCACGGGCCTGGGTTGCGGGCTGGGTCCCTAGTGTAGAGCGTGCAGGAGGCAGCCGGTCCATGATTCTCCCTCATCACGCATGTTTCTATCTCTCTCCCTCTTCCTCCTCTCTGAAATAATACATACAATGAAATCTTTAACATAAGTTACAACCCCCCAAAGTTGCTGTGTCGTGAAATCTCTGAAGGTGCCTGAGAACGGGGAAAATGTCCCCCAGCGGGAGGCGGGGGGCGGGGAGGGGGGACTGGAGAGGCCGCCCCAGCTCACTGCTCATCCCTCACCACCCCAAAGTCTCTCATTTGTAAATTGCTGCATCGGCCTGCACACATTTGGAAAATTACTGTTTTCCTGCAGTTTCTGGAAGAGTTTGCTGAAGAGATCTGATGAATGTCAGGGAGAAATTGTATTTTTAAACCACCTCCGTCCGAATCCTCAAAGCCCGCAGAACAGATCCTGCTCCTGGGCGGGGGGGGGGGGGGGGGGGGGGGGGGGGGGTTGGCTTTATCAAACAGTGTGACGTGGACCCTGCAGGCCAAGGTCGGCCTGGTCCAGTCCGAGGCCCTGAATCGTCAGCCCGAGGGGCTGGTGTCTATGGAGGGGGAACCTCAGCCGGCTGCTCCGCAGGAGCCTCTGACCCCCCAAGTCATCTCAGGTGTGATCAGAGGGACCTTCCTAGGTGTGGAGCGCAGCTACAGTGTCTGGACAGGCCCAAGCCTCGGGCCGGTGAGCGGGCACAGTCCTCTCCGGCCACGTGCCAGTCCCAGCCTGGGGGGCGGAGCCTCCCAGCGCCGTGATCGCCAACAGCTGTGGCTGTGAGCCTGACCCTGTGGTCCGGACACGGGGCCCCGCGTGCCTGCGTGACGTGGGCTTGACAGAGTTCAGGTGCACGTGGTTGGGTAAGACCGAAACCCATGAGGATGGTGTGAACATCTTGACCGAGACGCCCTCACTTTGCCACGTGGAATCCACTGTGAAATATAGACACGGCTTGTAGTCTGTGGCGCTGTCACTAGCTCTCCATCCGAGAGGACAGCGTCCCACCCAGACCCAGCTTCACTCTCTTGTCTGTCTTTTCTAATCCTTCACCGCCCCCCCACCCCAGGGTCCCCCAACCTGGCTGAGCGGCACATAAGGCGCCAACATGGGGCTGAGTGTGCCATGGCCGTGCCGGCCCCCACACCTCGGCAGTGCAGGCTTGAAGAGCCGCTTTCCAGAAAGGACGGATGTCTGAACGCCTGTGCCTCCAGCCTTGTCCCGGTCACCACCACGTGCACTGTTCCTCCCTTGGGCAGTGGGACGTGTGAGCCCGGGCAGGGTTCCGGTGCCCTGCTCCGAAGACAGGACTCAGCCACTCCGCACACCAGCAGAAGGGGGCGGGAGGGTCTGGCGGTCACCCCGGAGCGAGGAGGACAGGCACCTGCAAAGGGGTGGGAGCTCGGCAGGCCAGGGCACAGGCGTGGTGACGGGGTGCTGCATCTGGTGGTGTCCCCTGAGCCCCCGCCAGGACGTTTCCAGTGGACCTGTCGCCCCTTCCTCCTGTGCTGTCGCCTCGGCTCGGGCGCGGGGTGAGCTCAGACCCGGCTCCCTGGGAACGAAGTTGGCTGCGTTCATGGGGAAGTCGAGGCAGCTCGACTCCGCAGCGTGGTGAACGTGATTGGTCCCCAGCTAGACCTGATGCATCATGGGACTAATTTCCAAGTGTCCGTGGATATTGGACGTTCGCCAGGCGCCCAGCATGCCCGGTGAACAGGACACGGATGGACGCGGCGGACAGCTCTCGGCCTGTTTAGAAACGGTGATGAGGGAGGATGGCTGGTAGGGGGACCCACGTGTGGCAGCAGCCACTCCACGGGGAGACTGACCCGTTGACCGCCTGGAAGGGAACCGCCTGGAAGGGAACCGCCGGGGTCTCACCGTCCAAACAAAGGCACAAGGGGCCGCCTTTGGGCTCCGGTTGCTTCTAAGGACGAGAAGGAGAGCCTGGCCGGCAACCCCGTTAGCCTCGCTTGTCAGCCCGGCTCAAGGCCGCCGGTGGGCGTGTTTGTCTGTTTCCTGCGCCACCAGGTCAGAAGGAGGCGTCTTCCCCAATTAGCCCGTGTCGGCTGTCCCCCGATCACGGGCTCGCCTGCCCCGCCAGGAGGACCCGCGCCCCCAAGGGCCACCGGGAGGCGACAGGTTCCTGGGTCCTAACTGTGGTTCTCCTCATTTTAATTGAAAGTCAACAAATGGAGCCTTCCCTGTGATGGCTTCTTGCGAAAGGTCTTCCTAATTGCGTGCACTTGGCCGGCCAGGCCTGCTCCCAGCGGTCCGTTCCGCTGGGTGTTTCTGTTGTGTGTGACGAGCTGCTTTGATTAGAAAGCATTAGGAGGAAGTGACATTTTAGCATAAGCAACAGAGATGCACAGGGCCAGATTGCGGGCTTGGTCCCCAGTGTGGGGCCTGCAGGAGGCAGCCAGTCCCTGATTCTCTCTCATCATGGATGGCTCTGTCTCTCTCTCTCCCCCGCCCCCCCCCCCCCGCCCCTTCCTCTCTGAAGTCAATAAAAATAGATTTACAAAGAGAAAGAATGGTCGAGAGAACTCACTTTAGGACGTGGCCTCACTTTTGGTGACTGTTTTGGGGACCCTCCCAGTGGCCAGGAGGTTTCCATTCCCGTCTCCCAGGCCTTTCCCCTCTGCGGGGAGGAGACTGGTGCGGCCGGGCCCACTGGCTCCACAGGCGGCCTGAACCCGCCACCACCGCCTCCGTGCCCTCTGCCTCCCGGGACGGGGGTCCCCCCAGGGCACAGCGAGCCCCCGGCAGGACCGTGGGAAACATCTGTGTGACGTCAGGCAGCAGGGAGAACGCTGGCTCTCTGTTCGGCTGGACCCCTGGGTTCTGGCATCGGAGTGAGTGAGACCTCCCTCCCTCCCCCCCCCCCCAGGAAGCCCACTCTCCCTCGTCTCCGCTCTCTGCGTCCCAGCCCTACGCAGTCGCCCCAGGTTTGCACGCCCCAGGGGCGCTTCTGAGCTCCGTTGGTTTCCCATTCTGCCCCTGGGGCCGCGCAGGCTCCTGTCCCTGCAGTGTGAGCAGCGCTGCTCCATCCGCTGTGCCCCTGGAGGGCCTCCCTCCGCAGAGAGCCGCGCAGTGTGGTTGGGGACCAGCCGCCCCGAGAGCTGTCGCCTGGTGCATCCTTCGCACCTGACAGTCCTTAGCCAGCCGTTCACAGAGACTCTGCAGCTCTCCGACCTTCCCGATTCAGCTGGGCTGGCTTCCTGGTGCCAAGTACTTCACCCCTGTGAGCGGGCACGGTGTCGTCCAGGGAGGCGTCCTGTGGGGGAGGCACTCAGGGTGAGGGGCGGAGAGGGGGAGCAGGAGCTGAGGCCGCCTTCACCCCCACACTCGGCTCCCCTTCCTCCCTCCATGCTGACCTGCCCCGGGGTAAACTCACCGTCTCGCGGTGACCTGCTCCCACTGAATGACAGGTGACGCAGGGGGCAGCCAGAGAGCGCGCAGCCAGCCGCCCCAGGGAGCCGGGTGTAATTGCGTTTTAGCCCACAATCCAATCGGCCAGGAGCCGCCGGAGGACAGCAGACACTGGTGGGCCGGCAGCGGGAGGGCCGTGGGGAGCCGCCGTCCGCACACGCCATCCTCTGCCCCGCGGGAGGGTGGGGCCACTTGGGTTTGGCCCACGCAGAGGAGGACGGACAGGAGGGAGGACAGACAGGAGGACGGACAGGAGGACGGACAGGAGGACGGACAGGATGAGGCGTCGCCAGCATCTCCACCGCAGCCTTCCGCTCGGAGGCGCGGGCACAGGCGGGCTCCAGGCCCGGGCGGTGGGCATGAAGCTCGGCCGTGGGTCTCAGTCCCTGCTGAGGGGAGAGGGGTCCAGGGGGAAGGTCCTGGCAGTTACCGCGTCGTCGTCATCGAACCCGGGACTCTGCCGTCCGCAGACCGGCGCTCTACCCACTGCGCCGCCCAGCCAGGCCTCCCTCGGGCCGTGGACGCTCCAGCAGGGACTGCAGCGGAGAGGTGGTGTGGACGCCGAGGGCGACCGGGCCTCGGGCCGGGAGAGACGCGCCGTCCGCAGGGAGCCCGGCCTCTCCGGCTCCGGCGTCTCCGAACGGCCCTCCTCCTCCCACCGCAGAGGGCCGTCCGCCCGGAGGCATCGGACCCGGTGTGAGGGACCAACCGCCATCAGAGAGCCCGGCCCTGGCCACTGGGCCTCCCGCCAGGCTGCCCGCCCCCGGTCCCCTCCCCACCCCCCATTCCCGTCCCAGCAAATCCTCCTCCACCTGCCGGAGCCCACGCTCCCCACCAGAGGTCACTCCATAGCCACACACCCCTGTGCCCGCCCTCCAAGGGACTCCGGCAACAGAGTGGGGGCCGCCCTGAGAGTCCAGCCACGATGCGGCCCAGGGGTCACCCCGCCCCCCTTATCCTCCTCTAGCCCCTCACCCTCCTTACCCCCCTCACCCCCTTTGGCTCCCTCATCCCCTTATCCTCCTCTAGCCCTCACCCTCCTTACCCTCCTCACCCTCCTTACCCCCCTCACTCCCCTCACCCCCTTCGTTCCCCTCAGCCCCCTCGTCCGTCCCCTCAGCCTCCTCTAGCCCCTTGCCCCCCTCGGCCCCCTCAGTGGCACTGCTCGACCACAACCTCCCAGGTTAAGTGCACCCGTGTCCCCGCGGGGGAGGGGCCTGTACCCCAGCTGTGAAGCCACGTGAGGACGAAGCGCTACGACACGCGTGCGGTTCCTCCACGCCGGGTCTGTACAAACACGGGAGCTGTGTCACGCGTGGAGACAGAGGCTGTCTCTCCGTCCCTGCGTGCTTGGCCCCCTCGGGTGCCCACCTGCCCTGCCCTGCCCTGTCCCCCCCCTCCCCCCCCCCGGGTGGCGCCAACACCCCACCCACTGGAGGAAAGCAGACAAAAGGGTCAGCCAGGACCATCTGTGGCGACCCACGGACACAGACCACCCTGTGGCGAAGGCCGGAGCGGGCGGGGGCGGGGAGTCGGTGGAGGTCGGCAAGCGGGGGATGGACGGAGACACTTTGCTCGGGGTGATGGGCACGCAACTCGGGGCGCAGAGGAGTTTTATTGAATTGTACGCCTGGGACCTGTAGGGTTTTGCAAACCCCTGTCACTAAATTCAATTTAAAAAAAAAAGACCAAGCAAAAAGGGACCTCACTTACTTAGCATCCACACGCCTGTAGCTTACAGTGACCCTCCCAACACGCCTCGGGCCCCCAGACCCCGTGCAGCGGGGACATGGAGTCAGGGGACTGTAAGGGCTTTGCACGGGGTCCGCTGGGCCACCGGGGACTCCCTCGCCCCTCGCCTTCCCGCCCGTCCGCCGCCACCCCCGGGCCGTTCCCTGCATCTGCGTCTGCTTCTCTTTCCCCCGTGTGTTCGTTTTGTGTTTTAGCGAAACCACACGGCATTTGTCTTCCTCTGACGGGCCCCGCTCCTTAACCCCCTGCCCTCGGGCCCTCCCTGCCGTCACCAGCGGTAAGATTTCCTGCCTTTTCACTGTATGCGCCCCGTCCCCCGCTGACGGCTCCTCCCGCGCCCACTGGCAGAGGTGAAGGACCCCGCAGGGAGCACAGGGAGGCAGGTGCCTTTGGAATCCGTGTTCCAGACTTCCCCCGGAGGAATCCCCGAGAAGCGGGGTGGCTGGGTCATACAGTAGCTCTGTTTTTAATTCTGGGGGAACCTCCACACTGTTCCCCGCTGATCCATCTTGAGCATCATTCTCTCAGGGACATATTGGAGGGAGGGATATTCTTAAAGACGTACCCATGACGGTGGCTGGCGGTGGCTGGGCAGTTCTGTGTGTATGCCCCAGGATTTTATACGCGACTAGAGGCCCGGTGCATGACATCCGTGCACTGGGAGTGGTGGGGGGATGTCCCTCGGCATGGCCTGCACCCTCTTGCAATCTGGGAGCCCTCGGGGGATGTCCACCTGCCAGCTTAGGCCCGCTCCCCAGGGTCGGGCCTCAGCCACAGTGGGACATCCTTAGCGCTGCTTGAGGAGGTGGGAGAGCTCCTGCCACGGCCGCTGCACTCACAGCTGTCAGTCCCTCTGCGCCCCCCCCCCCCGCCCCCGCCAGTGCACTAACCACCAGGGGCAGCTCCTGTGTGAGCATCTGCCCCCTGGTGGTCACTCCACGTCACAGCAACTGGTCGTTCCGGGTCACTCTGCCGTTGGGGTCATTTTGCACATCACCCTTCATTATACAGGGTTGGTCCCGAGAGAGAAGAGAAAGCGAGAGGAAACGAGGGAGACTGTAAAGGGGGAGGGAGAGAGAAGGCTCGCCCCTGAAGAAGAAATAGAAACGGCCTCACCCAGGCAAGTCATTTATATGTTTTTCCATTCCCCGGGCAGCCCCGGGTCCTTTCCTGTCCTCCCCTTTACGTAAGCCCGCCGCGGGGCCGGGGCTGAGCAGGAGCGGCGGTGAACATTCCGTTCTGCGCAGCCCTGTCTCCGAGCGGAGAGAACAAAGCCCACACCCTCGGGGCCGCGGCCTGGCCTCCTGCCTCAGTGGTTGCTAGGCGATGCGACCGCAGAATGAATGCATTTCTTGCCTCCGCCTCAGTCACGTGCCTGTTCCCCGAGCGCCTGATCTCCATGGCCACCGGCAGCTGCCGTGAGACCTGCTCCTCCCGGAGCCAGGCTTGCCAGGCCCCGGCCCCGGCCCCGCCCCCGCCAGGGTGCCCCCCCCCCCAACTCGCTGCGCCCCCTCGCTCTCGGCCGGCCGGGGTCCGGGGACCGAAATGCCATTCGTGTGGGCAGAGAAAGCAAGTGTGGCCTCGCGGCTGCCAAGCCGACACGTGGGCGAGTGGGAAGTTCGTGTCGCTTTGAGGAGCCCCGACTCCCTCTTCCTCCCTCTCCGTGTCCCACAGTGAAGGGCCGGGGGTCCAGGGAGGATTACGCACAGCCATTCCCTCGGGACTGGGCTCAGCACAGCCCCAGCCACAAAGTCCCCCCCCCCCCCCCCGCTTAGTCCGCTCCTGCCCCTCTGACACCGCACCCCCTCGGCCCAGACGCCCCGGGAGGAGGACAGTCCCCCTGAGCGAGGACACGGCGCCTGGCGAGGGGAGAGCCGGGCGCCCTCGAGCCTCTCGGATGGACGGTTCGCCCCGTGTCCGGTGGTTTCCTCCGCGAAGGGGACGGTTTTGCGAAAGAAGAGGCGAGAGGAGAGAACCAGGGGGGCTGGTCTAGCTGTTCCCGACACGGGACTGGCCTTGGACGGCGAGGCTGGCCTTCAGGGCTGACCCCAAGCTGGTGGCTCCCACAGAGGGCTGCCTCCCAGTTCGGGGGCTGCAAACCCGCGCCCACGGGGCACCTCCTGCCTCTGCACGGGCTGTCCCCCCGCGGGAAGAGAGGGAGCCGAACGGCGGGAAGCTGCGGAGGCAGAGGAGGGCGTGAGGCAGCAGACGGGGCGGGACTCCTGTGCGGCCTGGGCCGGACAGCAGGTGTGCCCGCAGGTGTGCCCGCAGGTGTGCCCGCAGGTGCGCCCAGTAATCAGGCTTCTCCACGGGGGAGGCCTGTGGCCCGGCAGCCAATGAGCTGGCCAGACCGAGGCGAGAAGAGGGGGAGGCGGGGGGCGGGGCCTCCCCAGAGCCTCCAGGAGACACAGGGCTGCCCGCACACAGCGCTGCCCCTATCTCAATGTCACCCCGGAATGCTGGCCTTGGCTTTCTGACCTCAGACCTCGGACCTCAGACGGGTGAGAGAACAGACTGTCCTTTCTGGCGGCGCCGGAGGGAACCAGGCGGGAGGGCTTTGTAGCCGAGAGCCGGGCTCAGGGCCCACCAGCCCCAGCCAGACCCGCCAGGTGCCCCCACCTTGCCCTCCCCACCCCACCCCACCACCACCCCTGTCCCCCTGCCGGGAGTACAGGGTACAGGGAGAGGAACAGCAGCTTTTTCTTCCCCCAAAAATTATGACGGAGCAAAACCGTCTCTGTAGCGGCGTAAGCCAGGCCCCCAGCGCCTGTCCTGTGTGGTTCGGGGTCCAGTGCCGTGCGGGGCCCACGGGCTTGTGGCGTCGGACAGCAGGAGACGGGGCTGCTTGCTGGAGCTGCCGTGGGCTTGGGGGTGAGAAGGATGGAGTGGCATTCAGCTCCCCGCCCCCAGCCCGGGACGGGCCGTTCCTTACTGCCTGCACCTGGGCCCCGGGCTCCAGGCCGGTCTGTGCAGGCAGAGGCTCACGCCGGCGGGCGGTGGTCGGCGGTGGGCGGTCCGTGTTTGGGCGGTCCCTGTTTGGCGGTCCGTGGTCGGTGGTCGGCGGTGGGCGGTCGGCGATGGGCGGTCCGTGTTTGGCGGTCCGTGGTCAGCAGTCGGCGGTGGGCGGTCCGTGTTTGGCGGTCCATGGTCAGCGGTCGGCAGTGGGCGGTCCGTGTTTGGCGGTCCGTGTTTGGCGGTCCGTGGTTGGTGGTCGGCAGTGGGCGGTCCGTGTTTGGCGGTCCGTGTTTGGGCGGTCCGTGTTTGGCGGTCCGTGGTCAGCAGTCGGCGGTGGGCGGTCCGTGTTTGGCGGTCCGTGTTTGGCGGTCCGTGGTCGGCGGTGGGCGGTCGGCGATGGGCGGTCCGTGTTTGGCGGTCCGTGGTCGGCGGTGGGCGGTCGGCGATGGGCGGTCCGTGTTTGGCGGTCCGTGGTCAGCAGTCGGCGGTGGGCAGTCCGTGTTCGGCGGTCGGCGGTCCGTGTCCGGCGGTCCGTGGTCAGCAGTCGGCGGTGGGCAGTCCGTGTTCGGCGGTCAGCGGTGGGCGGTCCGTGTCCGGCGGTCCGTGTTCAGCAGTCAGCCGCTGCTGGGCCGGGAGCCTCTGGCCTCCCCGCGTTCTCGAGCTGGTGCTGGCTGGTCCGTGTGGCAGCGGGAAGAGGCTCCCCGAGGAGCCCGCTGGCTGGGTTGGGGTGAGGCTTCGTTCTCCCTCGCCAATCTCCTTATTGGGGAGCCGCTGGGCGCCTCCCATTGTGGTTTACCGTGCGCAGTGGAGCTGCTGGCTTCCTGTTAGTTTTGTGGGAGTTGGGGGGGGGGGGCGCGGGGCGGGATTTTAACTGTTTCCCCAGCACACCAGCCTTGAGCTCCTGGTGAGTGAAAATCATTCCCATCTTTCCCTGCTTCCTTCTGATCTCGGGGGACCGTCCGCAGCGAAGGATGGGGATCTTAGAGTCCGACTTCACACGCTCCTCGGTGTACCCCGCTCAGGCAGAAACTTTGACAATTCCTCGTTTGTGATCTTGTTTTCCAACCCAACCGAAGACTCCGGATTTCCAGGAAATCTCGGAAAAACGCCCGGCACGATGCACCGGAAGTGCTCCTGGGGCGACTGTGGGAATTGAGGCGCTCTGAGCCGGCCGCCCAGTGGTCAGAGCGCCCGGAATGTAGAACAGGTCCCCAGTCCCTCTGCTCGGGGGCCACTCGAGGCCACGGTGCCCCCAGGCCATCTGAGAGCAAGTCGCATCCAGAGGAGCGCCCCACTCCTCCCGGTACATGCCTGCATCCCGGTCCACGCGTGTGGGCAGGTCAGCCAGGCCATGTCACTCAACACGTGTGTGCACCTGTCTCTCAAAACCCCTCCTCCTCCTCTCAGCAGCACGCGGGGCTGGGGAGCCCGCTGTCCGCTCCTGGAAGGGCTCCGACGAGGGCAGCCCAGCACCCACTGCCCCCCCCCCCAGTGGCCACGGCATAGCCGCTCACCACACCGCGCAGGGACACGCGGGTCCCGTGGTGGGCCAGGACGAGGGGCAGGAAGAACGGGGTGGGGGGGGCGGTCAGACGAAGAGGCCGAGCTGGGAGTACGTGGTGCTGGCGAGGAGTCGGAGGGTGTCCGTGGAATGGGGCGGGAAGCAGGTGAGCTGGCGGGCCTGGCTGGTGTGCTCAGTGGGCAGAGCCTCGGCCTGGGGATGGAAGGAAGGGTCTCGGATTCCATTCTGGTCAGGCACGGTTGTGGGCTCCGTCCTCAGTGTGGGACGTGCAGGAGGCAGGCGATCCATGCCTCTCTCCTCCTCGATGCTTCCCTCTCCCTCCCTCTTCTCTGGAATAAAATAAAATAAAAACAAAAACACAAAGTGGGCTGGAGCGTGTTGGGTTGGCAGAGCGGAAAGTGGTGACGTGTGCTGAGGAGCCGAGCAGACGTCCGTCTCCCTGGTCTTTCCTTGTCTGGCACCACGGGCAGGGTCGCGGGGCGCGGGGGCGCGGGGCGCGGGGGCGGGGGGCGGGGCGCGGGGCAGGGGGCGGGGCAGGGGGCGCGGGGGCCGCGGGGGCGCAGGGGCGCAGGGGCGCGGGGCGGGGGGCGCGGGGCGGGGCGCGGGGCAGAGGGCGCGGGGCGGGGCGCAGGGCAGAGGGCGCGGGGCGGGGCGGGGGGCGCGGGGCAGAGGGCGGGGGCGCGGGGCGGGGCGGGGGGCGCGGGGCAGAGGGCGCGGAGCGCGGGGCGTGAGGACACGGAGAGCCAGAGCAGCTGCCGGGCCTCCAGTTCCAGCCTGCTCTTCCCTGTCCCCGAAGTCAGCTGTGTCTGAGCCTCCGTCCCGGTGTTTTCACCAGAAAATGTTCCCCGATGACCCGGCCCCCTCACCGTCCAGCAAAACCCCCGACCCTCCGATTCCCGCTCCTGTCCGTCCATCCGATTCCCGCTCCCATCCGTCCTTCCGGCTCCCGCTCCCATCCTTCCGGCTCCCGCTCCCATCCTTCCGGCTCCCGCTCCCATCCATCCTTCCGGCTCCCTCTCCAATCCATCCGACTCCCGCTCCCATCCATCCTTCCGGCTCCCTCTCCAATCCATCCGGCTCCCGCTCCCATCCATCCTTCCGGCTCCCTCTCCAATCCATCCGGCTCCCGCTCCCATCCATCCTTCCGGCTCCCGCTCCAATCCATCCGGCTCCCGCTCCCATCCGTCCTTCCGGCTCCCGCTCCCATCCATCCTTCCGGTTACCACTTCCATCCATCCTTCCGGCTCCCGCTCTCATCCGTCCTTCCGGCTCCCGCTCCCATCCATCCTTCCGGTTACCACTTCCATCCATCCTTCCGACTCCCGCTCCCATCCATCCTTCCGGCTCCCGCTCCCATCCTTCCGGCTCCCGCTCCCATCCTTCCGGCTCCCGCTCCCATCCATCCTTCCGGCTCCCTCTCCAATCCATCCGACTCCCGCTCCCATCCATCCTTCCGGCTCCCTCTCCAATCCTTCCGGCTCCCGCTCCCATCCGTCCTTCCGGCTCCCGCTCCCATCCGTCCTTCCGGCTCCCGCTCCCATCCGTCCTTCCGGCTCCCGCTCCCATCCGTCCTTCCGGCTCCCGCTCCCATCCGTCCTTCCGGCTCCCGCTCCCATCCATCCTTCCGGTTACCGCTCCCATCCATCCTTCCGGCTTCCGCTCCCATCCATCCTTCCGGCTCCCGCTCCCATCCATCCGGCTCCCGCTCCCATCCGTCCTTCCGGCTCCCGCTCCCATCCGTCCTTCCGGCTCCCGCTCCCATCCGTCCTTCCGGCTCCCGCTCCCATCCATCCATCCGGCTCCCGCTCCCATCCTTCCGGTTACCGCTCCCATCCATCCTTCCGGCTTCCGCTCCCATCCATCCTTCCGGCTCCCGCTCCCATCCATCCGGCTCCCGCTCCCATCCGTCCTTCCGGCTCCCGCTCCCATCCATCCGGCTCCCGCTCCCATCCGTCCTTCCGGCTCCCGCTCCCATCCGTCCTTCCGGCTCCCGCTCCCATCCGTCCTTCGGCTTCCGCTCCCATCCATCCTTCCGGCTCCCGCTCCCATCCATCCGGCTCCCGCTCCCATCCGTCCTTCCGGCTCCCGCTCCCATCCATCCTTCCGGCTCCCGCTCCCATCCATCCGGCTCCCGCTCCCATCCGTCCTTCCGGCTCCCGCTCCCATCCGTCCTTCCGGCTCCCGCTCCCATCCGTCCTTCCGGCTCCCGCTCCCATCCATCCGGCTCCCGCTCCCATCCGTCCTTCCGGCTCCCGCTCCCATCCGTCCTTCCGGCTCCCGCTCCCATCCGTCCTTCCGGCTCCCGCTCCCATCCGTCCTTCCGGCTCCCGCTCCCATCCGTCCTTCCGGCTCCCGCTCCCATCCGTCCATCCGGCTCCCGCTCCCATCCTTCCGGCTTCCGCTCCCATCCATCCTTCCGGCTCCCGCTCCCATCCATCCGGCTCCCGCTCCCATCCGTCCTTCCGGCTCCCGCTCCCATCCGTCCTTCCGGCTCCCGCTCCCATCCATCCGGCTCCCGCTCCCATCCGTCCTTCCGGCTCCCGCTCCCATCCGTCCTTCCGGCTCCCGCTCCCATCCATCCGGCTCCCGCTCCCATCCGTCCTTCCGGCTCCCGCTCCCATCCGTCCTTCCGGCTCCCGCTCCCATCCGTCCTTCCGGCTCCCGCTCCCATCCATCCTTCCGGCTCCCGCTCCCATCCAACCGGCTCCCGCTCCCATCCGTCCTTCCGGCTCCCGCTCCCATCCGTCCTTCCGGCTCCCGCTCCCATCCATCCGGCTCCCGCTCCCATCCGTCCTTCCGACTCCCGCTCCCATCCGTCCTTCCGGCTCCCGCTCCCATCCGTCCTTCCGGCTCCCGCTCCCATCCATCCATCCGGCTCCCGCTCCCATCCTTCCGGCTCCCGCTCCCATCCGTCCTTCCGGCTCCCGCTCCCATCCTTCCGGCTCCCGCTCCCATCCATCCATCCGGCTCCCGCTCCCATCCTTCCGGCTCCCGCTCCCATCCATCCGGCTCCCGCTCCCATCCTTCCGGCTCCCGCTCCCATCCATCCGGCTCCCGCTCCCATCCATCCATCCGGCTCCCGCTCCCATCCTTCCGGCTCCCGCTCCCATCCGTCCTTCCGGCTCCCGCTCCCATCCTTCCGGCTCCCGCTCCCATCCATCCATCCGGCTCCCGCTCCCATCCTTCCGGCTCCCGCTCCCATCCGTCCTTCCGGCTCCCGCTCCCATCCTTCCGGCTCCCGCTCCCATCCATCCTTCCGGCTCCCGCTCCCATCCTTCCGGCTCCCGCTCCCATCCATCCATCCGGCTCCCGCTCCCATCCTTCCGGCTCCCGCTCCCATCCATCCGGCTCCCGCTCCCATCCGTCCATCCGGCTCCCACTCCCATCCGTCCTTTCGGCTCCCACTCCCATCCATCCTTCCGGCTCCCGCTCCCATCCCTCCGGCTCCCGCTCCCATCCTTCCGGCTCCCGCTCCACACCCTCACTGCTTCCTGAGGAGGGGGCTTGGCGTACTGCCAGGCAACCCCCTATCGGGCCTCTCTGCCCCACTGAAACCCCCAAGTGCGTCAGGGCGGTGAATGGGTTCAGCCCCTCTCCCGTGCCTGGAGGGACGCTGGTTCTGAAGCTGCGGGGAAGGGGCCCCAGACCTGCACACAGCGGTGGCTGGTGGCAGTCGGCGCTCCCGGTGGGTTCTGGGGAACAGTCTCTCCCCAAATGCTTCTGGGGTTTGAGTGAAGCTCGTACCCCGGGCTCCACTGCCAAGCTGTTCCCACAGCTAATCACTGGGGAGGAAGGAGGAGAAACGGAGGACGCGCCTCGCGCCCAACTCCGCAGATTTATGGGTTCAATAAAGAGCAGCCTCCTCCACTCTCAGGGCTCCGCTGATTTATCGGGGCTCTGCTGGCACGAAAATTAGATTAAAAAATTTTTATTGCATCTTGTCTGAAATGCTTACACTTGAAGGGGGACTTCAGGAAAGAGGTCCCTGCCCCCGTCTCCTCCTGGGCCCGGCTCTGGGAAACCCACGCGGTGGCCGGTGGGTGTCCGCAGCCCATTGTGGGGGGGCAGATTTCCTATCCTGCTTGTCGCCCCAGCGCCTGTCCCTCGGCCCCTGCGTGGCGGTTCAGAGGGCACCTCGCTGTCCTCGCCGTCCAGGAAGAGGGGTGTGAATTCGGGATCCCCGGTGAGCCGACGGGCGGGTCTCCGGTGAATCGGGAAGGCCGCCTGCAGCTCAGCACCTCCTCCGGGGCGGCCCCCCGGCTCCCATGGCAGCCTGGCCCTGCCCCCCGAGCCCGTGGCCTCCCAGCTCGCTGTGGCCTCGAGGGAACTGGACTCGGGGCGGCCGGGAGGGGCGGGTGGGGAGCAGGGACGCTGGCGGGTGCCCCCAGCAGAAGGCCTCCACTTCCCGCCCCCCACAGAGTGGGCGGCCACAAAGACCCCGCAGGCGGGTGTGCCCAGAGGCACGGAGCACCGGGTCCCTCCCCAGGAGGCAGAAGCTGTGCCAGCACCTCGTGCTGTGTGTAACGGTCTCGGGTCTCATGTTGCGTATAACGGTCTCTGGTCTCGTGTTGCGTGTAACGGTCTCTGGTCTCATGTTGCGTGTAACGGTCTCGGGCCTCGTGTTGTGTGTAACGGTCTCTGGTCTCGTGTTGCGTGTAACGGTCTCGGGCCTCGTGTTGCGTGTAACCGTCTCGGGTCTCGTGTTGCATGTAACGGTCTCGGGTCTCGTGTTGTGTGTAACGGTCTCGGGCCTCGTGTTGCGTGTAACGGTCTCTGGTCTCATGTTGCGTGTAACGGTCTCGGGCCTCGTGTTGTGTGTAACGGTCTCGAGTCTCGTGTTGCGTGTAACGGTCTCGGGCCTCGTGTTGCGTGTAACGGTCTCTGGTCTCATGTTGCGTGTAACGGTCTCGGGCCTCGTGTTGCGTGTAACGGTCTCGAGTCTCGTGTTGCGTATAACGGTCTCGGGTCTCGTGTTGCGTGTAACGGTCTCGGGTCTCGTGTTGTGTGTAACGGTCTCGGGCCTCGTGTTGCGTGTAACGGTCTCTGGTCTCATGTTGCGTGTAACGGTCTCGGGCCTCGTGTTGCGTGTAACGGTCTCGAGTCTCGTGTTGCATGTAACGGTCTCGGGTCTCGTGTTGCGTGTAACGGTCTCGGGTCTCGTGTTGCGTGTAACGGTCTCTGGTCTCATGTTGCGTGTAACGGTCTCGGGTCTCGTGTTGTGTGTAACGGTCTCTGGTCTCGTGTTGCGTATAACGGTCTCGGGTCTCGTGTTGCGTGTAACGGTCTCGGGTCTCGTGTTGCATGTAACGGTCTCGAGCCTCGTGTTGCGTTTAACGGTCTCGGGTCTCGTGTTGCATGTAACGGTCTCGGGTCTCGTGTTGCATGTAACGGTCTCGAGCCTCGTGTTGCGTTTAACGGTCTCGGGTCTCATGTTGCATGTAACGGTCTCGAGCCTCGTGTTGCGTTTAACGGTCTCGGGCCTCGTGTTGCATGTAACGGTCTCGGGTCTCATGTGTAACGGCCTCGGGTCTCATGTTGCATGTAACGGTCTCGGGTCTCATGTGTAACGGCCTCGGGTCTCGTGTTGCATGTAACGGTCTCGGGTCTCATGTGTAACGGCCTCGGGTCTCGTGTTGCATGTAACGGTCTCGTGTTGTGTGTAAGGGGAGGCGCTCTTTCTGAAAACGTGGGGTCTGGCTCCCTGGCTCCCAGGGGTCCCGTCAGCACGCCCTCACAGGGCGCAGCCCAGGGCCATTCTGACATTAGGAACAATGTAAAGGCGTGTAGCCTCATCCTGCACGTTCTCACACGCGTGCCATTACACCACCGCGCCGGAAAGGACGCGTTGGGCCGGTGCCGGGAGCCGGTGCCGTTGGAGGCACGCCGAACGCTTGTTTCAGTCGCCCTTGCTCACAGGACTCAGGGCACGAATGGCTCCAAAACCCGTGATCACGGGAGCCGCCTCTGCTCCACCCTCTTAACCGTGTGAGTGCGTGGTCTCGGGCGGCCTCTTTCCTGGCGACGGCGCGAGTGAAGTGAGGCCCCTCCCTCCGACCTCGGGGCAGAGGTGCGTGAGTGTGGAAGGGACCCGCTCAGCGACCTCCCTTCAGGCCTCGTCGGCCTCCGGGGCTCAGCCTCTCCCCGCTCAGCCCCCAGGGGTGTGCAGACGGAGCAGGAGATGGAGTATTTCTATTCCAGCAAACCTCGGGGTGCACCTCGCCCCACCACCCAACAGCTGTGCCACCTCACCCCTTATCTACCTCTCTGCTGTCCTGAAACGGAGGGACAGCCCTGGCCAGTGTAGCTCAGTGGATGGAACGCCGGCCTGTGGACGAGGGGGTCCCGGTTGGAGTCCCAGTCGGGGCACAGGCCAGGGTAGCAGGCCCGGTCCCCAGTCGGGGGCGTGCAGGCGGCAGCTGATCAGAGGTTCTCGTCATTGATGTCCCCCCCCATCTCCCCCACAGCTCTACACAAATAATATTTTTGGGAAGTAAAATGGAGAGGTGCGTGCCCTCCCTGAGAGGATTTCTGGGAACCAGAGCCAACGCGTATCCCTCTTGTTTCCACAGACAGAGGACCCACCACCGCCTCCGCATCCCCGCCCTCACTCCCCGCTCCCCCGAGACCAGGAGCTCCGGCCAGGTCAGCGCCTCCGGCTCCTGCTCTCCGAGCCGCACGCCTTCGGGGCTCGTCCGGGATCGCGGGGGCCACCACGGGCCGTGTGTGGGTCAGCGGTGAGCGTGTGGGGCGGGGAGACACGGGCGTGTGGGTCAGCGGTGAGCGTGTGGGGCGGGGAGACACGGGCGTGTGGGTCAGCGGTGAGCGTGTGGGGCGGGGAGACACGGGCCGCCGGGGCGGAGTTTCCACGTGACCGGCTCCCGCTCCTGCCCTCGGCGCTCCACACGGGAGAGCAGTAAGGCTACACTTGGCCCCCGAAACCGAGTTACGGGAGAGCCCAGCGCGTCCGCACAGCAGGCGCTCAGCGTGGAGCAGGCCCTGCGGCTGCCCGGTCCTGGCTCAGCCCCGACTCCCCCGACTCTGTCGGCTCCCACGTCCTCGTCTGAGGCTCCCACGCAGGCCCCTGGCCGCACTGACCTGCATCGGGGCTCTCCTCGGCCCTCGCTCCCAGAGCACCTCGGTGGGCGGGAGCCGACCTCCCTGCCGGCCCTCCCCCTCCCGCCGGTGCGGGTTCCATACGCAGCGGGAGGGCCCCGAATCCGCTCCGGGCTGCGTCCCCACCACGAGCTCAGTGTGTTCCTGTCCTTGCCAGCCCCATGTCCCATTACTTCCTGCCGCCCCGCACACGTCCCACTGCCCGCAGACACGCACCCCGGCCGGGACCCCTGCCCGTGCCCACTGCCCATGACCACGGCCGCATCAGGGGGCTCTGGGGTCGCTCACGTCCCCCCAGGGGAGGGGGCAGACAGGCCAGCTCCAATGGGGGGGGGGGGATTGAGGAACAGCAGCCGGCAACACGCTCTGCCCTCTGCAGGCGAGTCCTCTGGGGGGGCTGCTGATGGGCTAGAGGCCACGCAGTGCGCCCATCGGCGAGGAGACGGAGCTGCTTGGCGGACGCTCATCGGAAGAAGGTGAGTGGCTCTTGTATAAATGGGGCGTTTCCAGGACACCGGTCTCTGAATTCTGGAGTCCTGACTGTGTGCGAGCTGTCCATCACGTGTCCTCAGGGCCCATCACGTGTCCACGTGGGCGGAGTCCTTCCCCCTCAGGGCCACGCCGAGCTCGTTCCCCAGCTGCCGGGCCCTGTCCTCTGGGACAGTGTCCCCGACCCCAGGCGAGGAGGGCTTCCCCGATAGGCCCGGCTCCCCGCTCGGTGCAGCTGGCCCGGCAGGCGAGGGGTCAGAGGTCAGGAGGCTGTTTACATGTTTCCTCCTTGGACCCAATTCAGTGGAGAGTAGATGCTTGAGTCAGGCTAGGCATCAGACGTGTTATCAATGGTGACCCTGGGCTGGGGCACCCGCAGAGCCCCCCACAGCCACCCGCCAGGGACCCCCGGATGGGGTCGCTCCTCCCCCGTGACCAGGCCCAGCCCCGGAGAGCGCCCGTGGGAAACAGAAGGCAGAGCTCCGGAATCCGGGTCCACAGCCCTGAGCGTCCGTGTGTGAATCCTGCGGAACCAGCACCTTCCCGGGGGGGGGACAGCAACGACTGAGGCCCGTGGGCGCCAGGCCCCGCCACCTCGCCAGGGAGCCGACCAGCGAAAGGGCAGGGACGGGGCTGGGAGACACCCCCCCCCAACGGCTTCAGGAGCCCGTGCGTGTCGGGGACGGTCCTCCCGTTGGGGAAAGGGGGCCCCCGTTTTCCCAAGACGCAGGCGTTTACGATGAGACCACTTGGTCTCCCTCCGGGTCCCAGCACGGACACCCTGGGGCCTGTGGGCGGTGCTGTGTTTACGGGAAGGTGGAGGGGGGCTGGGGGGGGGGGGCAGACTAGCTGGTGGTGTTTGCTGTCTTTACAGAAAGGCCGGGGGGACTAGCTGGTGGTGTTTGCTGTTTACGGGGGACGGCTGGACAGGCCCAGCGGGGACTAGGCTGGGGGCTGGCTGTCAGGATCTACTTGTGATTAGAACTGGGGTTCACCTCGCCCCCGGCCTCCTGGGGGGGGAGGGGCCAGGCTCCCCAGTTGTGTGTGATGACACCTCCATTTGGAGCTTGGGTTCCCCCCCACTCCCGCACGCCCTCCTGTGTGCCTCTCTGGGGGGGCTGTTCCTGGGCCGCCTTTTGTAAGCAGCTGCTGAGAGGAGTGAGGAGTGTGAGCCGGGCTCTGAGTGTGAGCCGCGGCCAGGCCCGAGCTGAGGGCCCCTGAGCTGAGGGCCGGGCCCTCCCAGCTGCAGCCAGTGGGTCTGTGGCCGGAGGCCCGCAGGTGGGGGGGGGGGGGGGCGGGGGGCTGGCGGGGGGAGTGGCCCTAAGGAAGTTTGAGGTTGGTTTTGAGACAGATCGTGTTCCGGTCAGGCTGGGCAGCGATGGAGATCGTCAGAGAAAAGAGCAGGAATTTTTAACACATTCTATGCCGTGAGCGTGTGTGGACGCCGGCGGCGGGCCTCCCCCACCCGCCACGCGTGTCCGTAAAAAAAACCCTTTTCCCCCAAGGGGCAGCCCTGACCAACTTTAAAATCACTTTTCGTGAGAATCTCCAGGCGGAAGTCTTTAACAACACCCACCCGGGTTGTAACGTTTTATCACAGGCACCGAAAACTTCCTTTTTAAACTAAATCCGGCACCTGGAGGCGCTCGGGCTGCTCCCACCGGCTGCGGGGGTGAAGGGTCAGAGACACGCCCTGCAGCTCGGCGGGCGCTGGGCGTCCCCCGGGTTCAGGGTTCAGACTGAGAGTCGTCACCGATTTTAGGAACCAGGTTACGTCTTAAAAGCGGGGGGGGGGGGGGGGGGGGGCTCCTGTTCACGTTTCGTTGTCAGGACCTGTGACGGCGGCCTCGGTTCCACGGGGCCGGTGACGCTGGTCACCCGCTCCCCACGCCACGTGTCCGGCTCCTCCGCGCCCCGGGGCTGCCACAGGGAAGCCTCGTCTCACCTCGAAGGTTGTGGGGACACGTGGAGCGCAGTCTCCCGTCTACCCCCCCCCCCCCCGGGGGTAACTGTCCACGTGCGGCTCCTGAGGCCGCTCCGAGGCTAGGGTGGCAGCCTCCTCCGCACTCGCCGTCCTCCCTTCTCCGGAGGTTCGGCTCCGGCTCCGGCTCCAGGGCGTTGTCTCTGTGACGGGCTTTCAGTGGCGTCTTCTAGGGAAAGTGGCCTGAGTCAGGCGGCCGGAGGGCCCTGGAGGGTGGGATCACCCGGAGGCCGGGCCCGCTCGCCCCTGAGCTGTCATTGGGGACGGTGTGGCCGGGGCTGGGCTGGCCGATTTGGGGGGGGGGGGGCTCTGAGCTGACAGGGGACGGTGTGGCCGGGGCGGGGCTGGCCGATTGGGGGGGGGGGGCTCTGAGCTGACGGGGGACGGTGTGGCCGGGGCGGGGCTGGCCGATTGGGGGGGGGGCTCTGAGCTGACCGGGACGGTGTGACCAGGGTGGGGGCTGGCCGATTGTGGGAGGGGGGGGGGGCTCTGAGCTGACAGGGGACGGTGTGACCGGGGTGGGCTGGCCGATTGGGTGGGGGGGGCTCTGAGCTGACAGGGGACGGTGTGGCCGGGGCGGGGCGGGCCGATTGGGGGGGGGGCTCTGAGCTGACGGGGGACGGTGTGACTGGGGCTGGCCGATGGGGGGGGGGGCTCTGAGCTGACGGGGGACGGTGTGGCCGGGGCGGGGCGGGGCTGACGATTGGGGGGGGCGGGGCTCTGATCTGAGCTGACAGGGGACGGTGTGACCAGGGTGGGGGCTGGCCGATTGTGGGGGGGGGAGGGGCTCTGACCTGACGGGGGACGGTGTGGCCGGGGCGAGGCTGGCCGATTGGCGGCGGGCTCTGAGCTGGGCAATTCTGCACCCAATGTGAAGCCTTCGTATTTAATTAAAAGACAAACCCGGTTCTTCGCTGAACACACATGCTCCACGCATCAGGAAGGACGTGGGTGAAATGAGAATCCCCAGGACCCGTGGGCCCGTGTGGGCTCTGGGGCAGAGCCGCGTGTGGTTGTGATGGGACAGCACCGCGCCCGAAGCAGCCATGCCGGTGGGCGAATCACTCCCTCCCTGTAAAGAGGGGCCGCCACTGAGGGGAGAGGGTGCCAGAGGAGGGACAGGGTGCGAGTTCCAAGGCACTCGGAGCTCCTGCCGATCAGATATAAATGGAACGGAACCACCTACACTTCATGAGGTCAGACGGCAAGGTTCCGAATTTAACAAAAAAGCAGACATGCCTCTCGGAGCAAAACCAGCTCAGCACCCGGCCGGCAGAGAAGCCGGCTGTTTGGGACTGTTTGGTGTGCACCCTCCCGTTTCGGGGCCGGCGCGTCCCCGATCGAGAACTGAGCTCCCACAGGATGGCGCTCTTCCCGAGAAAGGCAGTTACCCCGGAGCAACTTCTGGAAGGAAGAGCTCCTGTCACCACAAAAGGCTATTTTTGAAACAAAGGCCGTGTCAACTATTAGACTTAAGTGTTGGGGGTGAGTAACCACGGCCACAGCTGCCACAGAAGCCGCGAAGCCACTGCGAGGGGGGACGGCACCCCCGCACCTGCCCCCGCGCAGCCCCGCGCAGCCCGCACCGGCCACAGGGACACGGAGGGCGTGGGGCATCGGGGGCTGTGCTGTGGGACCTGCCCACGCCCCGTACCGAGAGGTGAATGAATGAAGACACACATGATAAAAGTAGTAATATATGCAGCATCACCCTCAGAGGGTGCCAAATTGAAATTTATATTAGAGAATAAATAGAAGAGGCGATAAAACAGTGACTGACTGATAGGAGTAGGTCTGAGCCCGACTGGAATCGGTCTCCGCACTGACTGATTTCCTCTGATAAACTAGGTTTCCTGAGATTTAACCAGGCAATAAATGAAATTTCCAGCAGCTTCATTACAGCAATAAGACAACTTTAAGACAGTGCTTCTGGAAATTATAATCATGTTTGTGAATTTCAAACAAAGCTCAAGTTCAAAATGCCTCAAGGTCATGATTATACGAAGACCTGGAAACCTGCAGCTGAACGCTGCCTCGCGGCCTCCGTAGCATTTTAAATGGAACGCCCGGGAAAACTCCGAGCCGAGGACGGCGGCAAAGCCCTCCCAGCCCTCACAACCAGATGACACCTGTGAGCGCCGAGCGGAGAGCCAGCGGCGGTAGCAGTCAGTGTGCGGGGACGGGCCGACCGCGGTCTGCATGCCCAGCAGCCGCTGGCGTGACGGGCTCACTGCTCGGGGCCGCCCTGGCCTGCGCTGGGACCTGCACTGACGGACGGAGAGGTGAGGGGTGCGAGGACAGGAAGGCCTTAGCTCCGGTGTCTTCGTCCCAAGACCGCGTGGTCTGCGCTGGCCTCTGCCCAGGCTGCCTCCCCACTTCCGACCCCGGCCTGCCTCAGCCGCGGACCCAGCTGTGCTGCCCGGTCCTCACGGGGACAGGGGCTCCCGGGTGACAGACACACCGGCACCCCTGCCTACACCCTCCTCACCCAGCTAACGCTTGTCCCCCAACCCCCCTGACCGGGAGGGGCTGAGCGTCAGCAACAGCTTCCAGTAACGTCATGGAAAACACACCAGCCACAAACCTGCTGGCTTCTGACCTCGCGCCGACCACCGCCCACGACCGGACCCGTCACTCGCTCTCGGGACCAGGTGGCTCCTCGTGTGTCCAGTCGGAGAGAGGAGGGATTTGACAGGTTGGCAGTGGATGCCGGTGAAGAACGTACTGCGGAGGACAGGATCGAGCCTCGGACTGACTCGTGGCAAAGCGCCCCAGCACACAGCCGACAGGCGATGGCTGCCAGCTGACCTTACCGTCCGCCCCGCAGTGCCGGGAGCTGAGGAACGTGGGCTTCGGGGGCGCGGAGTGCCGCCTCAGCAGCGGGATGGAGTTCAGAGGGGACACTAGGAAGGAGGCAGACATGGTAAACATCTCGTCCTTGTGCTGTGCACCCTGTGAACTAAAGCTTCGCTCTCGGGCGGGGTCCCCGTGTCCTCATCCAGGAAGTGCCCCACCTGCCCCCACTGTCCTCTCTGGAGCCGGGATTGGTCTGGTCCCGGAGGAAGGGCGGGGGGCAACGGGCAGCGGGGACTCACCAGCCCTCCTGCCTTGGGCGGGGGGGCCTCACCCGCCCATCCCGGGGGCCTGTGCCCCCAGCAGGTGGACTCTGTTAGGAATGAAGGATCTGGGGCCGGAGGCAGTCGTCCTGCCGGTGAGCCGGGCCGGCCCGCCGTGGGGCGCAGTCACACGGGGGCGGGAAGTGGTGGGGGAACGGTGGCACGTCGGTCGCTGGAGCTAACGGGTTTGTGACTGCCGTTTTCGTGTGTTCGGAGCCGTTCGTACAGGCTGTAAGTCCGGGGGTCGGCGATGCTAAACCACACGCGGACCGGCACGGTGCGGCCGATGGCGGGAAGGCGGCCGGCGGAGGGTGTGCACAGACCGCCACAGGCTCAGCTCCCTGTTCGGTGTCGGGAGAAACCCGGGACTCGCCATTCAGTGTTTACTGAAAAGAAATCAACTTTAAAACGTCCTTAAAACGTGAGCCGCCGTGGGATTCAGTCAGGTGTGTCCGTGTCCAAACGCCACCTCGGGAAGCGGAGGGGGAGCAGGGAGCGCCCACGTGCTTGGCCTGTTGTCTGGTTTGTGCGTATTTGCCCACTTCACGTCTATGACTTGCAAAATCTTTAAAGACCCGTTGACTCCATGGGAATCAATATGCAGAGTACGGACTAAGGATGCAACAGAAGAAAACCCACCTGTGCTCAGACCACTCTGTGCCACTTCCGTGTTAGGTGTTGGCGGGAGGACGTGTCCTCCCCACGCTCGCCCCCCCCCCCACACACACACTGAGGCCACTCCGTTCACTCCCCTCCCCCCCCCCACACACACACACAGGCCACTCCGTTCACTCCCCCCCACACACACACACACAGGCCACTCCGTTCACTCCCCCCCCACACACACACACACACACACACACAGGCCACTCCGTTCACTCCCCCCCACACACACACACACAGGCCACTCCGTTCACTCCCCCCCACACACACACACACAGGCCACTCCGTTCACTCCCCCCCCACACACACACACACACACAGAGGCCACTCCGTTCACTCCCCTCCACACACACTCTTGCACTGTGAGTTATCACAGAACCAACCTCAGCAACATGTATGACTCTGAAGCTATCGGACACAGGTGTACCTGTTTGGAAAATGTGGCCTAAGATATTTTGAGCGATATATGCAGAACCTTATTCAGAATCCTTTAGAAAGCGAAAGTTGTGAAATCAGAAATCAGGTTAGGCTCCCACCAGCTGAGTGTCCCTTGGCGAGAAGAGCCCCCCCCCCCCGGGGCAGGAGACGGAGCAGACAGGAGGAGGAGGAGGTGAAACCGCGAGAGAGCGTGGCAGTGGGAGAGGGCACTGCACCCACCCCGGAGCCCGAAACGACTGCAGGAGCTACAACCGGCTAAGCAGCAGATTGCACCGCCCGGAAAGGTTAATTCCGGGTCCTCCTGGGAGGCAGTCGCCGTCTTTCCAATTAAAAACAACCCACCCCTCCCCCGGAGCATGGTCACAGCGTGTGGGTGTGCCCCCCACCCGCCCCCACCCCGGGGCAGGGCGCACAGCACAGGGACAGGAGAGGCAGAGAGAGACAGAGTGAGCAGAGCTGCAGCGTTTATTGAGCATGCTACAGAGGGAGCAGAGTACACACAAGGAAAGTAGACCACCATCGACCTCCTGACTTTGTTAGAAAAGTAATTTTTAATTGTGCCGCTTCCAAACTAGACTGGATTTTACATTTCTAAAGATGTAAAAACTCAACTAATAGAAAATATACATGACCATTCTGTCTACATAGGTAACAGAATCTATGAATCTTGAAACTAAGTACATCAATTTCAAAAAAGTATTGGTCATTTAAACAGAATCAGCAATTCGGATCGACAAGAACTGTTCAAATTAATTTGACCTGTAGATTCTGAGCCATGTTTTTATTAAAGTCGGATCTATTCCTAAATACAAAATATTGTGAAGAGTTATTAAAACTGAATGTTACAACGTAAGGTAAATTAAGACTAAAGGCACATAGACTTTGGTCCCACCTGGTTGTCAGTTTTAGAAAACTGCCACAGATTCATCTTCCTGCAAAGGTTTGCAGCGACTCTGCCTCCTGGAAAGACATGCACCTGTCCTGCTAGCTAGACCCGCCTCCATGCTCAGATCCACAGCCACGTCGTCACACACACGAAGGATGGCAATAGGTATTGAAATGCACGTTAAGTCATGTCAACTTCAAAAACATCTACGAAAATATTCAGCCACAAACAAGACGGAACTCGGTGCTGACGGTAGTTATATGACGCGTCCCACAAGAGCGTGTACAAAAGGTTAAGGTTCCACAATGCTTCCACGTAGGGCTCAAACTTACAGAAATTAATACTCTGCCTCTTGTTATTCAACTAATGCCTACATTCCTAACAGAATCTAGACCAGCATGGTGAGATACAAAAAGGCCAATGTTTTTTTAAAGCAATAAAGCCTAAGGTAATAAAACTAAAAAATGCTGCTTTGTTCTTTCAATATCCTGCGTCTTATTTGACTAAATAGGAAAAAATGTGACAGCCAGTAATTCAAAGTACGTTCCAAGCAGGAGAAACACAAACTTAACCTTTTCACACACCCCTGCCTATACGTAGTATACCCCATGTAACAGTGTGCCCGAGACAAGCAATCCTTGTAAATGCCTAGTCGATTGCACAATAGCAACACTAGTTTTCCTTTAAGGCACGTATGTCAACTAAGTTGAAAAAGAAAAGGAAAATTAAACAAATTTCAAACAGACAATAAAAGGGCTTCCCTATCGAACAGATGGAATCAGCAGGTAATACTCTGCCTTTACATGCCATTTCGTTAGAACCGAGGAATGGTGACAGCATGAGAAACAAAGGGGGAAACCAACTCTGGTCCCATGTTCTGACGGTCACGGTGACGACGGCCGGCCGGGCGGCGCCGGCTCAGATGGTGGACTTGGAGAAGGACACGCGCAGGTGGTGGTTCTCCCCCAGGTTGTAGTTGTGCAGGTCGATCAGCGCCTGGATGGCCTCCTCCACCGTGGCCATCTGCAGGAGGGCCATCTTGTGATCTCTTCTGAAACAAGAGAGGAAGTGAGCCCCGGCCAGCCAGGCAGGCTCCGCCGCACGCGTGGGCTCTGCCCCGTCCACAAACCACACGTCTATCCGCAAATAAACCTCCTGGAAGAGAGCCTTCCTTCCATCCGCCACAGAAAGACAGAAAGGTGCTTACTGAAAAAACTTAAACGCCTTCACAGTGCCCCCCGTGTTGGCAAACAGCGTCCGCAGGTCCTCCTCTGCTACTGAAGGGCTGGGGGCGGAGCAAAACCAAGAAGAAAGGTTAGTCGTCAGTTTTATAATCTCTCGGGGGCCACCCTCATCAGCTGCAGCTAACCGCGGATACTCACGGGATGTTGGACAGGTGAAGGGTTGCAGAAGGAGGGAAAATGTTCTGGAAATTTTTGGAGCCGGGTTTCTTGAAACGATGCAGTGGGGAGTTGCCAAAATCTTTAGTGAGACCTTGGTCATCGAGCCCCTCCCGAGGCAGCTGGACAGTCTGGTGTTTGGAGAGAGTGACGCGGATGATCTTCCCGTACATTTTCTGTCCATTAAGATGGTTCATGGCTACAAAAAACAATTTTTACCAAATTTTTCACAAAATATAAGCCGTGGCCCCAAGAAAGGAAGTGAGCACGCCTCTCTTCCCTCCTGCGCCCACCCAAACCCAAGTTCATCTTCTCCCCACCCCCCACCCCCCCATCGAGGCACACTACACTCTGACAACAGTCCGTACACAAAGTGAAACCAGAAGCGATTCAGAAGGATGGGTCTGATTCCCCGCACAGGTACCGCTCCCCCACGATGCCCGTGGGCACCGGTCACCAAGGCGCCAGGAGGAGGAAAGGCCCCCCGAGCAGAGCGGACACGGGGAGAAGGGGACCCTGTGCCTAGACTCTCCTCAGAGGCAGAGATGAAGGAGAAAGACAGGTGCACAAAGGTCTGTGCGCTGTCTGAGCTCCCACCGTCGCTGGTAAGAAACTGCAGCTCCAGCTTCTTGTCTCCAAGGGCCAAAAGGCCCGGCTCTTACACGGTTACCCGGTGAGCCTTCTTAGATGTAACAGCAAAACGACACTAGTCCTCACTCCAAACACAGCAGACTTCAAAATAAAAACGGTAACTATGCATCAACCTGAGGTGCCATCATTCCTGAATCTCCAACTATCTGAATTCTCAGCCCAGAACGTGCTATTCGGTCAATGACGGTGTGAGGATGTGGTTAGACCTAAGCATGCGATCTGATTCTGATGTAGTCAAATGAGATACCAATTTAATTAAAATCACTCATTACTTACGTAAGCAAAACTAGGTGTAACTTGACTAAAGTATATTTTTTAAGTTTCCAAAAGGGATTAATGGTGTATCTGGCACAGGTTTTTTCATTTTGAAAGAACCTGGTATCCTTAGAATACATTTTCCATGTGACTGTTTACTTTTAAATGACATTAGAATTCAAGTAGTCTGGCATTAATTACCTGGAATTCCAGAGTTCATGAACAGCTAACTTCCACTACAGAAAATAACCAGGAAAAGAGCTTTATAATATAAATGCCATGTTTTTTATGAACAGTTGTTACTGTGTTTTTGAAGCCCGAACCCCTTTCCATGAGACAGTAAGAGGACAGCAGAAAAACACACACGTTCACCCCCACCACCACTGACAGGGAAACCGGAACATCAACACAACAGGGAACCCCGGCTCCGGGAACAGTCCCCGTGCCCGCCCTTCCTGCCGACGGACAGGAGCCCGCGGACGGCAGGCCGCGCTTACCCAGCTGCGACTGGTGCCCGTCCGCCATCTGGATGAGCGCGCTGTCCTTCTTGTTGTACAGGATCTTCACGCGCTGCACGTCCCCATAGACACCTTTCGTGGGCCAGAGAGGTAATCCAAAAAGGGAATTAATTTTATGTGCAAGTCAGCCAGAGATTATCTTCTGACATATTAATGAAACATTCAGACATCAACATGATCACTCATTCAAACTCATCATTCTCACAAATGAATAAAGAAAGATCAAGATTTTGAACAGTGAACTTTGAAAAGAACAAATTTTGATAACCCCTCAAAGCTATGTGAATGATATTAAAGACCATGCAAAATAAATCAGCATGCATTAAAACAAATTTTGTGTCTATGGAGAGTTTTAAATAGCAAAGAAAAATAGCAAAAGATTTACTATTCAACTTTAAGCCAAAGTGCTAGCTACAAATAAGAATTAAGGTGAAACCAAAATCAAATCAATAATAAAAGTATAGTGCTAACAATAACATACCGAAGAGGGTAAACAGACTTTGGGGCGTAACCATCTTTAGAAGGAGAGAAGAGCAAGCAGCGTAAGACAAGGAGAGAGGAGAGTCGAGGAAGAGCGGAGATGAACAGATCATCCATACGAAGGGTGGTTCCCGCAGGATGGTGAGGTGGTCATGATCATGGTTCAAGGCGGTTAATTGGGGCAAGTTGGTCCGAGGAACGTTTGTTCAAGCCCAGAAGCATGAACAGGGGATGGAGACAGGGAGTGAAGACAAGGACAAGGAAAATAAGGGTCAGACCGGGGAGGGAATGGGTGTTGGGAGAGACAAGGAGAGGGGCGGTGCACACACGGGGAGAAGGATGAAATGGGGAAGGGAAACAGCAATGCAGAAGAAAAAAATAAGGAATTGGGGAACAAAAAAAAAATAAAATATAGGTCAGTACATAGGAAATGCAGGAATTTGGTCAGAAAAATGGTTGGTTTATGTACTGTACAAGAAAAACTGAGTAAAATGTAGTCATCCAAGACAAATATGGGTAAAGTACATCTACATCAAAGTAAATTACAGCATTTCATCTCAACACGGGGCGGGGGCATGCACAGGGGGTAACTCTGAACTGTAACTGCATAAGCACGGCTGGTTATGAAATGCAGGCAGGATTTTCAAAAGAAAACAAAGGCACTCCGAGTCAGACCTTTTCACATGCAGAAGTGCGAGTGACAATAGTACCAATGGCAAAGTAAGCTCAATGTTCGTATTGACAGAGGCCAATTAAAAATGAAACAAATGTTCAAATTAGACACCATAAACTCATCCACTGAGCCTCCCACATTTCATACCAGCTCTCATAGCAATCAAAATAAAACATACCAGACATAAATGTACAACTAAAAAATAACTCAGCGTAAACTAGTTAACGGGGTGACAACGCTGAAAATATTTGTAGGAGACAAGTGACTGATAACTGCAAAGAAAAATTACTAAAAGGCGGGAGAGTGCCTCGGCAAGATCTTTGGAAGAACCTTTAAAGAAACACGGATTAGAGTTGTTCACATCAAAGAAGATTTAAAAATACAATGACACATAAGCATGAAATGAACAAGCAAATAATTAGACAAGGCAAAGAGCAAAATTTTTTACAGTTAAATCTGCAAACTGGATTACATTTGCCTTCAAGAACAACAAAAAGATAAAAAGCCAAACTACTGTACTTCACCATATTTTTCTTAGGAAAAATAGGTAGTTAGGTTAAAAATGTATATTTAAAGAGATCTGGCTAAAGAAATAAAGTATTGCTTAAGTACTTAGGTTTTATTCAGAAGTAGAAACATACAAAAATACTCTGACTAATGAATGTACACAGCGGAAAGGCCAGTGCCAAATGAAACCACATGGAACTGCACAGATGGGATGGAGGGAGGGGGGACAGGACGGGCGGCCACTAACCTCCTCGTTCAGATTGCTAACCAGCAGGACCGTGTTGCCGCCCGCAGACACTCCGGGCATCCCCACGCGGCCCGCCGCGGCCGCAGCCGCAGCCGCGGCGGCGTTTGGAATGGCCAGAGGACTCAGAGCTCCTGGAACAGCTGCAACAGGAAGCCCTAATTTTAAAATAAAGCGCATTTTACGAAACACACACAAGTCGTTCACAAACACCATTAAGCACCAAGGCTGCGGGTTCAGGCTGCACTCCGTGGTTCCTGCAAGGGAAGCGGCGTGAAGAGACGAGGCGCCTGCTGGTGGGCGTCTGGCAGACGGCGGCAGGGAAACCGTTCACGTGAGAAGTGGAGGACGGGCTGTGTGAGAGGTTAGACGGTCCGTCTCCTACGGAAACGCAAAGGGAGCATGGCGGGTGGATCCAGTCCAGCCGTGCACGCGGTCAGTGAGCGGCCACGTCTAAAATCACCTTCCACGTCCGAGGGACTCCCTTGCGCCAGTGCGGTCCTCTTCACGAGCTCTCCTGCAATCAGAGCTGGTGTCACGGCTCCCAAGCCAGGGCCCCGTGCTGGGGACAGCCGTTTCCACGGGAGGCGGGATGTGCTTACAACACGCAACCCCGACCAGCAGGAGCACGGACCACGCCCCGGGCTGTCCAAACACACCCATGCCCATAGCCATCTGGTGTGACAGAACCTGTCTTTTTCCCACCACATTGGCAAAAAATAAGATTTTTGGAGTGCCACAGGATTTTAATGGTTCAGGCGTGCCAGAGAGGAAAAGGGCTGAAAACCGCTGCCTGAACGAATCACCTGAATAGTATGTAACGTACTCAGAGGCCTGAAGAGTCTTACCAAAACCGGTTGGCCTTCCTTCCCCTCAAGCAGGTGCCAGGAACCCAAGTTCCTCACCACAACGCTCCCCGCGTCACGCCTGCCAGTGCTCCCTGTCCGCCACCCTACTTCTGGCCGCCCGGTCTGGGCTGCTCATCCTCCAGACACTCCCGTTACTTCTGCAGAAATTCCCTTCCACCTCAGCACCGTTACCCTTTCCAGCGCCAGTGAGCTGGAGTCCTTCCTCCTCACACACCAGCTGTTCTCGAACGACAGGACAGTGGCTTGTCCTCCTCCCCGGGACTAAAAGCCAGCCCGCCGGGTTATCGGTCAGACGTACCTGGTGGCCCGGCCCTGAGCGCTGCGGCCACAGCGGCCGGTTAGTCCTCCTCCCGGCCTCGTCTGCTGCCGGATGTGCTATCACCTATGGCTTCCGACACCTTCCGGCCTCGTCTGCTGCCGGATGTGCTATCACCTATGCTTCCGACACCTTTTCTTTAGCCAGTTTACCTTTTCACTCTGGACACCTCGCTCTGTAAGATCCACCATTTCTTAGCCTCCAGTTTTTGACGTGAAAATGTCCCCTCCAGCAGGTGCTGCTTGCCCTCCCTCTCTCCAGTTTGGCTCTGCTGGGTGTTCCCCCGACACATGGTTTGGGTCCTCCCTTTTTTAAACTTCTCCACATTTTTTAGATTTTACTTTTTGTCTTGGGAAGTTTCTGATGTACCGAGAGCGACTGGAATAATGAATTCGTGCGGCCATCACACTGGCCTACACTCACTAACTCGGCCGGCCCATCTTGTCCCCGTGCACCCAGTTAACTCGGGAGGGATCCTAGAGGAGGCCTGTGTCGGAGAGGGAGCCTCTGCGTCGGCGTTTCCTCGCCCCAGTGGGCTCCGGACCGGCGGGGCCCTCTCCTCTAACCGCTCACATGTCATGGGCAGCGCACAGTCCGCAGGGCACCAACAGCCGCTGCCACACCGTCAGCGGGCGGCTCTCCTCACCCGGGGCCGCGCCGACACATTCCGAACGCCTCGCAGCCACTGCGCTGAGCAGGGACCCCCTCACACCGTTCCCGATTCCCACACGGTGGCCGACGCACGAGGCGCCCACCCACAACCGGCACCAGCACAACTCAGTGGTGCCGGCGACTGACACGTCACTCCTGTCTCCCGGCCTCACCTGGCTGTCAGGGCGGCACCGACACTTCTGTTCCCTTCCTTGGTGTTACTGAGACCCACCCGCCCCCGCTCTCTCTCACACACACTCTCACTCTCTCTCTCTCTCTCTCTCTCACACACACACACACACACACAAACAGACTCTCTCTCACACACACACAAACACAGACTCTCTCTCACACACACACACACTCTCTCTCTCTCTCACACACACACACACACACACACACACACAGTCTCTCTCTCTCTCTCTCTGGAGAAAGAAATGCAGTATCAACTCTCAAATTCCCTTTTAACAATATAAATCTTTCCTAAAAAAATTCATCAAAGCCACTTGACGGGCTCTTTTCCATAATAAAAAATTAAAATCAGTTTAATTCCTGGTTTCATTTTCAATTCCAAGTGATAACTCTACAAATCTCCTAAGAGACTTACCTGAAGATCTCAGTCACCAAAACTGAGAATAACCTTGCCCTGGCCGTGTGGCTTGGGTGGCTGGAGTGTCGCCCCGAGCACTGACAGGTGTTGGTTCGGTCCCCAGTCTGGGCCTGAGGGAGGCAACCAATCCACGTCCTTTCTAAAATCTATTAAAAAACCTCACCCTGGCCCGCGTCAGTCAGTCAGAGGGCAGAGCGTCAGCCGATGAACAGGGGGCCCCGGGTCCGGTCCAGACAAGGGCACGCCCTTCAGGTGCAGGCTGGATCCCTGGCCTGGTCAGGGCACACGTGGGAGGCAACCACTCGATGTCTCTCTCTCACATCGATGTATCGCTCTCTGCCCCCCCCCCTAAAAAAAAAAATCAATGGAAAAATATCATTGGGTGAAGATGAGCAAAAAGTCTCAAAAAGCTCCTAATCCTTAGCATTTTCTAGTACGTTTTTAAAAATATATTTTGATTAATTTCAGAGAGGAAGGGAGGAGGAGAGGGACAGAGATGGAAACATCGATGAGAGATAATCATTGATTGGCCTCCTCCTGCACACCCTCACTGGGGATCAAGCCTGCAACCTGGGCATGTGCCCCCGACAGGAATCGAACCCAGGATCCTTCAGTCCACAGGCCGATGCTCTACCCACTGAGCCAAACCAGCCAGGGTTCTAGTACATTCCTGACACAGGACTGTCTCCTGTCTACTCGCATATTCTCATCTCCTCCCACTCAGCTACACCTGTGCACTCACTGGGTGAAGATGAACAAAAAGTCTCAAAAAGCTCCTAATCCTTAGCAATGCAAACATGCAGGACACTTGAGATTGTGGGGGAAACAATGATGAGTTCCCTATATAAAACCGGGCGTCTCAGCAAATACAAACAGGCAAAGGCCCCAGCACCCTCGGGCCCAGAACGTGGGTATTTGCTATCAGCTGAGGTTTCTTGGTGTTTTACTGTGACACTGTTTCTTTAATGAGTTGCAAGCGAATCCTTTAAGCTTCTCAGAAATTACCTGTAAGATCTTGATGTCATTTCCTTTGATACCTTTAGGGCAGTGGTCGGGAAACTCATTAGTCCACAGAGCAAAATATCAACAGTACAACGGTTGACATTTCTTTTGAGAGCCACATTTTTTAAACTTAAACTTTTTCTAATGCCACTTCTTCAAAATAGACTCGCCCAGGCCATGGTATTTTGTGGAAGAGCCACACTCAAGGGGCCAAAGAGCCTCATGTGACTTGAGAGCCACAGTTTGCCGACCACGGCTTTAGGGTCAAATTGTGTGCCTGCCACGTCCCTAACAAAATGCCTAGGGCCTACAAGATACTCAGCAAATGTAATAATACACCTCCTACTGATAAAGCCTTTAAGAATCTATAGTAATAACTATAAACAAAGAGCATCTGTCACTCATTGGTTCTCTCAGTTTTACCTTTACAGATGATACACTTGAAATAGTATTAATTTATAAGTTGATTTGAGGGAATAAAGGCTTAAACTAGATCCATAAAGTAGCAGCTTTTCTGGAAACAATGTTATCAAAACAAAGCATCCATTATCCTCAGGATGAGGCGATGGCTGGTGCAAGATGCAGCAGAAAATTAGAACAAAGGGTCAGTTTTGTCTGAAGTCACCAGAATTCATTTCAAATGTCAATTGCTTCTATTGCATTAGGGTGCCTCTATTCAAGATGTATCACTTACATTTTTACAAAAGGCAAGTGCAATGTTACACATACACAGAAAATATCTATTTCAGAGAATTGTTTCATTATAATACTTTTTCCTTTTTTTAATTGATGGACACAAACTTAACTGTAAGAGCTTGAGACTCACGAAATCTTGGTTCCCTATGGATAGAAATTCTAAAGACAACTTTACAAATGTCAGAAATCAAGAATGTCCCAGGCACATCAAGTAAAAGGAAACTAAGACTTCACCTTAAGTGATGACTTCATTCATTTTACTTACAAAATAACATTTTCCTTATTTTTTCTTCACCTTGACTCCAACTCAGTCAGCTGTAAATGTCTGCCCTGTTTTTGTTAGGTGGGTCATATCCATTGTCAAACAAGGTGAAATAAAATAAATACCAAAACCAACTTTCAAAAAATTACACTGGAAAGAATTTTCTATGAAGAGTATAATAATATGCCTTCCTCCCATTCCATATTTGTCTGTCAACATCTCACTGCTTCTATGCTGCGAGAAATGAAAGCAATCAGATTAGCGCCCCCCCACCCCCCGCCCGCGTATGCACAAGGGGACTGGGCCCAGACTTAACTAGGCAGCATGACATCCATTTGAAAGTGTCAACATTTATCAACAACTCAACGGTATTTCTCCTCTAGAGCTTTTCTCCTCTGATTTGGGGAAAGGAGGTACGGATGTGAAGACACATAACGGATATAATTTTTATATACCTTAGAAGAACACTGAAGTTTTTCTAAACAGTATTCATATGGCTTCTCGCCCAAGAAAAGTAAAATGTAACACAATTTGTTAAATTCCAAACGGGGGTGGGGGGTCGCTGTACTTACTGGAGTTTAACAGGCCCTTTCCCACTGGCAAATGGGGGCAATGCAGACAAAAGAAATCATACCTAAGAGGGACGTCTCCTTGGCGAACGCTGCGGCAATAGCGGGGTCCAGTGCCGGCTGTCCATCCCCAGATGGGAGGTCAGGTCGGGTGTAATCCCTGCTTTTATCATTGTTGTATTTTACATTCAAATTCACCAGTTTGGAAAAATCGATCCTTAGCGTACAGCAGGCGTTGTAAATGTTCTGACCGTCCAGGGCCTGAGAAGTGAGTCAGCGAGGAGCACGTTCAGGAGGGACGACTGGCAGGCGTGACCGACGACACACCGCGGACCAGGAGGGGTCAGACCCGTCCTCCCTCCTTCCCTCCGGCCCCAGCCGTACGGGAACTGCTCTCACAGGACTGCCGATCCTCTGGAGAGCGGGGGTGCTGCTTGAATCTGCACTACACCCCCCAAGCACACGCACAGACACTTCTCATTTTAAAAATCTGCAATTGATGAGGCTCCCCAGCCCTGCCCCGGCAGTGCCCGAATGGCCGGCACCACACGGTGACGGCGACACCCACACTCCACCGGGCCTGTGGAGGCTAATGGGCTTCGGCTGCTGCCGCACTGACGGGCTCCACACAAGTCCCATGAAATGGGCAAAGCGGTTCCTTCCCGTGAGGCGTGAACAGCCTGGGACGTAGCAGACCCCACGTGTGCCCGAGGGCCCTGGAGGAGCCAGGCTGCAGAGCCGGAGGCCGCTCTCTCTCCAGCCGGTTACTTCACGCTGGCGGCCATGCCTCCCAGGGGCACCTGGAGGGCACAGGGCGGGCCCCGGACCACGCTGCTGCGCCGACTGTGCCTGTCCGGCACCTCGTCAGCCCCGGGCCAGTCCCGCGGGCCACCGGCTGGGGCAGGAGTGGCCGTCCCTGAGGGAGAGCAGGCCTCCCTGGGACAGCTCAGGTCTGAGGGCTGCGCTCAGTGCCTCTAACTCCAGGGAAGGAGACCCCGGGTCCCGACAGGTCAGGGCTGGCGCTGGCGCAGCGCTAACGTTTTAACAGGGAGCCCGCCCCGCCCCGCCTGCGGGCTGTGGGGAGTTTGAATGGCCTCGCTGACTACTCTGACTGCACGTGGCTGAGGGAGGGAGTGAAGCAGACTGAGGAGCAGCCAGGAGGGGCCTGTTGTGGAGACCTCGATGACCACTGAGCACACAGGCTCACGACTCAGCAGCACCCCCACTCTGAAATAGAACGCCCCTTACCCTAATGTACAGGGTTAAGTTTATGTGAGTACCAGGGGCCTGGTGCACAAATCTGTGCACAGGCTGGGTCTGGCTGGCCTGCCCTGATGGGGCCCATAGGCTGGCCCTCAGCGGGGAGGGCTACAGGCAGTTGATGATGGGCCCTGCCCCTCATCGGGGTGTTGGGGGCCGATCAGGGGCAGGGTCGGCCGGGGGGTGGTGCAAGTAGGGCCCGGATCAGGCCAGTGTGCGTCACAGCCACTGCTTGTTCTGCCTTTCTGGTCACTGGACTTTTATATATATTTTTACGAAGCTTAAAACTTAAAAAATAAGTCAACACAAGTTCACCCCTTTCAAAACAGAACTGGTGAAAACTCACTTAAAGGGACCACACACACACACACACACACGCACACGCACACGCACACGGATTCCAATCGCGTGTGCGTGGGCAGGCACTCGCATGGGCTGCCGGCCAGCGCCATGTCCACGCCAGGGCGGCGCTCTGCGGCACAGACAGACCACGCCCGGGGCAGAGAGCACCTTTGCTCCGCAGCTCCCCACGGGAACGGTTTGGATTCAGGACTGGCCTGCAGCACGGCGGCCTCGGCAGACTTGGCGACAGCCACAGTGCCCTGCCCGACCCTCACTCCCCAACCTCCACCCGCATCTGCTTTCCCCGAGTCCTTCTCTCTTAGAAAGCAAAATGCTGCTTTTACTAGCAGTGTTCCCAGTTTCCAAAAAAAACCCCTCAGCCAACCAACCAACCAACCAACCAACCAATCCCAGAGCACAGGGCTCCCAGCCCCAAAGCCGGCTCCCAGAGCCCTGCGTTCTCCCCGAAACAGGAGGGGACACCGCCTGCTGTTGGAGCCCAGTGCTCAGAAGAGGCCCTCACCTCCCACACCTCTGAGGGGATCGCTGCGCGTGACAGGGAGCCGACTCTCCGGCTCCTCGCCGGATGAACAGCAGCCAAGTGACCAAGGTTAGAAGCCACTGTGTACCCTGGGTGCCGGCTTAGTGAGAGGCGGAGAGCTGTGGCACCCGGTGTGGGGAAGCTGTGCCGGGGAGCCGGTCCCAGAACCCACATCGGTGCTAGTTCCAGGAAGGCAGCAGAGCACAGCAGGCGTGGGACTCAGCCCACAGACGCTGGTCTGCACCCCGTAATGCTACAGGCACGCGCAGCTGAGCCACCTCCTTTAACAGGCTGTACATGCAAGTGTGTCTGCCCGGGAAAAAGACCACGTCGCAAAAACGCTCCACACTCACTAGTTTTGCTTGTTGAGCATTGACTGGATCGCCATATTGGAGGAGAGCTTGAAACTGGTTATTTTTTGTAAATGTGATTATCTTCAATACAGCACCAAACTTAGTAAATATCTGGGAAGACATGAACAGGAAAGTGTTATCTCCTCTGCCATCACCTCTCCAATCCGTCGGCTGCAGGCACACGCAGGCACACGCACCTGGTGAAGGACATCCAGGGTGACAGGGTAGTACATGTTGTCGATGATGATCCGGAGCACCGGGCTCTGGGCGGGGGTCACCGCGCTCTCGCTCACGGTGGTGCCGCTGAGGGGCGTGTTCGCCGTCTGCACGGCTGTCACGGCCTGGAGGACAGCTTGGGCACGCTGAAAGGCACAGACCAAACTTGGAAACACGCAGTGTTTTCACTTACATTCTGCTACATGTTCCACTCTCAGCTCATCTCTTCCCTACACACACACACACACACACACACACACACAGAGAAAACTTAACACTCAGAGCGTCCTTTGGTGCCAGGCATTGTTTCAATTCAAACATCCTCACATTTACTTCAAAATGACCATCTAGCATGGGGACCAATGCGGAACAAGCCAAGACAGGCATGTGATCTACTCCCCGATGAACATTAAGATGCAAGTTTTAGAGAACGATAAATTTTCAATCTAACAATAGTCACACTCTATAAAAAAGGCACATGGCCAACCTCAAAGGATTACTGTATTATCTAAAAGATTTCACAGTCTTATCTGTAATACAATCTTAAAATAAGAATATTCACAATACAATTTAAGTCTTTTTTCATGCTAGTGGAACATCTGACATCAAAGTTTTTAGAAAATGGTTGTACACTTTAGTTTATAACCGTTAGATTTTGAAGAACACTTCAAAGATAAAATATGAAAGACATTTCCCATACAATGTTATGGTATTTGATACACTATTATTTTAATTTGACTAATAAGACATTGCTAATAAACCATGACACTGAATACTGTAACAAACACCTTGTTTTCTGAGATTTTAAAATGTGGAAAATACATCTACACTAATAGCAAGCTACAAATTGACCATACCTTCACAACGCCCACCAGCCAATCAGGAATGAGTATGCAAACTACCCCAACAAAGATAGTGGGTTAATTTGCATATGTAGGCACCAAGCAGCTGGGGCAGGGTGGGCTGCTTATGTGGTTGCCATAGAAATGATGGAGGTATTCCATATCCCCCCTCCTCCCACTGCTCTGTGCCTCTGGGCAGCATGGGAAGGCAGAAAGGTGGCTAAGCCCAGAGCAAAATGGTGGCTCCCACCAGAGTAAAGGTGGTATAGGCGGCCAGGAGAAGGAAGACCCACTCTTGCACGAGTCTTCATGCATCGGGCCTCTAGTATATACAGAATTGAAGTACAGTATTTTTTGGAAATCTGTCAATTAAGTCATATGCTAAATACTCCAAAATGACTACCTTTACTACAACTACTATGCTATTCCTATTATTATGACAGATTCACTGATAAGAAAATTTCTTTCCACCTTATCTAGGGTCAAAAAATCATTATAAAGGAAATAACTGTTAAATGTACCAATGACAAGTACTCTACATTGCTCCCCGTGTAAAAGCTGCTCTGGCAGATGAGCAGGAACACAGAAGGGACCAGCGATGAAGGAAAAGGAGACACAAAAAAAACCCCAGAGAACAGACAAGAGTGTCTGCTGGTTTCGGAGGCTCATATACTGAAATCAGAATAGAGAATAGCATGGCTGCTTTACAAAGATGACGTACAAATTCGTAGTGTTCCTTTTTTTGAGATATTAGCTACACTATGGTGGTAATCACTGCACAGTATGTACGTGTCAAATCACATTGTTATATGTCAATTATCTCAAACTGAGGCCCAGTGCACGAAATTCGTGCACAGGGGTGAAGGGATGTCCCTCAGCCCAGGCTGCACTCTCTCCAATCTGGGACCCCTTGAGGGATGTCTGACTGCCCCAGGCCTAAACGGACAGTTGGTCATCCTTCTCACAATCCAGGACTGCTGGCTCCAAACCACTCACCTGCCTGCCTCCCTAATTGCCCCTAACCACTTCTGCCTGCTATCCTGATCACCCCCTAACCACTGCCCTGCCAGCCTAATTGATGTCTAACTGCTCCCCTGCCAGCCTGTTTGCCCCCAACTTCCCTCCTCTGCTGGCCTGGTCACCTCTAACTGCCTTCCCCTGCAGGCTTGATCGTCCCCAACTGCCCTCCCTTGCAGGCCTGGTTCCTCCCAACTGCCCTTCCCTGCTGGCCTGATTGCCCACAACTGCCCTCCCTTGCAGGCCTGGAACCTCCCAATGGAGGTGACCATCTTGTGTCCACATGGGGGCAGCCCTCTTGTGTGTTGGTGTGATGGTCAATCTGCTTTATTACTCTTTTATTAGGTAGGATAAAGCTGAGGGAGAGAGATGTTAATTCACTGAAATACTACATAACCAAGGATCATATATAGCTTTTAAATGCTGATTAAGTTAACTTACAAATGTGTTAGCTAAAGAGACTAACTGAAATACACATTATAAAAAGGCAAACTACTAAAGGGACTTAACTGACAAAATCCAAGCAGTGGAGTTATGTAAATAGCTTATGCTAATAGTCCTGCCACATACACAATTTCTATATAAAATTTTAACTTGTAATGAGTATTTTGACCAGGTCCTTAAAAACACTGAAAAAATACTATTTAGCTAATTTACACAGTACTAATTTAAAATATGAAGAGATCAACACACTTTTAAATAAATAAATATAGTAATATTTAACACTTAGAAACACACTGCAAGAAAATGTCTTAAAAATAACAAGATGCCCATAGACACAGCTTCAGAACCATTAAAAACTGTATTTTCTGTTAATATGAGACTCTTACTATCTTGTAGGCCATTTCGTTTATATGCCTACACATACTCACTTGGTTCAGTGTGTTATCTGTCTTCAGTTCCTTATGATTGGAATACTGGATGTAAATCGGTTGGTTCCGAAGATGAGGTGTCACAGCAGAATAGTAATTCACCATAGTGATAGCAGCTTCTTCTGTTGCTAGTTCCAAAAATGCCTAAATATGTAAATGCAAAAATATTTCATGCTATGAATTAAATTCAAATAAACTTTAATGTGTGCCTAACCTATTCAGCTAGTTGGAAAAACCAGTATCTAGAATATGACCTGACCGGTGACTAAGATGCACAAACAAGCCTAAGTGGAAACCCTTTCCTGAAGGCCAGACACACAAAACCCTGCCTACACGGTACTTCCATCTTCCACCTGTTTCCCCAACTTCACAGACGTACGTCCCCAATTAAAGCTAGAGAAGCCCTAACCGGTTTGGCTCAGTGGACAGAGCGTCAGTCAGCCTGCAAACCAAAGGGCTCTGGGTTCGATTCCAGTCAAGTGCGTGTATCCTGGGAGCAGACACCTCCCCGCCCAGGCCCTGGTCTGGGGGGTGCAGGAAGCAGCCAATGATGTGCTTCTCTCACGCTGACGTTTCTCTTTCCTTCTCTCTTCCACTCTCCTTAAAAACCAGTGGGGAAATATCCTCAGGTGAGGATAAACAAAAAATATAAAATAATAAAAAATAAAAACCAGAGAAAAATAACTCTTGTTTTTTCTAGTATCAGAATTTTCTCTCTCCTAACCTGAAGAATAAAAGCGATCTCAAAGTCATATTTTAAAGCAGTATAATTTAAGAGACAAAAAAAAAATTACATGTCAGATTTTTAGTAGCAGCATTAATATTTAAGGGAATGTTAAATTTCATACTGCTTCTAAATGGTATTGGAATTTAAAAACAAAAGGATTTTTAATATACCTGGACACTGCTGTGATGGGCACGTCTACTCAATGAAGAACATCTAGGAGTAATGACTATTTTCTTCTAAGGCTGTCAGGTATTTCCAGGGAATAAGCTTAAAGCCAAGATGTGACCAGTGCCCCTGACTGCCAAGAGTACAAAGGGCAGAGACACAGGAAAGCCCTCCACCTGTGTGGCCACAATCTCACTGTGGGGAATGCTCCATCTGAGTGAGTCTCAGAGTGCAGCCAGTTGCTCCTTCTGCCTCTGCATGAGTTCCCAGGAAGAGCTATGCTTCTACTACTCCCTCCTCCCTTCTCCCGACCAAGAGACAGCTAGCACCTGCTGCCCGGCTGTCTACCAGCTGTAGGTTCTGAAAGAGGCGCACCTGGTTTTTCCCTTTCAGCATGAGGATGTTGGTCACCTTCCCAAAAGGTAAGCCCAGAGCGATGACCTCGGTCTCTGTCGCCTCGCCGGGCAGTTTTCGGATGTGGAGAACACGAGAAGGCGCCCCATCCATCTTATCTTCTCCTTTAAACTTTTTACTGTCGTTACCATTGGCTGAAAGACAAGAAAATAGTCTTCATATTAATTTTCCATGTCTGCATTTAAAAAGATAAAGCATTGTTTATGAAGAACCTAAAAACACAGTGAAGCATACTGGATTAATTCCAAAAACGGGGTTTCAAAGAAACAAAGAGAATCCGATCTACCAGCTAAGTAAGATTGCCACTGGGTTAATGTTCTAAATCGTGTATGTAAAGAAGAGTGATAATGTCAGCTCATAAACAGATTGTCCAATGGCGAAAGAACATAATTATCTTGCAATTTAATTATACTACAGGCTAACAAATTTTTTAAATGTAAAAATTTGAATTGGCAAGTATCAGGATTATAATTTCACCTGAAAATTATAAATCGACAAGTTTGGGAAATATATTCCAAAGTGGGATCAAAGAAAGCAATGCTGTAAAAATAATTATGTAGTCAGTCCACATGGTGCTTACCCCAGGAGCCTCTGCTAATTCAATATTACCACCTAATCTCCCTAAACATCCTATCGCTGTCAACATCTATACACTATAAATCATTCATGGACTTGACTCCCTTATCACTGAGCGAAGAAAAATGAATGCTCACTCTACATTCCCGTACGGAAAACAGACATCCTAAAGAGCTAACCAGAAACGAGGTGAAGAACAGACGGTACTTCCGTCATTCTGCTAGCTCTTGCGTTAACCCCGACAGCTAGCGCGCCTTTCCCCAGGCTGACTGACTCCGCTGTGCCCTGCCCGCCCCAGGAGCTGCACAGCAAGCTCTCAGTGCTGCCCAAGGTGGAGCGCACGGGAGGCTCGGGCACAGGAGGCAGGCTCTTGGGGCCTCTTCAGGGAAGAGCACGTTGGCTAGACGCCCCAACCCCCAAGCATTCAAACTGACACAAGGTGCGGGAACACTCAAGCAATATAAGATGAAATGTATCAGAACTGTACATAAAAATTAAAACCTCAGAGTTCTGAGTAACGTACCAGAATGAGATTTCAGTTTCAGAATAAGACAAAACGTCACACTTTCAATGGTAATAAACCGTGCTATTCTGAAGTAACATGCAGCTCTGACAGAAATATGTCGCCCCAACTGAAAGGGACAGTCCACCTCCACATCCTGAAGGAACGGCTCAGAGAAATCCCACCTCCACAGCCTGGAGAAATGACTCGAGAGCAATGTGACAATGTGCCTCCAATAAAGCCCAGTCCCAGGACTAGCAGCAGCGAGCTGTATTTTATTTCTGAAAAAACCAGTTTATTACAAAATCAGTCTTCATAATGAGTTAAAGTTGACATTAACTTTTCTCACTTCTCCGACATAAAGGCATTGTAGAAAAGCTGACAGAGCAAGGCTGCTGGGACAGGCACACTGGAACAGAACCTGCAGTAACGGGATGGAGAGAAGCGGAAATGGAGACCGGAAGCCTGCTCTGCACCTGACCCCGACAGTCTCCTCATAGCCATGTCTGTGCCGTCCTGGAGACACCCGAACGATGGTGTACTTCTCGGCAAGCCTCCTCACTAGCTTTTACAGGTTTTTTAAGCTCTTACAGTAAGCAACAGGGCTCAAATTGGGGCCTGTGAGAACACACAGACGCTCATCTTTCTGTTAGAAAAAGAAATCTTAGTGCTCAGTGTTTCCTCTGTGCACAAAGGTAAACTCAGTTAATTTTTCCGTCACTTGAGGTAAGAGGTGCATGTAGTTTTCTCATGTTACAACCAGGCTTTAAGGGATCTCACTCCATCACGAGAGACTAGACTCCTTCTTTATAACCGCAGATGCCAGCCACTTGGCCACCCCTGCTTTAAAAGTACAGTACCATTCCTGGGCATAATTTAAAAAAGGAGTACAGGAACAGATAATCTTTTCAACCAAAACAAATCCTTTCCCACTTCATACCTCGTTAATGGGACCCAGTGATTCTAAGATTTGTATCTCTCCCAACCCAGTGTACTTCCCAATAACTCAGATGTTCTGATTTCTTAGTTTCCTCCATATTCTGAGACCCTAAAATCTCTAAATTAGTGTAGTTTTTAAGTGTCTTCCCTATGTACAATATAGCAGTAAGCTCCCTCTACCCCTACAAAATTACAAATGGAACAAAAATCTTTTCTAAAAAGTAAATCAGGTAAGGTCCAAGCTCCTTAGTACTTTGTAATCAAATCCTGTATCTAGACCACTGCTTACAAGGACCCTCTTTTAGACCTTCGTTATTGCACATTTGAGCAAGATAAAATTATGAGTGGCTGAGGGTTCCCAGAGATAGCCTATTTCCAATAAATTTTGAATTTTTTATAACTTTGTTATTGACATAGAATATGCCCATCACCACAGAAAATCCCCTGTACTTCATTTGCTATCCACAATACCTGCAGGCAACTATTATTGTTTGTATATTAAAAATTAATTATGTTCTTTGCCTTTATAGAAAAGGAATCATACAATATATACTCTTTTCTGTCTGGCCCCTTCTGCTTCCTGCAATGTTTACTAATATTCACTCAGTGTTGCATCACATTCTTTTGTGATTTAATAAGTAATAATCAGATATGGGCCCATGTAGTGCACATCCTATATAATAAAAGGCTAATATGCAAATCAACCAAAAGGTGGGACGACTGGTCACTATGTTGTGCACTGACCACCAGGTGCAGACGCTCAACACAGGACGTACCCCTGGTGGTCAATGTGTTCCCACAGGGAAGCACCACTCAGCCAGAAGCTGGTCTCACAGCTGGGAGCACAGCAGTGGAGGTGGGAGACCCGCCTCTATAGCAGTCAGCCATACCTGAGTGCACAAATTTTGTGTACCAAGCCTCTAATTCCATATAATAAAATCGCTAATATGCAAGTAGTTGTCACACCCTCACACTGTAACAGCTCAGGCACTCAACACTAGTGTGAAAGGAATGGGGACCAGCCAGGCACAAATGAGCTTGCGAGAGAGGAACAGGGATCAGTCAGACTGCAGCCAGGAGAGGACAAGGCGCCTGTCCCGTGGTCCTGGGCAAAGCTGGCCCGGCTGCCTACAGCTCGCCAGAGGAGGGAATCCTGGGTCCTGGGTGCAGGGCAAGGCAGAGGTGGTTAGGAGCAATCAGGCCAGCAGGGAAGCAGTTAGGGGCGATCAGGTGGGCAGGCAGAGGGGTTAGGGGCGATCAGGCAGGCAGGTGAGTGGTTAGGAGCCAGCAGTCCCAGATTGTGAGAAGCAGTCAGACATCCCCTGAAGGGTCCTGGATTGGAGACGGTGCAGGCTGGGTTGAGGGACCAACCTCCTTTCCCCAGGAATGAATTTCGTGCACTGGGCCTCCAGAATATGAATAAAATCCTAGATGTAAAAGTAATGGGTCAGAAGCTAAGTTTATCCTTACCTTTGTAAGAAACTGCCAACCTGTGTTTTAAAACTTTTACACGCTCACCAGCAATAGAGAATAGTTAACTTTTACACGCTCACCAGCAAGAGAGAATAGTTAACTTTTACACGCTCACCAGCAAGAGAGAATAGTTAACTTTTACACGCTCACCAGCAAGAGAGAATAGTTAACTTTTACACGCTCACCAGCAAGAGAGAATAGTTAACTTTTACACGCTCACCAGCAAGAGAGAATAGTTGCAGTAGCTCCACACCCTCATCAGCGTTAGGCGTTGTCGCTTTCATGTTAGCCGAGATTCTAGCTGAAGTAGTCCCTCACACGGTGATAACTTGTGTTTTACAGATGACTTTTCACATGTTTACTAGTCATTCATGTACCTTCTACTGTCTCTTTAAAAACTCAGGCTCTTTGTTTACTGATGTGAAAGAATCCTTCACCTACTCTAAGGCCAAGTCCTCTGTCAAACATATGTACCGATACACGAATGAGCATTTTTTCCATCTGGCCTTGCTTTCTAATTGAGGAAATATGCTCTAAGTAATGTCTTTTGATGAAGTTTTCCATTGAGATGGACTCTATAATAAACTGTTTTTTGGTCTTCTCTAAAGAAATCGTCATTTACTTCATCTGTTAGGTATTATCAGTTACAGTAGCTTCATAGTTAACTAGGGAATATCCCCCCCCCTATTTTCTAAAAAAGTATATTGAAGATGATTATTTCTTACTTTGAAGTTCATAAAATTCAATAGTGAAGCCACTTATGCCTCCGTGGAAAGATTTAAAAGCCAGTTTTTATGATACAGAATTAATCTATACCTATTACAAAATGGCAGGTTATGTCAGTTTTGGTAAATTAGACTTTAAAGGAATTTGTCTCATTTAACTTGTTTAATGGCATTACCAATATTCATAATCTTTTCCTTCTACACTATGTGGGATCTGTAGTAATATCTTCATGTTCATTCCCAATATTGGTAATTTATGCTTTCTTCTTCCATTTCTACTGTAAACATTTCTTTTTCCTAATATGGTTCTTTTCTAATATAGGTAGACATGTATGGACTTACTTTTTCACCCTATGCACTTCTTGGGCTGCATCTAACAAATTTTGGTACATTATGTTTTCATTTTCAGCCAGTCAGAAATATACCTTTATATCTTCTTTGATTCATGTGTTCTTAGAATTGTATAAATTTAAAATATTTGGTAACTCCTTAGATTTCTAAATGTTTGTAATTTCTATTAAATTCCACTATAATCAAGTACTATCTAAGCTTTCATTTCAAGTTTATTGAGAATCACTTTATGTCACCCTTTATGGCCTTATCATGGTGAATACCCTACGTACATTTGAAAACTTATACCACATAAACAGAAAAGGTTTTTTGTGTGAACAAATTGAGCTTCACAACACTAGGACTATATTGGGTACATACTTAATTGTAGCTTGTACTTAACTGAACGGTCAGGAATGTGTATGTGTGCACTGAGGTATAGGCACAGCCTACCTCAGAGACAATGGCAGTAAGGCAAGAATCGAATAGGTGACTCACAATTTCTTTCTCTGGTGAAGGGCCTTGCCTTCAATTTGTAAAAAATGTAACCTCTGTGAAGTGCAATAAAATCAGGCCTGCCTCTGTATACAAGCAACGACTACCTGAAGGAAATCAGTATGTGTCCAGTCTTCCACAATCCTCTCACTGCCAACACATTTAATTCCTCAAGCAATTCAGGCAAGTTTTAGAAAAAAGGAACTTTGGTCTTCAGTAAAAAATATAAAATGTAAGGTTATAAGGCAAACTAAATCAATCACCATCATATTAAAATTTTGGTCTCAGCCATAAAACTAAGGTCTAAAAATTAGTCTACATTTTGTATAGATAAAAAAGCCAACAGTATTACTTCCAACATATGCAATTTTTTTAAAATCCCAACTATAAAAGTAAATAAATTATTTTAAATGTCCAGATAGATAACATAAAAAAAACAATTCAAAGAATTAAAATATTGTTACATCAAAAGAAAAAAAAGTTGAAAGCATAGAATAAATACATCTTTGTAGTTGAAATTTTGGGTTTTATCTATAGTTTGGGGCTTTATGATTTGTGAACTAGCGAAAAATACTTTATGACACACAAAACACAAAAGCTAAAAACAGAAGTATAGAAAGGGTGAGAATTAGGAAACTTGTAAACATGAAAAATATATATTATTTTTGTGACTTAAAAAAGCAATCAGTTTTCCTGCCCTCAGAAGTCACCATCTTCAGATTTCCTTACTTGACACATATATACTCTAGTGAAACAAATTTCCTCTAAAATGTCAACAGAAAGCATTTGAAAATAAAGTCTATTCTGATAAAAACAGATTAAATTCTAGTTTTAATATCCTGCTCTATAAAACGGCAAAAACGACTGTTAAGGAGAGTGAGACTTACCTGTAACCACCATGCTGCTCATATTGGAGTTTGGACTACTGAGAACACTGCCTGAGAGCAGTTCGTCAGACCCTCTCTATGAAAACAAAAAGCAGCATAAGAACCTTTAAAAATTTAGAAATATTAGTCTGAAATTCCATCACTTATCTGGAACTCTTCAAGTAGTCACTAACGAAGTGTCAGGTGCTAACACTACAGGAAATAGTCAAAAATTTTAATCCCTAAAATAAAAATTTGACTCAAGTAAGGATCTTGCTCCCTTTCCCACAAAGCCAAGAGTTTCCTTTTCTCCCTTTCATCCAAGTCCAAAGACAATAAATAAGAAAAATGCTTGGTTCCACAATCAAAAGCTTCGGAGAATTACATCGGTCACTTTATAAACCACCTACTGCTACAGCAAGCTGGACTCTCTCACAAATACTCTATGAAACCTCCACCCCACAGCACTTGATTCATCCAGAACAACTCAGGTCTTTGTTTTAAAAGACAACTTCATTCAGTTGAGTTGGACAGCTCATCATCATCATCATCAAAATTAATAATGCTTACATTTCAGTAGCTAAAATCCACAGAATGAGAAATTTATTTCTGCTTATATAAGCAGAAACTGATTATCAAATCCTTTAAAGCAAGAATGTCAACCTCGTGACCCACAACGAATATTTTTGCAGCCCCACTAATACAACAATACATAAAAAATGTCTTAATAAAAATTTTGTAACTAGCGCCATTTCTCCACTAATACCAGCAGTGAATATTTCAGCAGCCGATGGACACATCATTAGTCTTGGACTGACTTGTTGATGTGCGCAACAGGAAATACTTCGCTTTCGAAGAACAAGAAAAATAGGCTTATTTGCATGACACTTACCAGTTTGTGCAATTATTCAGAGTCTGGTAAGTTAATGTTCAAGAAAAAATATTAGTTTTTGTTAAAATGTTTTATTATTTTATGTTAACGATGATTCATTTATTTCAGCCCTTTGAATTTAGCATGTCTATCGAAATAAACCTACGTTTTTATGAAAATTGAAGTGTTTGTTTTTTTGCGGTCCACATAAACTTCAACCTTGTTTATTTGGCCTCTGTTTTCCTTTGTGTTTGACATGCTTGCTTTGGAGAAAAGATTATAAATTCACATGTTCTCAGAAATGCACAGCAGTTCAAACAAACCAATGTTGATTTAGCTATTTTTTTTAAAAAAACATGCATTTATAAAAAATATGTGACTAGATTAGCATTAAAATAGCTAAACCAACTGTTTTGCCTATTTTAAGTAGGTATATATTTACATACATGGGTATTATTTCAAATCATTAAATCAATGCAAGCCGATTTAAACCATGAGTACAAAGAAGTTCAATGCAACTATGAAAAAAAAAGTATGAAGGACGTATCAAAGCATTTCAGAAAGTCCAAAACAATACCAATTAATCACAAACTTTATGCTAATTTGTGTTCAAACTCAAAATAAGTTGCATTATAAAAAATACCAAAATGTTGAATAATCATCTCCCCTAATTGCGTTACAAGCTCAGAGAAATAAAGAAAAGCCTAACAAAATGAAAACATTATCTTGAGCCTGGTTAACACCATATGCACATCAGTATAACTTCTCATCAGGGTACGGAAGAGTCAACACGGCATCATTTTATATGATGGATACGGTGAACACAACCAGACACCTGGCGATTCTTAGAGTGTGGCCTCTAGACAACAACTAGACCTGGAAACGTGTTAGCACTCCATGCTCTCACATCTACCCTGGCCCCACTGAATGAAAACGGAGGCAGGACCCAGGGTTCTAGCCAGCCCTCCAAGTGCTTCTGATGCATGCTCAAGTTTAGCAACCTCCATGTTAGATGTTCACTAGTGTTCTTTTTTCAGAACAGCTTTAGGTTTACTACGAAATGGAAAGGAGCAGTTTCCCATAAAACCCGGAACTCCACACTTGCACAGCTTCCTCCATTACCAATACCCCCTGCTAGAGTGGTTTATTATGACGATGAACCCACACAGAAACATCACAATCACGCAAAGTCCCATAGCCAATGGGCTCTGCTGTATATCCCACCCGCACCCCTGACCTTTCTATTGTCTCAATAATTTCACCTTCCCACAAAGTCATATGGTTGGGATCATACTCTATGGAGCCTTCTCGAACTGACTTCCATTTAGTAATGTGCACTTATATTCTCCCCATCTCTTTTTGTTTTAATACTGAGAAATATTCTGTTGTCTGCATGCACCTATTTATTTGTCCATTCACTTACTGGGGGGTTCTTGACTGCTTCAAGTTTTTGGCAATCACGAACAAAGCTGCTGTAAGCATCCACATGCAGACTGCACGTGTACGTATGTTTTCAACTCCTTTGGGTCAGTACCACGAGCGTGATTGATGGACACGTGATAGAAGTTAGTTCTGTTTTAAAAGAACTGCCAGGCTGTTTCGCAGTGCCTGAACCATCTCCCACTCCCACTGGGGATGAATGTGCATTCCTGTTGCTCCAACCGCACCAGCATTCACGGTGGCCGGTGTTCCACAATTTGGCTCTTCCGATAGGCTGTGTAGCAGGATGACAATTTGCACTCCCTGATGGCGTGTACTAGCAGTAAGGAACATCTTTATATATGCTTATTTGCCATCAGTATATCTTCTTTGATGAGGTGTCTATTAAGGTCTCGGGCCCATTTTAAAAACAGGTTTTACTGAGTTTGAGTTACTTTTTTAAAAATATTTTGTATATCTCCCAGTTTGGCTTATCTTCTAATTCTCTTGATACTGTCTTTCACATAGCAGAACTTTTTTATTTAATGAAATCCAACTTCTCAATTATTTCTTTTCATGGATTGTGTCTTTGGTATTCATCTAATAGGCATCATCATAACCAAGGTCATCTATACTTTCCTATGCTATCTTCTAAGAGTTTTCTAATATTGTGTTTTACATTTAGGTCTAAGGTACATTTTGAGTAAATTCTTATGATGGGTATAATGTCTGTATTTTCATTGTTTTGCATGTGATGTCCATTTGTTCCAGTACCATTTGTTGAAGAGACTGTCTTTGCTCTCCAGTGTCAGACAAGCAGACTTATTGGGGGTGGGGGGCTTCTATTCTGGACTCTCCATTCTGTCCCATTTGATCTATTTGTCCATTCTGTAATCCAAACCACACTGTCTTGATTACTATAGCTTCATAGTAAGTTGGATAGCATCAGTCTTTCAACATTTTTCTCCAATACCGTGCTGGCTATTCTGGGTCTTTTGCCGCCACATAAATTTCAGAATCTGTTCGTTGATATTCACAAAATAAATGGTTGGAATTTTATCGATGTGTAGATCAAGCTGGGAAGAACTGATGTCTCGACAATACTGAGTCTTCCTATCCATGAACATGGAATACCTATCCATTTACTTGATTCTTTGGTTTCATGCATCAGTTCCTCTCTGTATATCTTTTGTTAGGTTTATACCTTAAATGTAGTTCAATATTTTGAGACTAATATAAATGGTATTTTGTTTTTAATTTCAAATTGAACTTGTTCATTGCTGATATGCAAGACAGCAATTGCTTATTAATTTATATCCTGCAACCTTACAACATAACTGTTTATTAGTTTGGGGAGATTTCAAATTTTCTAGCTTCTCAAGTCACCTGTGAATGAGTTTTACATCTTTCTTCTCAATATGCACATTGGCAAGGACTTCGAGGATGTTGAAAACAAGTGTGAGAAGGAACATCCTTGCCATGTAACTGATCTTAAGTGACAAAACTTGAGTTTCTCAATGTTAAGTATGATCTTAGCTGTAGCTTTTTTGATGTTCTTGATCAAGGTGAGGAAATTCCCTCTACTCCTAGTGTACTGTGAGTTATCATAAATGGGTGTTCGGTTCTGTCAAATGCTTCTCCTGGTGATACAGCCATGAGGTTTTTCTTTAGAGTCCGTTGATGTGATCGATTGTTTTTATGACAAGTATGGCATTAAGTAAATAAAAAAATAAGGGCCTGGCAGTTCAGCTTCCACCTACTCTGTAACTGGTATTAGCTTCCTCATCTGTATAACAGAGATAACATCTACATCACAGTGCTTGGGACTAAACGTGATAACAGTCATCCCTCAGAGACATCTGGGTTCTGTTCCAGACCACTGCAATAAAGCAATGTGGCAATAAAATGAGCCACAGATTGTTTGGTTTCCTAGTGCAAATAAAAGTTATATTTATACTATACTACAGTCTATTCAAAGTGTGCACTAGAATTCTCTAAAGATACAATGCACATACCTTAATTTAAGAATACTGCTAAAAATTGCTAACTATCATCTGAGCCTTCAGCATAGAAAGACACATAATTCACTGGAACAGAATAGAGCCCAGATGTAAAGGAACTGAACAGACATTTTACAAAGAAGGCCTAACAGGTACATGAAGAGGTGCTCGACATCTCTAATCATTACAGAAATGCCGATCAAAACCACGATGAGGCATCACCGGTTAGAATGACTTACCAAAAAGAAAAGAAATAAGTGCTGGTGAGGATGCAGAGAAAAGAGAACCCTTGTACAAGTTGGTGGATATGTAAATTGGTGTAGTCACTATGAATAAACAATATAGTTGCTCAAAAATAATTTTTAAGTACAATTATATGATCCAGCTATCCCATTTCTGAGTAGTTCTCCGAAGAAAGTGAAATCCCTATAATATTTCACAAAAGCTCCTGCTCACTGCAGCATTAATAGCAACATATGGAAACAGCCTACACGTGCTCTTCGACAGGTGAACGGATGAAGAAAATGTGAGATATACACATACACACACAATGAAATAGTATTCAGCCATAAAAAAAAATCTGCTGTAACAAATAGATGGGCTTTGAGGATAGTATGCTAAGCAAAATAAGCCAGACAAAGACAAATATACTGCATGATCTCACTTATACGTAAACACTAAAAAAAGAACAAACAAACAAACAAATAGAAACCTCAGAGCAACATAGAACAGACTGGTGGTGGCCAAAGGCCAAAGGCAGAGGGAGTGTGGAGGGAAGGACAAGATGAGCAAAATGGGTGAGACAGGCAAAAGACACAAACTTTGCACTATGAGAAATAGATTTATTTATTTAACAAAAGAAACACATAAATTAATAAATTAAGATGAGTTCTAGGGATGCAGTGTACGGCATGCTAAATACAGCTGATATCTGTGTGGGGACAGATGTTTACTATTAATCATTTATGTATATACTTTTATCAAATCATTATCAATTATCCCTCAATTTAAAAACTCTAAAAGTTAAAAACTTATTGTCAATGATTATCCATAGCAAGTATAACAAAATTTTAATATCCACAATATATAAAAACTCCTAGGGCTCAATAAGAAAAAAAACTACATTAAAAAGAAATTTAATAGATAATATGAATAGGCATTTAACAGAGAAGAAACATGAATAGCCAATAAAATATATCATTGCTACTCAGAGAATTCAAAATAAAACAAGGTACCATACACACATACAACATGCACACACTATTAAAAAGTCCAATTTATCAGAGAGGATGTGTAGAAACATGAACTTTCATGCACTGCTAATGCAGTATAAATCAGCACAATCACTTAGAAAGCAACATGCCAATAGCCGATCAACTTAAAAATAGACACACACCCTACAATCCAGCAATTCTACTTTTAGAAAACTCTAGTCTCAACATATACTTTTCTGAAATATGCACAAAAATGCTCACAACAGGAAAAAATAAGAAACAATCTTGTATTTGTCAACTAGGTAATCATATAATCAAATACCTTACGACAAGAAAAATGAATTAGAGCTACAGATAAACTTAGATTAATAAACGATTATTGAACAAGAGCAAGTTACAGAAGACACAGCATGACCGCACATATGTATTGTTTAAACATGTGAAATAAAACTAGAGGGTGTTCCCCAAAATGTATACACATTTTGAATTATTATAAAGGCAGTGTTTATTAAAATAGGCTTCATTTTCAAAAACTAGAATCAGCTGTTACATTTTTAATACGAAATCTCAAAAGTCCATGGGTACTTTTTCATTAGAGGTCAATTTGGACTAGCGCTGTGGAGTGCTCAATACCCGCATTAGTGGCTACCCTAACACACTAGCTCCAAACAACCCTGCCATGCTTTATGTAGTGACATAATTTACTATTTTTACTTCTACTTTTTAAACTCCCAATTGTTGCTATTAACTTTTTACACATTCAGTAATTAAATCTACCCTTAGGCTTATTGACTTCTTGGTTAACCTCACTCCTACCCCAGACCTCCATGTGGAGTCCCTTGCCTTCCTTCTGAAGCACAGCCTCTGGAGTTCCCAGGGGTCTGTTATCAGTGTCCGCACTTGTCTTTTGTTGTTGTTGCTGGGGAGGGCGAGGTGAGAGAAGGAGGGAGGGTATTTCCCAACACTGTTCTGCTCTTCAGGGTAATTTAGCTGATTATGTGTTAACAGGGGGATGGGGTAGTTATTTTCACTCAACACTCTGAAGACTGTATTTCCACTGTCTTCTGGATGCCCATGTTGCTAAAGAAGCATTTTGGCTTCTTATTCCTTTTTAGGGAATCTAATTTTCCTCAGGCTGCACTGAAGATCTTCTCAGTGTCTTTGGTGTTTTGCTTTCTATTGTGATGTGTCCAGATTTCCTTATGCCTCCTAAACCTAAGGATTCACATAACTCATCAATTTTGGATTATCAGTCTTTGACTTTTTCAAATTTTGCTTCTCTGCAATCTTTAAGGTCTCTTTCTGGAACTCTAATTAAATATTTGTTAGAATTTATCTGCCTTTCCTCCCTTATCTTTTAACCTTTCTATCTTCACCTCTTCAGTGCTCTGTGCTAAATTCTGAGTACTTTCTATTTTTTAGTTCGCTAATTCTCTTCAGTGCTATCTGACCAACTACATATTTTAAAGGTCTGCGCTCTTACCTCTTGTTTAGAATAGATTTGAGAGAGAGGAAGGTAAAGAGACATACGTACATCAATTGGATTCCTCTCTTAAGGCCCCAAATGGCGGTCTAACCAGCCCCTTCTGGTGCATGGGACAACACTCCAACCGAGCAGCCTGACAGGGCCTGACCACCTCTTTTTAACCCGGACTCCAGGCTCTCCCATTCACCATATCTGACTTGCATCGAAGTGCTCCTTCCAAATCAGATTTACAGATTAAACAAGTACAGCAACAAACATCACCATCATTTGAGCACTTATGTGCCATTCCACGCCAAATCTTTCATGGATTATTTGATCTAATATTCAAAATAACTTTTGGGGTAGGTCCTACTTTGCCCATTTAAAAATCTATAAAAACTAAAACTCAGAGGTTATCTGTTCAGTGCTATAGAGGCCACACATTATCCTGTTCAATTTCAAATCACTGCTCTTGACAAAACCTCCACTGGAAAACATTGCCATCCACCATCAACTATTTCAATTGCTGTTAAATTTTAGTATTATATCTCTTCTTTATAAACCTTAGGTAAACTTTAAGCCAAGTCTTTGTAGATATTAAGAATATTGATGAACCAATTTTTATCGAGCAGATTATGCAGGGCACAAAAAAGGTGAAGAAAAGGCTATTACAGGAAATGTTTTTGGGGAAATCACCCACATGTGTGGATGGAAAAAAAAAATCAGGTATCACATCTTCTAACTGGAAAACACACCACTTACAAAACACAGAAAGAGAACCTGAGTCTCCAGATCCAACCACAAACTGACAGACAGAGGAGATTACCACTCACCACCAGAATCTCTGAAATCAAAACAGACAATGGCAGGCAGTGGCAAGGATATGGATGGACTGGACATGTCATACACGGCTGGTGGCAATGTCAAAAGGTTCGACTACTTTGGGAAATAGTTTGCAGTTTCTTAAAAAGTTATCCAATGCCTCTGCGCATGTTCCAGCAGTTCTCACCGCAGGCATATATCCCCAAGAGCAATGTAAGCAATTCACACAGAGACGTACAGGAATGTTCAGAGCAGCTTTATAATTGCCCCAAACTGGAAACATGCCAAACATCGACAAGAGTTGAAAGAATAAAACACATCGTTGTATCCCCACACAATGCAATATTGCTAATAAGGGATCAGCTACTGATACGCAGTATGAGTCTGAAAATAATTATGCTGAGTGGAATAAGCCAGACCTAAAAAGGGTACATACTGTACAATCTCATTTGTTTAAAATTCTAAAAAATGCACACAAATCATAGCGAGAGAATACAGATCAGTGGCTGCTGGGGAGAGAACGGCAGATGATACTATGGGGGGTGGTGTATGCTCATTGTCTTGATTTATAGTAATCATTTCATAGGTGCATACATGTCAAAACATGTATACTTTAAATGTGTAGCTTACATCAAATATCTCAATAAAGCTATTTAAAGACAAGGCAAGATGTAGGCTAGCACACATGACATTACTACATTTGTGTAAACAAGGATGTTCACAGGTGGTAATATATAAACTAGAGGCCTGGTGCATGAATTCTTGCACTGGTGGGGGCCAGCCAGCTGCACCCCCCCCCCCAACAGGGACCTATCCAGCAGGGGGGAGGGAACAGGGAAGGTTGACCAGCCCCGCTCCTGATGGGGGGAGAGGGAGCAATAGGGAGCAGGGCCAGCCAGGGGTAGGGGCCACTTCCAGAATCACAATCACTGGCCAGCACAGTGCACGTCATAGTGAGCGGTCTTTCTGGTCATTCCAGCGTTCCAGTCCCTTGGCCTTTATAGAGATAATTGCAGGGAAAAATGTACCAGAAATATCTTAACATACTTACACCCAAGAAACAGGATTGGAAATCAGTGAGAAATATTGTGAGCAATGAACATTTTCAGTCATGCACATTACTTTTATTTTGTAAGAAATTTATGAAAGCTTAATTACTTGTTTAGAGGTCTGATGCGAAAGCAAAAGTTCTTAACCACTATCCTAGAAAATCATATAAAACATAAAATTCGTTATTCAAACTTTTATATTCACAATGGGCAAAAAAAAATGTTAGCAATTATTTTTGTATCATTTTCTAATACTTTTCTCTCAAACTACTACAAAGACAGCAAACTGGTATAACCAATAAACGGTATCTGGACATCCTCTTCCCTCCCTGCCTTCTTGTCTAGGCCCCTCTCCTATTCATTAGTAGGCAATTCAGACTTGTTTCATTTACTCTCTTACAAAATCCATTCCAGTTTGGAGGGTAGCTATAGTACCTACATCTTACACTCTTGAGCTATTCCCCATTTAAATCCTTCTCTATCTCAACTTAGAAAATATCACTGCCAAATAATATGCCTTCCCTGCAAAAAAGGCTCATTACTTGACCCCCAATGTACACCGTCTGACTTCACAGCAAAGCCTAAACATTAAAACACGGGGAAGGATCTAGTTCACTACAAGGCAGAAAACAGAAAATAAGCAAGAAAACACAAGGTATCTCCAAAACTATTCTGAGGACCACCACGTGGTTCTGGGTAAAACTTTAAAATTCTGAGAAATACTGTGAGAAATCACTGCACTAAGCAGCCTCACACACGCGAATGGGGGAAACATCACCGCATCCAACAAGTTCTGGCTACAGTTAACGTGCCACGAAACCAATTTCGCCCCAAGGTGTACTCGATGACCTGCTGCTCTAGGCGTGGATGCCAAGCTTGGAAAAGAGATAGCAGACAGGACCATGCCCTAACAGGGCACACAGGCTGGCAAACAAAAAAATGATGTTAGTCGTGATGCTAAGATGTGCAGAATTAAAAGGCCTCACCAGTAGAACGAAGGTTTAAAGAACGGGCATTTTTCTTGGACAAAATGTTACGGAGAAATCCCAAACACCTACCTTCCTCAACAGGCAGCCAGCCCTGACCTCTGACTCCAACTTAAAGCTAATTGTGTAAACAAGTTTCTTCCCTTTTCAAGAATCAGGGTAACCGTTTCAAATGTGCCTTATTATTGGCAAAACTATCTTAAGTCTGTGTAAGACAGGAGAAGAGTTAAAAAAAAAAAAACTCTTAGATTAATAAAATTATATGACTCCGGTCAAATCACTTACCGGCATTTAAAGCCCTAATTTCCCCTCCGAAAGTTGGGGTATCATTTCCTCTTCCCAAGAAGTGGCGCCTGGAAGCATTTTCAACTTCTGCAACCCCACGCGCACCTCCTTTCCAATGCCTGGCTGTGGTGTACGCAGGTGCGGAACCCGGGGATTCCACGCCCAAACCCAAGCTCCTTGCAGGGAGTGCGCGGGTCTGGCTCGCCCCTAGTCCCCCAAAGCTGTGGGCATGCCCACCCGCGTGCTCGGGCCCCTGCACCCCGCGCGCCCCTGTCAGGCAGCTCCTACCTTCACGCCAACCGTGACATCTGTGACAATCCTGCAGAGAGAGGAAGAAGAGAAGCGTCAATGCCCGGCCGGGTCTGCAAACTTTTTGGGGTCCTCAGCCTCCCACCACGGCGCACTCACAGGGCAGGTGGAGGCCTGTGTCCCGCCTGCTCCTCGCCCACCACTCGTGGTTCTGGAAGGGACTGGCCCAGGGCGCCAAGCCCGGGCCCCGCGTCCCACCACAACAGGGGCCGGGCGCCTCCCGCAGCCGGCCCACGCGGGGCCGCTCCAACTTCGGGCCGGGGAACCGGAAGCGCGCTCCCCACGCGCGGGGCCACCGGCCCACGGCCACCTGGGGATGCCGGGCATCCTCGGGGAAACCGGGTCCATGTACACGCGCCCCCCGAGTCACGGGCTCCGAGGAAAGGGCCGTTTTTTCAACGCGGCTCCCCGCCCCGCCCCGCCCCCACGCGGCCCGCGAGCGCCCGTCCCGACCGTTGGCTCCCGGGGCTGGGGGAGGGGCCGCGCGGGGACCGGGCCTCGCCAACCCCGGCCTCTCGGGGAGGAACGAAGGTAGCCGAGAGGAGGGGAGGCGGCTCAGGCTTTCGAGGCCCGTTTTGTTTTCCCCGCAAACGGTTCGCCAGGGTGCCGCCCGCGCGGCGTTGGGGATGCGCCGGGGTCGCGTGGCCCGCGTGACGGGGCCGCTCCGGGCCCGGCGCCCGCCCCGCGTGTCCCGGTCCCAGTAACGGCCGCCCGCCCGCTCCCCCCGGCCCCGGCCCCGGCCCCGGCGACAACAAAGGCGGTGACACGGCCGCCCCTCCCCCGCCCCGCCCGTCGCCGCGGAGCTCCCGCCCCCCGCTCCCGGGCCGGGCGGTGCGGACGGCGAGGCCGCGCGGGGACACGGACACGGGCCTCCTCAGACCCCGGCCTCGCCGGCCCCGCGCGGCCCCCGGTCGCCTCCCGTTGCCCGGCCGCGCTGGCTCTGGGGACAGGGCCGCCCAGGCTCCGCGGCGCCTCGCCCGCGCCCCGAGGTGTCCCTTTCCCCCCGGAGCCACCGCCGCCCCCGGTCCCGGTGCCCGCCCGGTCGGTCCCTCAGGCGGCCCGGGCGGCGGGGGGTGTGTGCGAGGGGGCGTCGGGGACGGCGGCCGGCCCGTGAGGGACAGCCGGGTGGGCTCCGGACAGGACCCGCCGAGCCGCCGGGCGACCCCCTCCCGGCCCCCGGCCCCGGCCCGGCCCGTCACCTACCCGTCCATTGCCGAACCGGACAAAGCCTCGCTCCCGGGGACCGAGCCGCGCACCAGCAGACACACACACGAGCCGCGACAAAATGGCGGCCAGCGTGCGACGGAAATGGCCGAGGCGGCGGGGCGCGCGGGCCGCGGCGGCGGAAAAAGCCGAAGCCTGCGTAGGGGGCGGGGCCTGGCCGCGCGGGGGGCGGGGCTGCCGGGAGGGGGAGCGCGGGGCGGGGCCTGGGAGCGCGGGGGCGGGGCCTCCAGTGCGAAGGGGCGGGGCCGCAACTCTGGGACTGGCGCTCTGACCCTTCCGGGCCTCAGCCCGTCCTTGCAGGGTCTCCAAGGGGCTTCCCTTCCTGCAGGGCCGCGGAACCGGCCCGGGAGCCGTGCCCCTGGCGTGCTGCACTCGCTGACCCCCCTCCCCCGCCCTCTGCACAGCACCCCTGGGCCTGGGACCCCCCCCCCCCCACGCCTAGGAGGAGCCAGTGGGGCTCATCACACCCACGGCCCGCTCCCTCCACACCTCTTCTCCATGCCCTGGGCACCTGGTTCCCGCCTGCCTGGTGGAGGATTGGGGGCACCTGGAGGAAATGGACCCCGCAGCCAGCCGGGGTTGGAGAGAGAGAGGCGGGCCTCCCTGAGTCCTCCCCAGCACAGGGGCCACACTGACTCCACCTCCTCCTTTCTCTAGCTCTCTGCCTCAGCCTCCACGGTAATGTTCACAACATATGGGACGTGTTTTTTATCAGCGACTCAACCCGGTTTGAAAAGGTAGCCGCTTGGGGAACTTGCTCAAGCCAGTACCTTTTCCTCCCACCCACCTTCACCCCCAGCCCGGACACCTGCACCAATGCACGTCTCATCCTGAGAAATGAGAAAGATTCCTTCTCTCTCTCCAGTCCCTCCCCATGCCCACTTGGCGGTTTTCCTCTACCCCCTTCACGCAAACCTCCTACCCCCGTGCTAGCTGGAATTTCACTATGCTGAGTGGTAGTTTCTGTATCATCCATTAAATTATTTTACGCGGGATAGGCCTTGAAGAGCATCTTGCCCACTTCTTTCGTTACAGACCTCTTCAAAGCCCTTAAAAACTTAACATTCTTGATTTGCCTTAGGGACCGGCAATCCTAAACAAAAAGGAAGAAATCCATTTCCTACGACGCCTTCCCTTTCGCCGTAAGCATTGACTTATGTTACATAAAGGACCCACGTTGGGCCACTAATAATCACGCTTCACATATTTGTGGTTTTGAACATGTAATTTTCACCCGACAATTAAATATGGAAGCTCCCCCACGGACAGGCGCCCGGGCATAATTCTCCGTGTCCCCCCGCCGCACGGACTCGATCAATACTGACTGATTGGCTCTCGCCGTATCTCAGCAAAGACGAACGGCTCCACGAGGGGGAACCTGTCCTCTGTGGCAAAAAGGAATTACACAGTATTCACAAAAACACATTTCTCTTTGTTTTCTTCTTTTCCTCCTAATAAAGCACAACCCTGCAAACAACAGCCAATAGGCTTGCTCATTCCAACCCATCACTTTCCAGAAAAGAAGTAAGGTTCTTTCCGAGTCGAGACGCATAAAGCACGGACGATGGCAGGGAGGCAGGGGCCAGCCTCGGGCAGCCATGGCCAGCACGGAGACCTGCCCACGAGAGGCTGCATCCGGATTCGAGCCGCGTCCCGCAGCAGCTGTGTGACCTCGGGCGTGCTCATTCATTAACCTCCAGGGGAGTCTCTTGACGACCCGATTGCCTTGACTGAAAATGAAAACGGGATGACAAGTTGGGCCTTCACACCAGATGCTGCTGAGGCCTGCGTGCCTGCCAGCACACACACACCCCCCCCCACCCCCAGGAGCCCAGGGTGGGCAACAGTGGGTACGGGCCTGGGCCACCACCCTCACTCTGGTATTAACGACCCTGTTTTCCCGAAAGTAAGACATCCCCCGAAAGTAAGACCTACTCGCTGGAATATAAGGCATCCCCCCCACCCCCCGAAAATAAGATCCAGCGCATCTTTGGGAGCAAAAATTAATATAAGACACTGTCTTGTTTTCGGGGAAACAGGGTAGCGCAGCGGTCGGCAAACTCAATAGCCAACAGAGCCAAATATCAACAGGACAACGACTGCAGTTCCTTTGGAGAGCCACATTTTTTTAAACCTAAGCTTCTTCTAACGCCGCTTCAACATAGTTTCGCCCAGGCCATGGTATTTTGTGGAAGAGCCACGCTCAAGGGGCCAAAGAGCCGCGTGTGGCTGGCGAGCCGCAGTTTGCTAACCACTGAGCTAGCGTTTACCCACTGGAAAGGAAGCGGTCGCCAAGTCAGCGCTTGGACTTCCAACAGCCAGCCACGCTCACCCGCACACATCCCGGCGGAGATTTCCAGAAAGGTCGCACACGTTGCTCGAGTAATTAGGATGGCTGCTCTCTAGTGTGGTATAAATCTGAGCACATGCCATAGACGAATTTCCACACACACACACACACACACACACACCATCCAGAGCTCAGTCTGGACGAGGTTGGTGAGGTAACCACGGGCCAGATTCTGAATCTGTGCATCCGCAGATGGCCAGCCTTTGTCACGTATGACAAGGTTACATCGGTGTTTATGGACCCCTAACAACATAAAGGCAATAAAAAGCGTCAAGTGCCTGTGTGATTGCCATACACCCGTCTTTTCTGGGCACAAAGATTTGTTCTTTCCCTTCCGGAAGGTAAATGTTTTGACCTTCTACGGAGATTTACACTTATGTGGACGATGATTAATTCCGGGTTCCAGTGTGTGCGAAGCCGAAGGGAGGTCCGACGTGGGTGCAGGGAAAGCAGGAAATACGGTTTGTTCCTCGGCTCCCGTCTTCCTGCCTGGCCCCGCCTCTCGGCTGCTTAGAGCACAAAAGACTTGAACTTTTTCCTGTACCGCTGTCTTGGGAGAGCGGGATGGATTAGGTGGTTTTAGTAATAGGATTGATTAGGTGACTATTTGATATGTGTTTTTGAATAGGCGGTTTTAATTTAAAACAGCGAAAACAAACTCAAAGGGATGAAAGCTTCTACAAAAGGCGGGGAAAGGGCAAACAGAGGCAGACGTGGAGTTGGTGGTGGCCTGGTGCTGGCAGGAGGAATGGGGGACAGCTGTGAACGGACCCGGCGTTTCTAGCCTGATGGGAATGTTGGAAAGCTAGATGCTGATGATCGTTGTACAACCTACTAAGATCCACGCAATGACAGTTCCTACCGGTGAGATGCGTGGCATGTAAATGACACATCAGTGAGGCTGCCTTCCCCTCCCGCTACAGGCCTTTCAGTTTATGGGGTATCCCTTCTAGAACGTTCTAGGCTTAAACTGATTCCACACATAGTTCTTCTTCTTACCCCAAAGTGTTCACCCCTGTACACTCTGTTCTCCACTTATTTCTTCACTTCCAAAGAGGTCCTTTCTTACCAGTGTATTTAGAAGTGCCTCACTCTTTTTAAAAAAAGAACCATATATATATTTTTTTATTGATTTTTTTTTAAAGAGAAGAAGGGAGAGGGATAGAAAGTTAGAAACGTTGATAAGAGAGAAACATCAATCAGCTGCCTCCTGCACACCTCCTACTGGGGATGTGCCCGCAACCAAGGTACATGCCCTTGACCGGAATTGAACCTGGAACCCCTCAGTCCGAAGGCTGATGCTCTATCCACTGAGCCAAACCGGTTTCAGTGAAGTGACTCACTCTTTGATGGCTGCATAGTATTCTACCAGATAAGCAAACGGCGATTGGTGGCTGTTTCCCTGCCGCCGATCTCGTTATTTACAAGCAATGCTGCAACGAATATCCGGCTGCGTTTTCACATGTGTGACTATATCTGCTGGGTAAACGCTCCCTATAAAATGTCCGGGTCTGCCTTTTTAATCTCAAAACATGCTGTCAGATTGTCCCAGGTTCCTGGAGTCCTTTGGGAAATATTTGCATTCCTTTGGTTTTAAAAAGAGCTGATTTCTTTAAGTCATAAAGAGTTCCTACCAAAAAAAAAAAAATAATGTCAAAAGCCAACACCCAAATCAACCAAAACGATTCTCCAATTGTATTATACTAGAGGCTCAGTGCATGAAATTTATGCATGGGGGTGGGGCGGGGGGGTGAGAGGATGTTCCTTAGCCCAGCCTGCACCCTCTCCAATCTGGGACCCCTTGAGGGATGTCCGACTACCCATTTAGGCTCCATCCTGGTAGGATCGGGCCTAAACAGGCAGTTGGACATCCTTCTCACAATCCAGGACTGCTGGCTCCAAACTGCTCACCTGCCTGCCTCCCTGATTGCCCCTAACCACTTCTGCCTGCCAGCCTGATGGCCCCCTAACCACTGCCCTGCCAGCCTAATTGATGTCTAACTGCTCCCCTGACAGCCTGTTTGCCCCCAATTTCTCCTCTCTGCCAACCTGGTCACCCCCAACTGCCCTCCCTTGCAGGCCTGGTCCCTCCCAACTGCCCTCTCCTGCTGGCCATCTTGTGGTGGCCATCTTGTGTCCACATGGGGGCAGCATCTTTGACCACATGGGGGCAGCTCTCTTGTGTGTTGGAGTGATGGTCAATCTGCAAATTACTCTTTTATTATATAGGATATGTACAGGGTGTCCCCCAAAATGTAGATACACCTTGAATGATTTTGTGAATTCCCAGGAGTTGAATCTGAAAAGAGAGAAATATCAGTTGAGCTATAGGCTATTGAAGGTGTACACATTTTGGAGGGGAACACACACACACACACACACACACACACACATATATATATATATATATATATATATATATATATATATATATCTCTTTTAATTTTCTGCCCATTGTGATGTCTTAACGCCTTTGAAACAAACCTCTCTGGCTGGGGAGAGACTGTGGCTCCTGGGCCAGCTCGGAGGGCCAGCAATGGGCTCGGCCAGCAGCCTGCCTTTGAGGGGTAGGCTAACCCCGGAGGCGACACCTCTCTGCCTGCGTCACCCCGAGGCCAGGAACCCTAACAGAGGTCACCCCGTAGTTCAGAGCCCACCCAAACTATTCAGGCTGGCCCTTCTTAAACTGCTCCCCACCTGCCTGCGCCTCCCCCAGAAACCCCAGCAAGGCTGCTCCAAACCTGCCTTCGAGCCTGCCCTGGCCCCTGCCCCTGCCTCCTCCGTGGTCCTGCCCCCGCGCCCCCCCCCCCCGTGGCCTTGTGTGCTTCTCCCCCCAAGAGGTGGGTACATCAGCTTCACCCTCCCGAGCCTGTCTCCTCTCGTGGCTGCCCTGACGGGCCGACTCATAACGGAGCACACCCCTGACAGCCAGAGGGCTTCACGCTGAGGACACAGGCCAGCGCAGCTGTGTGACGGCGATTTAATGAATCCTTTTGGAGAAGCAGTCGATGTGGCGATTGAGGGGGAGACAATATGTCCCTGTGAAGATCCAGCCCAGTGACGTGGTGTCAACAAACATCAGGGACATTGAGCCCGTGGGCCCGCTCAGAGGCTGCGCTGGGCATGTTGGCTCCCCCATGAAGGGCCCCCCACCCCGGACCCCGGCGTGGAGAGCTGCCCTGGCCTCTTTCCTGCTGCCTCTGGCCGCCCAGGGCTTCTCTTTGCCGCCCGCACTTGGAAAGCCGTGGGAGGAAGCGTGAGTTTTGAGTCTGAGTCCTAATTTCTCACAGAGTCATCCTTCCTTCATCCCTTTAGTCTTTTACCAACTTTTCTACTCAGACATACAGAGCGAGGGCCGTGCGTGGTGTGGCCTCCGGCCCGGGGCCCCTGCAGGGGCAGCGGCTCTCAGAATCCTGCCCGACGTCCGCCCCCAGCGGCACAGCCCCTTCCCCATGGCGTCCGCAGCTCTTCTTGCGGCTCAGTTCCTTGGGGTCAGCCGGGCCGTCTCCGTTTTGTGCTGAGCCTCCCGCAACCAGCCGGTACAGGATCCCTCTGGTCCTCCCGGGAGCAGCCGCTCACATCTCCCCCATTATTTCTGGGGTTCCCAGGAGAGGGGACCCCATTTTAAGTCTCCGGGGCAGTTCTCAGAAAGCCAAGCCCCCCCGCCTCCCCGTACCCACCCCCGGTCAGCATTTGATTGGCATCATCAACCGTCGTTTCCAAAAGGAAATGGAGTCTGGATATGCACAATGAGCACCGATGCTAATGTCTTTGTGTCGAATGACTTCCTGTCGTCTCCCTCGTCCCGTTTGCCCACGCCTATCGGTAGTCGGAATTGATAGAACCCGTGGCCGTTGCCTGTAGAACGCTCGGATAAACTCGCTAAAGCATGCCCTGGGGTGAGGACCTTGGTGCCAGATACCAGGAAAGAACCCTCTTTCTCTCCGAGGACTGGCGGGCACTGACATGGTAACGCTCATTCAATACAATGAATATTCAGGGTGGCTTAATAAATATTCATGGGCCACCTGTGCCAGGCCCCAGGGAACCAGGCCGATTCGGTAGGGTTCCTTATGGGCGTAGATTGCATTGTTGTTCTCCAATAGTCACCCCTCCCGGTGGGAGCTGCGCACCCCGCCATCCTGCCCGCCCCCCCCCCCCCCCCACACACACACACGCCAGGAGGCCTGCCACCCCGCTTGGGTGTCCTGGGCTGGACCTCAGGCAACAGCAGGTGACAGGGGAGCAGGTTTAGGGCCTGTGGGTTCCCCTCGGCGCCTCTTTTCTTGTTGCTGTGCCCGTCAGCCCTCCTTCCAGGCTGGACGCTCTTAACACAGAGCCGCTCCTCGCTCGAAACGTGACCCTCACCCCCGGCCGGCGTGGCTCGGGGGTCGAGCATCCACCTAGGAGCCATGAGGGCACAGTTTGATCCCAGTCGGGGCACAGGCCCGGGTTGTGGGCTCGATCCCCACCCAGTGTGGGGCGTGCGGGAGGCAGCTGATCCGTGATTCTCTCTCATCGTGGATGTGTCTCTCTCCCTCTCCCTTCCTCTCTGGAATCAATAAAGATATGTGTGGCGGGCCGGCACGGCCATGGCACACTCAGCCCCACGTTGGGCGCCTTATGTGCCCCACCAGCTCAGCCACCTGTGTGTGGCTGTGTGTGTGTGTGTGTATGTGTAACTGTGTGAGTGTGTGAGTGTGTGTGTGTAACTGTGTGTGTCTGTATGACGCCCAGCCGTGTCTGTATGACGCCCGGGCAGCCAGAGGCACAGGACGGGCGCGACCGGGAGGGGTGACTATTGGAGAACAACAATGCAATCTACGCCCATAAGGAACCCTACCAAATCCGCCTGGTTCCCTGGGGCCTGGCACAGGTGGCCCATGAATATTTATTAAGCCAAGTGGAGGGGGAAGGGAGCGAGGTGAAGGCTTAGAAAAGACAGACAAGAGAATGAAGCTGGGTCTGGGTGGGACGCTGTCCTCTCGGATGGAGAGCTAGTGACAGCGCCACGGACTACAGCCGTGTCTGTATTTCACAGTGGATTCCACGTGGCAACGTGAAGGCGTCTCGGTCAAGATGTTCACACCATCCTCCTGGGTTTCGGTCTTACTCAACCACAGGCACCTGAACTCTGTCAACCCCACGTCACGCAGGCACGCGGGGCCCCGTGTCCGGACCACAGGGTCAGGCTCACAGCCACAGCTGTCGGCGATCACGGCGCTGGGAGGCTCCGCCCCCCAGGCTGGGACTGGCACCTGGCCGGAGAGGACTGTGCCCGCTCACCAGCCCGAGGCTTGGGCCTGTCCAGACACTGTAGCCGCTCCCCACAGATATATTTAAAAACAGTAAAAACCAAACGGGGCCCTCACCCCACGCCACGCTCTGCAGCTGCTCACGGGCTGCGTGGCCGCTGTCAGCCTCTGAGATTCAGGAAGATGCTCCCCCGCCTCCGGGAGGCCAGCTGAGACGCTGCGGGGGAGCCGAGCCGCAGGGCGTTCATTCTAAGGCGGGGACGGCTCTGAGCATTCCCTGGGGATCTGTGGCCCAACCCAGGCCGTGCTCTGGGTCAGGGGTCCCGTACGCTGTCGCCCGGGCGGCCAGAGGCACGGGACGGGCGCCACTGGCTCGGTGCCCTGGCCTCCTTCCCGGCTGACGCTCTCGGGACCGTGAGTCCCCAGAGCGAGGTCCCGCCACGCCCCTGCTGGCTTCGCCCTGGGCGTGCCCACCCGCTCTGGCCATGTGGCTCCAGGCCCCGCTCCCGCGTGTTGTTTATCCACAAGAGGGACCTGAAGGCTCTCTGTTCTCTCCCCAGGGCGGTTACTTGTGAGAGCCAGGCCCGCCCTGGTCTGCGGCCGTCCCACCCTGAACACGCCCGATCTCATCTGATTTGATGTCGGGGGGCCGGCCCTGCACAGGAGGCCGTTTCCTCTCAGTGCCCGTGAGAGCCCAGTGAGATCCCTAACCCTTATCCTAGGCCCTGGGTCAGGTCAGCGTGGTCCTTATCCCAGCAGAGGGAGTGTGTGTGTGTGTGTGTGTGTGTGTGTGTCTGTGGTGTGTGTGTAACTGTTTCTGTTGTGTGTCTATGAGTGTGTGTGTGGCTGTGTGTGTGTGTGAGAGCGTGTGTCTGTGTCTTTGTGTGTGAGAGTTTGTGTGTGGCTGTGGCTGTGTGTGTGAGTGTGTGGCTGTGTGTGTTTCTGTGTATGTATCTGTGACTGAGTGTGTGTGTGTGGCTGTGGCTGTGTGTGTGACTGTGTGTGTGTGACTGTGTGTGTCTGTGTGTGTGTGACTGTGTGTGTGTGAGTGTGTGTGTGTGAGTGTGTGTGTGTCTCTGGCTGTGTGTGTGTGTCTGTGTGTGTGTGACTGTGTGTGTGAGTGTGTGTGTGTTTGTGGCTGTGTGTGTCTGTGAGTGTGTGTGTCTCTGGCTGTGTGTGTGTCTGTGTGTGTGTGTGTTTGTGGCTGTGTGTGTCTGTGAGTGTGTGTGTATGTGTGACTGTGTGTGTGTCTCTGGCTGTGTGTGTGTGTGTGTGTGTGTTTGTGGCTGTGTGTGTCTGTGAGTGTGTGTGTATGTATGTGTGGCTGTGTGTGTCTGTGAGTGTGTATGTGTATGTGTGTGTCTATGACTGTGTGTGTGTATGAGTGTGTGTATGTGTAACTGTGTGAGTGTGTGTGTAACTGTGTGTGTGGCTGTGTGTGTCTGTGACTGTGTATGTGTGTGACTGTGTTAGAGTGTGTGACTGTGACTGTGTGTATGTCTATGACTGAGTGTGTCTTGGCTGTGTCTGTGACTGTGTGTGTGTGAATGTGTGTGTGTCTGTGGCTGTGTGTGTGTGTCTGTGACTGTGTGTGACTGTGTGTGTGTGTGTGTGTGAGTGTGTGTGTGTGAGTGGGTGTGTGTGTGAGTGTGTGTGTGTGAGTGGGTGTGTATGTGTGAGTGTGTGTGTGTGTGTCTGGGAGAGGAGAGGGGAGAACAGCTGTGGGTTTGACTCACCCGCACGCACTGCCCTTGGCGAGGTCCCTGGTGCCCGCTGTGCCAGGTCCCAGCAGAAACCCGGGACACGGGAAGAGAAAGCCTCGGAGCCGGCCACTCAGCCGGTTTGGGTCACTCCTCTGGACGCATTGCCCCGTGTGCGCGTTGCCGGCGGCCCGGGCTCGGACGCGGTGCCGGGACACGCGGTGGCAGCATCACGGGTGCTCTGCGGGCTCCAGGCCTCCGCCCGCCCCTTCCACACACGGGGCAGCCCGTGTGAACGACTAGAAGTGGCAGGTGTCACGCACGGCTCAGGTGGGGCCTTCACTCTGGCTCCCAGGTGCCCACAGCACGCCGATCTGGCGGTGAGCGGGGAGGTGGGCGGGAGGCAGACCCAGCGTCCGTCCTCGGGGACAGCGGGAAGCGGTGGGAGTCCCTCTGGGAGGCCCCAGCGCTGCCCCATCCTGGTGGCCAGAAAGGAGGCCCGTGTGGACGAGAGTATGGAGCTGCCGCCGGGACCCGGGGGTGGCTGGGAGCACAGGGCAGCGATGCCCTCGCCTCTGCACACGCCCTCATTGCTACTTTCTGTCCACCCACGGAGGAGCCTGGGTCGCCTCGCGTCCCCAAGGGCCCCGGGGACGGGCGAATGCCTCCCCAACCCCGGCCCCCGCCAGCTCGGCCCCAGCTGCTCGCCACGATGACATTTTAATAACGTCCCACGCGGACCTTTGTTCGGTGTCGCTGTGTGTGCCACAGCTTTGTTTTCCCATCGCAGGGGAAGTAATGTATGCAAATGAATGCCGTCAACGCGCTCATTAAAACACACAGGGTGGCCGGGACAGCTTCCCGCCGTGGGCCCGAGGGACACGGACGAGCTGAAGCCCGTCGGGGCCACCGCATTGCCTCTCCCGTACCGTCCACCGTGCTTTCCCGGGAGCGGAGCCGGGGCGGGGGCGCAGAGAAACAGACCCCCTTCGAGGACAGCGACACCGGCTCCCTTCCCCGGACCCGGGGGCTCCCGTGCGCGGTGACTTTCCTGGGAAACACCGTGGCGGCTGATCTCACAGTGCAGTCGAGGGGCCGGGTCCCACAATGTGGCAGAGACAGAAGTGACGACAAATGCTACTTCGTGTGTTTGATAAATACCTGACCTCTTCCAAATGAGGACCGATTATGCCCTGGCGCTGACACACGTAAACCACACGTGTGTGAGGGGCTCACCCCACGCTGCGTGTGGGCCCCCTGGCGTGTGACTGAGTTTAGCATGTGTCTCGGGCACGAGCTTATTACCATCGGGCAATGCGTACTCTCCCTTCCTCGCGCGCCAGGACGCTGAGGAATAGCGCGGAGAGAAGCGTGAAGGTCCCCACACATGCCGCAGAGTCTTCCCGGGGCGCTGGACACACGGCGCCTGCTGTGGGGCCTAGACCCGTGGTCGGCAAACTGCGGCTTGCGAGCCGCATGCGGCTCTTTGGCCCCTTGAGTGTGGCTCTTCCACAGAATACCACGGCCTGGGCGAGTCCATGTTGAAGAAGTGGCGTTAGAGAAAGTTGGGGTTTATAAAAATGTGGCTCTCAGAAGAAATTTCCATCGTTGTCCTGTTGATATTTGGCTCTGCGGACGAATGACTTTGCCGACCGCTGGGCTAGACTGTGCAGAAGGCGCAGAGCGGAGGGCGAGTGAGCAAGGGATCGCCTGCAGGACGCTCAGTGTCGCCAGAAAGGGAAGCAGGACCCAGCCATGAAGCGTGTGAAATCCTATCTAATAAAAGGCTAATATGCAAATTGTCTCCTTGGCCTGGAGTTCTACCAGGGGGCAGGGCAGGCTGGCCAACTGCCTGTGACCCCTCCCTCTGTTTGTCCCCTCCTCCGATTGGGCCCCCACCCCAATCGGGAGCAGGGCTAGCTGGCCAACAACCCGCAGCCTCACCCCCCAGCCAGCCCAGCCAATCGGTCAGGACTGGGCCAGCCAGACCCCACCTGTGCACGAATTCGTGCACCAGGCCTCTAGTATGTAAATAACAGACCAGGGACAGGAGACACCTGTCCTCCCTTCCCCGAGGCATCCTGGGAAATGACCGGCGAATGGTGGCCTAATGAAATAATGCCAGCCTGTCACAGAGTGCACGGTAGCCCGAACACCCCTCCCCACACATCAGCTCATTCCGTCTCCAGGAACCGAGGCCAGAAGGGGCGCCAGGGTGGCGTGGCCGTGCGATGTCACATGTCCAGCAAGTGCTCCAGACGCGTCTCCAGCCCCACTGCAGCCGGGAAGCACCTCGCCCTGGCCCCGCCCCCGTCTCGGGGCGCTCCCTCCTTTCAGCATCTCCAAAATGTGATTTAGCCGCCGCCGAGGCGTCAATGAGCAGCGGTGATCTATAGCGTCAGTCACTCAGCGATTAAACAAACGAACGCACGGCGCCTCGCTCATTAGTCCGGCTGCACATTAATAACCGCCGGGGAGAGAGGAGGCGGGGGCGGGGGAGGAGCCTGAGTGTTCATCGGCTGTGGCCACTGAGGCTCGGGCTCACGGGCAGCCTGCAGACGTGACGCCGTGATTCAAACCCGTGTCCACGTCGTCTTCCCCCGCATAATCCTCCCTCCGCTGTCTCCTCCCGCCAAAGCAGTACCCCCCCAATCCCATAAGATTCTTTATATATATATATACTTTATTGATTTTTTTTTTTTACAGAGAGGAAGGGAGAGGGCTAGAAAGTCAGATGAGAGAGAAACACCAAATCAACTGCCTCTTGCACACCCCACACTGGGGATGTGCCCGCAGCCAAGGTACACGCCCTTGATCAAAATCGAACCTGGGACCCTTCAGTCCGCAGGCCGACGCTCTATCCACTGAGCCACTCCGGTTTCGGACCGTAAGATTCTTGGTGTGGCTGTAAGGAGGCTTGGAGCCATCCTTCTGTCCTCACTACATGTAAAAGCTGAACAAATTGAAAAAAAAATATCAAGTCTTATTAAGTCCATAAGAGCAATGAGGTCACGGGGAAAACGACTGTCTCCCCGTCACCTCCCCCCCCCCCCCCCCCCCCCCCCGCCAACGGGAGAGGCCAGCAAGCAAATATGGAAAATCGCAATGTGCCAATGGGAAAGCTCATGAGCAGCACCCTCTGCGGCACCCGGGAGGGTCACCTGACATCGACTGACCAATCGCTGAGGCTCAGGACACCTCTGGGGTTAAAGGCTCCACGAGGACCCGGTCACCAGGGAGCACCCTCACTTTGGGGAGTGTCACCCCAGCAGCTTGGCCTGGTTCTCACTGGAGGAAAGCACCCTGGGGCCCAGCCGGTGTGGATCAGGGGTTGAGCGTCAACCTAGGAGTCAGGAGGTCAGGGTTCGATTCGAGGTCAGGGTTTGATTCCTGGTCAGGGCACAGGCCTGGGTTGTAGGCTCCATCCCCAGTAGGGGGTGTGCAGAAGGCAGCCGATCCTTGATTCTCTCTCCTCATTGATGTTTCTCTCTCTTTCCCCCCCTCTCCCTTCCTTTCTGAAATCAATAAAAATATATATTAAAAAAAGAAAAGGAAAGCACCCTTGTGCTCCGGGCGGGGACACTCCTTCTCCTGGGATCTGGGCAGGAAGCAGGAACAGCAGCGTGTGTTGCCTGGATGGGTTCCACACCCCTGAGGCTGGAGGCTGTCGTGCTGTGGGAGGTGTGAGAGAAGGCTACTGTCTCTGGAATCACAGTTGGCCTGGGGGCCGGTCCGTTCACTCCCCGGAGGCTGCCTCGTGGGGCCATGATTTCTGGGGGTGGCCTGGGGGTTCTTTTCCTTGAGGAATGTGTTTCCGGAGTCAGGGCTGCCTGGACTGGGCGGTGTGGGTTGGCAGTCAGAGGCAAGGTAGGAAGATCTGTCTCAAATTTACCGTGTGTTCAAGGGCTGTATCTTCCAAAGGAAAGTGAAAAGTTAAGTCCCTTATCCCCGTGGTTGGCAAACCGAGGCTCAAGAGCCACATGCGGCTCTTTGGCCCCTCCTTGAGTGTGGCTCTTCCACAAAACACCACGTGCGGGCGTGCGCGTACAGCGCGACTGAAACTTCGTGGCCCGTGCCAGAAGCCGGCTTTTGGCTCTCAAAAGAAATGTCAATCGTTGTGCTGTTGATATTTGGCTCTGTGGACTAATGAGTTTGCCGACCATTGCCTTATCCGTGGACATTTTCAGTAAGTAGCAGGACAGAGAGTTTTCTGTCCACTCTCACCAGGTAGGAAATCGGAATTAACAGAATGTCCCTTCTCTGAGGACCCTCCTGGTTAACCTCGATTTTCACTCTAATTTGCCTGTGTATTTATCTGTCTGCCGTCCACGGACTAGGAAATTGTGTTATAAGTAAATGGGAGCAACTGAAAACCAGCCGAGAATATTCTCTCCTCACCCCCATTAATTTTAGTAAGTTAATCTTCTGTCAGAATAAAATCTATGCGGGTGCTCTCATAGGATAATAAACATATGACTTAGCTAGACTAGGATAGTCCATTATAAAGCATCGTTATTTGAATCCTTTGTTAGATACATAGTTTTTAAAAAATATATTTTTATGGATTTCAAAGAGGAAGGGAGAGGGAGAGAGAGAGAGGGAGAGAGAGAGAGAGGAACATCAATGATGAGAGAGAATCATGGATCTGCTGCCTCCCCCCATGTCCCACCCTGGGAATCAAGCTTGACACCTGGGCATGTGCCCTGACTGACCAGGAATTAAACCGTGATCTCCTGGTCCATAGGGCTCAACCACTGAGCCCTCTGGCTGGGCAAATACGTAGTTATTGATTACTGGAGACTTACAATTAGCTAGACACATGTAGCTACCAAGGGGAGGAAGGTAAGGAGAGTAGCGTCTGCTCCTGGCTGAGCTGTCACACCTGAGACCAGAAGACTTCTGCCACCGTCCACTGTGAAGCTGGACCAAATGGGTGAGCCAGCTCCTTCCAGGCCCAGGCTATAGTCACGGCGGGGGAGGGAAAGGAGATGCCGTGAGCCTCCTGAGTGCACGAGTCTCTGCTGGGGACGGCTTCCCGATGGCGGCACCGCACTGCCCCTGAGGAGAGCGTGGTGGTGAGCATGGTGCTGAGCGTGGGGCCTCCCTCACTGAGCCCAGGAGACGGAGATGACGGTGCGGTCAGCTACAAGGGCTGCCCCTGCAGGCGGCAGCCTTGGGGTTGGGAACCGATGCCCAGCGGATCCCGGTTTCCTGTGGTGCCTGCGAATCCATGGCCAAGGCCTGGGTGTGTGCATCCGGGCAGAAGTCCCCACGGCTCCCTGCAGCATAAGCCGGACAGAGACACAGCGGGGGCACCGGGGAGGGCAGTGCCAGGGAACATAGCAATTCTCAGAGGGGGTTCCTCGGACAGCACCCTGGACAGCACCCTGGTGCCTCGCTGGGACTCTGGACGGGCCAGGCCTGGGGAGCTGGGGCCACAAGCTAAAGGAAGGCTCACGCTAGACCCTCCCCAACTAAGCCCAGAGCCAAATCCAGCCACACCTCCCGAGGAGGCAGAGCTGGATGTGAAAGGACTTGGGGGGACCCACTGGGCTCTGCGTGGATCCCATAACACAGCGTAGACCCACGCACACGGCCACCAGCCGGCCATCGAACTGCCTGCTCACACAGGGACCCACTCTCCACCGAGATGATAGTGGGATCTCTACAGTGGACTAGCAACAAGGTCCAGTCTTCAACCAGAACTGGCAGGGCAGTGACAAAGAAACAGAAAATCGGGATTCCCAGCCGAGAAGTGAGCGGCAGGTAAGACGTCACCCCGAGGTGGGCCAGTTCCTGGATGCTCAAGGCAGGGATGGACAAGTAACCAGTTCAAGGTCCTGCTCTCTGCATCACTGTCCTTCGAGAAAGAAGTGGAGATATACACACACACACACACACACACACACACACACACAAAATGTTGTCAAGTGTGAGAGAGCAAGACTTGCATCTGCGGCTGGTAGTATGGTTTGGGCACAAAAAGGTAACAACCCACTCTTAGGAGAGGCCTCAGAGAGAGCCATGGATAGCGTCCGAGATGGGCCTCAGAGGTCAGAGCAGGAGCCTGCCGGGCTGGGTGGGGCCTCGGGCAGGGCCGCTGGGAGGCAGGAGGAATGGGGTACAGGCATGGTGCCCGCGTAGTGGCCCTGCGAGCACTGCAGCGGTTGAGAATGGGGCTCCCCATCATCCAGATGGGCTCGAGCTGTGACCTCCCTCTCTGGGTCGCTGGGAGCATTAAGGGAGTGGTCCAGGCATAGCGCTGAGCTCACGATAATCAGGTTAGTTGGTTGCCATCCAGGGAAACGCCTTCATCTATTTGGGGAGAAGCCAGGGCGTCTTGAGCTGCAGTAGAGGGTTAGGAAGAGGACCTAGAGCCTAGCGTGGGGCTGACGTTTAGTGGCATGGAAGATGGGAAAATCCCTGGCTGCGTGGGTATTTCATCAGCACAGGGCAGGTCAGCCTTCAGGAGCACGGCCAAGGCGAGAACTCCTAAGAGTGGGTTGTTACCTTTTTGTGCCCAAACCATACTACCAGCCGCAGATGCAAGTCTTGCTCTCTCACACTTGACGAGGCCTGCAGGACGGCCAGGGCAGAGCCCTTCCACCCCCGTGCATGGATGTCAGTGCTCTCCGTGCGCAAGGCTAATAGGCAGAATCAGGGTCGCCGTCCAAACAGCTCCGAGTCCGGAGAGAGGAGGTTGCCGGTAACGGCGGCAGCTGAGGAATGAGGTCAACGCAGAGGAAAATCGCCAATTAGTGCAATTCACACCAGACAGAACGGCCCCGGAGGACAGCACGGGGACGCTGGGTTAAAAAGCGGAAGCGTGACCGAGCAAGTAATCCTGATAAATGGCGATGTGTGAGGACGACCGCATCCCTGGCCGACGAGGCAGGCCTGGAAGATGCGGGTTTAGTTTCATTTTTAAAATATATTTTTGTTGGTTTCAGAGAGGAATGGAAAGGGAGAGAGAGAAACATCCAGGATGAGAGGCCATTCTTGACTGCCTGCCTCCTGCATGCCCCCTACTGGGGATGGAGCCCACAACCCAGGTCCATAACCCATGCATTTGTCCTTGATCGGGATAGAACTTCAGTCTACAGCCCAATGCTCTATTCACTGAGCCACACCGGCTAGGGCCTGGTGTGGGTAGTGGCAGGGGCCGCGTCGTGTGATCCAGAGACACTAAAGGGGGATGGGGGAGGGGAACGAGCCACGTGGCTGCTGCTTCTCTGGGCGCTGTTCATGGAGGAGCCAGGGAATGAACAGGAGAGAATTCACAGGACGAGGAGGAGGGCGGTGCCGTTTGGCTGCATCCCCCCCCCCCACCCCCAGGGGGGGTGAACAAGTATTTACCGCCGTGCACACACCGTTGATGCAGGCTTCCAGTCCCGGCTGGGTGTTTCTCCGTCGGTGTGGGCGTGGCTGCCAGGCAGTGCAATGGCCGCCGGTCCCCGGGAGTTGCTGGAGGGGACGAAGGCGCCACCTGTCACAGCGCTGTGGCCCCCGACAAGTGGCCATCCCCACACGAACTTGCATCCCTAGCGACCAAGCACCCAGAACAGACACCGAAGAGACACAGCCACAGCCACCTTGACCTTCCCTTCACAGGAGCCCATTCCGCGCCCCGCCCCCCGCCCCCAGAGCCAAGAGCCAGGCGCGCCCGCAGCAGCCTCTCCCGCAAACAGCTGGGCCCTGTCCCCTGTGCGCTGCGGGACTCTGGCCCTGACCTGGGTCTTCTCACCCAGGAACCCGTCTGAGCTGCGCCAGCCTCCCCCCGGGGAGCGGAAGTGACCACCCGGGAGAACGGAAGTGGCCTTGCTGGGGAGCGGAAGTGACTTCCCTGGGGTTGGTGCCCCAGGTTGAGCGGAAGTGACCTCCTCAGGGAGCGGAAGTGATCTCCTCAGGGAGCGGAAGTGACCTCCTCAGAGAGCGGAAGTGACCTCCGGGGGATTGGCACCCCAGGATGAGCAGAGGTCCAGGACGGGGCACCGGCCCGTGTGGCCCACAGGACCTGTGCCTCGGACACCGCCTCCTCACGGGGTTGCCATGGCTCCTGCTTCCGGGACTCACACACCACCCCTCCCTCTCCCGCAGGAGCCTTATCCTCACCCTGAGATGTCCGCCCCCAGTGGGTACAGCGCTTCCCGCGCCCCGAAAAGAGCACCCCCCCCCCCAGTCTTCTTCCCCAGGATTTACACTTGCTCACCCGTGGGTAACACTTCCCACAGCCTCGGACCGGAAATGATTTCCAAATCAACACAGGCGGGAGCTGCGGGAATGATGGACAGCTCTGACCCTCGGGCCTGAGGCGGAAAGCCAGCGCGTGTGCCGGGGTCTCCTCGTTCCCACGTTCATTCGGTGTCTCTCAGTGTCACGGCTACGGAGAGAGGCGCCGGGTGCCGCGTGGCCCCTCTGTCACGCGCCTTGACGGGGTCTTGGCTCCTGGAGCAGAGGCTGCCGAGAGCTCAGAGCCGGAGTCGGGTTGGGGGTGGCCAAAGGGCTGTCACTGGTGGACAGAGCCGGAGTCGGGTTGGGGGTGGCCGAAGGGCTGTCACTGGTGGACAGAGCCGGAGTCGGGTTGGGGGTGGCAGAAGGGCTGTCACTGGTGGATCGGGCAACTCCCATACTCGTCGACTGGGGACAAGGTGTTTTCAGCACTTGTTTGTTTTCTGTCTGGATCCCCACAACCACAGCCAGCCCCCCGTCCTCCCCCCCACCCCGACACAGATAAGGACCCTTCTCGGCCACCCCACTCGGCTCCCGGGTTGGGACAGGTGGTGACTTGCACAGAGATGGAGATGGGGCTGGTGGGGAGGAAGGAGGAAGCAGGAGGAGGAAGGGTGATGGACCGGTGGGACAGCTAACTCCTGGGTAAGGGTGCACGCTGATCACACGTGTTTCCCTCCAGGCGTCTGAGGCCGCCAGCTGGTGGAGGGGCCTTTCCTGGAGGGGCTTGGTTGGAGGGAAATATTTCCAGGTTTCTAGGATGAGAGGACTTTGGGGCTCCTTTAATCACTCTCGGCAGGGGTCAGCCTTCCCTGCCTGCAAATGCCAAGGGCTGGGTTTGCATAATTGGCAAAGCCTTTCTTGGAAATAGATGTGCAATCTTAGATGGAAACTTTGCTGTTGTTAGAATGAGTTGAACATCCTCTCCAGATTACACACACACACACACACACACACACACGCATGCACTCTCGCACACACATGCACACACAGGGCCCCGGAAAGATGGCAGCCGAGGCGTCCACCCAGGGCTCCCTCTAAGACCCGGGTCTGATCTTGAACTCACGTCAGACATTTCCCCTCTGAGCTCGCAGGGGCCATGGTGTCTCCAGCTCCCCGCCACCTCCCTTGTGGGGGTTTACTGCTCCGCCTCTGTGCGAGAGCCCTGCTGTGTGCTGCAGAGTCTGTGGCCTTTTGCAAACACTCGCGCGTGCACACACGGAACGGGGAACTATAGCTTTCCCCTCGGGAAACCGCTTTCTAATCACCCGTGGGAGGGAGGACGCGCAGAGGAAAGGGAGATCAGGCTGGGAGGCGGCAGCAGGCACTCTTCACTGACAGGATGTGTGTCTCCTCCCCGATGGGATGTGTGAAAAGGTGAACTCAGAGTTGGGAACTTGGGCTGTACAAGGACCAGGCATTTCAGAGCGAGCTCACCTCCCAGCCACCAGCTGTCTCCACGGCATCTCCTTTCACAGCCCCGGTGCCCGGCCCACCAGGACAGCCAGGCCCACCAGGACTCCAGGCTCACCAGGGCACCAGGCCCACCAGGGGAGCCAGACCCACCAGGGCACCAGGCCCACCAGGGCACCAGGCTCACCAGGGCACCAGGCTCACCAGGACACCAGGCTCACCAGGACACCAGGCCCACCAGGATGCCAGGCCCACCAGGCCCACCAGACCCACCAGGGCACCAGGCCCACTGGGGCACCAGGCCCACCAGGGGAGCCTGCTTCACACCTGGAGAAAGATTGTCCATCATTTCCACCCCAAGAGGATGCTCCCCGCTCTAAGAGAACACCTCCTCTGCTGCCTCCCGCCTGGTGTGGGCAGAGGCAGGCAGGTGCGGCCCGGCCGGCCGTGGGCCTCGGAGGCCGAGGGGAGGGGTGTCCGCCTTTGCCCTGCGCGGTGGGAAGGAGGCTTTGCCAACTGCTCTGGGCTGCAACACGTATTGGTGCCTGCCGCACTCCCGCGGGGCATGATGTAGTTGGCAAAGATGACCGCACTGAGAAACACAAATTGCAGTCATTAAAAGTGCATTTAATTCCGAAGCCATTAACCGCGGAAAGGTGGTGGTACTACACGCTTGTACACACCATTGTTTGTATCTAAACAGAAGTATTTGCCTGGGCAATGAGCGCGGCAACTGGCCAGCCCTGAACGCCTGGCCACCTTCCCAGACAGGAGACGTGGCGCGCCGTGCCCCGCAGACGCAGCTCTGGGACACCCCCCCGCCCCCAGCGTGGCCCGGCCCGGCCCTGGGGGAGTGGCTCCTTCCTGTGACCCCAAAGACTTTCCCCGGAGAAGACAGCGAGGCCAAGTTCCTCACAGTTCGCAGCTCCCTATCGAGAAATCCACGACCCAGTTCAGGAGCTGGGAGAGGACCCCTGCAGACGCCTCTCCACAGAGGACACTCAAGACGGCCCACGGACGCGTGAAAGATGCTCCAGGTCTCTTAACACATCAGGGAAATTCCGATCAAAATCACACGCACCACCACCTCACGCCCATCTAGACGGCAGCCGTCAGTGACCCACACACAAGTGCGGGCGAGGATGTGGGGGAAAGGGGCCTCGTGGCTGCTGGCGGGGGGGTGGGGGGGATGCAGACCATGGAGAGCAGCATGGAGGGGCCTCAGACGGTTAAAACTAGCCCTGCTGTGTGGCCCAGGATCCCCCTCCCCCCGGGTATTCATGGGAAGAACATGAATCAGGAGATAAAGCTTTTCCCCTGCACTGTTTACAAGGCCCAGGTGTGGAGGCAGCCTCAGGCGCATCTCAAGGTGAGTGGGTAGACACCTGGGTTCAGAGCTGCGGTAGGATATCACTCACCACAGAAAGGGGGGGGACCGGCCCTTTGTGGCGACAGGGTGGACCTGAGGGCATGCTGGTAGCTACAGGGGCAAGGCACTGAGGGTGGATCTGAGAGCCTCCCGCAAGAGCGTCCTCTCTCCGTGCCTCTGGCTGCAGCTCGCACCCCACAACCTGGGCTGGCACGCCCTCATGTCGTTTCTCTGCCCCCCCCCCCCCGCCACCCCTCCTAAGGCCTGTGTTGCCTTTCTTCTCCGTCTTCCCTGCTGTCTCGCCAGGCGTCTGTCCAGGCCTCCCCTCCCCCTCCCAGCTGTGGGCCCACGCCCAGGGCGGGGACAGGTCAGTGCCGGCCTATGTGAACGGTACCCCATAGACAAGGAGTGGTAAAACAGGGGGCATGCTGGCTCCCCTGACCTGAGAACAGCACCCAAGGTTGGGGAGGGGGGCAGCCACGCAGGTGCAGGCTCAGACCCCGGGACAGTGGGGAGCGGGCAGGCGGTGGGGGCAGCTGCTGAGCGCTGTGTGCCTGATGGGTGTGGCTTATGCTCGTCTTCCCACCCTCAGGGGGCCAGAGCTCCATGGACAGAGCTTGTAGCCTCCCTCCCCCCGCCCCCCAACCCTCCTCGTGAGGCCTGGGAACCCTCTGTTGCCAGGAAGATGGGAGAAGATGGCGAGATGATCCACTCTCGTGCTTGTAAGAGCACAGCAGGCCAGAGAGCCACACTTTTCCTTCCAGGACAAAGAACAATGAGGGGCAATGGAAGAGGTCACCTAGAGGAAAGAACAAGGAAAATAGAGAACTTTAAGTAGAGGAGCATTAAAACACACACACACACACACAATTTTTACAAATGCACTCGAGTAAGTTTATACCATCTTGGGGTGCGTGGTGCACCTCATAAAATTCTAGGGAAATGGACTTCGAGAAGCGCTGACGTTGAAAGGGGAGAGGAGAGAAAGGACAGGAACTGTCTTGCGTTCATACAGCACATAAGGAAATACTAGGGCAGTGGTGGGCAAACCCATGAGTCCACAGAGCCAAATATCAACAGGACAACGATTGAAATCTCTTTGGAGAGCCACATTTTTTTAAAACTTCAACTTCTTCTAACGCCGCTTCTTCAACATAGACTCGCCCCAGGCCAGGGTCTTTTGTGGAAGAGCCACACTCCAGGGGCCAAAGAGCCGCACGTGGCTCGAGAGCTGCAGTTTGCCGACCGCTGTACTGGGGGAATCAGAACACACACCCGGGCAGCGAGCAGAATCAGCACCGACCGGAGACGCACTCAGCCGGGCCAGCGGCCTCCAGGACTCGCCAGACTCTCCCGCGAGAGGGGAGAGCAGTGGGCGCTGGGACGCGGAGAGGAAACCCACCGGTTCCGTGTCCTCAAAGGACGGAAAAACAAAGAAAAAGAAGCCGCTGTCCAGCTGCCTTCTCGGTTGCAGAACGGAAGTCCCTGATGGAGATTTCAGAAGGAAGTGAGTGGACGCAAAGGCCGTGCCCTCAGCCCAGGGAGATTAACTGAAGAGAACAGCTGGACACATTATCGGCAAACATGTAAGTTTTTTAAAAAATAAATGTTTTTATGGATCTCGGAGAGGAAGGGAGACAGAAACACCAATGAAGGGAGAGCATCCTGCACGCCCCACACCAGGGCTCAAGTCCGAAACAGGTCCCGATGCTCAGCCACAGAGCCATGCTGGCCGGCTCTCCCCCCTCCATTTTCACTGACTTGGTTGCCAGTGTTCGAGGGGGACACAGTGGGTTAAGGAACTGGGAGCCTGGGGTTGTGGGCAGTGGGAGAGGAAACGTACCCAGAGAAAGGAGGGAGGACTCCAAGGCAGTACGAGGACTGTCACCCCCAGATTCATAGCAGGCGGCCCCCACCACGCCGACGTGAGCTGTAAAACTCGGTGTCTCCATTCCTGCTTCCTTTTTTTAAAAAAAAAAACACCTCAGATCAGCGATCCCGTTTAAAAAGGCCACGGGGGCAGCGTTTCCACGGAGGTTATCCTGGGGGTCACGTCCAAGGGGCACAGAGAATCACAAGGACCGTGTATATATTTGCATGTAAAGCAGTGCGATTTACATGTTTTTGCATATCCGCATGTGCTCTGCATACCATTAGGCTGACTGTAAGGAAGGTGGGTGTTTACCGACAATGTTAACCTTGACACTGGGGGGCTGGGGAGAGTCAGCTCTGACTGTTTCTTGCTTTCTTCTTCCTCCTCACCCTCCAAGCATTGTTCCAGGGAGGAGAACGGGGCCGGGGAACGGGGAAAGGTGGGGATCTGAGGGCAGACAGGAGCTTACCCAGACCTGGACCCAGCTGACGGGGGCATCGGGCTCCCAGAAAACCACACGGGATCTCTGTCCTTCCATCCCGTGTCCCATAACACAGTGACGCGTCAGAGACAGGCTCCATCACCAAGGGCACACGCTGACGGTCACATCTGTCGGCTTCTCCTCGGTCCTGCGAGGCTCCACCCCGGAGTGAGTTAATGACAGGCGTTACCATGAGTGGTCACCCCTATGGGAAGCTCGGCATGTCCCTGGGATCATGGGGAGCGCGCTGGGGACAGCCTCTCATTCTGTGTGTCAACGACCCATCCCCTAGGAAACAGGAACGGCAGATGGAGACAAAGAGGCAGGGGAGGTTAGGGGACTCCCCCACAGGCCCCCGGCATGTGCCCACAGGCAGGGGACTCTTGGCTTCCTCGTCGTCGGCGCACCCCGAGCGCCTCGCATGCACCAGGCCGCCTCAGGGACACTCACGGACCGCGGTCCTCAAAGGCTCCCTGGTTTTCCACGTGAGCTTTCTCATCAGCGCGGTTCCCCACCTGCCATGTCTGAGCTCCCGGCAGGGGAGACAAAGCTCCGAGTGAAATAAGTGACTCCGGTCACACTACCAAGCGGGGGTGAACATCAAGGCTTCCGACTCCCGATCTCGGTTCTCAGGGCTGCCACCACGCTGCCAAGGAAACCCACCCCTTAACCTCCCAACAATCCTGTAAGAAAAGGCTTACGGGCCCGGCCGGCGTGGCTCAGTGGATAGAGCGTCGGGTTCGACTGCAGTCGAGGGCATGTACCTTGGCTGCAGGCGCATCCCCAGTAGGGAGTCTGCAGGAGGCAGCCGATGGATGTTTCTCTCTCATCGATGTTTCTAACTCTCTATCCCTCTCCCTTCCTCTCTGTAAAAAAAAAAAAAAATCAATAAAATATGTTTAAAATTTTTTTAAAAAGAAAGAAAAGGCTTATGGGCGCAGCTGGCAGGGCTCAGCGGTTGAGGATCGACCTAGGAACCAGGAGGTCACAGTATGGTTCCCGGTCGGGGCACAGGCCTGCGTTGTGCACTGGATCCCCAGTGGGAGCATGCAGCAGGCAGCCGATGGGTGATTCTCTCCATCATGGATGCTTCTCTCCCTCCCTCTCCCTTCCTCGGTGACATCAATAGCACTCTATTTAAGAACGAGAAAAGGCTTACGGAACGGGGTGCTCCGGTGCACCCCAGGCTGTCGGTGAGCTGCGCCGAGGAGGACGCCTGCTCGCAGGGGCTCCCGGTCCGGGCCGCGCCGTCTGAGCGGGGCAGCAGCCTCCTCTGCGGAGCCGTCCGCAGGCCCCTGGCTTCCGGGCGGCCCCGTTTAACGACCCCCTTCGGGCCGCTGCCTGTGCCGGGGACGCAGAGTTGTTTAAGAGCACAGGCGGTGGGCTTTTAATTAATGCAAATGCAAACACACGAGGCTGGGAAAATTAAGCCGACAAACGCATCTCCATGCACCCGGCGTCTCGCAGACACAGACGGCTGTAACCTGCTAATTGCATTTCCCTCCACAAACCGTTCCGGCTCTTCAAAGCTTCGCCCGATTGCATTTTTTTAACCGCTTCTGTCTCTCCCTTCCACCCCCTCACCCTCTCTACCCCGGGCCATTTCCACAGGGATGGCCAGGTCCGAAGTGGGGGGGAGGAATATTATAATAATGTGATGCAATGAAACAGCGCACAGCACCTCACTCTGGCCCTCGGACCACACCGGATCGCACTGCCGTTCGGTGCACTCACTTAGATAAAATGACGCAATTCGTCTTCCCCTGACCAGAGGCCTCCCTTTCGTTTGAAGGAAGCGCATACAAGGCCCAGAGTAGAAATTTCCCAGTGGTCTTAGGCGACCCAGCCAGCAGTTCTCAACCTATGGGTAGAGCCTCAGACCATCAGAAAACACAGATATTTACATGACGACTCATAACAGTAGCAAAATTACAGATATGAAGTGGCAACGACAATAATTCTGTGGTTGGGGGTCACCACCACTTGAGGAGCTGTATTAAAGGGTGGGGCGTTAGGAAGGTTGACAACCACTGCTCTCAGTGGATTCCTAGGTCCGTTGTAGGCGGCCACCCACCGGCTGAAGGTTTCGTTACAGTGGCCGAGGCTGTCAAATCATCCGCTCGGCCTGGACCAGAGGATCCGCTCCACACAAAAGCCAGCAAACGGACCGGAGACAGGTGCTGCGATGCAGCGACACGCCGGGAGACGCAGGGAGTGCGGGTGCGGGACACGGCAGAGCGCGGGTTCGCGGTGGGAGATTTACTATCACGATGGGCCCGGAGCCCGCAGCTGCAGTCAGGTGCCTGCTGTCCCGAGGAGCCCAGGGGAGAGGCTGACGACAAAAGAGGCGCCCCGTCCTGTCGAGGCGTCCAGCATCCCACGGGCAGAGTGTGGACGGGTCCTGCGGGGCGGCATGTGGACGGTGCGGGTCCACAGCTTTCCTTAACAATGGCTCCCACCTCGACCCAAGGCTGTTCCTGTGGGTTCGGTCTTGGCGTGAATTTCCCCCCGAGGCAGAGTCTTGAGATTGAGCATGCTCGCGGTACCCTGCTTTTGAAGGTGATGCGAGGGCCTGACCGGTGGCTCGGGGGTTGAGCATCGACCTATGAACCAGGAGGTTGGGGCGCACACCCGGGTTGTGGGCTCCATCTCCAGTTGGAGTGGCGTGGAGTTAGGGTCCCCGGGGGGCGGGGGGGGGGGCGGCACGGGAATAAAGCCCCAAGCATATGATTCTTTAAACTTCCCTTCAGCGAATGTACAATAATGAAAATGTCTCGGTTATCAGCCTCTACTTTCCATTTATTTCCCCCTCAACATTGCTTCTGGAGAAAACAAAATAGTTAATTAGAACATAAAGCAGGACCAGCTTAATTCCCTTCCTCGACAAGAAGCCGGCCGCCCGCTCACACGGGCTTAACGACAATTCTATTTTGTGACGAGCGATAATCATTCATGAGTAATTACAGATGGAAGTGTGAGAAATGTCGAATCAGGAAATAAACAGCCCCCCAATTAGGTATTTATTATTGCCATTAGATATTATTAGGACCGATCACAACATGACGGCAGCACGAGATATTAACGAAGGCGTGATGAGCCGATGAACGTGCTCAGTTATGTCACCGGTCACATTTGACATTTCCCGGGGGCGGTGAGCTGGAACTGAGGTCGCCAAGGTACACAGGCTCGGGCCACCACGCCCATCTCGGCCACGGCCTCGCCCGGCACCCCGTTCGAAGCAGAACCCCGGCTGTGACGAACGTGGATCCGCCAGGGCTGCCTAGAAGATGAGCCCGAGACTCGGTGGGATGTTGGGTGACACTGCGATGACCTCCTCTCACTGGGGAGCGGCCTGATGTGCTCTCAGCGGCTCCGTGGCTCTGAGGAGAGGCCTGTCCACAAGGAAGGGCCACGCCCTCTAGCAGGCCCTGGTGGTGATTGTCTTTGGGCACATCCTTGGTGACTCGCAGAGGCCTCATGCGAGGGTGAGGGTGCGGGTGAGGGTACACTTTTGGATTGAGTTAGTGGTGAGCTGACAGTACGAGGGGAGTCCCACTGCCTTCGGGGACCTGCTCTGGGATTCCAGCAGGTTTTGGGGATACAGAGATGTGGTTGTAGGTGAGCACGGACTGTAGGTGAGCACGGGCTGTAGGTGAGCACGGGCTGTAGGTGAGCACGGGCTGTAGGTGAGCACGGGCTGTAGGTGAGCACTGGCTGTAGGTGAGCACGGGCTGTAGGTGAGCACGGACTGTAGGTGAGCACGGGCTGTAGGTGAGCACGGGCTGTAGGTGAGCACGGGCTGTAGGTGAGCACGGACCATAGGTGAGCACGGGCTGTAGGTGAGCACGGGCTGTAGGTGAGCACGGGCTGTAGGTGAACACTGACTATAGGTGAGCACGGGCTGTAGGTGAACACTGGCTGTAGGTGAGCATGGCTATAGGTGAACACGGGCTGTAGGTGAACACGGGCTGTAGGTGAGCACGGGCTGTAGGTGAGCACGGACCATAGGTGAGCACGGGCTGTAGGTGAGCACGGGCTGTAGGTGACCACGGGCTGTAGGTGAACACTGACTATAGGTGAGCACGGGCTGTAGGTGAACACTGGCTGTAGGTGAGCATGGCTATAGGTGAGCACGGGCTGTAGGTGAACACTGGCTGTAGGTGAGCATGGCTATAGGTGAGCACGGGCTGTAGGTGAGCACGGGCTGTAGGTGAGCACTGACTATAGGTGAGCACGGGCTGTAGGTGAGCACGGGCCGTAGGTGAGCACGGGCTGTAGGTGAGCACGGGCTGTAGGTGAGCACGGGCTGTAGGTGAGCCCGGGCTGTAGGTGAGCCCGGGCTGTAGGTGAGCACGGGCTGTAGGTGAGCACTGGCTGTAGGTGAGCACGGGCTGTAGGTGAGCACGGGCTGTAGGTGAGCACGGGCTGTAGGTGAGCACGGGCTGTAGGTGAACACTGACTATAGGTGAACACGGGCTGTAGGTGAGCACGGGCTGTAGGTGAGCACGGGCTGTAGGTGAGCACGGGCTGTAGGTGAGCACGGGCTGTAGGTGAACACTGACTATAGGTGAACACGGGCTGTAGGTGAGCACGGGCTGTAGGTGAGCACGGGCTGTAGGTGAGCACGGGCTGTAGGTGAGCACGGGCTGTAGGTGAACACTGACTATAGGTGAACACGGGCTGTAGGTGAGCACGGGCTGTAGGTGAGCACGGGCTGTAGGTGAGTACGGGCTGTAGGTGAACACGGGCTGTAGGTGAACACTGACTGTAGGTGAGCACGGGCTGTAGGTGAACACGGGCTGTAGGTGAACACGGGCTGTAGGTGAGCACGGGCTGTAGGTGAACACGGGCTGTAGGTGAGCACGGGCTGTAGGTGAACACGGGCTGTAGGTGAACACGGGCTGTAGGTGAGCACGGGCTGTAGGTGAGCATGGGCTGTAGGTGAGCACGGGCTGTAGGTGAGCACGGGCTGTAGGTGAACACTGTCTGTAGGTGAGCACTGGCTGTAGGTGAGCACGGGCTGTAGGTGAGCACGGGCTGTAGGTGAGCACGGGCTGTAGGTGAACACGGGCTGTAGGTGAACACTGACTATAGGTGAGCACGGGCTGTAGGTGAACACGGGCTGTAGGTGAACACGGGCTGTAGGTGAGCACGGGCTGTAGGTGAGCACGGGCTGTAGGTGAGCACGGGCTGTAGGTGAGCACTGGCTGTAGGTGAGCACGGGCTGTAGGTGAGCACGGGCTGTAGGTGAACACGGGCTGTAGGTGAACACGGGCTGTAGGTGAGCACGGGCTGTAGGTGAACACGGGCTGTAGGTGAACACTGACTATAGGTGAGCACGGGCTGTAGGTGAACACGGGCTGTAGGTGAACACTGACTATAGGTGAGCACGGGCTGTAGGTGAACACGGGCTGTAGGTGAACACGGGCTGTAGGTGAGCACGGGCTGTAGGTGAGCACGGGCTGTAGGTGAGCACTGGCTGTAGGTGAGCACGGGCTGTAGGTGAGCACGGGCTGTAGGTGAACACGGGCTGTAGGTGAGCACGGGCTGTAGGTGAACACGGGCTGTAGGTGAACACTGACTATAGGTGAGCACGGGCTGTAGGTGAACACGGGCTGTAGGTGAGCACGGGCTGTAGGTGAGCACGGGCTGTAGGTGAACACTGACTATAGGTGAGCACGGGCTGTAGGTGAACACGGGCTGTAGGTGAGCACGGGCTGTAGGTGAGCACTGGCTGTAGGTGAGCACGGGCTGTAGGTGAGCACGGGCTGTAGGTGAGCACTGGCTGTAGGTGAGCACGGGCTGTAGGTGAGCACTGGCTGTAGGTGAACACGGGCTGTAGGTGAGCACGGACTGTAGGTGAGCACGGGCTGTAGGTGAGCACGGGCTGTAGGTGAGCACGGGCTGTAGGTGAGCACGGACCATAGGTGAGCACGGGCTGTAGGTGAGCACGGGCTGTAGGTGAACACGGGCTGTAGGTGAACACTGACTATAGGTGAGCACGGGCTGTAGGTGAACACTGGCTGTAGGTGAGCATGGCTATAGGTGAACACGGGCTGTAGGTGAGCACGGGCTGTAGGTGAGCACGGACCATAGGTGAGCACGGGCTGTAGGTGAGCACGGGCTGTAGGTGAACACGGGCTGTAGGTGAACACTGACTATAGGTGAGCACGGGCTGTAGGTGAACACTGGCTGTAGGTGAGCATGGCTATAGGTGAGCACGGGCTGTAGGTGAACACTGGCTGTAGGTGAGCATGGCTATAGGTGAGCACGGGCTGTAGGTGAGCACGGGCTGTAGGTGAGCACTGACTGTAGGTGAGCACGGGCTGTAGGTGAGCACGGGCCGTAGGTGAGCACGGGCTGTAGGTGAGCACGGGCTGTAGGTGAGCACGGGCTGTAGGTGAACACGGGCTGTAGGTGAGCCCGGGCTGTAGGTGAGCACGGGCTGTAGGTGAGCACTGGCTGTAGGTGAGCACGGGCTGTAGGTGAGCACGGGCTGTAGGTGAGCACGGGCTGTAGGTGAGCACGGGCTGTAGGTGAGCACGGGCTGTAGGTGAACACTGACTATAGGTGAACACGGGCTGTAGGTGAGCACGGGCTGTAGGTGAGCACGGGCTGTAGGTGAGCACGGGCTGTAGGTGAGCACGGGCTGTAGGTGAACACTGACTATAGGTGAACACGGGCTGTAGGTGAGCACGGGCTGTAGGTGAGCACGGGCTGTAGGTGAGCACGGGCTGTAGGTGAGCACGGGCTGTAGGTGAACACTGACTATAGGTGAACACGGGCTGTAGGTGAGCACGGGCTGTAGGTGAGCACGGGCTGTAGGTGAGTACGGGCTGTAGGTGAACACGGGCTGTAGGTGAACACTGACTATAGGTGAGCACGGGCTGTAGGTGAACACGGGCTGTAGGTGAACACGGGCTGTAGGTGAGCACGGGCTGTAGGTGAACACGGGCTGTAGGTGAGCACGGGCTGTAGGTGAGCACGGGCTGTAGGTGAACACGGGCTGTAGGTGAGCACGGGCTGTAGGTGAGCATGGGCTGTAGGTGAGCACGGGCTGTAGGTGAGCACGGGCTGTAGGTGAACACTGACTGTAGGTGAGCACGGGCTGTAGGTGAGCACGGGCTGTAGGTGAGCACGGGCTGTAGGTGAGCACGGGCTGTAGGTGAACACGGGCTGTAGGTGAACACTGACTATAGGTGAGCACGGGCTGTAGGTGAACACGGGCTGTAGGTGAACACGGGCTGTAGGTGAACACGGGCTGTAGGTGAGCACGGGCTGTAGGTGAGCACGGGCTGTAGGTGAGCACTGGCTGTAGGTGAGCATGGGCTGTAGGTGAGCACGGGCTGTAGGTGAACACGGGCTGTAGGTGAACACGGGCTGTAGGTGAGCACGGGCTGTAGGTGAACACGGGCTGTAGGTGAACACTGACTATAGGTGAGCACGGGCTGTAGGTGAACACGGGCTGTAGGTGAGCACTGACTGTAGGTGAGCACGGGCTGTAGGTGAACACGGGCTGTAGGTGAACACGGGCTGTAGGTGAGCACGGGCTGTAGGTGAGCACGGGCTGTAGGTGAGCACTGGCTGTAGGTGAGCACGGGCTGTAGGTGAGCACGGGCTGTAGGTGAACACGGGCTGTAGGTGAGCACGGGCTGTAGGTGAACACGGGCTGTAGGTGAACACTGACTATAGGTGAGCACGGGCTGTAGGTGAGCACGGGCTGTAGGTGAGCACGGGCTGTAGGTGAGCACGGGCTGTAGGTGAACACTGACTATAGGTGAGCACGGGCTGTAGGTGAACACGGGCTGTAGGTGAGCACGGGCTGTAGGTGAGCACTGGCTGTAGGTGAGCACGGGCTGTAGGTGAGCACGGGCTGTAGGTGAACACGGGCTGTAGGTGAACACTGACTATAGGTGAGCACGGGCTGTAGGTGAACACGGGCTGTAGGTGAACACGGGCTGTAGGTGAGCACGGGCTGTAGGTGAGCACTGGCTGTAGGTGAGCACGGGCTGTAGGTGAGCACGGGCTGTAGGTGAGCACGGGCTGTAGGTGAGCACGGGCTGTAGGTGAACACTGACTATAGGTGAACACGGGCTGTAGGTGAGCACGGGCTGTAGGTGAGCACGGGCTGTAGGTGAGTACGGGCTGTAGGTGAACACGGGCTGTAGGTGAACACTGACTATAGGTGAGCACGGGCTGTAGGTGAACACGGGCTGTAGGTGAACACGGGCTGTAGGTGAGCACGGGCTGTAGGTGAACACGGGCTGTAGGTGAGCACGGGCTGTAGGTGAACACGGGCTGTAGGTGAACACGGGCTGTAGGTGAGCACGGGCTGTAGGTGAGCACGGGCTGTAGGTGAGCACGGGCTGTAGGTGAGCACGGGCTGTAGGTGAACACTGACTATAGGTGAGCACGGGCTGTAGGTGAGCACGGGCTGTAGGTGAGCACGGGCTGTAGGTGAGCACGGGCTGTAGGTGAACACGGGCTGTAGGTGAACACTGACTATAGGTGAGCACGGGCTGTAGGTGAACACGGGCTGTAGGTGAACACGGGCTGTAGGTGAGCACGGGCTGTAGGTGAGCACGGGCTGTAGGTGAGCACGGGCTGTAGGTGAGCACTGGCTGTAGGTGAGCACGGGCTGTAGGTGAGCACGGGCTGTAGGTGAACACGGGCTGTAGGTGAACACGGGCTGTAGGTGAGCACGGGCTGTAGGTGAACACGGGCTGTAGGTGAACACTGTCTATAGGTGAGCACGGGCTGTAGGTGAACACGGGCTGTAGGTGAACACTGACTATAGGTGAGCACGGGCTGTAGGTGAACACGGGCTGTAGGTGAACACGGGCTGTAGGTGAGCACGGGCTGTAGGTGAGCACGGGCTGTAGGTGAGCACTGGCTGTAGGTGAGCACGGGCTGTAGGTGAGCACGGGCTGTAGGTGAGCACGGGCTGTAGGTGAGCACGGGCTGTAGGTGAACACGGGCTGTAGGTGAACACTGACTATAGGTGAGCACGGGCTGTAGGTGAACACGGGCTGTAGGTGAGCACGGGCTGTAGGTGAGCACGGGCTGTAGGTGAACACTGACTATAGGTGAGCACGGGCTGTAGGTGAACACGGGCTGTAGGTGAGCACGGGCTGTAGGTGAGCACTGGCTGTAGGTGAGCACGGGCTGTAGGTGAGCACGGGCTGTAGGTGAACACGGGCTGTAGGTGAACACTGACTATAGGTGAGCACGGGCTGTAGGTGAACACGGGCTGTAGGTGAGCACGGGCTGTAGGTGAGCACGGGCTGTAGGTGAGCACGGGCTGTAGGTGAGCACGGGCTGTAGGTGAGCACGGACCATAGGTGAGCACGGGCTGTAGGTGAGCACTGGCTGTAGGTGAGCACGGGCTGTAGGTGAGCACGGGCTGTAGGTGACACGGGCTGTAGGTGAACACTGACTATAGGTGAGCACGGGCTGTAGGTGAACACGGGCTGTAGGTGAACACGGGCTGTAGGTGAGCACGGGCTGTAGGTGAGCACTGGCTGTAGGTGAGCACGGGCTGTAGGTGAGCACGGGCTGTAGGTGAGCACGGGCTGTAGGTGAGCACGGGCTGTAGGTGAACACTGACTATAGGTGAACACGGGCTGTAGGTGAGCACGGGCTGTAGGTGAGCACGGGCTGTAGGTGAGCACGGGCTGTAGGTGAGCACGGGCTGTAGGTGAGCACGGACCATAGGTGAGCACGGGCTGTAGGTGAGCACGGGCTGTAGGTGAGCACGGGCTGTAGGTGAGCACGGGCTGTAGGTGAACACGGGCTGTAGGTGAACACTGACTATAGGTGAGCACGGGCTGTAGGTGAACACGGGCTGTAGGTGAACACGGGCTGTAGGTGAGCACGGGCTGTAGGTGAGCACGGGCTGTAGGTGAGCACGGGCTGTAGGTGAGCACGGGCTGTAGGTGAACACTGACTATAGGTGAACACGGGCTGTAGGTGATCACGGGCTGTAGGTGAGCACGGGCTGTAGGTGAGTACGGGCTGTAGGTGAACACGGGCTGTAGGTGAACACTGACTATAGGTGAGCACGGGCTGTAGGTGAACACTGACTATAGGTGAACACGGGCTGTAGGTGAGCACGGGCTGTAGGTGAGCACGGGCTGTAGGTGAGTACGGGCTGTAGGTGAACACGGGCTGTAGGTGAACACTGACTATAGGTGAGCACGGGCTGTAGGTGAACACGGGCTGTAGGTGAGCACGGGCTGTAGGTGAGCACGGGCTGTAGGTGAGCACGGGCTGTAGGTGAGCACGGGCTGTAGGTGAACACGGGCTGTAGGTGAACACGGGCTGTAGGTGAGCACGGGCTGTAGGTGAGCATGGGCTGTAGGTGAGCTCGGGCTGTAGGTGAGCACGGGCTGTAGGTGAACACTGACTATAGGTGAGCACGGGCTGTAGGTGAGCACGGGCTGTAGGTGAGCACGGGCTGTAGGTGAGCACGGGCTGTAGGTGAACACGGGCTGTAGGTGAACACTGACTATAGGTGAGCACGGGCTATAGGTGAACACGGGCTGTAGGTGAACACGGGGCTGTAGGTGAGCACGGGCTGTAGGTGAGCACGGGCTGTAGGTGAGCACGGGCTGTAGGTGAGCACGGGCTGTAGGTGAGCACGGGCTGTAGGTGAGCACGGGCTGTAGGTGAACACGGGCTGTAGGTGAACACGGGCTGTAGGTGAGCACGGGCTGTAGGTGAACACGGGCTGTAGGTGAACACTGACTATAGGTGAGCACGGGCTGTAGGTGAACACGGGCTGTAGGTGAACACTGACTTTAGGTGAGCACGGGCTGTAGGTGAACACGGGCTGTAGGTGAACACGGGCTGTAGGTGAGCACGGGCTGTAGGTGAGCACGGGCTGTAGGTGAGCACGGGCTGTAGGTGAGCACGGGCTGTAGGTGAGCACGGGCTGTAGGTGAACACGGGCTGTAGGTGAGCACGGGCTGTAGGTGAACACGGGCTGTAGGTGAACACTGACGATAGGTGAGCACGGGCTGTAGGTGAACACGGGCTGTAGGTGAGCACGGGCTGTAGGTGAGCACGGGCTGTAGGTGAACACTGACTATAGGTGAGCACGGGCTGTAGGTGAACACGGGCTGTAGGTGAGCACGGGCTGTAGGTGAGCACTGGCTGTAGGTGAGCACGGGCTGTAGGTGAGCACGGGCTGTAGGTGAACACGGGCTGTAGGTGAACACTGACTATAGGTGAGCACGGGCTGTAGGTGAACACGGGCTGTAGGTGAACACGGGCTGTAGGTGAGCACGGGCTGTAGGTGAGCACTGGCTGTAGGTGAGCACGGGCTGTAGGTGAGCACGGGCTGTAGGTGAGCACTGGCTGTAGGTGAGCACGGGCTGTAGGTGAGCACGGGCTGTAGGTGAACACGGGCTGTAGGTGAACACGGGCTGTAGGTGAGCACGGGCTGTAGGTGAACACGGGCTGTAGGTGAACACTGACTATAGGTGAGCACGGGCTGTAGGTGAACACGGGCTGTAGGTGAGCACGGGCTGTAGGTGAGCACGGGCTGTAGGTGAGCACTGGCTGTAGGTGAGCACGGGCTGTAGGTGAGCACGGGCTGTAGGTGAGCACTGGCTGTAGGTGAACACGGGCTGTAGGTGAGCACGGGCTGTAGGTGAACACTGACTATAGGTGAACACGGGCTGTAGGTGAACACGGGCTGTAGGTGAGCACTGGCTGAAGGGCACTCGCAGGGGGTCCTGGCCTGGACGCTCACCCCGTTCATCACCCGCTCTTCCCACGTCCGTGAGGAGGGGCCTGTTCGTGACTCCATAACCATAAACACACGTGCGGTGCCGGGGGGGCTTCCCCATCAGCTCGTGAGGCCTCTCCCGTGAATTACGGGTCAGGCGGTGCTGAACATGGGTTTGGAGACGTGACAAGAATTCAGCCTCTATCTTCACAGTGGGACCTCCTCCTCTTCGCATGTAACCTGGTGGGACACGGCACTAACAGGGCCCCTCCCGCCCCCCCTCAGAGAGCAAACAGCTCTGCGCCGCCTTCTCACTCCCTGCGAGTGATCTGCTGTGCTGACACCATGACGGGCTGAGTGAGCCCCGGAGCACCGTGCTGGGGTTGTGCCCCCCATACCCCCTTCGCACACGCGGGAGCGAGCTCGAGACATGCCCTGTAGTTTGCGTACATTGATGAGGCTGTTGAGTGGGAAACATCGCCGTGCGCTGAGCCAGCGGGAGAGACAACAGCTGCCCCTCTCTCTCTCTGGAGGGATGCTGACGGCCTCCCTCCCGGGTCCCCCTCCACCAGGCCGCCTCCGAATGCTCCTCGCTCGTCCGCACTCTCCGTCCAGCCCCACGTTAGCCGCCGACCAGCACCATCAAACCAGCCTGCGTAGTCCTAGTGGATGGAAGCAGATCTTCTCCCAGAGAAACAGGATGCCCGGCCAACTGATCAGGGGTTTAGAATGTTTACACACACACACATACACACACACCCCAACATGCATATATGCAGAATCGGTGTAGACAGATAGACGCATACTTGTGTGTGGGGTGGTGGATAGACGTGTTTCCATATGCATACAGACATATACACATGTGCGTCTTGGTGTGGGAATGATTTCACAGTGGGTGGGACCTGGGCCATCCCCAGTGTTTCCACTCCAGCTGTGACATCGGCAGGGGTGGGGTGGGGTTGGTGGGGTTTGTTGGCGGTGAGAAACATCACCGGGATGTTCCTGGCACAGGCCCGGCTTGCGGGCTCCATGCCCAGTGTGGGGCGTGCAGGAGGCAGATCCATGATTCTCTCTCACCATTGATGTTTTTCTCTCTCTCTCTGTCTCCCTTCCTCTCTGAAATCAATAAATATATATATTTTAAACAAGACACAATAGCTTTCCCCGAGCCGTCCTGGGGGTCCAGGCCGGGGCGAGCAAACCCCCTTTCCTGTATTGTCTCCCAGGCCTTCACCCCAGCCAACAAGGCAGGTGTCTGAAAACCACACTCTGCATTTGGCCTGTTTCACCAGAGCCATTGGATTCCGTGTTGCTGCGAATCCTTAGTGGCACCAAAGTCGATTGCATTTCATCGTCTTAGCTATTGTCTCCAAACGCTGCGTATGCGTGGCGAGAATGTGTTCCTTCTCTACGTGAACTATTTCTTTTACGTACAGACAGCATCCCTGCCGGTTCTTTTCCCAAAGAACACCAGCCCAGCTCCGATGAACAGTCACCCACCAGCCACTTGGATCTTGAGTGAATACCCCCACATCCGTCGCGGGAGCAGTGTTTCTGTGAATATTGCCATAAAGTAAAACGAAGTCCACGGAGGTGAGGGGTGAAGGAGAGGACACGGAACACGTGTGACAGGCAGGGGCTGCACCCAGACATCCTGCCAGGAGTCGCCTTGCCTCACTTCGCTTCTGCTCCCCGGGGAGAGGGAGCCCAGGCGCTCGGGCAGTGAGCCCTGGGAGGCGGGGAGCACCAGGGGCCTGGCCAGGCAGTGGGGGTCACAGCCTGGGAGGGCTGTGAGGTGTCGTCACGTGGACGGACGCAGGTTGGAGTAAGTTTGGAAGCTCCTTTTTCTTTTTCTTTTTTTAAATATATTTTATTGATTTTTTACAGAGCGGAAGGGAGAGGGATAGAAAGTCAGAAACATCGATGAGAGAGAGACATCGATCAGCTGCCTCTTGCACCCCCCCTCTACTGGGCATGTACCCGCAGCCAAGGTACATGCCCTTGCCGGAATCAAACCCGGGACCCTTCAGTCCCCAGTCCGACGCTCTATCCGCTGAGCCGGCAAAAGCTCCTTTTTCTTGAGTCTTTGATTCCTCATCACCGAATCCGCAGCTTTTTGTCTTCGTTTCCTCCACAAAAAAATGGTCAACAAATGATTAGCCCCCACGTGAGCTTTCAGATTAGTGGGCTCCAGCATGAGGAAGCAAGGTCATGGGACCCTGAGCGGGGGGGAGGGGTGAAGATGACTGACAGCTGAGCTAGGACTGCGTTCCCTTCCCGCGAGTTGGGAGCAGCGCTCCTGGGAACGCTTTTCCCTTCTTCATTTGGTCCAGGACAGCGGTCGGCAAACTCGTCCGTCCACGGAGCCAAACATCAACAGCGCAGAGACTGACATCTCTTCGGAGAGCCACATTTTTTTAAACCGGGACTTCTTCTAACGCCGCTTCTTCCACATAGACTCGCCCAGGCCGTGGTGTTTTGTGGAAGTCACCCTCCAGGGGCCAAAGAGCCGCCCGCATGTGGCCCGCGAGCCGCAGTTTGCCGACCGTAACGCTAATTTAAAAAACTGTTTTAAATCATGTCTAATTTAAAAAACTGTTTTCATTCCAAGACCATGTGGGTTCCTGCGACAGTGAGGAACGGACGGGTCTGTTCCAGCCACGAGGACGGTCCAGAGATGGCGGACGTTGACGACACCTTGCCATGCTAGCAGTCGGCAGCTGTGTGTGGCTGCAGGCGGCCCAGGACCATACCAGAGAGGATGGATCTTGCATTGCCACGATGTGTCCACCATCTGGATACCGTTGCTGACATGTACACATGAAGAACTATTTGACATTGAAACTGGGACTCAGAACAGTTGGACATTGAAACTGACACTCAAACTTTTTTTGCTCTTATACGTTTGTTTTCAGTATGCAGAGGCAAGATATTTTTGAAGAAAAGAAACAGGGGAGAGTGATTGATATAGAGGCAGGGGGGCCTCGAACAGGCTGTCAAGCTACAGGGGGAAGGCTCGAGTGGATGGGAGGTAGATGCTGGGGGAAATCAACCGAAGGACTTGTATGCATACATATGAGCATAAGCAATGAATGAAAGACACTGGGGCGGGGAGAGGGGCTGGTGGGGACATGTGCTGGGGGGTAAGGGAGGCTGGGGGGAGGATATTGGGGGGGGAAGGAAAACATATGTACTACTATTAAATATAAGTTATATTGTAAAAAAAAAAAGTATGAAAAAAAAATAAAAAATAAAAGTAATTTTCCTTTGGAAAAAAATAAATAAATGAAATAAAAAATGGTTTTCATTGATTTCAGAGAGGAAGGGAGGAGGAGAAAGAGAAAGAAACATCAAGGAGAGAGAATCGTCGACTGGCTGCCTCCTGCACGCCCCATCTAACATCCTATCCCACGAAGCCAAACGCCGAGGGCTCAGGCCTTCCCCTTGGCGGGACACGGCCAGGGCACTGACCTAGGGAAGGCAGCGAGGACGCTGGGGCCCCGTCATGTGACCTGTTGGCACGGGCGTCTGTAGCACTGCCTGGTGGTCCTTCCGATCTCTGGAGGGTGGGCAGCGATGCCGCCCTTTAGGTGCCGCCCTGGAAAGGCGACCACTGCAGTGCGTGTCGGGTGGACGTTTCCCGCATCCCCAGACGCGAGTTTTTTAGCTCCGCCCGGTCTCCCCGTTTCCCCGGCCAGAGCTCGTTGGGCTTCTCCCGCTGGCTCTGCGTGTGTGAGGCCCACCCTGCTCCCTAGCTCCCTCCCGGCTGTGCCGAGTCCGTGGAGCGGAGGCACCTGGCTGGGTCCCGGGCCCTGAGGCACCTGGCTGGGCCCTGGTCTGTGGAGCTGCAGCGGCGGCGCCGGGCTGTCCGGAGCAGGCGTGTGGCCGGCACAGCGTGCGAAGGTTGGGTCGCACACCGGGACGGCGGCTGTGTGTCCCCTTGGCTGTGGTTGGCCATGCCGGCGAGTTCTCTCTGCGGTTCCGTCAGCCGACATCCCGGTCAGCGTGAACGAAAGGTGTCCGTCATTCTCTCTCTCTCTTTGCCAAAACTTGGTGTTGTCATAAAATAAAATAAAATAAAAATGCTGGGTTTGGAGTGCCACGTCAGGATTCCAATTTGCATGTTTAGCTCTTTTCATGCCGTCCTTGGGATGTCTTTTTGGGGGAAGTGACTGTTGAGCTTCCTGCCTTTTATTTTTCCCCCCCTTTTGGGTTATCTGTCTTTTCCTTCGATTCAAAGGGGTTTCGATATGTTCAGGGAAGAGGTTTTGGTTGGCCGTATGTGTCGAAAAGGTTTTCTCCTACTGTAACAGATTGCTTTTCTTTCCGCCTCGTGAGGCTATCTTTTGATGAACAAAATTCTCAAGATGAAAGCAGCTCACTATTTGAGATGTCCCCTTTTCGGTTAGTGCTTCTGGGAGACTCGGTTAAAAATAGATCTTCTTAGTTCCGGTTCATAACGATGTCACATTCTGGACGCTTGGGGTCAGCCCAGCGGTGGGCAAACTCCTTAGTCGACAGAGTCAAATATCAACAGCACAATGATTGAGATTTCTTTTGAGAGCCACATTTTTTTAAACTTAAACTATATAGGGAGGTACATGGTTATTCGCTTACTTAGGGTCCTCCTGAGCTGGCCTTTGCTAAAAACTCAAGGGACCAAAGAGCCGCGTGTGGCTGGCGAGCCGCAGTTTGCCCACCGCTGGGTTAGCCACTCGCCTGCATTCAATTTGAGGTCCGCTTTGAGCGAGGGGCTAGGTTTTATTTATCTCCACGTAGATTTTCGCTGAGAGACGGAGGCATCCTTGATCGAAAGAGCACCTTCCTCCCATCCTTCAGCAGTCCCTGCACTCCAAGGGCAGCTTGCCGTACGTGCCCAGGAGCTGAGACTCCCCTCCCGTGGGTCTGGAGTAGCAAGCGGATTTGGACACAGAAAAGGCGGGAAGGCTAAGAGGCTCGTCAATAAGGTTCTGTCCCTTCCCAGACGCAAAGGCGCCCCTCACGAGCTGGGCCTCCTTCCCCGGGTGGGCCCTGCAGTTTGCAGCAACGCGCGTTTCCCTGTGGAGAGGTGACCCTGCTGGTCCTGGGACTCCCGGCCCTGCAGAATAGGCACACCCCGGAGCCCCCCCGGGCCGTGCCTCCTACCCTGGGGCACCCGCAGGGCTCAATTCCTGTGCCGGGGCCATCAGCCAGACAAGATGGAACCAGGGCCCCCGTCTGTGGGGCATCAGGATGGAGAGGCCCGGGCTCTGTGTGAAGCAGTGTGGGTGTGACCTGGCCCAGAACGGCCCTGCTGGACTGGGGGGTGGGGAGGGGGGAGGGCAGCTGGTCCTCTTTGCTGGAAGGGCAGGTTGCTTGCTGGGTCCTCTTTGCTGAAAGGGCAGGTTGCTGGTCGGTGGCGTCTGCTCGTTGCCCGGGGGGCTGGCCGGGCTGCATGACAGACCCCACATCCAGACGTGCCCTCTGATGGGACCCCACCGCTCATGCTGTGACCATCTGCAGTCATCGGCATGACCCACTTGGTCTGTGACCCGGACTCAGCTGGAGACATGGGCTGTCACAGGGCAGGCACAGTCTGGGATGGTTTCACTCACCTCGTTGGTGACTCTGGTTGCTTTTCTTTAAAAAAATTTTTTTATTCTTTAAAATATTACAAATAGTAGTGCATATGTTTTCTTTTTTCCCTCCATTGTCCTCCCCCCAGCCTCCTCTACCCCCAGCACATGCTCTCCCCCGCCCCCCCAACCCCAGTGTCTTGTATCCATTGGTTATGCTTATATGCCTGCATACAAAGTCCTTCAGTTGATCTGTTACAGCCCCCGCCCCCCACCCTCCCCAGCCTTCCCCCTGTAGTTTGACAGTCTCTTCAGTGCTTCTTTGCCTCTGTATCAATCTTTTCCCCCTGTTTCTTTTCTTTAAAAAGATCTTGCGTCTGCCTACTGGAAATACATGTGTAAGAACGAAAAATGTTTGAATCTCAGTTTCAATGTCCAACTGTTCTGAGTCCCAGTTTCAACGTCAAATAGTTCCTTAGGTGTACATGTCGGCCGTGGTATCTGGATGGTGGACATATGGAGGCAATGCAGGTTCCACCCTCTCTGGTTTGGTCCTGGGCTGCCTGCAGCGACGCACAGCTGCTGACTGCCAGCATGGCAAGATGTCGTCAGCGTCTTCCATCTCTGGACTGTCTTCACGGTTGGAACAGACCCGTCAGTTTCTCATTGTTGCAGGAACCTTCTGGTTGCTTTTCTTCACAGGTAGAGGAGGGCGTGTGCTCCCAGGTTTCCTTGGCGTTTTCTACCGTAAATTTCACTCAGTCCCTCCTCCTCCCCCTGGCAACATGTGGGCAGCTACCGGGGGACGCTGGGAGCGGGCCCAGGCCTCTGGCCATCACTCCCTTTCATTGTCCCCGAGGCCATGCAGAGCGGCGGGTGCCCCACAAAGAGGGAAGGGCCGTGAGCTGCATGTGGTATGAGAAGCCAGCCCGCCGGCGAACGGCACACCTGTGACATGCCTGCAGATTGCACGCACGTGGTCGGGCTGCATAGTGATGAGGTCCAGAGCTGCCGCCACTCGGTCAATCACAATAATTAGCGTGACTTTTTCTTGACTCCACCGCCGACCGGGCCCCTTGGGGTTCCCCCAGATGCATAATCGTGGCCAGAAGACCGGACCTGCTGGCTGGGCCTCCTCGGGGGACAGCGAGCTCCCGCTGCGTCCCTTTGATAAGACAAGTGACAAGACGAAAACGGATCTTCCTCTTTTAACTCGGAAACCACTGGAACATTCAGGAAGAGGGTGAAGAGAGGGGGATGGGTGTGGGGAGCGTGCCTCGAGGAGGCAGGGGGCGGGTGCTGGGAGGGAAGGCTGAGACTGTGCTGGAACCGAGTGGGCTCAGCTTTCTTGGTTTGAATAGTCAGAGCCGTCATGTATTTGGAGGGTGAAGCCGTTTTAAACACTCCTCGGCCAGGGTAAGGCCGATCGGTACCCGTGAGCCCCATCCTATGCCCCGCACGCCTGTGCGTGTGAGGTTGGGTGAGAGGGAAGCTGTGGCTTGTCTGTACTTCACTGCTCAGTGTTTAACAGCTCGCCCCGCTTTTTCCTTTTAACGCAATGAGAATGGGATTTGACGGTGACCTGTCATGTAGGTCCCATGCCGGGACCTCTCGGAGTTCTAAATGGGAAACGGGAGATGTCGAGGCCGGCGTGGCTCCGTGACTGAGCGTCGACCTATACACCAGGAGGTCACAGTTCGATTCCCAGTCAGGGCACACGCCTGGGTTGGGGGGCTCCATAGAAGAATCGCCAAAAAGATAAATGTTCAGAAGGTAACGACTGTAACATACACGTCAGTAAGAGCAGATGGAAGGAGGAGCGTGAATTCCCAGTCATTTCTGATAGGTGATCTTTACTGACTAAATCGAGGAGGACAAATTCATCTGTTATTTTAATTTTTCTTTTCCCCTGGGGAAAGAATGAGTGAGAAGACGGCCAAGACCCCTGGGACGTCCATCTAGAAGTAATCTCTACCCTGAAACTGGTTGGATCCGGTCATATCGAACACCAGTGACCTGGTGCACGGATTTGTGCACATCGAAAGGAAATTAATTAGAAGGGGCTGCTGGGGCGGGACTGGGCCAGATTGGTTGGACATGTCCTGGAGCCAACCTCCCTCAGTCTCTCTCCGGAGTCTTCAGAGTGAGTGGGTGCCTCTGGGAGGTGGGGTCCCCCGGCCTGGCCTGCGGTGATTGGGCTAAAACCAGTTCCCTGACATCCCCCCAGGGATCCTGGAGTGCGAGAGGGCACTCTGCAAAGTTGCTGTCGTACAGGGTGTGGAACACAAATGCAAGTGTGCGGAAACCAGATTTGGGGCCAACAGTGCCCCAGCAACAGCATAACCCAGGGCAGAAGGAGGAATCGCGCAGCCTCCTCGAGGAATTGGGCTCCCTCCTCTGGTTTCAGGGTGCGTCACCCGAGAACTGCGGCTGCCAAGTCACTACAGCTCAGCAGCTCCTGTGTTGAGTGTCTGCTCCCTGGCGGTCAGTGTGTCTCATAGCGAGTGGTCGGATGGTAGGAGGGACACTTAGCATATATTTGCCTTTTACCGTGAGACTAGTGGCCCGGTGCGTCTGCCTGGAACATTCTGCGTTGTTCCTCTCAGCCTCCCAGCCTCCCAGCGCCAGGACGGTGTTGGGTAGGCTGGGTCAGAGGAGCGCCGTGCAGTTCTCTCTCCTCTCCTTTCTCCTGTGGCAGCGTCTGTGGCCACCGTCACCTGTTACCCAGGTGCTACTCCTCTCTCATCATCTCAGACGCGGTGACGTCGAAACGGTTTAGACCCAAGCCTGAAGCTTCCCCGGGGACTCACACTGGGACTGCGTGCTTTTCATTAGTCAGTTCTGACGGTGCCGTGGCATCGAAAAAAACATAGTGAAAGCATTTCTCTGTAAAATACGTAAGGAATGTGTAACCAAAATGGAGCATGAAATAGGGGCAAGTGAGTAAAGTTAGCATCCCGGCTGAATATGAAGCTAAACGTGTTTTTTTTTTTAATGTCTTTATTGATTACGGTGTTACATATGCGTCCTTATTCCCCCCTTACCCTCCCCCACTCCCCTCACGCCCTCACCCCCCTGTGTCTGGGTCCATCGATTAGGCTTATATGCATGCGTACAACTCCTTCGGTCGATCTCTCCCCATTACCCCCACCCTCCTCTGCCTTCCCTCTGAGGTTTAATGTTTTAAAAGGCAAAATTACATAGGAAGAAGCAAATTATTTTTTTTTAAGAAGTTGGGGACAAATGTAAAAATTGTGGCAAGGTTTTAAAAAGTGATAATGTTCATTGGAGGTTTGGAACACTGGTTTTAGAACGGTTCCCTTGCAGACAAATGGACACGGCAGGCATAACAGACTGTACATTAATTAGGAACGAGGAAGAAAAAGAACTGTTGTTACCCTTCTAAATCCCACACAGAAAGGCAGGCCGGCTTCATGATTCGTGAACGCTCAGCATACTTTTCAGCAGAATTACTCAGATGCTAAAAAAAAAAAAAAAAATCTAGATCAGATAATATCTTTTAGTTCAATTTATCCTTCCCAGCAATTTGACTTGAAGGAAATTGTTTTAGGTCAATTTGTTTTTGACAGTTCCCTTGAAGCTCCCAGTTCCTCTCGGCTGTCCATTTTCCTCGGGCAATTTCTCCTGTTAAAGACCATTGGCGGGTAGAGGAAAAGGTGCCGGCTGCCAGAGCAGACACCTTACCTGCTCCTGCCTCTCCACCCAGAAGAGTAACTCAAAGGAGTGGTCAGAACTCGGGCTGACAGAGCATCCAACACAAAGAGCCATAGACGTCGACAGAGGTGGCTGAGGGGAAGGACCTTGAGTTTCTAGAATGGCAAACAGGGGGGACGGCAAATACATGGGGTGTGTGGTTCGTGGGGGACAGATGACCCGCTATTGCTGGGGTTATTCTGTACCGTTTTCTAACAGAATAGGGGCATGCGGGAGGCAGCGATCCATGATTCTGCCTGCTCGGGAAACCGGTCCCAGGTGCCAGGTGCGCCCCGAGTGGACCCTGAGCTGGCTGCCTCTCCTTCCGTGCCTCACCGTGTGTCCTGTTGGTCCCAACCCCTCTGGCCCTCAGACCACTTTCTTAGCTTGGCCTCCTCACATCGCCACCGAGAGCCGCCAAGGTCTCAGGTTGGATTCTCGTTATTGAGGTGACAGATGTCCGCACCGTGTCCGGCCCAGTCCACCTCGGCCGGAAGGAGGGGCTCCTGGGCAGAAGGGCTCTTAGGGACAAAGAGGAGTTTCCCTGTGGCTGTGGGAGCCCTTCTGGCTGCTGCGGAGGAGATGAGGATATTTGGCTGAGGCACCTCGGGCGATGCTGCCCTGACTCTCCCGGATACAGCCTCAGCCATGTCCTGGCTCCCCCAGAGTTAAAGAAAACAGCATCAGCCGGCCGGCGTGGCTCTGTAGCTGAGCGTCGACCTATGAACCAGGAGGTCAGGGTTCAATTCCCAGGCAGGGCACAGGCCGGGGTTGTGGGCTCCATCCCCAGGGTGGGGCGTGTAGGAAGCAGTCGACTCACGATTCTCATCCTCTCTCTCTCTCTCTCTCTCTCTCTCTCTCTCTCTCTCTCTCTCTCTCCCCCCTCCTTTCATCTCTGAAATCAAGAACAATATATTTTATTTATTTTTATTGATTTATTTTTATTGATTTTTCACAGAGAGAAAGGGAGAGGGATAGAAATTCAGAAACATCGATCAGCTGCCTCTTGCATACCTCCACCTGGGGGTGTGCCCGCAGCCAAGGTCCATGCCCTTGACCGGAATCGAACCCGGGACCTTTCAAGTCCGCAGGCCGACGCTCTATCCGCTGGGCCACACCGGTTCGGCAATAACAACGTATTTTAAAATAAAATAAGAAACGAAGTGGGGGTGACGGTGGGTGTGAGAGCAGAAACGAAACAAGCACGCATGGGAAAGTGTCCTGGTTTCTGGTCCTGAAATCGCTAAAGGCTTCGCTGCCGCTGCTACCACGGCAGCATCCGCAGCCCTCGGCCCGTGCCAGCCAGCCCGCACCCGCGGACTCTCCCCTGAACGTGAATTCCAGGCTGGGTCCCACAGGGGACGGACGTCCGGCCAGGGAGGGGGCTGCGGTCCGCGCTGAAAGGAGAGGAGAGGGATGGGCGTGAGGCACTGCCTGTCCCGGCCCCCTCCCTCCTGCGATGGCCCCTAAAACGTGTCTCCGCGGCACCTGCACCCGGGGAGGTCGGGGGTCTTGGTCCGAAATGCCTCCCAACGCGTCCTCTGCGCCGTCTCCGCCTCCCCTGTTCGGGGTGGACGGCACGTGCCACCGACTCTGCGCCCTGGAGTCCCGGTGGGGGCAGAGCCCGGAGGCCCCTGTGGCTCTCTCCCCGCCCCACCCCCGCAGCCTCCGCCTCCCTGTGGGCGCTGTCAGGGGTCCCACCCGTGGCTGTCGGGGCGCGTGGAAATGCATTGCGGATCTTGGCCAGGAGTGGTCTTGACTGCAAAGTGGAAATGGCTCCTGGGTCCTGGGAGAACCAGTTTTTTTTGGGGGGGGGCGGGGGGAGGACCCAGCAGGACGGAGGAGATCGGTGCGAGGGCGCCGCCGTGTGGCCGCCCACGGGTGTGCAGCGTTTTTATGTTTCCATCCAGTAAATACGTTTTCTCATCTTTGTTGTTGACAGCGGTCCCCGGGCCCTCCTTTCCCCCCATTCACCTCCTCCGGCCGCTCCCGGGCGCCCCCCAGGCCCTCGCCGCCCATCGTCCGTGCCGGCCAGCACGTGGCTGCACAAACAAGTCCACGGGCTGCTCTCCGCCAGCCGCGCTCCCCGCCTCCCCGCCGGGGCTCCCGCCTCACGCGGCCGGGCCCCGGGTCTGCGTTTGGCGCCCGGTTTTCCTGGCTCCCTGGGCGCCGCCTGGAGTGAGGCGGCGAGGGACTGGGCCTTCTCGGACCCTGTGCGGCCTCCGGGCGTCTCCGGGGCGGGCTCCGCGGGCCGCCTCCCTCGCTGTGGGCTCCGGCCCTTCCCCGCGCGGGGCCCTGCGGTCACTCGGCCGGGGAGCCGGCAGGGCCTGTGCTCGGCGCTGTTCTCGGGGCCCAGGTTTGGGGGCGCGGCCAGCGGCCAGGGCGCCTCCCGCCTCCGTGGCCAGAAGCCAGAGGGGAAGCTTTGGAGCCCGGAGCGCTGGAGGCCGCAGCCCCGCACACGCCCCGCACACGCCCCGCACACGCCCCGCACACGCCCCGCACACGCCCCGCACACGCCCCGCACACGCCCCGCACACGCCCCGCACACGCCCCGCACACGCCCCGCACACGCCCCGCACACGCCCCGCACACGCGGCCCCGCACACGGCCCGGCACATGCTCCACACATGGCCCCACACACACGCCCCGCACACGCCCCGCACACGCGGCCCCACACATGCCCCGCACACGGCCCGGCACATGCTCCACACATGGCCCCACACACACGCCCCCGCACACACCCCACACACGCCCCGGCACACGCCCCTGCACACACACCCCGCACACGCCCCCACACACGGTGTCTGTGGGAAATGGGTTCCCGTGCGCAGCGGTCTCGCCTAGGCCCGGCAGCAACTCCCAGAGAGAGCCAGAGCGAGGGGTGCGACCTGGGCAATTACAAACCCGCAGCCCCGCAGGAAGGAGGTGGGGCGGGCCGTGGGTGAGCCCAGGCCAACTTCTTTCTTAACACGAACCTATTTTTATTGACGTCAGGGAGGAAGGGCGAGGGAGGGAGAGAGAGAAACATCAACGATGAGAGAGAACCGTGGGTCAGCTGCCTCCTCACACCCCTCACTGGGGACCGAGCCCGAAACCCGGCACGTGCCCTGCCCGGAATCGAACCAGGGACCCTTCAGCCCGCAGCGGGCTGGCTCTCTAGCCCCTGAGCCACACCGGCCAGAGCCAAGCAGGCGTGCACGTTCGTCTTCCGTGCGGCTCTCTCTGGGGGGAAAACGCAATCATCTCGAGGAAAGCAAGGGACTCGGGGCCTGAACAGATAATGAAAAAGACGCGGAAAGCAATAACACCTCCAACGCGTGTGAACGCTCCACGGTGCCCGAGGCGTCTCAGAGCGACGGGAGGGAAGACGCGTGCTGGTTTCCGCAGTCGGGCAGGCGAGGCCCGCAGGGGCCCGGTGGGGTGTGATTTTTGGGGGGTCGGGAGGGAGTGCGTGCCTGGAGAGAGTCCCCGTCTGAAGCCTCGCCGAGCACAGCTGGATGCTTCCCATACCATGCGGGATGGCCTCCCGCCTCCCTGCAAGGAGACCAGCTCACAGAGAAGGCGCCGTGAGCCCGGCTGGCGGGGCTCCGTGGCTGAGCATCGACCCGCGAACCAGGACGTCAGGGTTCGAGTCCCGGTCAGGCCGCCGGCCCAGGTTGTGGGCTCCATCCCCAGTCGGGGGGGGGGGGGGGGGGGGGGCGTGCAGGAGGCAGCCGATCAGTGATGCTTTCTCAACGTTGATGTTGCCATCTCTCTCTCGCTCTGCCTTCCCCTCTGACATCAGGAAGAATACCTCTGAAGTAGAGAGAGCAGGGACCCTGAGGAAGGAGAGGCCTGTGAAGGGAAGCAGGTGTCTGAGCGGAGAGCTCGGTCAGCAGGGAGGAGGAAGCTCACTGACCGCCCGCCGTGGGCACGGGCAGAGCCTGGGCGTGACCCTCTGGATGCCCCCCCCCCCCCGCCCGGGATCGGGACGGGACGGCTGGGCAACTCACCTGGGCCCCGGGTGTCTCGGCACCCCGCGCCCAGGGACAGGCCTGGCGGGGGGGGGGGGGGGGAACTCATGGGGGCCGACCCCTTCGTCAGGGGGGAATGCTGGAACGGGAGGAAGAGGGTCTGCCTCGGGGGAAGCAGAGCGGGGCTCAGGGCCAGACCCCGAAGGCCGCAGCCCCTGTTCCCGAGTGGCCGGCGCTGGCCCGGGTCTCAGAGCGGACAGCAGCGAGGCGGTGGTTAAGGGGTGGTGTGCATCCTCGCCCGAAGGGATTTCTCCACTGAGTTTTAGGAGCGTGGAAGGGAGGGGAGAGGCAGAGAGAAACATCCGCGTGAGAGAGACACATCGACCGAAGCCCTCCCTCCCCCCCGCAAACTCACCCTGAGGATGGAGCCTGAAACCGGGATATGTGCCCTTGACCGGCATCGAACCAGGGGCCCTACAGTCTGCAGGCCGACGCTCTATCCACTGGGCCACAGCGGCTGGGATGTGAAACATCCCTCTGAGTATATGACAGGAGGCCCGCCCCCCTCGGCTCGCAGTGAGCACAAACACGGAGGAAAATTCCAAGTGTCCACGCAGGCGGGGCCCCCAGAGGGAGTGCCCAGTGTCGGAGCTGGAGGGTCACCCCCTGGAGAGCCAGAGGCCTTTCTGTCTCCCCTCCGTTCAGAAACGTGTGGAGACGCCGAGTCCCCTGGCTCCGCGGGGAAGGCCATCACACGGTCAGACACGGAGAGAGAGAAAAGGCAACCTCAGAAAGAAAGAATAAAAAAAAAACCACAGAAATGCCAGCACCAGATGCAGCTATTGGTCCCCCACCACTCCCCCCCACACACTTTATTTTATTTTCTAAAACTGTAAAAGGGCCACATCCGCTTATACTCGATATCTCAGGGATGTCGAGAACGAAGACTCATAACCTCCCCTTCCCGTGTCTCCGATGCGGCCAGCACCACAGCGTTCGGTCCGCGCAGTAAATACACGCGGACACGTTGCTGACCTCAGACGCGCTGTTCCCACGTCGCCGGTGCATCTTGAGGGTCAGGTCGCACGCAGACATGCCGTTGTTCGGTGCTCGTTTCTCTCTGGCGGGGTCCACTCCGCACGGCGCTCTGCAGCTCCCTCCAGCCTGCCGTCGAAGACGGCGAGACTTCCTTCTCTCCTGAGACGGAGCAGATTTTTTAAAAGCAATGTGGCGGCGCTGAAACCGGTGTGGCTCGGCGGATGGAGCGTCGGCCTGCGGACTGAAGGGTCCCGGGTTCGATTCCCGGTCAAGGGCGTGTACCTAGGCTGTGGGCACATCCCCAGTAGGGGGTGTGCAAGAGGCAGTCGATCTCATTGATGTTTCTGACTTTCTATCCCTCTCCCTTCCTCTCTGTGAAAAATCAATAAAATATTTTTTTTTTAAAAAAAGGGGAAAAAATGGCATCAAACTATGTGAACGGCGCTGTAATCGTACGTGTCCATACGGTCACGGGAAGCGCGCCTATTGGAACACGTGTGCGTACGTAGATTGTCCAGTCGGCCCTCTGCGGTGTTGGGATTGTGGGTGCGATTTTCGTGGCGGTTAACTCGGCCGGTGTCACCTGGGGGCTCCCGGGTGGGCCACGAGGCTCAGGGGTTCCCACGAGGCTCAGGGGTTCCCACGAGGCTCAGGGGTTCCCACGAGGCTGCCGGGCCCGCATCGGACGGCTGGGGGCGGCCCCCACACAGCTCACGCACAGGCCGCAGCCGGTGCCTGAGGGTCCAGGAATTTGCAGCTTTCCCCAAGGTGAGCAGCCAGTAGAGGACGAGGGGGAGGAGTCAGCACTTGGCGGCGTGGCCACGGCAGTTCCGTCGCAGCCTTTCTGGGTGTCCCGGGAGCAGCTATGAAGTTCCCTCTGTGAGCCAGGCCTGAAAGGGGCCGGAAGGCTACCTCCCCTTTGCTGGCCGGCTCGACAATTCGCTCAGAGAGCCACAGTGAGGGCTCAGAGTTAGCGGTGTCCTGGGCGTGGTCTGGTTACTCTTCTGGTTGATCAAACGAAGGGCGGGAGGTCTCTCCTTGCCTGTGACCCCCATCACGCCTAGGTTGCCTCTGTGCATGTGTGTGCACACTGCAGCCATACGGGTACCCGCAAGGAACACGGGGCATGCCCTCCAATTTTCTCGTTTTTCACCTGAAGATGAACGTAGGCGTACTGCTTGGCGACTTGGTGTTAGAATGCATTTATCAGCATGTGTGAGCGCCCCCCCGCTGGCATATTGAAATCTGCATAATTAATCTTCGTGGCTGAGCATCCCGCCCGTTCCTCAATGCATCGTCGTTTACTAACGAGGCAGCTGTGGCTCGCGATGGGGTTGGCGCCGGTCTTTGTTATTCTAGATGGTTCAGCGGCAAACAGTCTGCAGGTCCCCCCCGTGTTCTCGCAGGGTTCTGTCCTCATTCTGCACGAGGCTGTGAGGGCACCGGCGGGGCTTCAGGGTCACCAGACGCTTCCCCGGGCTCCCCGCTCCGCCCCGGGTTGCAGGGCCGGGCCTCCGGGCTGCGGGGTAGACGCATCGGGCTCTCACGTGCTCTGTGGCCAGTTCGTGATTCGGGCTGTTGTTTTCCCAGATCTGCAGACGCCTTCGCCATTGGTTTATCTGCTTTTCAACTCGCTTTTCACATTGCCGCTGTGGCCTTCGCTCCCTGCACCCCACGCCGGAGACTGAGCCCTTTCCCGTCGGTGGGCGCAGCCCGCCCGCCCCCGGCCCCTGGCGGCAGCCTTCCCCCCCCCCCCCCAGCAAGCGTCCGACGGGCCCTGACCAGCACGCAGGAGAGCGGGGGGAGGGGGGGGCGTCCGTGGCTCCCTACCTCTGTCCCTGTGAGGAGACAGGTGCAGAGTGTGCCTCTGTGGTGTTTTTTTTTTAAACACGCCTTTGCCATCGAGAGAATGACAGGCATCTGCATGTTTCCCCCACGGCCCCCCTCCACCCCCCACTCCCAACCCTGTCGTTACTTTTTCAATTTGTATAAGCTCCGTGCTTTTATACCCGGAATTCCATAATTTCCCAGCCCTCCAACGATCCCTCCCGGGTCTCCTCCACAATCTAGAAGCTCTTACTCCCACACCCTCCGTCCCCCTCCTCCTCACTCCCCCTGCACAAGCCAGGTGTCCGGGAACCCCTCCATACTGGGTCCGTCCTTTCAGCCTGTCCCCACCTCCACGCCCCCTCCCCTCCACCACCCACCACCACTGACCTCACGCCCCAGTGGGGCAGCTCTTCCAGCTCTTTCTCAGCGACGCCGTCTCTGACCGGACTGCGGACGACCACGAGTCCCCTGTACCCCCTCTACTCTCCCGCTCTGCCCCCCACATCCCAGGCAGTTCTCAGTATCTTTCTGCTGACGTTCTGCTGGCGGTGGGTGGCTGTTTGCGGGCAGGGGTTCTGCTTTGTCGACGTGACATCCCACGCACCTGACGTAAAGCGACACTCGCCGCTTCCTGGCTTCTCGGGAAACGGGAGTCGGCGGGATGTTCATTCAGGGCTGTCTCTGCGAATGTGCATTTCCGATGCGGCTGCGGGGACACGTCCACCTGCCCCCCCCGCCCCCTGAACCCCAACGGAATGGACTTGGGTGTTCTTACACCGTGTGACCGCACCGGTTCATCCGTCCGGCCCCGTCCCACAGACGTGCGGCTGGTTTGAAAACGGTGATCGCGCGCACGCTTTCGAGTCGACCTCTGTGTGTGTGTTCGATCCAGAGGCGAGCCCCTCGGATGAGCCGTGTGGCTCGGCGAGTTTTACGGTGTTTGTGCTTCACAGGGCCCTTCAGCGGCCTGCAGCCTCGGGGGGAGGGGGGAGGCTCACGGGGGTCTAGGGAGCGTCACCGCGCAGCTCAAACGCAAGCCCGTCTACGCCGCAACACGTGCCACGGTCATCCTCAGGCGCGTCGGCCGCTCGAAATAGGTGACTTTATTCTCCAACTCAAACACAAGTGCTCGGCGCTCGTCTCCATGACAACCGACTCGCTTTTGAGTTCTGCTTCTGAGACAGATGAAAAGGAGGAGGGGGAGATGAAGCGATACAGTCCCTCCGGGGCGCCTGGCTGGCCCCCCTGGGGGGGGATGATGGACCCAGCCGGGCCTTCCAGAACCCTCTCTCGTCCCGGACCCAGGGCGGTCCGCCGGGTTCAGAGAACGGGACCCCTTTCTTTCCGAAAAGGACGCTTGTGAATGAGGGGAGGGAAGAACCCATTGGTTTGAGGGGGGAAGACAAATCTTTTCTGAGAAATACTTCCGTTGACGTCAAGAAAGGAGGAGAGAGAGGAACCTCGGGAATGAGGGAGGATGGTGGGTCAGCTGCCCCTGCCTTTCGAAAAAGGCAGTCGGGGGGAGCTTCCGCGGGGAGATGTTTCCAGAGCCCGGGCCTTCGGTCCCCGGCACATCTGCTCACAACGTGGGGCTGGAGCAGATGCCGACTCTGACTTTCCCTGAGTGTCTGTGATAATAAAAGGGTGATGCGCTATCAGACCGGACGTCTTCCAGATGTCCTTCCTGATGAAGCCGAGCAGGGGTGGGGGTGGGGAACAGCCAGCCTGGGGGTCCCCGGTGCCTGCGGCAGGCCAGGAGGAGGGAAACCCAGGTCCCAGAGGAAAGCCAGTGCTTGGCAGCCAGGGAAAGGAAGGCCTACTCAGGCCTCTAGTCTTACCTAATAATAGACAAACATGTAAATTCACCATACCTCCGCTACGCCTATAGCCAATCAGAGTGAGTATGCAAATTAACCCAACAAAGATGGTGGTTAATTTGCATACATAGGCGCCCAGCCCCCGTGTCCCGGGAACATCCTGGCCCTCGGGTCACTGTGAGGTAAGCCATCAGAGCCAAGGGGGCAGGGGCAGAGCCAGCGATCTGAGGGGGCAGGCTGGGGCTGGGGCAAAGCCTGCGATTGATCGATTGCAGGGCACTGGGGGTCTCCTGACCGAGTTCCTCTGCCCAAGGCTGAAAGCCTCTGTAAGCCATCAGTAGGACATCCCCTGAGGGCTCCCAGTATGTGAGAGGGGGCAGGTTGGGCTGAGGGACCACCCACCTCCAGTGCATGAATTTCGTGCACCGGGCCTCCAGTATTAAATAAAAGCAAATCTGTTTCTTCACATTAGGCTCCTTGAAGGTCTAGTGGCAGTCAGACACTCGGCTGAAACCTGGCCCTGCAAGGGCCACTCCTTCCTCAGGATCCTGTGGCTGAGCTGGGGTGAGGCATCGTAATAACCCTAAAGCCGCCGATGTGACCCGTGCTGTGAAGGGCTGCACGCGGGCAGGGAAGTCTGCAGGCGCCTGGTGATGTCCGTTTCCCCCGCATTGCTCTGCCCCGGAACCCGGGAAAGACGGGCAGGCAGGCGGGCGGCCGTCCAACCCCAACGGGCACGCAACATGCAAAAACAGCCGGCGAAGCTCTCCCCGTCCATGCCGCCCCTCAGACGGGAGAACCGCGGGCGGGCTGATGGGTCAAACGTCTTCGTGAACGGGGACGCGCTGACAAACTGCGTTTCCCGGAAAGGGGAGACGGCCGAGAGTCCTTCCTCTGAGCGTCTGCGTCTGCGTCTGCGTCTGCATCTGCGTCTGCGTCTGCGTCTGCGTCTGCGCCTGCGCCTGCGCCTGCGCCTGCGCCGACGTCAATGCCACGGCTCCCGGCTCCCCGCCGGGGATTTACAGCATATTGCTGCAGTAAACTCGGCTCCTCCGTCCGCCTCGAGGATCGGCTATGCATCTCTAATGAGCCTGCGAGTGATTGACTGGTGCAGATGGTGGGCTTTGAGGGTCTTACTCCACCGGAAATGACTCCCGTTGGAAAACAGGGTTCCTTGGCCGTGAGGGTCGAGTAGAAATCTGCCTTTCGCGGCACACGGATGGTACCGGCCCGTGGCAATGCCACGTGAACGATCCCACGCATGCGGAGTGAACAGGATTGCGAATGTCGGAAGCAGCTCGTGGCGTGGCCTCGTCCCAAGATCAGGCGAGAGTCTTCCGGACGGATGCCCGGCGGAGGGGGTTGCAAACGCTAAACTTGCGGCCCCACCCCCGTCTCCAGTGTGGGTCAGCGGCTGAGCACTGACCTATGAACCAGGAGGTCACGGTTTAGCTCCCGATCAGGGCACAGGCCCGTGTTGCAGCCTCAGTCAGTGCCCAGTGTGGGGTGCGCAGGAGGCCGCTGGCCAGGGATTCTCTCTCATCACGGATGTCCCCCCCCCCCTCTCTCTCTCCCCCCCCCCTCTCTCTCCCTTCCTGGCGGTTCATGTAACTGACCAAAGGCGGCTCCTCAGACTGACTCGCTCAGGATCGCAAGTTGGAGATGGAAAGCAGAGGGTGACCTCCGACCTTCAGGTTCCCTCCAGGGGCAGTGACACCTGTGAGCTCAGAAGCCGAGGCTGAGCGGACACCAGGAACACACACCCCGGGCGCCGAGACATGAGGGCACGCACGACTCCTGAGCGAACGAGCACGGCCCTCGAATCGTTCGCGTGGCCTGATGGGTTCGCCTGTCATGGCTTCCCTGGGTTCGTCTCTCAGGGGGAGTTTTATGTCGGGAGAGAGGGCCTGGAGGCCCTCGGGGACTGTAGCTTCGTGGTGTGAGCTGTAGAAACAGTTGAAAAGAAATATTCAAAATAAGGAATAGCAAGAATCCACAACCAAGATTACTCCTATCCAGCAAGCTTTCATTCAGAATTGAGGGTCAGATAAAGTGCTTCGCAGATTAGAAAAAGCTAAAGGAGTTCATCACCACCAAACCAGTATTATATGAAATGCTGAAAGATATTCTTTAAGAAGAGAAGAAGAAAAAGGTAAAAAATATAAATTAGGAACAACAAATACACATCTATCAACAAACGAAGCTAAAAATCAAGTGAATTGATAGGCTGATGAACAGGATAAACTGGTGAATATAACAGAATCGTGGACATAGAGAGAGGGAATGGACTGACAATTCTTGGGGAGAACGGGTGTGGGAAGTACAGCAAGAGACTGGACAAAAATCTTGGCAACAATGGGAGAGGACAGTGGGGAGGGGGAGGTGAGGGTGGAGGGTGGGATGGTACAGGGTGGAGGGGAGCTATAGGGGGATAAAAAAGGAGAACAATGTAATTAATAAACTGAACATAAAGATTTTAAAAAGAAAATTAAAAAAATTTTTTAAAAAGAAAGAAACAGTTGCAAAGTAACTTTTTTCTTTTCGTTTGAAGACTGGAATTACTGAAGAAACTTTTCCCTCCAAAAGAGAGAGCAGCTCTGTGTCGCTGTGGCGTTGTTCCGGAGCCAGTGCAAGGTGACAAGGAATCGCCATCCTGCGTGGGTGTGGGCGGGGGGGGGGGCGGGGGGAAGGGTGGTTGGAGAAAAGCCAGACTGCCCCTTGGAGCCCTGCACCTCGCTATGTAAGCAGAAGGGGGTGGGGAGCTCCGTGTCACTGGTGGGACATCACAGGCAAAGTCCTCAGGTCATGAGACGGGGGGCATATGTCGGCTTGTCAGGTTTCGGGGTGCCCTCAGCTTCTTCTTTCCGAGGCTCCGCACCCCGCCTCTGAGAGAGTGCTGGTCTTCTGATCTCTCTGGAGAGAGAGAACGCGGCCCCTCTGATCGCAGAGATGGCCGCTGGGGGTCCGCGGGGGGTGTCAGGCCCACTGAGCCCCAGCGGACGCCCTGAGCGTGCCGCGCCTGGGCCGGGGGGCACCGCACCCTGCGCCGTGTGAGCTCAACGGCAAACAGGCGGCGGCGGGGGGGGGGGGGGGGCGGGAGGGCAGACGGGGCGAAGGGGCTAAACCGCCCACCTGCTGGGCCGAGTTTTGGTCAAAATAGCGGGCGCTCCGAGCTTTGCCTTGCATCCCCATGGTAACCGCCAACTAGCCTGTCTTTGGAAGTCTTCATTGTTGGAAGTATCACCTATGTCCCCTTTCTCCCCATTGGCCCCCGGCCCCCCAGGCCCTCGCCATCCCGTTGGCTGTGTCCGTGATTGATCTCTTCCCGCCTGCCCACCCGACACGGGGCACAGTCAGAGACGCTGCGTGACTGTGTTCCGTGGCTAGCGGGTACCTGACACATGGTGGCTGTTTCTGTCTCTCTTTCCCTCTCCCTTCCTCTCTGAAGTCAACAAACATGTGTATATTTTTAAAGTATCTGAAAAGAGCCCTGCCCTCCAGCCCCTGGAATCTGAATGGGTTTGGGGTGCCCGTGGTCAGATGAGCTGGGTGCTCAGTGTGAAATCAGGGCTAGCTGGCACGGCCCAGGCCCAGCGGGCACTTTCCGGGCGCTCGGAGCCCCGGGTGCTGTGCGCCTGCATCTGTGTGCCTGTCTGTGCCTGTGTCTGTGTGTCTGTGTCTGTCTGTGTGTCTGTGTGCCTGTGTCTGTGTGCCTGTCTGTGCCTGTGTCTGTGTGTCTGTGTCTGTGTCTGTGTGTCTGTATCTGTGTGTCTGTGCCTGTGTCTGTGTGTCTGTGTCTGTGTGTCTGTGTGCTTGTGTCTGTGTGTCTGTGCCTGTCTGTGTGTCTGTGTCTGTCTGTGTGTCTGTGTGTCTGTGTGTCTGTGTGCCTGTGTCTGTGTGCCTGTGTCTGTCTGTGTGTCTGTGTGCCTGTGTCTGTGTGCCTGTGTCTGTCTGTGTGTCTGTGTGTCTGTGTGTCTGTGTCTGTGTGTCTGTATCTGTGTGCCTGTGCCTGTGTCTGTGTGTCTGTGTCTGTGTGTCTGTGCCTGTCTGTGTGTCTGTGTCTGTCTGTGTGTCTGTGTCTGTGTGTCTGTGTCTGTGCCTGTGTCTGTGTGTCTGTGTCTGTGTGTCTGTGTCTGTCTGTGTGTCTGTGTCTGTGTGCCTGTGCCTGTGCCTGTGCCCGGGAAGCAGTTCGCACCCCCCCTCCGGAGGAAGCAGGCCTCATGCTAAAGGCCTGACGAGCTTGGTGGGGTGAACCCAGGGCCTAGAGGTTCCACAGCTCAGAGCTCGGAGAGGCGGCCCTGAGCTGCACTGGGCTGAAGCTCTGGCTTTGCTGGCCTGAGGGAGGGACACGCATAATGGCTTTGCTTAGAGGCATGTCTGGGGCGAGCTTTCCAGTCATTGAAGGGCTTCTCTCTGCCCCGGGGCTGCCTGTAGTACAACCGTCTACCAGGGCTTCCTAACGGGGAGATTAAGTCTAGATAGATCCCTAGTGGGGGACACGGAGGAGGGGGGGAAACACTTCAATCAGGTCTATTTATCTAGACGCATTTGCTCAAGGTTGTTCCTCCCATCCCCTCATCATCACCTCTGTTTTATGGTGGTGTTGTTTTTTTTTAAATAAAAGGGATTTATTCAAACCAGTGAAATTCAAGAATACAACTTTTTAAATTTAATTTTAAAAATATACTTTGTATTGATTTCGGAGAGGAAGGGAGAGGGCGAGAAATAAGAACAGCCACGATGAGAGAGAATCATTGACTGGTTGCCTCCTGCACGCCCCACACTGGGGATGGAGCCTGCAATCTGGGCCTGTGCCCCGACCGGGAATAGGAAGAGGCCCGGGGCCCCTAAGTTTCTCAGGCCAACACGCCATCCACTGAGCCACACCGGCGAGGGCTGGGACAACAGAACCGGTAAGGACCACGCGCGGAGGACTCAGCCTGCCACGGTGCCTGTCGGTGTTTCCGTAAAAAGGCTCCTCCGCCCACGAAGCTCGGCCAGCCCCCCGCCGCCACCACGTGAGGCCGGGGTCCGGCAGGCGTTTAGTCCGCGGGAATGTCGGAGCCAACCTCGTCCGGACCCAGCGTGCCCCGTGAGCGCGACTGTGGTGCTGCCGGTGCCCCAGAGAGGGTATGCTCATTTCCCACGGAACCCTGCGGCTCCAGGTGAGCGAATACCTCGCACGCCGGACTCAGCACAGCGGGCCGGGAGAGGTCACGCCTATGTCAGGACTCAGGTCCGCTGTCCCATGACTGCGGAGAGAGACCTAGCGTGTTCGTTTAAAACAGCTGTGTCCGGCCCAGCCACGTGGCCCAGGGGCTGAGTATCGATCTAGGAACCAGGAGGTCAAGTTTGATTCCCGGTCAGGGCACAGGCCCGGGGTTGCTCCCTCTCCCTTCCTCTCTGAAACCAACAAAATATATTTTAAAAAGAATAGCTCTGTCGTCCATGGCGCCGGCTACGTAAGGGGGCGGGGGGATGTGCAGGGAAGGATACCTGAGAGTCCGATGTCTAAGTTCGAAAGTGTGGGTTGATCTTCGATGTTTGTTTTTCTCCTCGAACCTGTCTCTCTTTCCCTTATGCCTGGCCTCTCCGTGTCCTTTGATGATTCTGCTTCTGTGAATGAAATAGAAATGAAAACAGAGCTTCCTTTCAGCAGTGCTGTGTATCCGGAGAGAACAAGGTGACAGGAAGCATGCACGCATGCCCCTCGGGGCCCCACGTGGGAGCGGGCTGCTGCTGACTTCATACAGCACTTGGGTAGAAGCACACTGAACACCGAACTGCTCTGTCAATAGCCCCAGCTGGTGTGGGTCAGTGGATAGAGCATCGGCCTGCAGAATGAAGGGTCCCAGGTTGGATTCCAGCCAAGGGCACGTACCTACCTCATTTTCAGGCTCCTCCCCAGACCAGGTCTGGGTAGGAGGCAACCGATGGATGTGTTTCTCTCACCTCCATGCTTCTCTCTGACCACCAGGGGGCAGATCCTGCACTGAGCGTCTGCCCCCTGGTGGTCAGTGCATGTCACAGCCACTGGTTGTTTCGCTGTTCGATTTGCATATTAGTCTTTTATTAGATAGGACTAGAGGCCCGGTGCACGAGATTTGTGCACGGGAGGTGGGGATGTCCCTTAGCCCAGCCTGCACCCTCTCCAATCTGGAGCCCCTCAAGGGATGTCCGAATGCCCGTTTAGGCCTGATCCTACTGGGATCGTTAGGATCCTACTGGGATCGGGCCTAAATGGGCAGTTGGACATATTTCTCACAATCCAGGACTGCTGGCTCCAAACTGCTCACCTGCCTGCCTCCCTGATTGCCCCTAACCGCTTCTGCCTGCCAGCCTGATCACCTGCTAACCACTGCCCTGCCAGCTTAATTGATGTCTAACTGCTCCCCTGCCAGCCTTGTTTGACTCCAACTTCCCTCCTCTGCTGGCCTGGTCACCCCTAACTGCCCTCCCCTGCAGGCTTGATCGCTCCTGCTGCCCTCCCCTGCTGGCCTGATCACCCACAACTGCCCTTCCCTGCTGGCCTGATCACCCACAACTGCCCTCCCTTGCAGGGCCTGGAACCTCCCAACAGCCCTCCCCTGCTGGCCATCTTGTGGTGGCCATCTTGTGTCCACATGGGGACAGGATCTTTGACCACATGGGGGCAGCCCTCTTGTGTGCTGGAGTGACGGTCAATCTCCAAATTACTCTTTTATGAGAGAGGATAGGATTGCCAAGAACCGAAGTTCACGGGATTCTGTGGCAATCCACAACCCTCCTTGAGCCTGATTTCTGTGAGCGGAAGCACTCGGAACAGGATTTCCGACTGGAGAGCATGTGGCAGTCTCAGAGGGCTTGGCAAGAGGACACTGGGGTGGAGGGCGGGGAGATGGAATGGGAGATCCAGTCCTGACTAGGAGGGTGGGAGAGCCCATTTTCTCTCAGCTGGGACCAGCTCCTTCCGGGGCCAGGAGCTGGTCCTGCGCACGCGCAGACTCGCCTGTGGCCGGAGAGCGTCCTCAGGCGGCAGGCAGGGCCTCTGGTCCAGCACTCTCGCCTCCTGGCAGGATTCCCGGCCACACGGAGGCCCCGTAGGATGGAACTTCCTGTCCCGATAGAATGGAACTTCCTGTCCCGATAGAATGGAACTTCCTGTCCCGATAGAATGGAGCTTCCTGTCCCGATAGAATGGAACTTCCTGTCCCGATAGAATGGAACTTCCTGTCCCAATAGCAGGTGTACGTGAGAGACGAAGGACCTCCCCTGGGACTCCTGGGCACATGGAGATGGACGGTGTGGTGTGTGGGCCTACTGTGCGCCGTACGTCCTCTGCTCCGCACTCATCGTGTGAAAGGTTTCTCATCGGAGAGCTGTTGGAATGTTCTAGAGCTGGGACGGGGCTGGACCCCTTGTTCATGTTTCAGAGACTCAAAAAGAGCCGCTGCACCCGACCGGCGTGCTCCGTGGTTGAGCGTCGTCCTATAAACCAAGAGGTCGTGGGTTCGATTCCCGGTCAAGGCACGTGGCCGGGTTGTAGGCTCGATCTCCAATTGGGGTGCGGCGGGGGGTAGGGGGAGGGGTGCAGGAGGCAGCAGATTGATGTTTCTCTCTTATTGATCCTGGTGTCTCTGTCTCCCTTCCTCCTCTCTCTAAAAATCAATAAAAACATTTAAAAAAAAAAGAGCTGCCAAAAATAAGGGGCCACGTTCTAAACATCCCCAGGAAACGCTGCTGGCACGGTCGGAGCTGTTTCCGTAGTTTCCAGGGCGCAAGAGTGGCCGCTCCTTCACTGATGAACCTCCAGCCGACTGTCCCCATCCCCACACCCAACACAGGGCACCTCCCGCAGCGCCTTCCCCCCCCCCCCCCCCACCCGTGTCTGGCTGCGGTGCGGCCTTTCCCGGGCCGCCAAGAGCACTTTTCTTGGGGAAGATTGAACCTTCCCCACCTCCCCGCTCTGCCCCCCCCAGCGAGGAAAAAATACAGCTGTCAGCCTAATGTCTCGACATCGGTGATGCCAGCCTGTCTTTCCCAGTGTCAGATGTGAAAATAAATAGATATTAAACTGCCAGTCAGTGGAATTGCGGTCGGGACGCGCGGCGCGGCGAGCCTCGTGCTGCGTCTGATGGACGCGGGCGGCGGGCTGTGATGGATTCGGGGGGGGGGGGGGGGGCGGGAAGAGGTCAGGTGGCAGCTGAGAGATGCGGCCACAGCTGTTTGCGGCCGGGACATCCCAGGCGAACTCCCCGGGTCAGGGACGTCAGGAGAAGCTCCGAGGCTGGAGAGAGAAAGCGCCAAGAACTCCCGCTGTTTGGGGGCGCTAAAACGTGAAACGTGGCCCTTGGTCCTGGAGGTGCCGCCTGTCCGCCCCTCGCGTGCAAGGTCTCCAAACGCGCATCCCCGCCAGACGCCGAGGCCCCCGGTCGCCTGTCGCTCATAAACGTCAGCACGTGGAAAAGGCGCGATCACAGATGATCACACTCGATCACGCTCAGTTGCACTGGCCTCCCCGGCTTCCGAGGACCGCCCTTCGCTGGATGCTGGCCTGGACCGAGCCCCTCTCTCCTGGGGACACGCAAAGCGGCCCTCCGCCAGCCACACTCTTCTTCTTGCGGTCGCTGTTAGCAGCCGCCGGGCAGTGAGGGGGCCTGAGGGCGCATCCTCGTCGAGAGATGGACTTCTCCTTTTTCTTTTGTTCAATATATTTTATGGATATTTTCCAGAGAAGGGAGAGGGAGAGAGAACTAGAAACATGGGTGGGAGAGAAACATCCATCAGCTGCCTCTTGCGCGCCCCCTTACTGGGGATGTGCCCGCAACCAAGGTGCACGCCCTCGACAAGAACCGAACCCGGGAACCTTCGGTCCGCAGGCCGACGCTCTGTCCACTGAGCCGCACCAGGGAGGGCTTTTTCCTTTTGAAAATATATTTGTTATGGATTTCAGAGAGGAAAGGAGAGGGCGTGAGAGAGAGAACATCATGAAGAGAGCACGTCATGGGCCCGCTGCCTCCTGCTGGCTCCTCCCTGGGGTGGAGCCCACAGCCCGGGACTGGGCCCTGCCCCTGCCCGGAGCGGATCCCTGACCTCCTTAAGTGTCTTAACGTCTTTTTAAAAGATATCAGGGAGGCCAGGACCGGTTTGGCTCAGCGGACAGAGCGTCGGCCTGCGGACTGAAAGGTCCCAGGTTCAATTCCGGTCAAGAGCGTGGACCTTGTTTTTGGGCATGTTCCCAGTAGGGGGTGTGCAGGAGGCAGCTGATGGATGTTTCTCTCTCATCGATGTTTCTGACTTTCTGTCCCTCTCCCTTCTTCTCTGTAAAAAACCAATAAAAATCTATTTAAAAATAAATAAATAAAGACATCAGGGAGTGGGTTCGTGTTCCGGACGCCTGGTCTCAGAGCCCAGAGGGTCTCTGAGGGCGGCAGGCGCTGTCTCCCTCTCACCCGAGAGACCCATCCTTTGGGTTAGAAGGTCCCCCGATGGCCCCCCTTCACCGCGCAGAGCAGGGCACGGCCTCGAGTCCCCCCTCTTCTGCTCAGCTCCTCCTGTCCCGTGGCGACAGCCTTCCCGTGGGCTCCGGAAGCCGAGGGGCCGCGTGGGGACGGGGAGCTCACGCTCCTGTCGCCGTGGGTGTGACCTCTCCTCCCTCCCCTTCGAATCAGCGGCCGTGGGAACCAGCAGTGTCCGGCCCTGCGCTCCTCACGCCAAAACCCTCCTCCTCCACCGCCTCTCGCTGCCCCCACCCTCAAGACCGGGTCCTAATTGATCTCTTCTTCTTCCTTTCAGGTTCCCGGGCTGTCAAGCCACGTTTCCCTTAAAAGGACCGAGGGAATCCCGTCAGAGAAAGCCAGATCAAAGTGCCGTTCCTCCAGCATAAAACTGAAACGAAATGTGAACAAGGTCCCGCAGCAGGGCGTTTACCGCATCCTTTTTATTTTCTCCCCCGGCCGGTCCGCTTCTCCGCTCGATGCCCGAGCTGGCGGTGGTGGTGGCATGTGCTCTCTGCCAACGTGTGCCCCAGCGGCGCCCTCTCTGGTCCTTTCTTTCTTCTGTTTTTTTAAAATATATTTTATTAATTTTTTACAGGGAGGAAGAGGGAGGGAGAGAGAGTCAGAAACATCGGTGAGAGAGAATCCTCCATCAGCTGATCACTGGGGATGTGCCCGCAGCCAAGGTACGTGCCCTTGACCGGAATCAAACCCGGAACCCTTCAGTCCGCAGGCCCACGCCCTATCCACGGAGCCGCACCGGTCTCAGCCCTCTCCGGTCCGTTCAGAGTCTCTCGTTCCCCGGTTCAGAGGGACCTGGGCCGTGACGGACCTGGTGGGTCCCCTCGGTTGTGGCATCTCGTCTTCACTCCTGTCTCCTGGCCCGGCCCTGACACAGTGCACCCCGGCCGGTGACCCCCTGGCCTGGGACCTCTTGTGAAAAGGGTAATAAGTGGGCGGGACACAGGCCTGAAGCATGGAGGTGTGGCCTCCTTATCCAGAGTCCCCTGATGCCAACTGTGCATTCCCATGGGAGGAGACCGGGAGGTGTAGGGGGTAGGGAGAGCTCTGCTGTCTGTGGTCCCCGCAAGCGCCAGCTCCGTGATTCATGGCCCCGATTTCCTGTGGCACCAATAGGAGGCCCGCTCAGTGCATGGTTGCGAACCCCTCAGAACCAGGAGCTGCGAACCCTCAGAACCAGGAGCTGGGAACCCTCAGAACCAGGGGCTACGAACCCCTCAGAACCAGGGGCTGCGAACCCTCAGAACCAGGGGCTGTGAACCCCTCAGAACCAGGGGCTGTGAACCCCGCAGAACCAGGGGCTGCTCAGTGCATCTGGCCCATAGACTATGCATGACCCTATTGCTCATTCCTTATCTTCTAACTGTGTATCTTCTAGACGTGGGAAAGGGGTCCTATCTTGTAAAAACAGGTGGTGTGGCTACAGAATTGGCGCCGACCGGTGACTCCTCTGGTTCTAGTCTTCAAAGGGTTTTTTCTCTTTAGCCTTCAAGGTCTCCAGCTGGAAACTAAAGCAATAATTCTTTTGTTTTAAGCAAGCAGGGGTGAACAGTGGGCCAGAGTTTCAGAACAGCAGTTTTACTCCCGACAAATGTTCTTAAGACCTTATTTCAGAAGGGACTAAAGGGAAGAAGAGCTCACGGCAGGTAGCCACACGTGGGCGTTGGGGATAGTTTTGGGCTCTCTCCGTCAGGAGCTCTGCCTCGTGAGGACAGCAGGGCGGGCGGTGAAGGAGCGTGGGGGTGGGGGGGCAGGCTGCGCGCTCGCT